>JBBMOE010000012.1:4266172-4526172 GCA_037975065.1 Chaetodon trifasciatus
TATATATATATTTTTTTTTTTTTTTTTTTTTTTTTTTTTTACACTGCTTCCTTTATCAGGGAAGATGCTCTTAATTTCCACAGCTATGCTGATGACACACAGCTGTATACTTTGTTGGACTAAAGTGATGGCCAAACCCTTGGCCATTTAACAACTGGTTTGGCTGCAGTCGACGAGTCGATGCAGACCAGTTTTCTTAAATTAAATGATGAGAAAACAGAGACCTTGACAGCTTGGCCCCAGATATTAAATCTGAAGTCACAGGCGTGGGCGTTTATCTAGACTCAGACTTACATTTTAAATCCCATACAGCTGTTCTTATGCTAACAAGATGCCAAAAAAAAACTTGTTCTTGCTTTTAGTTCAAGCAAATTAGACTACTGCAATGCTCTCTTTAAAGGTCTTAAAAAACAACAACAACAAAAACAATCCATTCATAAAATACATTTAACATTCAAAATTCACGTTTTAAAGAACAGATTCCAAAAATTTTGGGACTCAGTACAACAGAATGTGACAATTTGTTAATCTTTGACATATGCTCAATTGAAAACAGTACAAGACAATATATTTAATATTTTACCTCATCAGAAGCATTGATTTTTGTAAATATATGCTTATTCTGAATTTGATGCAGCAACACATTTCAAACAAGTTGGGACAGGAGCAACTAAAGACTGGGAAAGTTGTGGAATGCTCCAAAAACACCTGTTAAGAACATTCCACAGGTAAACAGGTTCACTGGTAACAGGTGAGAGTATCATGATTGGTATGAAAGGGGCATCCTGGAAAGGCTCAGTCATTCACAAGCAAGGATGGAGCATGTCTTGGTGTAATAAACACCCCCTGACACACAAATGCTGTTTTCAGAAAGAGGGGAGTTTATTGTGCTCCCACTGACTTATGAATAAAACTGTCTCAATAAAAAATAATAGCTGATGAAGTCAAAACAGCAGTTTGTGGAAGCGATCCATTCAGCAGACAGTAAATATGCATGTGCAGGTAAGTGTACAGACTTCCAGTCTGGAGGTAGAACGTAAAAGTAGTTGACAAGAAAGCCGACATGGATTGGCGTGTAGCAGACGATGAACACAATTATGTTTGCTGTTACTATGCCAATGGTGCTTTTCTTTTCCTCTGACTTGTCATCCACCTTTAACAGAATCCAGATGATCTGACTGGAACAGAACCCAATGGTCAACAGCGGAGTGAGGAAGCCCAGAAATACCAGAATGAGAATAAAGTGGAGTTTGAGTGGGAGATTTTTACATCTTTCATAGCAGGTCCAGAGTCTGTCAGGGTGGTTTTCCTCTCGGTATATGACACATACTGTCACCAGAAGTCCCCAAAGGACCAAACATACAACAAAAGCAATCTCTTTCTTCTTCCTCCATGATCTGGCCTGCAGTGGGAACTGTATTACCAAGTAGCGCTGGACACTGATGGCCGCTGTGGTGAGGATGCTGGCATACATGTTGATGAAATGTATGTAAATGAGGAAAGTACACAAGTGAGTCTTAGGCAAGCAGAAAAAGGCATCATAGATCCTAAAGGGCAGGAAGAGGACAAGGGCAGAATCAGCTATGGCCAGGTTGAACATGTAGACATGGGTGTCTGTCCAGGAGTCCCGTTTGGCAATGAAGGCACGTAGAACAGCAGCATTGATGAGGAAGCCCAGCAGAAACAGAGGACTGTAAGCCAAACCCTGAAGGATGTCCACTGTGCAACCAGCATTGGTGACGTTGGTGACACTGGAGGTGTTGTTGCACATACTTATCTGTAAAACCACACACAAACATATTGTTAGCCTCAAGCAGAGACGAGAAGTGGCTACACCTCAGATAGTTTTAAATCTTCAAACTTGTGCTGTTCACACCCGAATGGAGCCACAAAACACTTCATCTAGCGTTTACATCTGCAGTTGTACTCCCCAAGACCTGGATGTGTAAAATCAGTGGCGCTCCTCTTTAACCCTGGCCCTGAAGAAGTGGAAAATCAGCTATCCTTACTCTGTGCCAGTGACTCTGACTATCCTGCCATTAAAACTTTAAACGGCACTCAGATTTCGCTTGTTAGGACATACAAATAACTAGGAATTTGGCTTGACGGCAGATTATCTTTCAAGGTTAATATTCAACATTTGACTCAAAGAGGCAGAACAAGAAAGAAATCAAATGCAGCTTCTTGTGCAGAATAAAGGATGCTTATCTTCTTCCAACTGTAAAATTATTATGCTGTCAAGGCGCATGTCTGTCCTTGACTATGAACATATTCTGTATTGTCATGCTGCCCCACCAACACTTCAGCAGCTAAACCCTGTCTACCACAGCACATAATGCTTTATCGTAAATGACAAAATTCGTACTCATCATTGTTTTCTGTATCACACGTTCGGATGGACCTCCTTACAGTCCAGAAGAAAGCGCCACCTCATGTTATTCATCTATGAAGCTGTTGAAGTTAAACTACAGGACACGATCCAGTACCTACTTAACCTTCAATATCCTGTATGTACACACTAATGATGGCAGAACTGATTTCAGGCACAACGCACCTTCTAAACCAGAGTTTACACTCCCCCTGGAGGGTTTAAAGCTTAATTGTCTGGTGGTTTGTGATTCTCATAACTGTGTTTGTTAATTCCTTGTTTATTGTGTTGTTTCTGTTTGCTGACCGTGTTCTTGGGGATGTTTCTTGTTCTAATGTCTCTCTTGGAAAAGAGATCTTCTTCTCAGTGAGAATGTCTGATTGAGTAAAGGTGAAGTAATAAATAAACAGTGATGTGCCTTTAGCTCAAAGCCAATGTGAAGTTTCAATAGTCTGAGCTAGACAAATCAATTGGGTATCTTCCACAGTTACAGTCTTTTCAGTGCAAAATTCCCTTCTTCTCTCAGCAAGGAAACACTGTTCAGGGGGGACATAAAAGGAGAATTTTGCACACAAAAAAAAAATACCCAGTCGATTTTGCTAAGTTAGCCTGTTGAATTCTTATATTAGCTTTGACCAAAGTTTAGGATACATTTTTACACAAACGGAGGATCTCATACATTTGTGCCGCATTAGGAAAGATGAATAATCATAGCAACTAAAAACTGTTTCCAAATACATACGACAATGTGAGCATTGATTCACGACCTGAGCCTTTAATCTCATATGACATGTTCAAAAGCTCACTATAATTCTGTAGTTTAATTACTATAACAGAACTTATTGTAGTTCGCACTCTTCATAGAAGTACTGATCAGTAGTGCCTTTTATCTAAAAATACTATTCCTTGTGACCTGAAGAACTTCCTGACTCATTAAACAAACAAGCAACTCAAGCATCTCAACCTTTCTTTTTCAAAAACAACAGTAAAAAACAGAAACAGTCACCATGTAACGCTTGTCATTTCTTGATGGCGTACGCATGTGTACAGTTAAAACAGAACTTACCTAATGAGCTGCTCTCCTGTTCGTGGATTTTACTGAACTCATTTCAAAGGCAGCTGCACCAGCATGACTCTGGAAACAGGCTGTCGTGTGAATGTCTACTATGTTTGCATCATTTCCCCTCTTCTCAATATATGCTTCTGTGGCTAAAACTGTAATATGCAGCAAATAGGCTCAGCAAGGCCCAGCTCACCACAGATGCAGTTCCCCCTCATAGTTTCATGGCAACATTTCTCTGTTTTACACTAATGTGCTGGAAATGAATAAATATAAATGCAGACAGGTGTGATATGAAACCAATGCAAACTGCAATGAAAGTTGCAGCATTGCAGTACTTGTATAAGTCTACATCTGAGTGATAATTTCAGCAGTGTTGAAGAGGAAAGAACAAGGCGACACTGTCACGTAGGTAAAAACAGGAGGTCAAGAGCGTCACTGACAAAGCCAGACTGGAAAAGGAAATTGCAAAATAAATCTTGTCGTTGTGCAATGGGGAGCGCTTTCGAGCACAACCTCTCCACTTTTCAGCAGCTAAATTGCGAGGAGAAACGGGTCGATGCTTTTCTCTGTTGGCTGAAAAGAGGAAACAATGACTTTCAGTGAAAAGCAACATGACTTGAAGGTAATGGGGGCTTTTGCTTGTAAAGCGTGTGTCAGTGGAGGAAAAATGCTTGTCTCACACTCTATTTTCCATTGTTGGACATCAATTGGCAAAGCAAAATTAGCCTGTAATTCCTTTCTAACTTTGTCAACAGCTGACAGTCACAATAAAACAGGCCCCTGGCTTGAACCTTTGTTCATGAAAGAGCATTTATAAACAAGTTTCTGGATTCAATAAGACACAGATAATTGAAACAGACTGAGAAATCATGAAGACATCTGCAGGCCTTTCTCTACCTTCATGCAGCTCTGGCCAACCTGTTATTTAGTCATTTTGTCAACATGTCCTCATCAAAGTGTTTCTGTTCAAATGGACAGATGGGGGGAGAAGCTTGGACGCAGACTGGTCTGGCTGCAACACACACAAGCCAGACGTGACACAAAGATGGCCCGCTTAATGGACATTTAATTAGAAACGGAGCCACGCGGCGCTCCACAGATCACAGTGTGTTTGTGTGTCTGCCTGCATTGCTCTTGTTGTTATGTTTAGCTTTGTTTTTCCATACAGTTACTGTCTCTATGTGCTTGTTTGTCTTCTGGGGTCTGATTCACTTGTTTGTGGCAGAGGGCGTGTACTCACCGGAGTGACTAAGCCACTGAGTGTCGCACGACACAAATCCTGGACACTGATTGAGCACAGCTCCAATGTCAGAAGTAGATCACTGCAATATTTATCTTTTCTATACATTTGACAGAATCAGGAGAGCTGAAATTGAATGATACAACATTTACTGAACTTGCTTGTCCTCAGCAATCATTACTGTTAAGTAGATTTGAACAGGATTACACTGATGATTCATCAGTGGCATCATAAAGTTTCACAGAGCGCGGTGCTCTGTGCTCAAGCACAGATAATGATGGGCAAAGGAGTGCAGTCACAGGCCTTATGCTCAGCAGATGAGGTCATGGCTGCAAAAAGAGAAAAATGAGACAAGTTGTTGAGAAAATGAAAAGAGTATTTAGAAAGTATTACTGATTCTGGCTTCAGGCAACATTGTGCAAAATGGTTGTCTCAGTATCAGTATCTGCCCTAAATGTTTAGGACAGAAGCACAGCTTTGTTTGAGAAGGGATGAATGGCTTTAAGGAGAGTAAAAGGGCGTCTGTTTTTGTGAAGAAAGACACGGACTCATATTGGAGGCTTAGAGTTGATTCTTTCTTTCTTTCTTTCTTTCTTCAGTCATCAAGGTTAAAACAGGACTGAAAGTGTACTAACAGAGCCTAAATGTGCTGTTTGGATGGTAACCCTGGTGAGCAAAGTGCAGAGATAAGAGGAATATAAGCAGTGACCAACTGAAGACAAGGACTTGAGCAACAAAATGCAGAGCTGAAGGTTCATTCAGCAAGGGAAAGGAAAAATTGATGGAAAGAAACAAACTCAGTGAAGGAGCCTTTAAAGGGGGAAGTGGAAATCTGAAAATGCAATCTGGAAAAATTTTTGGATGGGCTCAACGGAACAGTTGAGGATACACGACACAAAAACAGATGATGGAGCAGAAATGTTTGCAGTCTGAAGCTTACCCTTTTACTTGTTGTTTTATGTAGTTCAATCTATTTTTAGTTGGTACAGTTTGGTTTCAGGAAAACTTTGGTTTGCCCTTTCAAGCCCAAACAGGCAGCTTGCTCCATTAGACCACGGCTTCCGAAGCGTGGACTGTTTGAAGCCAGAGGGGGAAACCATGATCCTATCTGAGAGCAGACTGGAGAAGATGTAGCTGTGTAGATCAGCATGGGCCTTGAGTGTGAAAGTCACCTGGAGTGGCTCCATTATGAGAAATAACTATAATTTATGCAGTATTTTTACCTGCTAATCCTAGTAACACATTAAAATGGCCTTAGAAATTCAGATTTCGTCAACAGTCAAGAACCCCAAAAAATCTCAGGAAATGTTAGATTAAATCCTGTTTATTAGATTTACAGCTTGTATTTTTGCAGTTATTGCTTTTCTTAGCAATGTTCTGATGTTATTAAAAGCTGCTTTATGCTTTGAAGATGCTATTCCCTTAAAATAAAGGCAGAAATCCAATATTGCACAGGATATGAAGGGGTTTCATACTTCGGATGCGGTCTGTTGTTATCATTCATTTGTCTTAAATCCCTTCAGGCTTATCCTGTTTTCACAGAGATATTTCCCAGATCTACCCTGATCTGGTTTATCGTTGTGGATATATTTGCCTGCTGGTCTCACTACATCTCATTTTTCCTGACTCTCGTCTGCCCCCCTGTCTGTCTCTTAGCTCACTGCTTGGCTATCTCTCTTTCCTGCCTCCCTGCGTTCATTCCTGTCTGTCTGGTGCTGTTTGAAAGTGCCCTTTACACGTCAGTAGTGGAGCAGGGTGGTGGGTGGGTGAGGAAGGGTTGGGGGGGTTTCCATCTCTCTAACTAGGTCAGCAAAGACACACCCCTCTCTCCCCTCGCTGTGCCCCTGCTCTCCCCCTCCTGTCTCCTTTCTCTCCCTTTTCCTCTGCTCCCTGCTGTGACGCAATGCAGACTTTCTGCACAGTCCTCCTGTTTCTCTCTTATTACCTCCTGGATCTGAAAAACAGTATTCTCTTCCACTTTATTGATGACAGTGACATATCCCCCCAAATCCAGCATCAAGCACACACATATCAATTGAACAAAGACAGCTTGCACTTTTATAGATGCCAGTCAAGTTAGTTTCATCAGCCACACCATATGGATGTGTTCATCAGCCCGAATTTCAGTGATCCAGTCCAACTTTTTGCTGTGATGAAGGATTACATAATGCAGCGGGATTGTGTAATGTTTGTAGGGGCTGTCAATCTGTGATGGGCCACTTGTGCCACATGGAGCGGCAGTCAAGTGTAGCCACCAGAAAGTGTGTCAGTGTTACTGTCCATTTGCTTTGGGAATACACTCTTACAGGAACTCGTCCAGTGTGCTGATATGTGTGTGTGAAAGGCAACAATCACTGCAATCAACTGCAGCTTTTGAACCCCATAAAACACTTGACTTGAATCTTATCATGTGTTTGTGCAGTCTGTTGACAATATGAACCGAAAATCAGAAATATACACGTTAAAGAGCAAACTCCAAGTATTACATAAGCCCAGCATGTCCTGTCAGAATCCCACCACTAGATGTCTCTGTTTCCATCAGCAGAGCTGCGATGAGTCATCTGGGCGGTTATATATGAACTAAGTACGCGAATCTCACTCATGCCTGATATAAAATGCAGTGTTTGCCTCAGTAAACAACGACCTGCGGTGAGACATTCAGATGCACTGTGGTTTGTATGTGTTGAACAAATGGTCTTAAAGCAGGAGGCCAAACAAATCGGGGTGGTGAATGTGATAAACCTATTCAGAAAACAGACAAGAGCTGCACAGTATCAGAGGAAGGCACAAGGCAAGTTATTTCTAGCAGCATGAATATGAGTTGAACATCACAAAAGGATTCTTCAGTTGCTCCATTCTTCCCTGGTTAAATCATTTGAGGCAGCTGCGGCATTAAACATAAAAAATGAACTTTTGTATAAAAATGAAAGGGCATAGAAGATCTGAGGGAAGGATGAAAGAAAATGGGAGGGTGGAGGAGCAGCGGGATGAGGAGCGTATGTTCGTCCAGCAGTGCCCTGCGGATGGCAGATGTAGATCATTGGGCCAAGGATGGAGGAAGCAAGATGATACGAGGTGGAAGCAGGAAAATGTGCAGGATACTGAGGAACTTTTTCCACCTCGCTGTGCTCCCTGACCTTATTCACTGCAGACAGGAATATCACAGCATTGTCTATGCCATGTGTGATCCCATGTGCTTATCCCTGTGTGTGTGTGTGTGTGTGTGTGCAATGTAAGTGGGTCAGGTTCACATGGTAAAGCATGTTGATTCACACTGGAGATAAACACAGCTCAGTTGCCATGGCAACCTCCTGTCACTCTTACCACAACTCTACATGCCACATATTTGTGTTTGCATCAGATTTCTGTGACACAGACAAAAGCTGCACACTGAAGCACACACACAAAGCAGTCGCACTTTCATCAGTCATGGCTGTCTTTGTTTTGGTAATGTATTACTTGGATCAGACACTCAGCATAGTGGCACAGTGTGTCTACACAGCAGCCCCTCCCTCTATTGAAGCATCTGTGGGTGTGGATGTGGAACCTGCTTTGCCAGAAGCATAGGGAGAGAGGGATATGGAGGGGAGAGGGTGAGTGACAGAGAGAGAGAGAGAGAGAGAGAGAGAGAGAGAGAGAGAGAGAGATTTGCTGCTGATTGTGTTTGTCAAGACAAGTCTGGACATACTGCAGAGATTCAAACACTGGTGTAACTCTGTGGGCACTCTGTGTGTGTGTCAGCATGTCTCAAACATGCCATGAAGAACATTTCCAGGCTGAATCTGCCAGCATGTTTGAAGGACACGTCCTGTTTAGAGGGCACGCTGTTGTGTGGTGGAGGTTTAGAGAAGTGGGCTCATGTTTACAGGGTTGCTAGTTTGATTCATGTGACTATTTGTACTGAGGAAATAGAGAAGGACCAGTCTTCCTCTGTTCAGCACTTGCCCTTGAACAGGCATGAATATTCAGGTACATTAAAATGCTGCGGTTCCACTGTGCAAATCTGAGGAGTCAATGTCAGTAATAATGTTTGCAGTAGGAAGGTATTTGCTGACATGAATATCTGATACACTATGATTAAACTGAGATGGTCTATATTCATGTGTTCATGCAGTTCATATGTTCAGAGTCAAACTTGTTTGTAAAGCCCCTGAAAACTTGACTTCAAATCTTAAGTTAGTCTATTTACAGTTAAACCTGCAGGTATGAGTTAGATAATAGTAAGCTTAAAAAGATATTTAGGTATTATAAGTGAGGAGGTGAGCTCAGTTAATCTCTTTTACCGGTCGTGCAGGTGTGGTAACCAAACAATCCACCAACTGTTCTCTGATCCCTGTTCAAATGCTGCTAAATCCTGATTGGTCCACGGTGGTATGAGTGTAACTATGTGCCCTGCCCACCTCAAACCAGTGAGAAAAGCAAAATATCTTCTGCAAACTTCTCCTGTAAAATAATCCAATCACTCAGTAAGAATTTGATTAAGAAAATGTGCCTTTAATGTCCTGAAAACCTTCATTTAACTGCCATGCAGCAGTCATGGGTTGCGTTCAGGCTAAAAATAAACATGAAAAGGCATTATTAACACATTATGATGCAAATATTACTAGCGTGTTCTCTTGGTAAACAGTTGTGGATCATTTCTGATGTTCGAACATTCACTGATGAATGGCAGAAGAACTACTTCCTGACACTTCACAGCAGCTCATTTTCAGCAGTGTAGTTGAGAGTAAGACAGGCCAAGAACTAAAGAATATATGTCTGTGCTCCTCCTCTAATGCATGCAAGTTTGGGGAGTGTGAGTACTCAGTGAGATGAATCTGTACCTAATGACCTGTGATTGAACTCATATATTATTTATTCTGCAGCCTTTATCAAACTCTAGAGTTGTACAATGTATGAAAAATGAAACCGATAAGAAGAAACTGAGTGTGGAAAAAAAAATACATGTGTTTGAGTGTGGAGTGGTAACAGGAGCTGAGAAGATAAAGGGAACGGGGGAATGAAAAATAAAAAAGATGGCGATAGTGTAGGGATGTAAAGTGGAGTCGAGTGGATGAGGATGAGCAGATTGTGACAGGAGGGAACAGTGTTTGTACTCTATCTGACACACTGACCCAGTGACGCAGCAAAGCTCACAGATTACAGAGCCATGGCTGTGGGGTAGGGAGGAGGGGGAGGGATTAATGGTGCCTCCAGAGAGGAGAAGCAGGGATCTTAACTGAATGAGGGAAGAGGGAACGAAGGATTACAGCTCTGTAGATGGCAGGAGCCAGAAATAATCCCGATAAATTGACTGGCACAGTCCAGCACATGTGGATTTGCATGTGTGTGCTGTTGCGTTTTTGTGGGTGTGCAAATCAGGAACTAAAGTACACAGCATGGTGAATATTATCTACAGTAGGTGTAGCTCAAATTACCCCTGTTCACATATACATGCATGCAGAGGATTTATAATACAGCGCATAAGAAGATAGACTGGAATGCAGGGAGCTGATGCTGCTAGGGCAGAGATTGGCCAAGAGGCCCCAGTGAAACCATGTGCAGCCAATCAGTTACAGTTAGTCCCTCATCCCTGCAAAGACTCTTTGATGTGAGTGAGGCCTTTAAATTCAACCCTGGGGAGTCACAAGGCTACACAGGCTTTGATCTGAGTCAAGAGAAAACCTTATGCCATTCTGAACAACAGGACCTTCTGCACATCAAGAAAACGCCTGCTTGCCTGACATTCAAAGCGTCGCCGTACATGTGTTCATACAGTCTAACTGGTCAAGGTAACATCAATAAGTATCACTCCTCACCTACTGTGGCTGCACCTCCCAATCTACGTTTCCTCATGCACAGCAATCAAAAGGATGCTCTTTTGCAGTGCATTTTATCTCCCAAAACAACCGTGACAGGTGTGAGCTGTAAATAGATCATAATGCTCCTCTGCTGAGAGATCTTTTCTGTCCATCACTGGCTCCACAGGGCTGTCACTTCAAATGACTGTGCTGCTCTGGCCTTGAAAGGACAAAGTGGACACGGGCTATTTCACCTGTGCATGTTTGCCGTCACACAGTCTATGATGTAAATATCCCTCCATTTATGTAGCATTTCAGCCAGCCTCCCCCATCTGCTCCCTCATCCTGTTATGCTGCTGCTGGCAGCTTCCCAGAATCCTCCAGCTTCTCCCAGCTCTAAGCTCTTCTTCTTCATTGCCTCTCCTTTTCACCTTTTACTTTATCATCAGGCAACAAAATGTCTGCCATATACAAGGCAATGCTGAAGCCCTCCTCCTCTTCCTCCCACTCCCTCTCTCTCCCTCTCCTTGCTGTGCTGTCTAACGGAGTTGCACAGCGGTTACGTAAGAGCTAAGGTCAAAGTGTCACTGCCGTTGTCAAGGGAGACATAGAACAGAGGGGCTTTAGATGAGATGCACTGGGCGAGAGAGAGAGGGAGAGAGAGAGAGAGAGAGAGAGAGAGAGAGAGAGAGAGCACACAAACACACACTGGCTGGAAGCAAAGACTGTGCAGAGAAGGTGAGAAAATTAGGATTTAAACATGTGTGCATGACCAAAAACATCAAGCTGTTTGAATGCATTCCATCTGGGCAGCGACAAAGCAAAGGAGGAAGTGTAAAAATAAAAAAGATTAAGCGATTACACATGAACAACAAGGAAGAGGAAAAGGGTGAGGAGAGGAAAAAACAAGAGAATGTGAGTGCCTGTGTCTTTCTGTGTGGGTGAATGTGAGTGTGTGTGTGTGTGTGTGTGTGTGTGTGTGTGTGTGTGAGAGAGAGAGAGAGAGAGAGAGAAAAAATAATCTGTGACTGTTGGTGCTCTGTGCTCAGCTGCTCCACTAACCTAGTTTGAGTAATCTCTGCCTTCATGCTGTTTCATAACACTGCTGCCAGAACATTGCATCATAAGGCCACCCGCTTCAGCAGCACCCCTCCACACACACACACACACACACACACACACACACAGCACTCACCCACCTCCTCATCACAGTCACACACGCTGTCCCAAGCACACATTTAAATCAAAATCAGAATCTGACAGTACAAACTGTCCAAAGAAAGAAATGATTCATGCGAGCAAAAAATTAACACATTTCCTTCCACTGTGGATATCACATGAATACAAGGTAAAATAAATGAGATGCAAACGTGAGAGCGGTATTCATGTGATACGTTCACGCACAGCTAGAGCAGAAATGTGAACTTGAAACAGGAACCAGACTACTGCAAATCAAACTTAGCCGGGTCACTGGGTGTAAACTCTGAAGCTGTTCCACAGGGAGCCAACTGAATGGTGGTGAGCAATCACTGGGAGACCAGCCAGGGATATTTTTTATGACACTTTACAAGGAACACTGCTAAGGAACAAAGCTCATTTGAAAACAACAGTTCGTATAAATATTTTACAGGTTTCACCAATGAGTCTCCAATTCACTGCAGCTATGCAAGGCCTATCAATTCACATGTCTTTACTGTCACTTCTTTGGAGAAAGCTCATAAATATCACAAGCACTGTTAAAGGTGGCAGATACAGTCAAACACTAGGTGGTATTGAGCAGGTGGAGGTGTTGGATTCTGTAGCTCATAGTTACTTTTTTATTGATTATTCTGTCAGTTTCTTCCTCAATTAATCATTTGGTCTATCAAATAGACTTTAAATCTCTTGTTTTGTCTGACAAAACAGTCCAAAACATGACTCTCATTATTTATTACTGTCATTCAAGGCTACATCAACCAACATTTGAGAAGCTGGAACTGGTGAATTTGGAGTATTTTTACTTACTGAAAATTGCTTAATCAGTTATCAGCTGCTGTTTCTCAAGATTTCTGCAAGATAGACTATTTCCAGGCTTTCATTGTTGGAAGCCAAATGTTTACATAAAGACAAGCAGGTCAACACCATTGAATGCAAATACAGTAAGCAACAGGGCCTGACGCTGTCTCTGTGGACGAATCTCACTCATGTTACAGTAACTGGTGTAAATTATATGAAGCCAGGGAAAAGGGGGGAAACCGCATTGTATTAATGTTTGTTTTAAAGCAGAACTGACTGCCTCTAATTACCTTCCTTTATTATCTTCTGGAAGTCATAATCTTCATTTGTCTGTACGTCGCTGAGAGTAAGAATCGAGCGCCGTAGTCAATCATTTGCTCAGCCACCTTAAACTCGCTCCCGTCTGCGCGCCCCCGCGGCTGCTGAGAGAGGAGTTGTCGGCAGTGAGATCATGTGAGAGTCCACGCTTGGAGAAAGTAGGTTAGCAGGGTAGACTGAGAGGAAAGCCAGCGGAGAGTCAGAGCGCAGAGGGGGGGAACCGGACACCTCTCGTCCACCGTGGGACTATTCAGTCAAAAAAAAAGAAAGAAAGTTGAGTGAAATCCATTCGCCGAGGCTGTTAGGATGCGATCCAAAGCGACTTTCTTCACTCTTTTATTTCGCTCGGACTTGACTGAGCGATAGAGGACAGGAGTTTCGGTTAGTTTTTTTCCTTGCTCGTGCTGTACGCGAGCTGTCTGCAGCCGGGACGAAGTTAATATTTACAGAGCCAGCTCAGTCTGGCTCCAGCGCTGTATTCTCCGTTATCCTGTCACCCTACATGAACCACATGTAGCCGAGTTTTCGTCGTCCAGCCCAGAAAAACAACACATCGCCATGAGAGGTACGTATGTCACAATAAATCTGTGCACGTTTAGTTTTGAACTTGTGGCCGCACTGTCGAGGGGTTTCGTGCGGGCTGGCGGGGCCACATGTGTGCGCACGGGGGACTTGAAGTGCGCCTGTTTTCCTTCCAGTGCGCACTAATCCCTCATGACTGGATTATCTGTGCACGGAGCCGAGGCTGCACGCCCCACAGCGAAGTTCAGCGTGTAGTTTGTGCTGTAAATATGCTGTTCAATCATGAGAATTGCCTCAGCCACATTGTCATTTGTTTGTTTGTCCTGTGATCTCTCGGGTCTGTTGATGGTGAAATCAGACTTTGGCTGTACATGCATGGTTTTGCTGTGAGATTCATGGCGGTGCCAAATCTGTCTGTTTCTGAAGAAATGCGAGTCCCAGCCCATTTGACCTGGGAGTCCTTCTGTAAATTTTATCTGGGGACCCATGTTAGAGTTATGCAATGAGGAGAGGGAGGGGCGTGAGAGGAGGTTGTTGTTAACCAAAACTAGTATTATGTAATGTAGATGATGAGGAGTCGGATCAATTGAATTAAAAACGTAAAGAGTGGGCATTTTGCACACATTCGCTTAAAAGAGTAGCGAAAGCATTAAGTTATTTTCAGATATTCATTGGAAAATATTTATCCGGTTTTGTGGATTTTTCCGTTTTTTGAAAAATAAAACAGCCCTGATGATTCGTTCAAAGTCAAAGGAAGAACTTTTCGTGTATGAACTGAATCTGAGCAGCGCTGGCGTAGTTGTGATGTTGTTGTGATGTGATGGCTGTGCCAGCATGGCCGACAGTGTGAGCGTATAGAGGGAGAGGGACCTGGCTGTTCCACTGACCTAGTTATGTCACCCAACATTATACAGCATACGCAGCGGAGGGAGGTGGGGCGGCTGTGGGAAGCGCCGTGCCGTCGGCCGTGCAGCGCCATGTGCGGTTACAGGCGCGCAGTGACGGTCGGTCTTCAATGTGTTGCTCCATAACACAGGCTGAGCTTGACTTTGAGCCGTGAAGGCAACACGTAATTGTTATAAAGAAGGAAGTTGTTTACAGCAAATATGGGCGTCTGTTTTATCCGAAACATTCAAATATGTTTATTTGAAATAGGATCATAGTTAAAAAAAAAATGTTAATTAACAACATGTTGACCATGTTCATGTATATTTTTTTGCATACTGGAAAGACATTTCTTGCTGTGCACATATCGCACTCACAATGTATTATAACCTCTCAGAATTCTAACTGAAACTCACCTTCATGCAGACCATAATTTAAATCCTCCTTGTCTTAATGATGACTCATGTTTGGTTCTGTTCTGCTGTTGCATGTCTGGGCTTTTGGCCCTCAGCATTGCCAAAGTTACAGTCTTTTGATGTGCAGCTCAGGAGATAAGCTGCAAGCAGTTTTGTTTTTTCAGCAGGGGAGGAAAGATGATGAATTTTTGCACTGAAAAGGAGGGAGGGAGGGAGGGAGGGAGGCGCAGAGGGGGCCTCTGGTGGAGGGAGGTTCCATTTCTGGCAGGATGTCCAAATGTAAACAAACCACTACCCATTCTTAGCTCGTAGCACTGAAAATGTAGGTTAGTCAGTCAGATCTGTGGCTTCCTCACTAGGAAAGCATGTCAGCAATTTTATCCCACTTTGAACACATATCTGCAATCACAGTCACTTTACTCCAAATTGTTGAGTCATTGCAACAGCTTTGGCACACTGACAGACCTTTAGAGGGCATGTTGCGATGTCTGGACCTCTGACACTTCCTCTGCTTTACTGTACTGTATAGCAGAATGCACTTCAGCACAATGTATTAGTATACAGACATAGTGAGAGACTCATAAGCTGCATGTCACACACTGACACCTGCTAGAAGAGGCCTGTGGAATTCTTAGCTCTGTCATAATCCCCTCTCTGTGGGCCTCAGCAAGGCCTCCGGCAGGAATTTGCATCTTTGAAAACACGGCCCCTTGATTTGAATGCACTGGCAGCCTGACAGCCGGATTGTGTATATGTATTTTGAGTTGAGTCTCATCTGTTCTGTTTTTCAAGTAGTGCCATCCTCAGAGAGTAAAATACTAATATTTTATGAGAGCCGTGTGCTAGAGAATGAGGCTGCTTGCTCCAAGGGTTCAAGTGCAGTCAGTAAGACAGTTGCCTTCATGGATTCAGGCAGAAGGTGTGAGAACAAACAGGGTTTTGTTTTCATATCTGAGAATATATCTGCTCTCCCTGGGTTTACCTGTGCAGGCCTTGAGGCTTTACAAGCTCCTCATCTTAGGCTAACAGAACAATGTGGAAAGCCCTCCCATACTCAAACATGATTTCAAAAGAGGAAGAGGCGGCAAGGACGACCACAGTGGATTGTTGTGATATAGCTCTGTGCTGCACTGTAAGCCTACACCCAGCTGTGTGAAGCATGACACAGTGCTTCAGCTTTATGCCAGTATGTATAGAGCTCAAGCACAAGGCCCCCACCTTCTACTGTGTGTTTTCCCATTCTGTCAATCATTCTTATGAAGAGGTCATTGTGAGAATCACCAACCTCCATTTAGCTTTGTGTCGACCTTTCGCTCAAGGGCGTTGGGCAGTGTGTGCATAATGTTGTGATTTGCATAGTAAGAAAAGACGAACAACCTGTGCTTGAATAAACAGAGGTTGTAAGATTATAAAACTGAGAGGGGATGTGTGTGTACGTGTGCGTGTTTGCATGCACAGTCGGTTTGCAAGTTGAGTTAATGAGTGGAGAAACAAAACGAAAGCAGATGCTTCTTCACGGGTACGCTGCATGGTGCAGTTAAAGGTATAATGTGTAAAATTTCTGCAATAAAATCTCATAAAATGACGAGACTTGTGATATAAATTTTGGTGAGTTGTGTACTTACATGGTCTCAAATGCTTCCAACAATGTTCAAACCCAGAGAAGTCAGTAATTTTATTCCAGGTAATGATCCCCATGTCCCCACAACTTACAGGGAAACAGCAGATGATTCGTCAGAGGGTGAGGAGTCGGCAAAGGTGACTAAATGTAACATGAATAAATCTTTAATATGTCAGCTCGTCCATGAAGATTTCTGCCTGTGTCACATCAGTAGACTTTCATCAGCAATGACGGTTGTTTAATCATGAAGACAACAACTCCCATGATCCCCCGCTACATCACGACATCATCAAATAACATCTTCTATTACTGCTCTGATTCAGAGACCCCTAGTGGCAGAAATTGCATACTGTGTGTTAGAGAAAGAGAAATTAACATCCTTTTATGATCTGTGGCAAGTAAAAAAAATGCCAAGCAAGACCAGTTGATTCTGATTTTGTTCCAAGATGGCAAGAGTAGAAGATCTGAGTGAGTGAAAGAGGGTTCATTGTTGGGATTGGATGGCAGGCGCTTCAGTCTCAGAGACTGCTCAACGGGCTGGCGTTTCAATAGGAACAGTGACTAATGTGACGTCTGCATTAAGATCTGTGGGAAAGACATCTGTTCTTAAATTGTGATCAACAGTGCGCATGTGATGCTCCTGCCTCAGTGTGATATGTGAGCAGCTCTTCTCCAGGTGATTGAGAATGTCAATGCAGGACGTGCTCAGACTGCCAGTGGACAGCTGACAAGAGAGAACTCACATTTAAGAGTTCTGTGGCGCAAAAGCCATCAGCACTGGTCTGTAGAGATGTGGAAAGAGGTGATCCGGTCAGATGAGTCATCCTTATTGTCAACAAGTGGGCGAGTGCATGTGTGACGTACACCAAGAGAACAGTACAGGCCTGAATGCTTAACCACTAAAGTGAGGGGCTCCGGTGGCTCTGTTATGTTGTGGGGGGCATTTTGCTGGCATGGTTTGGGTCCACTCAAATCAAAGTTGTTCTGGATGATCATCTTTATCCTGATGGGAGTGGATTCTTCCAGGATGACAATGCCTCCATCCATAAGGCCCAAGGGCTCACTGACTGGTTCAATGAGTCGGAAAATGATGTGAATCATACATTCGATCCTTCTCAGTCAACAGATCTCAACCCAACTGAACACCTGTGGGAGATTTTGGACTGACGTGTTAGACAGTGCTCACCACTACCATCATCAAAACACCAAAGGAGTGATTAGCTTTTGGAAGAATGGTGTTCATCCCTCCAGAAGAGCTCCAGAGACTTTCAGACTCTTGTTCTGGCAGCACATGGTGGCCCCGCACGCTATTAAGACACTTAATGTTAGATTTACCTTCAATTTGTCATCTGTCTGTTTGTGGTGATGAACATATGGAGGGTCAGAATTCCTCTTTTTTATTTGTCACACTGACATACTGACTCCTTGACTCAGGAACCGGGGGCTCCTGTTGGAGAATTGTCAGCTGTTTGTTCCACATTAGTTACCAAGAAGTGAACCACTGGAAGCACAAAGCCAGTGATTTTTCTCAGCCTCTCTCTACCACACCCTTACTGAATTAGCCTTTTGTGGAGATAACACGGTTACACATTTAGCTGGCTGATAAACACTGGGGCCAACGTGTTTGTAGCTGAACTGTTAAACTGTTCTCAGTTTATTCTGTGGAAAGGTTTGGGTGTGCCACACAAAGCTCCTGTCCTACTGCTCAACACCAACACTTTGTTTGCCATTTTGCACAATTTCACCTCATTTATTACAATTTGTTTTCATGACTTAGTTCATGTGTTGGTGCATGAGAACCGTAAAGCCCTGCATGCAGCCTTCATGCATCATGTTAGCAAAAAGCAGGATTGGTATTGATCTTCTTGGAATTCTGGTTCTCTCTGGAGAGGTAAAGGTCAGATGCTTTAGACTGGTGATTTAACACAGGTCAGCAGTGATATTTAGGGTATTGTAAATGTTGCTTTAACATTAGCGTCGCAGCTGCTGTGTGTCTATCAGCGTAAGACAGTTCAACGTGTCATATGTGTTAAGTAAGCTTATTTTCAGTGGGTGGTTTTACTCAATAGCAGTGCTTTTTTTTGTACAAGAAATGATTATTCAATTAATCAGCAAGCAAACCTAGAGGAAATTGTTCAGCAACTACTCTTCAAGTCACTTTTGAAGCAAAAATGCAAAAGATACACTGGTTGCAGCTTCTCAAATGTGCACATGTGGTGTTTTCTATGCTAATATGACAGCACACAGAATACTGTTGGCTTGTGGATATGTCAGCTCGATTAAGCACGAAAATGATGGGTAAGATTGGACTGGTTAGTCTCCAGACATCCCTGTTAATTCTGTACTTATAAATGTTTTGTATGTAGCTAATCGGTTTGGTCATTTTTGACTCACCACAAAATTGTCACATGAAACGACGGAGTGTTAGGTAGATGGACCTTTTGCTGTGTCTGGGTTCTGCCTGGGTATCTGCAGAGAGTTGGAGAAGAGGAGTGAGGATGCATATATGTGAGTGGTTGTAGCAACAGTGGTGGGTGGCTGGGCATCTGTGTAATTCTGGCTCTCAGCACAAGACAAGAATAGAACGGGCTGAAGCAGAAGCTCAATGTCAAACGCCGCAGAGAGGGGTGGGTGCTGAATAGCTGACATTCAAGTTCAGAGTTTCCTGTGAGTGGACTGGAGCCAGGTACAGTACGGGCTACCGCAGTCAAAGCAAATGTGGTTTCACATTAATAAAACAGCACGGAGTTTGATTATGACATAGAAATCAGTCCATGCAGAAATAGACTCTTGGGAAATCAGTGAGGATCTGTGTTGGGTGTTAAATGAACTGGTAAGTGCATTTGTTTCAGGCTCACTGCCTCCCTCACTTAATTTTGCCGTTATGTAACATAGCCAGTTTTCTGACGCAGGCGACGAGCCTACAGGGAAATGTTTCATGGGGAAGTCTGAGCATTGTTCAGTTCCACCTTAAAACTGGTCTGCGGAGAGTCGGGATCGCGCTTGCCTCCCTCCTCCCTCTCCCCCTGCAGTGGGAAAGTGTGTCAGTAGGACAGAATGTCCACATGGGCTGACAGGCTACAGCGCCAGAGTGACACATGGCTCAGCCAATACCAAGGAGGCTGCGAAAGCCACTCAGCCAGTGGGAAAGAGGGAGTCTGAGGAGGGCGGGGTGTTAGTGTTGCTAGAGTGAGCCTGCTGAATGAGTGTTGTGAGGAATGCTCACAGACGAGAGTTATATAACTGAGCGATTAGGGAGGGGTGGAGGGGAACCTGAGAGAAAGAGAGGAAAGGAGGGAGGGAGTAGGAGGAGGGAGATATTTTTCCATTGCATGCCTGCAGCTGCCCTGATCAGTTGGAGTATTTTAGTCAACTGTTTTAGAGAAGAGACAGCCGACTGTGTCATTAAGGGGGGAAAGAAGTGGAAAGTTGTGTTTTCCAGTACCTAAGAGTGCAACAATTCCTCCTCAATCACCCAGTGGTTTTCCATACACCGTGGTACAAAAGGGATTTTGTAAATGAGTCCAAGATTGTACAGACAGCATAGCTGAGCAACAACTGTCTAATGTTATACAGTAGCTACTGTTGTTTTTCTCGTTAGTCAAGAAAGAAGGAGTCTTTGTTCATGTGTCATATGTGCATCTGTCATGTGATTCCCTATCTGTTTGTGTACTCTGTTCCTTCATGGGGGCCACATGCAGGGTGCAGACAAACAGCTCATGGCAAGTTATCTGCTTGTACTGTGTGTTCTCAATGTGGGACAGTGTCACTGTGTCTCTCTCGTTGGGCCCATTGTGATAATGTGATTTTATCCATGATTACTACACTTTGGGGCAAAGTAAAGGGGCTTTTTTTTCTGTTTCAGTTTCGAAAACATGTTAAGGTGTTTCCTAATAATAATGATAGAGTGTGATTTAAAGAGTGCTTTTCAATTAATCAGGTGTGTTACAAAACAAAGTGCAGAGGTAATAAAGAATCATTAAAGAATTATGAATATAATGTCAAAAGAAGATGAAACATGATAGTAAGGAGTGGTTTTTGCTAGCACAGGACTTACAGATAGGGAGGTTCAAAGATATAGTCACTCTTACCGGATGATATACATGACAACTGTGTTTAAACTAAAATTTGTCAGTAAAGTCTTTAATTAAAATCTGAAACTCAGGGAGGTAAGGATAGGTGTAATGTAACAACTCACTGAAGTAGAAATTGTTGAAAGCATTGCAGCTGCATTTTGTATCAGCTGAAGGCAGGAGACGGCCTTCTAATAGAGCTCAGAGTTACAGGAGTCTGACAAGATAAAAGCATGGGTGACCTTTTCAAGGCCCACGGAAGATACAAAGGACCTCATTTTGGCCAAGGCTTATGGCAGGAAAAAACATGATAACACAACATAAATTACCAGCAAAAGAGAGGGAGAGAAAAAGATGTTTATTGAAATGATGCCCAAAGGGATTCAAATAAATGGAGACACATAACTGACTACTGGGTGACACCAGAAGAGACAGGAGCCAAAGAAGAAGAGGCCCATTCAAACAAGTCATGTAAAAAACAGTGAGATAAGAGCAAGGCCAGTCAAAGTCAAGATTAGAAGATCATCAACAGATGTAGTGCTGTACAGAGCTCAGATGTCTCAGAAATGTTCATAAGGAACATCATTTACAAAGTCCTGGAAAAAGTCTGTGTTTCTTTGTTTTCAGTCAGTGTAAAACAGTATTTTACTCTGACTGGCACTGGATATAAGGCAGATATGCCTTAAGATAAGTTATGTTTGAATTGATATATCATGTTACTTACTGGATATTTAATGTTTTTGGTAACAGTCCACAGTGTGACTCAATAGTGTCAAACAAGCCAAACATCTAACTGCTGCGCTTCAGCAAGCAGATCTCAAGTTCACTTCTTATATAAATTGGAGGCAGTTTCATACAGACGCAGTATTCTGACCTCTCTTGTTGATGTTATCTTTGGCCCTGCAGCTCAGATCGAGGTCATCCCCTGTAAGATCTGCGGGGACAAGTCCTCAGGAATCCACTATGGAGTCATCACCTGCGAAGGCTGCAAGGTGAGGAGGAAACACACACAGAGTAAAACCAGGCCTGCCAAAATTTACTTCAGCCATCCAGGTTTATCTCAAATGTGCGTGTCTTTCATGATGTTTGTATGTGTGTGTTTGTGTGTCTAGGGTTTCTTCCGTCGCAGCCAGCAGAACAATGCCATGTACTCTTGTTCCCGCCAGAGGAACTGTCTGATCGACCGAACTAACCGCAATCGCTGCCAGCATTGCCGCCTACAGAAGTGTCTGGCTCTGGGCATGAGCAGAGATGGTAAACAGGCACAAACAAAGCACTGTACTCTCTTTACACACTAGCAGTAACCATGAAATTCAGCTGTAAACCTAGAAAAATACCACAACAGACTTTTGTTAAACTAACACTTTCAGTTGCACAGGGGAAGTTCAGTAGACGTGTTGCTGCGGTGAATCCCCATGTGGGTTCCTTTAATGATCAAGCTGATATCAGGAGAATTTAAAGCCCTCAGTTGTAACATTTCATGTAACGTGTCATAAGAGGGCTCGCCACTTGTTGCCCTTTTGAAGGTTGCAGACAGAAGACAA
The DNA here is from genome assembly GCA_037975065.1 of Chaetodon trifasciatus. Taxonomy (NCBI): domain Eukaryota; kingdom Metazoa; phylum Chordata; class Actinopteri; order Chaetodontiformes; family Chaetodontidae; genus Chaetodon; species Chaetodon trifasciatus. Next base: position 4,287,998 of record JBBMOE010000012.1, read on the forward strand.
ATACATTATACAGACTGAAGAGGTGACGAGCTGTCATCATGCAAACTGGATATAGGGACTGGAACATACTGTACAGTACTTGTGTACGTGACTGAAGTAATCTATCTGAGCCGTAAATGTCGTACAATTCGCTTGAGGTAATAGCTGTGAACTTGATTATGCTTCTATAAATATCTCTGCACTGACGTGAAAATCATGAATGAAATATTGAATTTATTGGCAACACTGTTCACTTTAGGTATTTCTAGTCACTTGTAAGATATTGTAATGTTTTCTCTCTGCAGCGGTCAAATTTGGTCGCATGTCGAAGAAGCAGCGTGACAGCCTCTATGCTGAGGTGCAAAAACACCAAAAGTCCCAGGAGTGTGTGGGCTCCGGAGGTGGGGGTTCCACCACTCTGTCCTTACCGAAGGAGGAGAGTGTCTGTGGTGGTGGCAGGGAGGACGGTGAAGAGGCTCTGAGCCGGTCCTACAGCACTGGGGGCTCCAGCTCGACCCTCAGCGACCTGGATGACATCGCAGCGCTGCCTGACCTGTTTGACCTGCCGCTGACCCCTGAGGAGGCGAGCGAGTACTGCAGCCTGGAGCTGCTCGGCGGAGGGGCCAGCACAGGGAACACCTCCAACTCATCGTCCTCTTCTTCCTCTTCTTCATCCTTGTCCAATCAGAATTCCCCACAGCAGACTATGCTGGACGGGGCAGACAGCAATGGGATCCAGCTCCTGCATACACACTCTCACACACATCCGCTCCTGGGACACACGCATACACTGCTGGACCATCTGTCTGATGACTGCTCAATAACAGACCTCGGTGAGTGCTGGCCATAAAAAAATAAGAGACCATTTCTTCTTTAATTCACTCATTGCCTTCAGGAACCAAATGTATGAGAATAACTCCAAATAGTTCTTTTATGCACTAAAGGGAAGAGAGGACAGAACTTTACTTGAGGCAGGATATTATAAGAGAAATAAGAATTTTAAGGTTCCTTTTTTATATGTTGTTGACTTGCTCCTGTTTTTCATATTCATTTCATGCTTCAAAGTCATCACTTCTTTCAACTGTCAGGCAGCATAATTCCTTTCCTAGTGAGTTTCAATAAGAGCAGCTTACATTAAGACAGCGATGCAAAGCAGAATCCATCATACATCGATAATTAAAAGCTGTTTTTCTGTCGATGAATATGTTGTATTGTTGCTATAAAAATATTGCACAGTAACTGCTGTGGTCATTCTTCCACTGCCCGTCATTTGTTTCCATTTTAGAATTTATAGTAAATTGTTAGGGTTGAATAATGATTGAAATACAACTCAATGAAATAAGAGCGAACATAATTTGAAAAAAGCTAAATTAATTCAATAGAAAAACAAAGATGAAGGACAAGGTCAAGAACCAAAATGATACACGGCAGGTAGAACAAACAGCAAAACAGGATAAAATGGACCCAAGGACAAAAATACAAGACTAAATGGGCAAAAGATGCAGGACACAAGCAATATGAAAACAGGCTAAACCACAGGGACAGATAAAGGGATGCTGGTGTAGTGGTATTTATAGAGGCAAGTTTTAGAGAAGTGTCTCTAGAGACTTGGAGGAAGAATAAATTTGTATTCGATTTTACATCTTTATGGTTGCTGGCATCAGTAAACTGCATGGAGGCTTTGAATGGGGCTCTGGGGACGTTTGAAGGAAACAATGAGTAAATGTTGTGACTGGGGGATATTATAAGTGCAGGGGGCGGAAAAGATCTTAACAGCAGTGGAGATGATAAGATGAGCCATTAGCGCTCAGTCTCGTCGGGGGCATCCATGGCAAACGTAACAGCGGAGTGGTGCAAAGCATCTGGTTATTCAAGGTCACACTGCCATGATCTATATATATTAAACAAGACCGCTGTTACACTCTGCTGCACTCTCTCTGTGTCAACCCGAGTGAGAGAGACAGTCACATTAATGTGCATCTGCTTTTTTGTCTTCACAGAGCGCATCACTCAGAGTATTGTTAAGTCTCACTTGGAGACATGCCAGTACAGTGCTGAAGACATGAAAAGATTCACCTGGGCACAGTACACACCTGAGGAAACACGTGCTTTTCAAAACAAGGTACAGAATGCACACGTTACACCCCTTTGTAAAGCCTTCTGTTATACATTTATAGATATGTAACAATACTAGATAAGAATAACAGCTCAGTATTGTCACTGGATATAAATATACATTAATAATTTAATTAGCTTACTTTGCTGATATGATCTGGTATTGAACAGCTACTGAGACGAACGTATGGTGAAGTGATGTCAGCTGACTTACAACCTCTCTTTTGTGTCACTTTTTCAGTCAGCTGAGTGGATGTGGCAGCAGTGTGCTCACCACATCACCAACGCCATTCAGTATGTGGTGGAGTTTGCCAAACGCATTGCTGGCTTCATGGACCTGTGCCAGAATGATCAGATTATATTGCTGAAAGCAGGTCAGTGCACAGTCTAGATATGCTCACTTCTCAAACGCTTCGTGCACAGAGTTAATTCTTCCAAAGTGAACAGAGACTGAACTTTGCTAACCTTAGGTCCTTTGTTTGTTTTTTTGTCTCAACCCTACCTATCTCTACCTTTCCCTTCTCTTTTTATCTGTGTCTTTGTGGATATCCATCTCTCCATATTTTTTGCCCATGTCTGTGGCTACCCTTTTAGGCTGCCTGGAAGTCCTGCTGATACGTATGTGCCGAGCTTTCAACGCTAACAACAGCACCATTTTCTTCAATGGAAAGTTTGCCCCGGCTCACTTCTTCAAAGCACTTGGTGAGGATCAGATGGGAATGCAGTTGTTTGAGCTCTAAAGCATTCAGATAATCAACGGGGTCACACATGAAACCCTCTTACGTTTCTCATGGAGATGACTGGACAGAGCTGGCTTTGAAGAGAAATATCTGATATTCCCCAGTTGGATGTTGATTTCCAATTTTTGAAGCACTGTCTTGCCTCTTTGGCACCAGCAGAGCTGTGTAACCATGCAACACTAAAGGAAAAAAGTGGAAACAAATACCATTAAACAAAGCAGTGAATAATGTAAACTCGTTTATGGGAAAATTATCCAAGTTGTGACATTTTAAGAAGACACATTGCATGAGTCAATACAGCAGTAGTCCTCTGTGAGCTGTTTTTAATAGATTTTTGAACACTTCGGTCCTACGACAGTCATTTAACTGTAGGATTTTTCCCAGTAAGAGACATGTAGGCCTGAATCATCCCAGGTTTCTCCTGGGTCAGTTGTTGAATTAAGCATGATTATTAAGGTATTATTTATGACAATCAATTTACTGTGTTTATGCAGGGTGTGACGACCTGGTCAGTGCAGTGTTTGACCTGGGAAAAGGACTCTGCCGTCTACAGCTGTCTGACGAAGAGATGGCTCTGTTTAGCGCCGCCGTCCTTCTATCTCCTGGTGATTCTTTTTGTCCTCTTTCTCGCTCACACACAACATGTTCCAAGTGCACACTCAGTAGTCTATTAAATACTCTTCTTCTTCTACACTGATATTCAAGAGCAATTGTAGGATGTCTCTCAACATACACATTCGACATAATACATTTTCATCAGTTTATTATTGTAGCGTATTTAGCTAATTTGTAAAGGTTTTTCAACTGCTCATTTTTGCCACATCAGCACATATCTGGATTGACAGTTTTAGAACTGCAAGGCAAGGACTTAGTACATGATTGATTAAATGATGCTAAACACCTTTAAAAGCAGCAGGATTAAGATTCCAAATGTATTCAATAAATCAGGTCAAATTTTGGAGCAAAAGTGTAAAAATGATGTGTGAGACCTCAAATAATTTAAATTTGACTGAATGGCATAGCCATAAAAAAAAATCAGTGTCTTGGATTTGAATATTTCACTCAGTGTCAGCATCAGATTGTGCCAATCAAGAGCTGACAGAGAGTATAGCATGCTGTTGGACAGAGCGGACTATGATTTTAACAACCTTAAAGTTACTTATGGAGACACAAACCAGTTTGTTAAGGAATCAATATTTTCTTTCCTGCAGATCGACCCTGGCTAACAGAAGGCCAAAAGGTTCAGAAACTCCAGGAGAAAGTCTACCTGGCTCTGCAGCACAGTCTACATACGAGTGCTGCTTCTGATGAGAAACTGGACAAGGTAAAAACAAGCATTCATAACTCTTCAACAGACTTATTCACAAAAAGACGCACATTCATAAACTTACCTTAGTATATCCTCTGTCCCTGCAGATGGTGTCCAAGCTGCCCATAATGAAGTCAATCTGTAACCTCCACATTGACAAACTCGAGTTTTTCCGTTTGGTCCACCCAGAGACCGCCTACAGTTTCCCACCACTGTACCGGGAAGTGTTTGGCAGCGAGATGTCTCTGCCAGACTCCACTGACAGCTAGACAGACAGACAGACAAACAGACAAACAAGAGAGATGGAGAAAGTGTATTAAGAGGTAGGGAAGCAAAAGGAGAGACAGAGTAAGACAGAAGTGTTGAAGCTCAACAACCAGCAATTAAAGAGACAATCCGGAACTTTAAATACTCCGTCTCCCACGATCCCAAAGTAGTCCTCCACCTTCCCAGCAGGCAAAAGCACCTTACAGTACAGACCACACATGCTCATGGTCCTCTGCATATTTGTAGCATTAACAACAAGTGACTGGGCATCATAAAAATAACACAGCAGCCTATTAAGCATGAGACGGCTCCAAGCTCTAACACGTTTTGAACATCAGATCCACTGTGGATCGCCCAACCAGTTATGAATGTACCTCATCGATCAGCACCAGTGCACAAGCCAGAACCTAACAGTGAATGTACAACCCTGCCACTGAGACAGAGTTTGACACATAGTATTAGAATGAGGTCGCGTTGGTCAACAGGTCTCACTATTAATACAGCTCTCGGTCAATAGTTCTCTCAATACTAACACATCTCAGTATGGTACGCATGCGTATTCATACAGACAGTATCTTTGTACTGACCATCACTTAGGGACCAAGATCATGAGTCATATTCTCTGATATAAAAAGAAACAAACAGATACGATGTGACTCACGGCTTAGGCTGACCTCCTTAATCAGTTGAGAACCAGTCTCACACACATTTAGATAGTGTTCGGTGCTGCCTCTTTGCAGGCTCTTGTAATGCAATGAGAAACCTCAGTCCCACACACCCCTTTCCTTGTAAATGCCACTTAGAGACAGGACAAGATGAAATTATCTTTAATTTATATACACATTTATAAACAAATATTTTAAATAAGAATGTAAATAGATGACTATATAAGTGTATGAAGAGAGTTAAAATGTGTGAGAGAAAGGGAGAGAAAAGAGGACAGTAAGATGTAGAGGGGGGGAGGATGGATGCTTCAACAAAGGCTGATATTTGGACTCAGATCTTTTCGTGGACTATTTCCTCTCTTGACAGTACTCTCAGGTTTCCACGGCAACAACCCTGTCTTGTCCTGACGGCAAACTAACCCAGCTGGGCTAGGCACCGACATCACGCAAGCGATGGGGTGGACTCTTGCTGCCAATGCCACACAGCAGGGGAAGCAGTGTACCCAAACAAAGGCGAAATGGCATTGCCTTTGTCCTGCATTTAAACTGAAAGCTTTCAGATTGCGCTGTTGCTGCCTTCCCCCCTGCAAAAAGAGACAAGAGGACACTAAGGAAAAGAAAAATCAAGGCAAAAGATGACTTTGTGAAGTGTATAATAAAAGGGGATGCACAGGCTCTCCCAACCTGTTTCTAACCAGCAGTCAGGACAGTAGGTGAGGTATAATTGTCTTTCACTCATATTGTTTCAGTTGGCCAGAACAACGATGATCCATAATGTGTATCATAAACCCTCCTCGCTGGTTGGAGCAACTGTATTATTTTGTACATTTGCTGTTCCTCTCTCCTTTAGTCCCAAACCCAGCACTTGTCGGAATACCAAGCACTTAAACTTTCCTCTTTCTCAATGGACACTAGTCTAAGGCGAGACAGAGCTATCAGCTGCCCCCCTGAGTTGGGCCTCAATGCCAGTAAGACTAAAAATAGTTCTCCATTAATCTGTTTTATTATTTTGTTTTTTAAATTCCATATCTCCCACACAAAGTCACCCATAACTGTTTACACTTGTCGTGTACATAAATAACACTCATTCTGAAGGTTGTCATAGCATTGAGATGGTGATGATGATGTCTTACTTGGGGTGCTGTGAAGTTTCTGAGCAGAGTCTGAGGACCTGCTGCCTGCCGCTCAGGGAGCTAGCTGTGATCTCTTGTCCCTTTATTGCCAGTGTCGTCTTTTAGCCTTGTGCTCGTCACACCTTTGCACCTAAGATGAGACCCATAACCATAATCACTGTGGACGTAAGTTCTATTTTTGTGAATGTTACTCACAAAGTGTCAAAGCCCTTCCTGTTTGTCCTAATATTGTAACATTAAATTTATGTGACATAGGAATTTAAAAAAAAATCAGTTAGAGTTAAAGATGAATTTCATTATTGGGGTTTAATGTTTCTTTTGCTGTGATTTTCATTTATTTGTCAGTCTTTTATCCACCTTTTTCTTTACGTGTCTCCACTTTTGTCTTGTAAAGTCAGTGATCTATTTTTTTTTTTTTAACTGAATAAAGATTAGGAAAAGTACAAACGAAAAAGAATAGTTTGTCTCCTTTTTCTTTCCCTGTATGACAAAATGTACAAGAGGTATATTACTAGTCCAAGAGTAACTGAGTCACACAGCGCAATATATATTGTTGTCCAATGGGATACATCATATGTGGTTTTAAGAATGTAATAAATGGTTTCTTTTTCTTTTGAAATGTTTCACTGAGTCTTATTTGAAATTGAAGTTGGCTTTCACGTTAATATTTTTTATATAAAGGGTCTTGTTGACTGATCAGATGTCTAATCAGTCACAATCTATCACTGATCTGATATTATAATCCTGCAAATATAAATGGCCATGACCACTCTAATGCTTTCAATCACAGACTAAAACTTGTGCACAATTTTGACAAACGATTTTGATAAACGACATCTAACTGTTCTTGCAGCTTCTCCAAAATGAGGATATGCTTTTCCATTATCAATCATAAATCAAACATCTCTGTCTAATATTTAAAGTTGAGTGTGAAAAGTCTTTTTGCATCTTGGAAACAGTCATCTCACAACTCTTGAAGGACCTTGAGTTTAGACTTCGCCTTTGGCCTGAGGAAACTGTGATGGGCATTTATTTTTAATCGATTTCTTACATTTTGTGAACCAAATGATTAATAATTAACTTAGAAAATAGGAGGCAAATGAATCAATGATGAAAATAACCATTTGTTGCACCCCTATGTGCACTTAAAAAAACTAGATAAATTATGTATTTTTCAAATAATATTTTGCTATTATTTACCATAAACTAAAAGTAGGCAACAGCAGTATGCAATGTATATTTGTGTGTGAGTGTGTGTTGTTTTTTGACCCACTTTATCCAGCAGGATGGAGCCTCCCACATGAAGCTGAGGCCAGGAAATTGTGGTTGCCTAGCAAGTTTCTCATCTACGGTGAAAAGTTTGAGGACGTTTAGCCCGGGTGCTGTCTGTACTGCAAACTACAAACCCACAGCAGCTGTTTTAAAACACATTATCCCCACCGTGGTCCAGGCGGCAACACTGACGGTGCAAGATGTCGGTCGCAGGATTGAAGAAGCAATTTTACAAAGCAAGTCAGGTAAACGCGCGACAGCTTTTCAAACATTAGCCAGTAGCTTAGCTAGCTAACTTAGCTAAGACCATCGTTACTTTTTTTGCGAGTTCACGATAGCTTCAAACTAGCCGGTTAACTGGACTAGAAAACGCTATAGGTAAAAAGGACGTGTTCTTGACCAAATACTAACCTTGTCAAGTTATATGGAACATTTTAACTTGTTGAAAAATGTACGACTAGTTCTACTGGTACTGAACGCATACTGTCAAATGCATTGTGTCTCTCAGGTAACGTCAATTTAGCTAACGCTAATCCAGAGAATTAACGTTAGCATTTAACGTTAGTCGCGTAGTTAGTTCACTTTAACTTAAGTTAATGAACATAAACCTACGCCAACTAACGCTAAAATTAATCTGTTCAATTGGACCACTTACTGTCCCTGAGGTTAATTAACTTGGTCGTCGGCTTGGAAGGTTGTCCTGAGTTTGCAGCCAGATTTTGTGTCCACGTAGATTGTGACGTTAACTTTGATTTATGTATTTATTTATTTTTTAAACTAATGTTAAATTAACCATAATTTGTCTAACTTTATGACTGACCCAAGAGTCAGGCCTATTAAAGGATGAGTTTCTGGTTTGATTTAGAAGCTGAACGTGATTGTTGGTGTTTGTTTTCGTCGTGTTGTCTTGTTAATGTAATCAAGAAGAATCTATATTAATCACTCTAGTTTTAGATAATACCCTCGTGCAAAGGTGAAGTTCATGTTTGTTGACTCTAACATGTTGGATTACACATGACTGGCCAATCTGTTCTGGAGATGCCATAACGTTAGTTCAAATCACACTACACGTTTGCGTGATGATTCATAAATATCTGTCGTCTCTCAGGTCTAACTGTCTATTGGCTATGTTTTCAGTTATAGAACCAAACTTACCTGTGAGCGTCTCCAATTTGCTAGAGACACATTAAAGATTTGTGTATGTAAATGACTTTGTTTCCACACCTCTAAATTCTAAGACATAAAAAGTCAAAGTCTAAAATCAGTTATTTATGTCTAACATGAAAGGATCCATAACGTCAAACAGGCACTGAGATCATATAGACTATTAATTCCAGGTGTGTTTTTTTTTTTTTTTTTTAATAACTTGTGCAATGAAAGGAGTATGTCCAAACAACATTGATTTTCTTTTCACACTCTTTCTTTTTAAACTCAAAGAGCATGTTAACACTGACACCAGTCAAATCTTTGACTGCCAGATTGTGTACAGACATGAACAGTAGTCTGTGCATCAGTATCACAGCCCTGCATTTGTTGCTTTTGAAAATCTTCGATTATTGAGCCAGGTTTGTCTTGTGATTCCAGCATTCAAATAGCATGTATCCTTCATAGGGAAGAAATATTACTGTTGATTCTTGAGGCTGTTAAAAGTTAACTCTACCACCATAAATTTAAAGCTCATCAAAACATGGCCTGCAAAACTGGTTGCCTATGTTTTGATGACACCTGCCTTGATACAGGTACTTGCTTTGGCGTAACCTAATGTGGTATGCAAGTGGCAGCTCCTTCCTCACTGGGTGTGTAATGGAATCCTAGTTATGTGGATACTCTGGCCAAACCACCTTAAGCAACCCAGTAGACAGTACAGTACATTGACAATACACAAATAGTAACAAACCAGGAATGAATGCATAGAAGTCATTTATTCCACATAAGCTTTTGCAAAACTTAAGCAGTATAGTTATCCGGGCCGACTGCCATTGTTGAACATCGTCAATTAGCAAGGACCAACAAATGTTACATTTTTCCATTCTTGCTATGAAAAGAAAGAAAGGGCAGAGGAGGGTAATCATTTCTGTAAGATAGTTGTCTAACAAGTCCACATCATACTATCATCAAATAGACTTGAATCAGTCAATGATTGAGTAATCATCATAGGAAATCATATGTAGCTGACACTGTGCACCCAGTGCTTATTTTTGTGAACCCTCAGTTTCATTTTAGTCCACATCTGGTTATGTACCTTGCTTCTGACACTGATTAATAAAACAATCCACATGTTCTTCTTTTCTAGGCAAGACCACCAACTCCACCTCAAAAACAAGTCTTTACCAAATCTGAAACCTGTATCAAATCTGCTTATGAAACTTTTAACCTCTTATTTATTTTGCTTATTTAGATTTAGCTTTCAAAAATTTTTACAAAATGTATAAAGGTTTTAATGGTTAATGTCATATAGTACAACTAAAACTCAAGTTTTTCTAGATAAAGTATATATCATAGTGAGACTGGGATGGTCAGGTTTATCAGTCATGGAGGAGAAACAACTTGTGATGGCAATTAGCTGCCTGAAAGTGTGTTTGTGCTTGAATCTGCTTGCCCCAATTTCACATCGGGTACCAAGAGATTCATTAATTGCAATTAAAATGGTGTCTATTAGACCTCATAACTGGCGAACATGCGTGGTTGAGTTATATCCCATGAACCAGTTTCCAGTCAGTACTTAGGGCATTTTCAGAGCCACTGAGTGTTTTACACAAAATCACTTCTCCAGACTTGTGTATTACATAAACTAGAGAGATTGATTGATCCATCTGGTCATAGAGTTTTATGTGCAGTGTGGTGCTGACAGCTGCACCCAGTTGAACTAAATGAGAAAGCATGCACAATGAGTCTCTGTTTGGCCTGCCGGCCAACTGCACAGGATTTTAGAGTTTGCTGCCCTGGATGAGAGAATAAGAATGTATGTGCCATGTGTGAGGATGTGAATTGGCAAGAGAGAGAGCAAGATGTAGTTAGCCTGTGTGTTTAGTAAAAGTATCCATGCAGTGGTGCTAGTGTAGGAAACTGCAGTGTGTGTGTGTGCTGACTTGATGGAAAAAGGAAAGCCCTGAGTATAATTCCGTATGGAATGGTGGCTTTCAGTAGAGAGTATAGTCCAGTTTTCAGAACTCACTCTCTCATCTAGACTTGAGGAAGTTCCTCCACTAATGAAAAACATGAGCATGTCTTGGAATGTGAGAATTGTGTTAAACAGGCCCGGAAAAAAAGAAAATGATGGAAGAGATTAAATATCTGTTTAAGTTTGGAAATAGAACAATGGGATTGTGAACGTCTGTTAAACAACACAGTCTCACCCTGCTGAAGTGTTGTTAAGCAAGCCTCTGCTCCGCCATCAGCTCCAGATTATCACAATATTATGAATACAGTTTTTTGTCAATGTACAGGACTCAATCAGTCTTTAATTGTCTTTTATGACCATGTGAAGATTGTTAGGTTAGTCATGGAGCAAAAAAAATGTGGAATCCTAGAAGCAGTCATTCATGAGGGACAATGGAAAACACTGACTGCTTTGCTCCAATTGCTCTGTGTTCACAGATGGTGAGTGAGAAGGTTGGAGGTGCAGAGGGAACCCAACTGGATGAAGAGTTCAAGGAACTTGAGAAGGTGATGTACATAAATGTTCAGAAAATACCTATACTGAACATGTGGAACAACAATATGTCCTTTTTGTTTTCTGAAAGTGAAACATTACCCAACTTTTCTTCACTCAAACACTTTCACCAGAATACAACTCAGCATATGCACATGTGTATTAACCATTGTCTCCCTCTAACCTATGCCACCAGAGAGCAGACATTACCAGCAAAGCAGTGGTGGATGTCATCAATAAAACATCAGACTACCTCCAGCCCAACCCGGCAAAAAGAGCTAAACTTTCCATGCTCAACACAGTGTCCAAAATCAGTGGGCAAGTGAAGAATCCAGGCTACCCCCAGCCTGAGGGCCTCCTGGGAGACTGCATGGCAAAGTATGGACAGGATATGGGCAGGGACACCAACTTTGGTAAGAATTGTGTCAAACAATTAGAGGATGAGATACTGGATGGAAGAGATATGTATGTTTGGAAACCATGAAAAGAGATGAGACTGGGAACAAAATATGGTACGCTGAATATGTGTGAGTGTTGTGTGTATTTGTTCAGTGTGTGCCTGTGAATCTTCTTTCATTTTTTAATGTCACAACCTTCCTTAGCTTTGAGCCAGTGATTATTGCGAACATACCTCATGATGTCCACACTCCCTAATGCTGGCATTTTGCATGCATGTGTGCACTGCAGGTGGGGCCCTAGTGGACTTTGGTGAGTCAATGAAGAGCATGGCCAAGATCAAGGACTCTCTGGATGTTGATGTGAAGCAGAACTTTATTGACCCAATGCAATTAGTTGCTGATAAAGATATCAAAGACATTCAGGTAGAATCAAAGAGGTGGTATGCTTCTGCACAAATAGGTCAGACATTGATTAATGAGCTCAGCAGTCTGAGTCAGCTGCAATAGAATGAAAAAGTATTTCCAGTCCAGGTGCATAACTGTGGAATTAAATGCAAATGTTGAAATCACACACGTTTCTCAAAACTACCATAAACAAGTGAAAATACTTCTAGATGTAATATCATTTGTGAAACCTCATCCTCCCAATCGCTACTCCTTTCATCCCCTCAGCACCACCTGAAGAAGCTCGAGGGTCACCGTCTGGACTATAATTATAAAAAGAAGCGTCAAGGTAAAATCCAAGAGGAAGAGGTCAGACAGGCCCTGGAGAAGTTCCATAAGTCCAAAGAGCTGGCAGAAAGCTCCATGTACAACCTGCTGGAAACAGATGTGAGTAGCCTGTGGACTAAACTTGATTCTTTTTGCCTTGCAGACGGCAGCACATTAAAACCTGCGGGACATGCTTTGTTAATACGTGTTCACGAAAATATTTCAGTTCTCAGTTTAATTCTCTCTGATTGACAACTGCTTTGTTACCTTGTGTGGGAATAGAAAGAGTGACAATCCTTGAATTTAATCAAGAGTCATTATTTTCCTTTTTCCATTTTATTCAAATGTGTAGTTTTTTTTGGTTCTTCAGCCGGTGCAGATGAGACCATTCTTATTCTACTACATGAAATATAAACATATTGAACAACATTTTGAAAGAGACGAGATAGAATGTTACTTGAGAATTTCTTTAATGTCGTGGAATCCATCATTTTTGACTGTGCAGGAAGAGAATAAAACCATAAACAAATATTTAGCAACAAGCAATCTGATAGTTCACCAATAATTTGTTTAAACTACTAATTAATTGAGCACCTTTTTTTTCAATGAATCATCTTGTCAATACAGCAGGCTAATAGATGTCAACAAGTTCGAAGTCAAAGAAGATAATAGTCCATAAAAGAAATAAATACGGCATGTGATTTGATCAGTGACAGTGACAATACTGCATCATCTTAACATATGGTTTGATGGATTAGTAGAGTTCACACAAGGCAAAAGTTTTATAATACTGTCTAGTTTTCGCTGGGGAACCAAGACACCAAAACGTAGATGTCTTGTTGATGTGCCTATAGACTACCTAGTGACGTATATTCCGGCTGGTGTCTCCGTTTCTACATGCTTTGGAGATGCATTATGCTTGTTGCTTGCAGCTTTTCAGCTAGCAAGCCATAAGTTCCGTGTTTTAGGAAGGTACATAACAGTTGACATGCCTTGTGGGTTTTTTCCCACAGTGACTTGCAGTAGTGTGAGCCTGTCAAACCTGTTTTTGATATTTACCATTTTCATGCCCGCCAATATGAGATGTTACAGAGTGAAGTTTACGCGATGAGCTCATTACTGACGTAACCGTGACAATGAAGAATGCTCTGGATGGCCACTGCTGTTCCTGCATGTGGTCTCACTCTGAACTAGTTTCTGTGTGCCTATACGTGTAGGTGGAGCTGGTGAGTCAGCTGTCTTCTTTTGTGGAGTCTCTGGTGCAGTACCACGGACAGGCCCTGGAGGTCCTAGAGAAGCTTTCTGAGAAACTGAAAAAAAGGTCAGTGCCGTAACTATTGGTGGAAGATGACATCTCTTTTGTATGTTGAGGTTGTCCTCTGGATCATGATGAGGGAAGGTTTGACAGCACCATATTTTTTTTACCCATTTGATCATAAGAATGTCAAGTAGCAGTTGAGGCTGATTACAAATGACTTATTTTTGGTAAACAGTATACATCTAGAGAATTGTCTTTGGATGATTTTGATAAAGTTCAGAAAATTTTGATAAAATCTATGTTCCTTCTATTACAGATATAATATATCATTTAAACATTGGAATAACATAAAATGAAGATTTGTCTTACTCCTGACAATTTACCTGATGCAAGTGGATCATAGCCCACAAGAAAATACATTGACATCTCTTTGTTTAGCCTGCCTGTGTCTGTATCGGTGCATCGTCTACTTGTGCGCTCAGAGAGGTGACATTTTTCATTCTGATCGTGTGTAGGGTGGCTGAAGCTCAGTCTCTTCCGAGGCGCGAATACAAACCTAAACCCCGACCAGCCTTTGACTATGAACAGGTAGAAAACTCTAATGGAGGATACTCATCAGCTGCAGCGAGCCCTCCAGCTTACTCTTCTGGTAAACTCACTTTTGTATATTTCGTGAGAGCTGTGTGAGTGTGCTTGAATGTCTGTGTATGTATGTGTGCAAGTCCTACTTCCAAGAAGGTTTGTGTGCAAGTTAATCTTGTTTAGACTGATGTGTCTTTCTTCTGCGACATTAAACACCCCCAGCACAAAATCCCGCTCCATTGTTCCAAACAGCCTCCATCAAGAGCAGACGGCGTGAGTGAGACAGATGAAGAAAACTTGTCACTTACACACAACTAGAGAGTTTCACTACTTTCACTCACTCTGCTGCACATCTGTGTGGGACAGAGATGTATGCATGTCCGTGTGATGGTGAAGTATTTGACTAACATTGTTGAATGGTGTTTGTTGGGTCCAGTGGGTCCAGTCTGTCAGGTTCCCAAAACAGACCCAGAACCACAGTCTGTCTTTGTTTAAAGTGGTCAGTGACTGTGGTATGTTAATCAAAGTTTTCAGCCATTCATGACAGCCTGTTCACTGTCCGATGAAGCCTCTGAACCTCAAGAAAAATCGCTCCATGCCACATGGTTCATTTGACAGACAGAAAAATTAAATGTGAAAGTCTTAGGACTAAAACTTGAACATGGTCATTATGGTTGGAATAAAATGGCTTATTTATGTAGCATGTCAGTAAATTGATTTTGATCTTGAGCTCCAGAAGGATCCTCCCTTACCACACTGATGACTAATTCATAAACATGTCTTGTTTTATCGACTTTCCTTTTATGGTTTATCCCAGAGTCCTATTGGAAAACAGAGTGGTGACACACTGCCTCTAATGAAATCCGTCTAAAGGAGAATATACTAACCTTGTTGAAGGGAAATTGTCAAAGCAAGTACTTTTCACAAAATGACAGCATTTGTTTTTTCTCCCTCCTCCGTCTCTCGACCATTTTGTGTCTCTTTCTGCAGCTGAGCCTTGCTGTAGAGCCATGTATGACTTCGAACCAGAGAACGATGGAGAGCTGGGCTTCCACGAGGGTGACATCATCACCTTGGTCAGTAAAATCGATGAGAACTGGTTAGAGGGAACTCTTCACGGCAGATCAGGATACTTCCCCAGCAGCTTTGTTGAAGTCATGGTGCCCCTGTCTCACTGAAAAGAGCCAGGCAAGAGGAGGGCAGCAGGATGGAGAGGATGAAAAGTGGGGGATGTTGGAGGATTATCAACCCTCAATAATCAAAATATATCTCTTCTTTGTTGTAATTAAAGGGTAACCATCTCAAGACAGGGACCAATTTTTTTGTATCTTGAGGAAAGAGCTTTTTTTTCCAGTTCTGTCAGATTGTGTCAAGATTTCATGGATTTTTTTAAAAGTGTAAGCAAAGGTAAATCAGAAAATAGGCGGCATACTGTTTGGGTGCATCTATCATATCCTGAGTCCTTACATGCATTCTCTATGCACCTATGCACTTTGTACACTACGCCTCCATCACTGGGACTGATGACGAAACACCGAGAGAGAATCATATATGTAATGACATGTCCAGCAGTGGCCCCAAACACTAAGAAGTGTAACTACTTTATTCTAATATACCTAATTTATATTCTCAAGAGGACATGTATTGTTGATATTGAAACTACACACATGCATGTGTACACATGCTTTCTGCGAAGAGTTGTTTTCTACACTCCCAGTTATCACTCCTGTGCCTTCAGGCTTTAAGTACTCATTGTGGACTAGTTAATCAATATGGAGGACTGGCTGCTTTTTGTGGATTTGGAGACTATCCTCCACTGCCACCTGGTGGTACTTGAATTCATTCTTAGCTATCAGTGTGAGTGGTGCTGTCATGTGGCCCCTATTACCTCTTAACCAAATCCCTGTTGGGTGGCTCGTCTGTTTCAGTGTGAAGAAACTGTGAGGTAGTTTAACGAACATTAGCTTATTTTATTTGAAACAGAAAATCTGTTTAACAGTTGATGTCTTAAGAGCTGAAGGATGTCCATGCATATGCTTAGTTTTATAACCTTCATCATACTAATTGTTACAAAGTTGTCAGTGGTGTAATTTACCTACAGCTCGTTTTCACTCCACTGTCTTCTCTTAGAGCTGATGCCAAAGAGAGGTTGCACAAATTCCTGATGCACACAATGATGTAAAAAGTACATGTTTGAGATGATTGTATGCAAACATCTTGTTTTTCCTTTTTAGTTACTTCACATTTTAAAGAAGAAAAGCTGAAATTTGTCTCCATCACTGTGCAACCCACAACAGTGTAACATGATGCACCCCCACCCAATACACCCTGCGGCATCAAACCAAAGCCATAAGCGTACATCCTTCAGTTCCTCTACTTTCTCAGGCTCTGTTGATACTGCTGGCAGTGTCACTCACAATGTTCTGTAGGCTTCACTCAACTGTTTGTCAATGAGTTTTCAGTCTGTGATTTGTTTTCCCCCCATAGTGCTGGGGTAAGCTTGGCTTTAGTGCACTAACCAGCAATTTGGAGCATGGAAATTAATCTGATGTGTGATTGGGTGTATCTGTACCTGCCTCAGTTTTTGGGCTGAAACTGTGCTCTGGACCTGACAGAAATGCGATCTCCAAACCATTGTATACAGCGTTTACTAATAATGAGGAAGGGCTGAACACAATAGCTGGTTTCAGTTTCAATTAAGCGTCTTACAAGCTGACTATGAACTGTGAGGGGTTTGTTGCTGTTCACTAAAATGCCAACTTTTTCCCCTTGTCATGATCCCCTTGTTAGGCCGCTCTCCGCCCCACTCATCCCTCCCATCTCTGTTAAAACTGGGAGTGGAACAGACAGGTCTTTTCAGCAGGGAAGGGCACACAGCAGTGCATTATGCCCTCCCTCCCCCACTGGTCTTTATTCACCACCTGCCCCCGTACCCCTACCCCCTTTCTCATTATCTGCCCCATCTCAATCCCATGGTGCCTCTGGAGCTCCAGGTCCATCCCTGGAATAATCTCCTCATTGTTATCATAGTATGTGCCTCTTAAATGTTGTGTATGCGTGTTATTCATGTTATGTATTAGGGCCAGGGGTTTTGCCCTTGTGGAGTAAAAACCGTGGTGCAGGTGTGGGTTTACGTGCCTCATTACACTAAATCAAAAGCCCAGTTTGAGAGGGGTGAGGAGGGTCAGGGCTTCAGATTGAGCTATTATGCATTATATTGATGATTAATAATGTTGTGGAAGAAAGGGCTGAGATCAATTTTTTGTGTGCTGCTGCTGCTGTCACAGTTGAAATAGTTGTCTGAATGCTGCGGCTGACATTGATTCCAACACTACACTCTGATGGATCCTATTGCATCCACACCTATAACTGTCTCCACTTTGCATTATTAATGAAGTGTTATCAGTCATTAAAGCTTTATTTTATTATGCCCGATGTTAACATGTTTCTGTGTTAAAATGTAACCACCTTGCATGTGTCTTCATTACAGTTTCCGTGTCTTCCACAATGCCTTATTTTGTAACTGTGACACTGTGGGGAGACTAAAAGTGGGATTATCCTGGATTATCTTTAGGGATATATGGATTACCTCTACTAAATGTAATCTTCTGTGTATTGTAGCCATATTTTTGTTACTATGTAAAAGGGAATGGATGCTGTTTGTTTGCTTCTTCAAATAAATACTAAGTAATGTGGTTCCGAGTGTGTCCTTACAGACTATTGCAGACCTGCAACTGAATTGTTTTTTGTTTTGTTTGTTTTGTTTTTCTTTAATGATAACACAGACACACAAAATATCAGAGGTTTAGGATTATCTTTTATCTCTTTTTTTCCTGTAATTACACCTGATTATTATTTTAATCCACGTATTGATGTTTGCGCTGTTGCTCATTTTTTCCCAAGTATCATCTCTATATTTTGGACATTTATCCCCCAACTATTCAATTTTGAATCTGCACAACCATCCGTCTGCATAATCCCCAGACACAGCAGGCTACACCAGCCAGCTGTTGGATTATTGCCACGGCACTATCTCATCGGGGAAGGCGTGTCACTCCCCGAATTACCCAGCGCCCCTTTGTCCTCGGTCGGTGCCCAGCCAGCGACACTCATGGCGGCTGCACCCGTCAGGCAGCGCTCCGGGACAGGGGGACCCCGGGCGCAGCTCCCGCCCTGCTACTACGAAGGATACCTGGAGAAGCGAGGACCGAAAGAAAAGGTAGGTTCTCCCGGTGCAGATCAAGTGCCATGTTTTCGATGCATGCTGTGGGTAGTGGTGGTCAGTGTGGATGTGTATGCATCGCACACCGGCACATCTCCCATTCCCAGCGAGCTGTCAACTTATTGTGTTAGAATGGGCGAGGCGAGACTGCACTCTGGTGCTGGTGCGGATTGTTTCGCATAACGGATCGCGGATTTGTTGTGCTGTTGTCTAGTCTGGGTTTGCAAGAATCTGACGGGACAACAATTTATGAGCGAATCGCGATGTTTAAATCGTGGAAATCTCATGGCTGTCACAGCATTGCATGTCATTTAAATCATATGACATGAAGGAATTGCGGCTATATCCAGGTATCTGTGTCACATACAGCATGTCTGTCAAGCCTTTTCGTGGCTCAGAACTCAACGCTAACTCAGAAATGCTCCGATAGATTTGTTCTGACAGCCTGATCCCTAAAGTGCATCTCAAATACAAAGTTGCATACAGTGAAACTGACAATATCCCTCAATAATTATTTTGCAGGTTATTTATATCTATGTATAAGGTGACAAAGAATGGGATACCCTTCCCCCAGACCCACCCTCTCTCATTAGGCTCATTTCAATGCAATATAGACATGTAATGTGAGCCTGGCTCAGGTGCAGGGCATTGCACTGATCCATGGCCACAGATTGACAGCAGCTGTGGCTCACCCCTATCCATCTCTTGGGACAGGAAATGTGGGAGTGATAAAAAGGGAAATATCCATTACACAGATGTGGAAAAACAGCAGTGTTGTTGCCACAGCAGTGCATCCCTTTATTTTACATGTCTGGTTATGTCTGTGTGACAGGCGTCCAGGCGACTGTGGACCTGCCTGTGTGGGAATTCTTTGTATTTCTTCAATAATGCCAAGGATGCTCATGTAAGTTCCACACCGTTTTTTTTTTTTGTTTTGTTTTGTTTTTGGTTTTTTTGGGGGTGGGGGGGGGGGTGCATTATAGTGTGTTGAAACATGTTTGTGTGTGTCACAGTATGTGGAGAGGCTGGACCTCGGTGGGTTTGTGTCCCTGAAGGACGACTGCAGCCGGGACAGAAACCTGGAGGCAGCCAGACTCATCCTGCGCATGAAAGATGGAGAGACCAAACTCACGGTAATGCCCCTTAACAAACATACACATTTAAAGTGAACACTTTTTACATGGTTGTGAAAGTGCTGTTGTTTTTTTCTAGGCACCTAACTTGGAATCAAGGGAGCTGTGGAAAGGGTTCCTCTACTCTGTTATAGATGTAAATATTCATCTTTTGCACTCCTGCATCCCTCTACTAATCTGCTTCTGTCTCTTGCTCTGTCTTATAAATATTCTCTCCTGTGTCTCGATCACAGCTGAATGTCCCATCCTGTCTCACGTTGCTGCCCGGCCAGCTGCAGATGCTGAAGGAGGTGGTGGACAAAGAGAGGTCCAGGCGGAGAACTCGCACTCCCACGCGCGCTCCTCCCTCACCCCTCTCTGTGCCTTTAGTGGGGGAGATCCCACCGTAAGTTCTCCTCTTTGTTGTGTGGAGAGGATGCACAGCAGCATCTTTAGTGTGTGTGCAGAATTGCATTACTGTTATTTGTGTGTGGCATGCAGATGTTTTCGTCCAGTGTCTCGAACAGAGGCTGAAGTCCTTCTAGAGAGACACCCAGACTGCGGCAACATGTTGCTCCGTCCGGGCAGAGATGGATGCTCACTGGCTGTCACTACTCGGCAGGACCTTAATGGGTAAACCCCTGCTGCACATCTGCACACCACAGCTGCAAATCTCACAGTGGAGACGCAACATTCACTGCAGACACTCACAAGCTTTTTGTTTCTCTCTTTCACTGCAGGTCAGTGTTCAGACATTACCGTGTGACTCAGAGGGACCAAGGTGGATATGTTATTGATGTAGAAAATCCTGTAAGTGTATAATGTACACAGATAAAGTCTTATTATGATTGACTTATCTATTCACAGTTTCTAATGTGACTCTATCATGATTGTGTTTTACAGGAAAAACAGGATGCTTTAATTCATGGCATCTGCTGATAACATGTACTGATACCACTGCTGTCTTTTAGCAGATATAGTATCTGTGTGCCACACTGCTTGTGTCAGAATCAATGAAATGTAAATAACTTGAGTCCACAGTTTGCTGTAACAGATTGCAAAAACAGGATTTCATACCATTATTTGAAAGACTGTTAATATGGATCAGTCACATCGTGATTGATCCCTGATCTGCTTAATAGTATTGGCACTGATACAAAAATGAGCATATTGAATGGGTGCATCATGGTCATGTGGTTAAATATTGGGAAAATATTGAACAAATTTGTTAAGTGGGAAGTCAAATATTTATAATATAATAATCAGCAATCAACAATGTCTGTCCTGTCCTGTACATAAAGACCATTAACAAACCCAATTGCAGCTTTGGACACATAATACAGCAGGCTTCCTCTTCCAGATTCCCTGTGCTGACCTTCACGAGGTCATCGACGCTCTGGTAGAGAAGACAGCAGGGACTCTGCAGCCTTTCTTGCTGGAGGAGCCTTATGAAGAGAACATCAGTGAGGCCATCATGCAGCACACACATACTGTCCTATGTGTCTCCTTGCAATGAGGCTAATTTCTCTTTGTGTCATTAGCATACGTGTCTGCCAATGATGAGAATGGAGAAAGGATCCTCCACACTGCCCCCTCCAGCCCCCTGCCAAGAGCTCCTGCCCTGCCTCCAAAACAAGGTTTGTCTCAGCCATACCAACTGCACACAGACAGCTGCAGCCAGACAACAATAATGATCACTGCTTTCGTTCTGGTGCAGATCGTTGGCCCAGCAGCCCCCTGTCCAGGTCCCCTGCCCCTGACCGCCGTATTCTGACCTCACCAGTGCCAGCCTCGCCCACCAACCCGATGAGACGACTCATCCTCTCCCCTTCACCTCTCACACAGAGTGAGTACACTGCAGATCTCACCTGCTGCAGTCAGCCCTGATTTATTACCTGTTCTGTTTCAACTCAATGGGTCCGTCCAAGTACCCACACGTGTAGTATTTGTGAGTAGCCAAGTGTCTTCTTGTGCGACATTATTTCCAGTAATTGCCACAGCACCAGAGTGCCCATTGAGCATGTGTGAAGAGTTCTCTGGGACGCTCTTGATTAATAAGGACATCACTTAGGCATCTTCATATCTACTGATTAATGTCCCGAAACTAGCCAATAGGTGCATTATCCCCAGTAACTGGACTGGTCTGGCGCTGTAGACCATGGTGAATTGTGGGATACACTGGGCTCTGAAGTGGGCATTGAGCGGTGGGTTAAGTAGACAGTGTGTTTTTCCAACATAGGATTCCTGCCACCTGGTGGCATGTGAACATGCACTTAAAGTGCTCAAGACCTCAAGTGTAGGTATTTGGATAGACCCAGTATGTTTCCTCTGTCTTCCCACAGCACTCAATGAGGAGCTCAAAATGAAGCTGGAGAAGAGACGAGCCAGTCAGGAGTGACCTCCTCCTGAAGGAAGGACTTCGTGTCACAGCATACTCACTCTTCAGTACCAAACCCCTTCTGGCCGCAGCTATGTATTCATCCTGTGCCTTCTACGTGGAAGACAAGGGACTACAAACACCACCACTCTCTTGTAGGGAGATGCAAAATGCTCCTTTCATTCTTTTGGTCTTTGCTATGTGGCTGTTGGACTTAGATTATTAAATGGACTCTGATTAGCTCTGTAAGAGCAAGACTGGCTGGTTAACACACTGGATTATGTATGTAAAACCTCATAAATTGCTGCCGGCCGTGTTGGGGTAACAGTCCACTCGTGCTTTGTCCACTTGCATAAAGCTGTTTACAAAGTGACTTTCAGCAAAAAGAATAGTGCCACAAGACATGATTTTCCTTCAGACTAAAGTACACAAGAACATTGAATCCATATGACTGGCAGCTACCATCTATCAGAGCAGCACCGAGTCATGCTGGACCACCAGCTGAGCCTGATGTTTTCCTGTCTGAGCCCCTGAGAGCTGAGCTGCTGCAACACTGGAGACTAAGAGCAAACAAACCACAGACTACCAAGATCAACAGCAGAGCGACACATTCTGACCTGAGACACCTGATCAGCACTGATCAAGTTCCAGCTCAGCAATTCTCTTCATTACATGTAACATGACTGAAAAAAAAAATCAGCTGAAACTGAAAAGTGCACAGTCTATGCCTGCTGCTCTTGAGTGCCATTTTTGATTGATAAGCCACCATTAATGTACTGTTGATTCAATGACTCTGCTGTGGCTCTTTTATGACTCAACTTTAACTGTACCATTGGTGCTTATTTTGAAGTGTTTCCTTATTCTCTGCTACTGTGTACGTGTTGGTGCTATGACTCACCAGTGTTTAGACCTGCCTGGAAACTCCAGTTGATTTCTGTTCAAGAAAATCTATCTACTGTACTCACTGTATGTGAGGTCGCCCACTAGTGGAACGGCTGCCAAGTAAAGGGACAGAAGCCTTGGCAGCACTCTAAGCAGTCTGTGGGTGTGGACTCAAGTACTAAACACTTGGCATAGATCGTCCCTTTTATGTTGCAGACTGAACCTGGCAAAGACTTCTGGATTTATCACAGTATCACACCACGCCCTACCTCTCTACCTTTCATGACAAAATTATCATTTATTACAGATCTCAAGGTGTTTCAACAATGAGTGATTTCACATAGGAAAGCTCATTTAGTGACATATCTGTCAATCGGCCACTCCTTGCAGATTTAAAATACCTGAGTGCTAGTGGCAAACTGTGATCAAGTGTCTTCTTCCAAAGTTTCTTGTATGTTTGTACTGTACACGATGTGTTGTGTCTACTTGATCACTATCACAAAATAGTGTTTGTTAGATATCATGGGCATTAAATTGTTTTGCATGGATGTGATTTGTCCTTATTGTGAATTGATAGCTTGTGCTTTGTGTGTTTGTTTCCCAAGTGTCAGGTTGTGAAGACCCAGTCATTGATTGATGATTCAGGAAACTGAAGGAGGACAGTAGATAGACTAGAACAATCTGACCTGTTGCTTAAGATGACCTGCCATCAAGTCTTCAGAGTAATGTGTGCCACGGAAAAATAGAGGAAAAGAGAAAAGGTGTCATGGTTGGCAAGAGTCCAACTGTTTGTTGCAGTTTAGTGGAAAGTTGAATCCAGTTTGAAATATCAGTCCCACACATTTTGCTTTTGTTTGTTAAATTGGAAAACTTATTTCTTATGGCAACATCTAACCCGCTTTTCTGTTTTTTGTGTAATTTTTTTTATTATTCCTTTTGTCTTTTTTTGATTTTTTAAATTTAAAATTTGAAAACAATATCAATTAAAAAAAATCAAGAATGTGAGCTGGAAGGACTTGATGTCCACACATTAGACCCAAGATATGTTTGATGAGGCCTGCATAAGTATAAGAGAAGGACACAGATGAACACATGTTCAATCCATTTGAATCCAATTCTGTTTTATGGTAATAAATAATATTGTGAATCTCATATCAGGTTTTTGCAGACATTCTGCCATCGAGGTGTTGAATTTTGATTTTATCTGTTGGCCTTTTTTTTTTTTTTTTTTTTTTTTTTTTTTTGTATTTTGGCTGCACTGTACCATAAACCTGTGCTAAAAATAACAAGCACCCGTGGATTGCATATTTATTATATCAACCACATACAACCTCTATAAAGTGTGACCCAACATATCTATATATTTCATAATTAATATTAGTATCAATCGTTACAAAGTAAAAAGTACATCATATTTCTGTGCACGTTAAACATTATTATTATAAGTGATACGAAAACAATCAAAACATCCTTTCAACAGACACCATGCAGAACAGACAACTCCCACAACACACCACTAGGTAACGTTAGTCCGTCACTCCTGTTTGAACATGTTGCTCAAGTTAGAGGAAGAAAAAAAAAACCTGCCGTCCCACAAACTCCTTCCAGCCGCTTTTATTTTTCGCCTCGTCCACCTTGAATCAGATGTGCCCTCAACCCCACAGATAAGAGTAAATCAGAACAATTAAACCTTAATCAGATCACAGATCAGCGCCTTCCGGCGCCTCGACAGCAGTTTGAAGGTGGTGGTAATAAAAAAAAAAAAAAAAAAAAAAGACCTGCCGGAGCAGCAGCAGCCATTCAGGTCCGTCTCACCGCGGGATGTGAACGGGGAGAGCCTCTCTACAATAACGGATGACCGCTGTGGCTTTGAGAGGACTGGGACAGGCAGAAAACAGACTGCTGTGCCGCAGGAGAAGCGCCTTTTTCCCGCGGTCTCTCAAGTGAACCTGCGGCGATGTCGCAGCAGCTTTAAGGGACGTTGTAAGCGAGCGCGAGCCCGAGTTTCTCATCTCCGCGCAAGTTGGGCGCGAGGGGTTCCCTGCACTTGTCAACCGTTTATGAATACTACGAGTTAGTTTTAGTACCAGCCGGTTAGTTAATGCAGAAGAGGTTCGGAAATAACGCTTCGACAGGTGTTTGGAGTATTTTAATGGAAGCCTCCACAGTCTTGGGCGTGTCGCAGAGCAGGTAAGTGATTAACTTTTGACAGCAGTGTTGACGGTTAACCTGCTCCAGTTTGTGGCCTTTGCTAGTACTTTTGTTCGGGAAGTTTGAGCTTAAAACTTACTTACATGTAGTAGAAATAAGTTCAAATAACAAATTCTACTCTTAAGTTCAATTGCTAACTAGCTTACTCTTAAATTGCTCCAAGCTGTTTTATTAACTCAACAACTGATTTGCTAGCTTAACTTCAATGCTTCAAGAAGAACTTACACACACTTGTTCTTGCTAATGGACATTTGGCGCATAAGTATGAAAGCCAAGGTGCGGTATGTGTGTGTGTGTGTGTGTGTGTGTGTGTGTGTGTGTGTGTGTGTGTGTGTGTGTGTGCGTGCGTGTGCGTGCGCGCACTGTAGCCCCGGGGACAAATATGTGAAACATGTTATCAGGGCTGCATTCTCTGACATGCCGCAGCGCATCAGTAAAACACACCTCTGCTGGGGAAAGAGGCATCCAGCACATTACACACCCAGTGTGCAGGTTGTAGTAACACTGCTGGATGAAATCAGGGCTGCAACTAACCATCAACTAACCAGCAACTAACCAGCAACTAACTTGCAACTATTTTCTCCGTTAATTGTCTCGATTAAACCCAAGATGACGTCCTAAAATGTCTTGTTTTGCCCACAACCCTAAGATGTTCAATTTTCTGTCATAGAGGAGTAAGAAACCAGGAAATATTCATATTTAAGAAGCTGAAATCATATTTTGCTCTTATAAAATTGCTTAAACTGCTTAATTATTAAAATTGACATTAAAATTGGCAGTTAGTTTAACAGTTGACAACTAACTGATTAATTGTTGCAGCTCTAGATAAAATCACAGAAATGCTGTGCTGTTGTTATGACAGCAAGTCAATTAAAAGAAGCAAGACTAGGCTTCTTGTCCCTGTTCATAGACTGAACTGGGTGAAGAGGAAGTGGTTGGTCAAACCTCCATGTTTCCTGTCACTGTGTGTGAAACAGCTTCTGAAACAAAGTTGTTGCAGGAGCTCCTCTTTCATCTGCACCAGCCGTTGGCACTCTCTGCAAATCTCTTATTGTGCGCTGTGTGTTTGGTGCTGCAGGACAGCTGAAGTTGATGTCCCTGCACCCTGCTGAATGCCTTTCACAGCCCTGCATTAACATCACTATGGCACTGACAGAATTACTGCCGCGCTGACTTTAGCTCACTCTGGCCCTTTCTGGCCACCCCTTCACTCTTCTGCTTTGTTTCTCTCGCGTTGTTCTAAATGCACATCTTAATTTTTTCTCCTCACATCACACACTCTCATTTTTTACTTTTTTTCTTGTTTGGTGTTTTGATATACATATTTGAAGCTTCTTTTCTGTCAGGTCTCACATCCGGTGAATTGATTGTGATATCCATACAACCTTGTTTCTTTCAGCCCTCCTCGGCTTTGTTTCTTTGGTGTGCACCATCCATCTCACCATGGACAGCCTGCTGAGCGGGGCCAGTAAAGGGGCCAGTGCCCTTCAGTCAGCGCAGACCTCATCGCGTCATAGATGCCACTTGCTGTCTTTCCCCTTGTATGACTGACTTTCGGAAACAATAAAGCTTAAATTCCTTGAGCCTGAACAAAAGAGCCATGCATCCATTGTTGGCCCTCAGTGTCTTTTGGCTGCTGCCGCTGGCCTTGACGCTACAGGAAGACTCACCGCTGGATTGTGTCCCCCGCAGATCTGTGCCCTATCAGAGTGAGTGTTGCTATCCGTCTTGCATAACCTGGCTTTACAATGTGTCAACCCTTGTTGGCTTCCCCATCCATTGGGAAACAGAGTTTAATCACCAGTGGTTGCTCAAATAATCAGAAATATTCCATCTCTAGGGGACAACGGTCACATGTTTCATGAGGAGGGAGTGTTCAACTACTCCACCATGCTGCTGAGAGAAGATCTGGACCTGCTAGTGCTGGGTGCCAGGGAGGCAGTGTATGCTCTTGACCTCAACGACATCTCCAAGAAACTTGCTTCAGTAAGTATACACTTGTTGTTAAGGCCAATCCCACTGTGGAGCAACGCCTATTAACTCGTATACTTTGAAAGTTTCTTATCAGAAATTTCTTGGCCCAGGGCTAAGAAAACTTTAAGAGCAAGCTTGTGTAGTATGCCAGGTTCTCCGCCCTGGATCGAGCCTTACAGGCAGCACTTGCTTATGAGCTCACTGTTGTGGAGTGAGTGCCTCTTGAGAGACAAATCAACTTGTTGTTCTTGTTTAAAGACAATATACACTTCCACTATGAATTCACTCAACATGTTCTAAAACCAACCAGCTTTACTTTAAGTTATTTGCTGATTTCAACTGCAAGGACATTGTACCTGCTTCTATACACTAATACCTTCCTAACAACTGCTTTGTGTGTAAATGGTTAGAAGTGCTGTTTCAGGTGCCCCAGAAGCTGAATGGTCAAGACAAATACCTCATATTACACAATGTCCCTGGCTCCATGTTTCCTGTCTCTGTCTACACTGTCAGCTGTTAAATAAAGGCATGGCAAGAGTGTGGCATTTCTTCATTTCTACGAGAAAAAAACATTTCAAAACCATATGACGAAAATTGTATTTCCTCTCTTAGGTTAAGTGGGAAGTGACACAACAACAAAAAGATGAATGTAGGAACAAAGGAAAAGATCCTGAGGTGGGTCCCTTCAGCGCCTGGTTTCTAAAATGTATTGCATATTGAGCAGATGTAGTCATTTCTTTTTAAAATGCATTTACAGATGGACTGCAAGAACTATATCAGGATCCTGCATAAGACAGAGGATAACAGGATGTATGTGTGTGGAACCAACGCTTTTGATCCTGAGTGTGATTACATGGTGAGACAAATTCAGAGCCACACTGCTCGCTCGTTTCAATCCACACGCCACACTGTATGAATTGATGCTATGTAGTTTGTTACGTCAAAATCAGTGTTCATAAAATAACTAGGATTTAAATGTGCTTGTCTGTGCAGTCCTATGCAGATGGAAAGCTGACTCTTGAGAAGAAAGCAGAGGATGGCAAAGGGAAATGTCCATTTGATCCTTTCCAGAGATATGCCTCCATCATGTTGGGTGAGTAACAACTACACAACAAATAAGAAGCAGAGGAGCATCGGTTAACATAGCAGAACGTTTTCATTTGCATCTCTGTGCTGCTGTGTCTTGCCAGAAGACAACCTGTACTCAGCCACATCAATGAACTTCCTGGGCTCTGAACCAGTCCTGATGCGCAGCTCTCCTATCTCCATACGCACTGAGTTCAAGAGCTCCTGGCTTCATGGTGAGCTTTGATAGTGTGTAGTGTGTGTTTATGCCTCCGCATTGGCAACATGGCCAGAGGCATTGTGTTTTTGGGATGTTCGTAGGTAAAGACATCCAATTTTCATAAAGTGATATCTCAGGAATTTCTTCAAATATGACACAAACATTCACTTGTGCTCAAGGATGAAATGATTCAACTCTCCAGACTTAGCGGATTGGTGGAGGCATACAACTGCAAGGTGGTAATTTTAGTCAAAAATTCACGTTTCTTCTCTCTATGCCAGAGCCCAACTTTGTTTCCATGGCTCAGATGCCTGAGAGTGAGATTAGCGAGGTGGGAGATGATGACAAGGTTTACCTGTTCTTCAGCGAGACAGCTGTGGAGTGCGACTGCTACAACAAACTGGTGGTTTCCCGTGTGGCCCGTGTCTGCAAGGTGAAAGAGTTTATCATGCATGCACTTATGTGTTGTGGCTCCGTTTCCCAAAACGCCAATAACACAAAAGCAGAACTTCCTTAGTCGTGCTCGTTCATCCCTTTCCGCTGCCTGATTGTGCATCCCGTTTGTCTTCATGTTTTTCCACTTGTCAGTGTGGCGTTACAGTGTATTTCTGTGCCCACAGGGGGACCTTGGAGGTCAGAGGACCTTGCAGAAGAAATGGACATCCTTCCTGAAGGCTAGAATGGACTGTCCGGTGCTCGAGTCTCAGCTGCCGTACATTATTCAGGACACTTACCGCTGGTGTGACCCCCAGCGGCACTGGAGGGACTGTTTGTTCTTCGCTGTCTTCACACCACAGTCGTACGTTTGAATGAACAAATGTGTTTGTGTTAGAGGGAGGAGGGTCTGCTTTCTCTTTAATGGTCTTTGGCCACACTACTTGGCTCACATTTTCTGTGTGTGTTTGTGTGTTTCAGGGACACATCAGACCTGTCTGCGGTGTGTGTGTACCGCGTATCCGACATCAGCAGAGTGTTTGCAGAGGGGAAGTACAAGAGCCCGGTCCCCGTAGAAACCTCTTTTGTTAAGTGGGTGATGTATAGCGGAGATGTCCCCGTCCCTCGGCCCGGAGCTGTGAGTCTGCCCACTATTTAACGCGTGTGTGCGTGTGTTGCAAACAAAGACAAAACTCAAAAGGCAACTTGTTAACGAGTGGCCCAGCAGGAAGCTGATTCCTTTTGTCTTCTGACTCTGTTGTTCTTTTGCTCTTTTCTCTCTCCGTCCCCTCTTCCCCCGCCAGTGTATAGACAACGAGGCTCGTAAAGAGGGCATAACTCAGACTCTGGACCTCCCAGACCGGACCCTTCAATTTATCAAAGATAGGCCCCTCATGGACCAGACTATCCAGCCAATAGGAGAGAAGCCTCTACTGGTGCGAAGGGGAGCTACATTCACACGCATCATAGTCAACCAAGTGCAAGCCGCAGATGGCAAGAAGTACCATGTGATGTTCGTTGCCACAGGTGCGTCTGTTTGTGGTTGCATCAGTGCAGCACTCTCCCGCTTCCTGCATATACTTCCTGTACATATTTCACTGCACTGCTTTTGCTAACATGACAACATCGGTGGTAAGCATTAGGCCATATGTGTCAGCATGTAAATATAGCACATTTTTATGTTTTTATATGAAAAGAGGAAGGCACAATGCTGAAAGCAGTGAACTACGATGGAGAGATGTTCATCATAGAGGAAATACAGCTGTTCGAGCCTCCGGAGCCAATCAAGATTCTGAAGTTCTCTAATGTCACGGTAAGTTTAAACTCTATCATAGATTAATCAAAACAGGATTTATCCTGTTTTGTGTACCTGGCACTTTTTTTTATTCTTTTTGCTGTGGGATCTAACGAGACAACATTAGTTCATTGCTGTGTGTTTGTGTGTGATGGACCCGTGGGGTACAGGGTCAGCTCTACGCAGGCTCAGACTACGGAGCAGCACAGATACCACTGGCCTCCTGTGAGAGGTCTTCATCCTGTAAGGACTGTGTGCTATCCAGAGACCCATACTGTGGCTGGGATAAAGTTGTTGGGAAATGTGTTCTCCTGTCTAGTTCACAAAGGTAGGCAGCTGTCTCAACATGTAGAAAAAACCATGTTGATATCTGTTCTATCCAAACTTCAATTATTGTATCTTGTGCTTTAGGGAGCTAATCCAAAGTGTGAAAGAAGGCAATGCCTCTCTTTGCCCGGATGCTGGTGAGTTACTGCAAACTGTTACCTAGAGAGTCTTAAGTATGATCAGTGCATATTTATTTTTTGTCATTCAGAAGAAAAAACATTCTCAATTTTAAACTTCAAAGAAGTATAATTGAGGTTGATTGTGGGTTGTTCAAAGGGACCTCTGTTTTATTTTCAGCTCCAGTTAAGCCTCTGAATCAGTCCATCTGGCCCGGAGGAAACCTGAAGCTCCGCTGCCCTTTGCCTTCCAGCCTGGCAAAAACCACCTGGGAGCGGGACGGCAGCCCTCTGACCCCTGCGACTCGCCTTCAGCTTCTCAGAGATGGACTGCTTATCCTCAACGCCTCAGACTCTGACACTGGTCGGTACCACTGTCTGTCTGTGGAGCGCTCCAAAGCTGGCGAGTACACTACCACTGTGGCCGAGTACCAGGTTAGCATGGCTGCAGCAGGCTCTGGCATTGGGAATCACATTCTTCCCCAGGCTCAGATGGGTGGCCCCTCTGTGGCTGGACTGCAGGCTGTAATTGGCCTCCTTGTCATTTGTCTTCTTGCCCTTTTGGCCTGGAACTTTTACAAAGGCCACCTACCCCTGCCATGGAACTGCGGAAAGAAGAATAGAGAACAGTCCCAGGGCCACAGGGGGCTGAACTCCAGTGCGACCTGCCAAGAGGCACCGAGGCCTGCACCGGCAGAGGACAAGCCTCTGGTGTCCGGAAGAGACAACGGTACCAGTAATAACAACCACACCGAAGAGGAGGCAGCGTTCAGTGCTGCAGAGGAGGACAATGCCCCGAAAGTTAATCTTCCATCTCTGCAGTTTATTGATGACGAGTCAGAAATTTGAAAATGCCGAGCACATTAACTGCCATTGGAGTTTGGGAATGCCCCAAAACCATGTGGTTCAAGGCAGAATGGACTCATCAGTTCAGCTGTAATAGGAGTTGAAATCTCAGTTTCTGGGAAATTTACAGCAAGTTGCTGAAACTTTGCTTGGAGAGACAATGAACTGTTAACACACCAAAAGATTTTATAATAGGTTTTCTTGTACAAGTATGAGACACACTTGACTTCCTGCTTCACATTTCAGGTATAGTACAATTGTGTGTACATTTAAAAAGGTAGATTTCAGTTTCCTGCTAATGGGTGTAAAACCCATTTTAGATTGAATTATCTTGCAAAGATTGGTATGATTTTCACAGGGAATGTACAATAACTGAAATTGAGCCATTTTACTTTTAACTCCTAGCTTTTATTGTATTAAACCTTTTCTACCTGCTTGTTGTGTTGTTCTGGTGTGTTTAATGTTGTCAACAGGGTTCACGACTTTTCTGCATGACTGGACTTGCAAAGAATGTAAAGAACAGATGTGGAACTTACTGTGCCTGCACTCATCATTGTATGATGATCTTTTGTGGATGACAGCTGTTTTTTTTCTGTAGATGGACCGAGTTTCAGATGTTCAACTGTTGTGTTAAACTCTGTAATTCTAAAGTAACATGTTTTAAACTGGGGTTGAGAAAAGCATCAACCAGTGGCAGCTTGCAAATAGTAAAAAGTGGAAAAAAAACCTTTAATGTGTAATTTTCAGACTACATTACAATTGACTTTTTCAGACAGAAGTACAGAGTGATTTGAAGCTTTAACAAACTGCTTTTTGGTCTGGAGAGCAGCTAAAAACAATGCATCAAAGCACACTGACTGTACAGCCTATATAATATACCCTGAACCCAGTGACTGGGCTCTTGGTATATCTTGGCATGTGGCCTCTATCTCCTGTAGCGGTACCTCTTGAAGTGGAACCACAGCTGGAAGATGCCATTGGCAAACTGACAGCGGAAGCCGTGTCGGTGCGAGTACTCCCACTCTCTGTTTACAATCTTAAAGGCAATGTCCTCGTACGGAGGGCCCGCATGGAACCTTAAAATGCCAAAGTCCTTGTTGTCGGGACTGGGCTCTAGGAAGTACTGCGGGGTGGAACGCTTGTCAATCAGGTCCGGGTAAAAGATGTTGAACTTGTAACCCTGGACGATCTTGGGGGGAGGGTTGTCGAAGTCATAATGTGTCTGGTTGTATTTGTTCCACTCGAAGCCCGTGTGGACCCTGTTGAAGAAGCGGGGTTTCCTGGGACGGTATTTGTCCGCCCAGAGGTACATTTTCCCCGTGACAGGAAACTCCACACTGAACTGGGCCTCATCGTTGCCCATGCCCTCTCTGGCACGCCGTACGAAGGCGTCCTCTGCGCTCTCGTTGGCATCACCTGATACAGAAGTCAAAGAAGCAACAGTGAGTCTCTCGGGGAGAAATATGCATCACTTATAAATCAACACATTTTTTCTACAACAATTGGTTTCATCAAGATGAAACAGAATGTGCTACTTTTACACATTATGTTGTAACTGATATCAAAGCTGTGTGAGTGTGTGTGTGTGTGTGTGTGTGTGTGTGTGTGTTAATAGTCTCATACCGGTGACTTGTAGCTGTCTGCGTGCTAACTGCAGCCTGTGTGTATCCTCTTCCGGTGTGATAGTGTGTGAGTCCAGCGGCAGCTCGGAGGACGTGAGCAGTGTGGGACTGTAGCGACCGGAGTCGTACTCGGCCTGGCTCTGCTGGATCAAATCCTCCTCCGTCAACACGGCCTCCACCACCTCACCTTTCTCCTCGTCATCCTTCTTGTCACCCTTTTCTCCTCCATCCTCATCTTGGTCATCTGCTGTGAGTGTTGATGGACCTGCCTCCTCTGCGTCCTCTTCTGTGTCTCTCTTGTGTCTCGTGGAGGAGGCTGAAGACTGGCCAGGCTCTTCTGATATCGTCTCCCTTGTTTGCTCTTCTGCTCTTTCCCTGATGTGACAAAAACATTTGGGTTTGAGTTTTCTTTAAAAGACAAGTCCATACATCGCAGGTATTTTACATATTTTTGCTGTTATAATACACAAATCCTCAAAAGAAACACAGAAGTGAGAATAAACATAGTGTGAAGTGAAATTTGAACCCCAGGTCAGCGTGCCGGAAAACATGTGCAGTAACTGATGGAACCACCACGTCCCACGGTTTCAGGATGTGTGTGGTTTCTCAGGTAACTTACTCATCGTCATCACTCTCCGGCTCCTCTTTGATGATGGGGAACAAAGGTTCACTCTCCACTCCTTGCTCCTGTTTCAGCTTGAACAGCTTCTGACGCAGCACATCCTGGTGACGCTCTCTCAACCTGAGACATGAAATCAGTTTTACACGCATATTTCCACCATCTATCCAGATAAATCACGAGCCACAGAAGCACAATAAGGATTCCCACTTTTGTACCTTGCTCTGGCCATGTAGACTCTGACTTGCTGCAGCAGACTCTCCCAGTAACCGATATCGAGATTGGACCCTCCAGCCCTAATCTTCGACTCAATGTTCAGGTGCAGTGCCTGCAACTGGCTGTAGGTCTTTCCTTTAAACACCATCTGTACATCTGTGCTTACAGCTGTGTTGATGCCCTCACGACGATCACCTGAGAATCAAAAAGACTGCACTGAAGATCAAAAGGAGAAAGTGATTGTGCAACTTCCTGTTGAACATGCAGCTGTCATTCACACACACAGGTACGAGATGAATTACGTGAGTTCACGTGTAAAAACAAAGCAGGAAGCAAGCACAGAACTGCCACAGTGATGCTGATAACGGTTCAATGTATTGAGACTCACAGGTGGTCATTTGAGTGGGTACCAAATACAATTTGTGTTTTTGGCTAATTGCAGTATTAAACTTGGGTTTGATGTTATATAGTTATAATTAATGTCACATTGTCGTGACATCCTGGACCATCCAGTTAGTGACTTTAAACAGAGCCAGTGCTGCTTTGTCCTGGCTGGTCACCTTCACTCTTTGCACAGCTGGATCGCTGAGACAGGGCTGATGTTCTCTGCCTAAGACTTGGTGAGGAAGGTTGAAGCACTGAAAGTTGGTGCATTTGTTTGAGCACCATCTGTCATTGACAAGAGTGAATACAGCCAAGATCAGAGATGATCATTCTTGACAGTGGCCACGGGCATTTATTTACCTAAAACAGGTTTGTAGCTTTGATTGTTGAATTGAAATCTGCACAGCGATGACTAGTGTGTTGACAGATAGCAGAAAATGATGACTAGTGGATTTTTTTGACAGCGAGGTTTCTTTTAGTTGTATGACTTGTTCTTGTTATCAGGGAAATAAATAGAGTATATGCATACCTAGCAACATCTAGTGATGCTTTAAGAGGAAAATGATGTACCTGGTCCTTTCCCAGAGGCCTCCAGTTTTCTCAGTTTGCTGATCTCGTCCTCGGTGATGGTCGTCATGTCTCTCCAGAAGTCCACGTTCTTCCCTTGCTCCAACTCCATGTACACCTACCAGCACAACAACACTCATGCAGTGAACAATCCATGGATGGACTTCATTTGAAGGATAAGGGGTGACTGATTCAGACTGTCATCTTTCAGCGAGGTGATCACCAAACGTACTCACTCACAATTCAGCAAGTGGTCCAATCGCTAACTAGGTGATCCAACGCGACTCACAGTCAGTTTGTTCATTTTAAAATGACGTTTTACTGTGTGCGAGTTCATATTTCCAAGATATTTTACAAGACTTTAAAAAAGGCTGCACTGTTTTTAGTTCTTAATGATTACTCCATGACTGCATCCTATGTGACTGCAGCTATTCCAAACTAGTCATCCAGCTTTTACACTTGAACATAACCACACCTTAATGTCCTCCAGCAGGTCATCCATGTCAGTGACTGTCAGCCCGTTGAGGAAAGTATAAGGCTCGTGCATCTCAACAGCAAGATCGTCATCTTCTGCACTGATGTACTTTGCCAGCAGGTCAATAGGCTTCGCACGACCATCGCGGATTCTAATCTTAGACCTGGAAACACAGCACACACAATATTGTCAGACAGTGCAGATATATATTAAAGAACAGTCCTAACAGCCTGGAACTTAACTTACCACAACAGAAATCCTCTGTGACATGATTAGAGGAGGCTGACCAGGGGGACATGCAGTAACTGTTGATGCACACTCACCTTAGTTTGGCCTGATGCAGATGGAAGTTGTCCTCCTGTTCAGCCCAGGTCTTAAAATGCTCTGCCTCCTTCTCCCTCTGCAGCATCTCCAGCTCCGTCTCTCTCATGGCCTTTTCCCGCTCCCTCTCCAGACGCAGCTGTTTTACCTTTATACACAAAAGTCAGTATGATTAATGGAAGAGCTGCTACTCATAACTCTGGAAAATTATACTGCCAGTGCCAACAAATCAAAATGTCCCCACAGCTCATACCTTCTGCAGCTCTCTGCGGTTCTCCTCCTGAATACATTTATTCCGCTCTTTAAGCTCTTTTTCTCCGAGATGGCCGATGCCTTTCTTATCCAATGCCTGAAAAAACACACAAAACAAGAATCTTGGATGAGTTTCAATATTCAAAGCCAGGTTATGACAAAAACAAATCAGAAATACGCACATTTTGAATTGATTTCATAATAGAAACTCAGGAAACTGCTCTTCAACTCACCTTCTGCCATTTGAATGTGCCTAATAAGTTGTTGTCACCAAAGGGATTGTCTGCGTTGGTGTATCCCATGTACTCCTCACTCCAGCCCATCTTTTCTCTCCTTTTCTTCTCCTTTGCTTCCTTCTTTGCCAGTCTTCTGGCCCTCTTCTCCTCTGGCGTTTCCAGAGCTTTCATCATCTCCCTCTGGTTTTTCTTGTCCTCCTTTTCTTTGGCTGCACGGCTGACATGTTCGGAGCCTGAGCTTTCAGATGACTCCGGTGAACTGGAGCGTTGCCTCCCCCTATCTCTGACGGCCCCCTCTCTGCCTCTCGCACTCCTCCCTTCCTCCCTGTCTTCACTCCTCTTCCTCTGCTCTCGGCTTTTGTCTCTGTCTGATTTTCTTTCCCTGTCTCTGCTGTTGCTCTTCCACCTCTCTCTGTCTCGCTCCCTCCTCTGTCTGTCTCTGACTGGACTTCCCCTGTCAGGACTTCTCTGTCTCCTCCTTTCTCTGTCACTGCTTCCATCACGGGAGTCAGAGCTGTGCTGGGACCTTCCCCTTCTACCCTCTCGAGACGTTCCTCTGCGATTCTCTGTTTCCTTTCTCCTCCTCACTTTGGGATCATCTGAATCAGAGCTGAGACAAAAAAAAAGTACTACGTTTTTGCTCCGGGATGGGCAACCAAAGGAATATGTTTATTATTTACTCTCCAGCAAGAATGACCGTGAATGTCAGTGAACTGCACCGACAAGCTGTGTAATGCTACTATTTTATACATTTCAAGTGGTTTATTAATTGTTTTGTAGGACTGAGGACATTGAATTTAGCTCAACTGCACGATGGTGTGGTATGCCTGTCGAAGTGCTTGAGTTGTGGAGGTGTAATAATGTACATGTTATTTAGCAAAATATTCAAGGCACCAAGAATACAGTGGAGCACATGGGCTCAGGTTTATTTTACTCTCCAAATATACTGTTAAGTTTACACATGAACACGGGCACTAAATTCAACTCGTCACATAGCCACCACTATTACAGGCCGTAAAACTTGTCAAGCGTTAGACAGCCATACGAACCAGGTAGTACCAGAAAGCAAAGACATTTACCTTGATGATCGACCCCTCGATCTGGTCCTGGACCGCTGTGGTCCTCGCCTCCTGTCGCTTTCCGAACCGCTCCTGGATCCTGACCGTTGCCTGTGCTGAGGTCGACGTCGGCCAGGAGAGCCATGGCTGGAGTCTCTGCTGCGCGACCGTCCCCGTCCACGGGCAGCTCTTTTCTTGTCCGCAGACCGACTGCGGCCTCTCCTTTCTTCCGGGGATCGAGACCTACTGACTTTGGACCTGTTTCGCCGATCATAGCTCCGACTTCTGGACCTAGAGCGGGACCGACGTCGTGATTTCGAACCCATCACGAACTCTCTGTTCCTATGGGGTCCGAAGCTCACTCTGTCGCGTAAATAAGAGGTAACAAGGAAAACTGCTGCTGTCCTCGCAGTGAAAAGTATATTGCGTATTTGTAAAATATTGGATCAAGTAAAGGAACATTAATGTCGGTCTAAAACACCCACCCTTATTAAAATAAATTAATTATCTGGTTTCAGAATTAACCAATTGTTCAGGCAGCAGAAAGCTGGTTTAAGTGGGCTTTCTACAAAACAGCGCACATTTAAAACGTCATGACTATAGCTCGAGAAAAAATAAGATAAAGTACAAATAAATACCCTTTGCTTAACTTTGGTTATTATATGACACGGGTCATCCTAAACCAAATTAACATAATAGAGATTTATTACTGCGCTCAAATATTTTTTGGGCGAAAATAGGTCAGAGCTGCTTTTCAGAAACACAAACAATATTCGCGTTTTCGTGACGTCAGGCAACTGGCAAATGTAGTTGTCTGAATTCACTCTTAAACCATTTGTTAAAAAAATAATCTTCGAAACGTAACCAATTCCTCCTTGTTTATCTTTTCCGTGTATAATCAGGAAATTCTGTTCGTTATTGTTTGGTTTCGTGGCTGCTTTCGATGTTTAAAGTCATGTTTACAGGTGAAAACTGGACTACAAATTCCAGACAACACACGGCGCCATTGCCTGTGTTGAGGCTGGAGGGGACTCCTTTCAGCAACATTCCTCTTTACCCAGCCTTCTGTTAGGGCAATAGCGACTACGTTTCTGACTTTATCGGTAGTGTTTCTGTTTGCTAGCATTTTAGATCAGTAGTTGTGTTTTCATGTCTAATCTGGCCTTCGTAGGGAGATAGAAACTATTCGCGCGACCGTAAACTCAGCTTCAGCTGGTAGAGCTTGTTAGCTAGCTTACTTAGCCAGCAGCTACCAGTAGATTTGCGGCTTATATCCGTGGCTGCCCTGCCAGGTAGATCAACTAAAGCCCGAGGCGCTGGTCAGCCACAATGGTTTGGTCAGTTCACCAGTTCCTGAATATTGACACTGGTAAATAATTCATCTGATTCGGGGACAGATCAACGCAACCTTTGTCTGACTTGTGCGCAGCCTGGCTGGTTTGGCCTGTT
This sequence comes from Chaetodon trifasciatus, assembly GCA_037975065.1. Classification (NCBI taxonomy): domain Eukaryota; kingdom Metazoa; phylum Chordata; class Actinopteri; order Chaetodontiformes; family Chaetodontidae; genus Chaetodon; species Chaetodon trifasciatus. The sequence goes on from JBBMOE010000012.1 coordinate 4,326,359, forward strand.
TCATTGTCCTCGAACATCGAAAACACACAAGTTGTTTTTCAGCGTCTGGAGGTTGTTGGGCTGTTTAGGCGAACTCAGTCAGCTGTCGACTCCAGATCATCCTCAAAGCCACCTGGTCCAGTATGGCGCAACACGACCACTCTCATGTAGCCAGTTCACAGAAAGCACTCATGTTGGAAATGAAGAGCCTTCAGGAGCAGCCTGTCGAGGGATTCAAAATAACACTTGTGGACGAGGCTGACATGTACAACTGGGAAGTGGCCATTTTCGGACCTCCAAACACTCACTATGAAGGGGGGTATTTTAAGGTAAGGATACAGTAGAATAGCTAGTCCATCAAGGGAAAAAAAAGTCTTTTGGTACATCTGGCAGTTTATTGTTATTTATTTATTTTTTAGCAGATCCATAGTCATACAAACATGATCAACACGAGTAACAAGGTTTACTGCACTACTTGTATGACCCCATTATATGCGATAAGTAACAATCAAGCCTGTCAGTAAAAATATGTCATACAGTACATTTATAAAACATGACCTTTTTTGTGCTCCAGGCTCGGATCAAGTTCCCTATAGACTACCCGTACTCCCCACCTGCCTTCAGGTTCCTCACCAAGATGTGGCACCCCAATATCTATGAGGTGAAGTATCACCCTGACTCTCTATACATCTAATATTCAGTGTAATGCCTTGTCATTCATTTATCACCATATTTAATATATTAGATGTCTTTAGGTGGTGATACAATGCATCTGATAGTGAAATGAGTCCATTTCTTCTGTTTTCAGAATGGAGATGTGTGTATTTCTATATTGCACCCTCCAGTGGACGACCCGCAGAGTGGAGAGCTGCCTTCAGAGAGATGGAATCCCACCCAGAACGTCCGGTTAGCACTCTCTCTCATTATCCCTCCTCACGTCTCTCCTTTCTCGGCACCTTCCTTCTCTGTCTTCTCTCAAACACAGTTGACCTTATAACATGACATTTCTCTTTAATGGAGTCTCCTCAGAAGTTCTCAGAAACTAACACTTCATACAGTTCATATCCAGGCATTCAGCACCAAATGTGTCATGAGGTATTTGGGTAGTGAGTAATTAGTTATTTCGTCCTTGTTCTTGAAAAAACTTTTGGGTTATAGACCTTTTTTTCACAGCAGTCTTACTGACTTGCCACAGGAGCAAAAGCACAGATGTAATGACATTAACGATGGCTAAAATGAAGGTGTTGTAGTTCTGCGGCTCTGCTGTTATGAATGAATGCTTTTCCTGCTACCACAAGTCAAAATGTCTGCTGTGGGAAGTTATCTATTGCCATTGCAGTTACACTGTCCACTCTGGTGTCACCTGTGGGATATTACTAAATGTCACATTTACTACGATGCTTACAGTATAACGCTGTTGGAAAATCGTTCCTTGTTACCAAACATTTTTGTGTCCAAACCTTTTTTGAGTCTGTACCTAGTGGCCATGAAGTAGAAGTGTGACTCAAGGCACCTCCACATTTGTATAAAAACTGCACCCCATGGCCACTTCATGTGGAAAAGTAGTAAATCTCATGCAGTCCAATGTAACAGCTAAGCCATAAAATCTGTCTTCTGTAAAAATAATAATGTTCAGTTTTCATTGACGCTGCCTGAGGGGTATTGATTTAGCTATATGCTTGTTATTGAGGTAGTATTCTGCAGTGGTGGTGTACTGGACTGCCTTTTATTGAGGCCTTCTTAATGTTTTCCCCACCCTCTTTACAAACTTGAGATGGGAACACTATTATAAAGACATTTCAATATAATGTAGTCCAGTCCAACGCCACTGCTAACAGCCATCTCCATAATAAACCTATAGTTAAATTAACACCTCTTGGAAAGCTTTGACAAAAAATGTCCATTATGCAGCCTTAGAATTGTTGATGAATTTTGGACATTGATCAACACTTCAAGGTGCTATGTGGAGCTTTCAGAAAATCCATGTTTTTAATGACACCAGTGGTGATTACATGAACTTCCATCAGCATCCTGCCGCTCATGTTGGTAGTGCATAGACACAAGGAAGCGTCATCCTGGTCGTTGACCAAAACATATTTAGAATAATACCATCTGTAATGTTCTTGTATTTTATTTTAACTTGCTGTTTGCACATTATTTTATCAACTAACATTATTTTTCTTAAAGTATTTATATAGTATTTTGCTTTATGATAATGTTAGCGTGCAAACAAGCTAAGCCAAATAATTTGCAACAAGCAAGCTGGCCAGTTTACCCTCGTAAACTGAATATCTTTGGCCTTTGGTCTGTTGGTGGGCCAGAACAACACAGTTTTATGGACTAAATGACTAATCAGTTAATTGAGCAAATCATCATGTAATAAATCAGTAATTGTATAATAAATCAAGTAAAAGAATCATTGGTTGCAGCTCTAATTTGCACAGCCCCTGTGAGAAGCTGTAAAATACAGTGTTTAAGAAAATGGACGGAGGGAGAGGATAGATCAAATATTCTACATTTGTTGATCAAATAAATGATTCATGTGGTTATTGTCACGTTCGTGTTTGCCTCCAGGACCATTTTGCTCAGTGTGATTTCCCTGTTGAATGAGCCCAACACCTTCTCTCCTGCCAACGTGGATGCCTCCGTCATGTACCGCAAATGGAGGGACAGCAAGGGCAAGGACCGAGAATATGTAGAGATCATCAGGTGAACAATCGCACTCACAAACCTTTCTCAACAGGAGTAGACCAAATTTGAAGATCCTCTTTGCTGAGTGTCAGTTTTGACTCATCATATAATGTCTCTCTCAGGAAACAAGTATTGGCCACCAAAGCAGAAGCTGAGCGCGACGGCGTCAAGGTGCCCACCACACTGGCCGAGTACTGCGTCCGCACACGTGCCCCAGCCCCCGACGAAGGCTCCGACCTCTTCTATGACTACTACTATGACGACGACGATGCGGAGGACGGTGACGGCGACTGCTGCTATGACGAGGATGACTCGGGCAACGAGGAGTCGTGACGTGCTTTTTGACGGCGTCCCTGATCTAGCTGTCGTACGCTACCCCCCCTTTTTCTGTCTGGGTTGCCAGAAATTCTAGGTTGACAACCAAGAAAGATTTGAAGTTTCCCACTTCTAAACCAATGAAAAGAGCTGTTTTTTTCTTGAGCCTCTGAATTCTTTTTCAGAAGCAAAAATCGATGCACCGTTGTGGAAGGGTCAGACCTGGTAAGATTTGCACCAGCACAAAAGTCACCAGTTTCTTCAGTTTTAGTCAACAGTTTTCATTATCACCTAAAACCTTACTATGAGAGAATAACTTAAACTATAACTTAATCCTCCTGACTTGTTCAGTCTCCTGTACAGTGTATGGTATGTACGGTATTGTGGGGTTAATACCACTGTTAACAATAGCAACATTTGCACTGGTGCAAACACTTCCAAACTTTGCTCAGCGTCTCTCTCGCATATCTTTATTTCCCTAATTGTAACTGGGTGTTGCTCACCAGCAGTCACTCCCAGTGACTGGCAGAAGATTGAGGACTTCAAGCAGCCTGTTTGCATTGAACAGTCTACTGCAAATGTATTGAATTGGACATTTCCATGTTTCACAACCTCGCTTCAATGGGACGGGATGTCACGGGACGATGTTTTCAGAGTTCTTGTGCATGCCAGAACATCGTTGGAAGCTTTTTGTCTCTTTTACAGGTGGACTGTTGACCCACATCATGATCTGGTTCAGCGTGCTGATAAGAAAGACTTGTGTTGGTGGAGATCCAGAGAACTTTGTATCTGGAGGACCAGCTGGCACTGAGTCAGTGGGTCAGATCCTCATGAACATTTTTGGCAACATGAAATTGATATTTGCTGTGTTTCTTCTGATTACTGTTGGATGTGTTTCTGTTTGAGTGTGGGGATTATGTTATTTGAAGTAGCTCAGATTTAAGAGTCGTATAGGATCTTTTTTTGTGGGGGGCGGAACTAATTAATCATCGGATTTGTATCTCTCCTCAGGTTTGCTCTCTGAGAGCCCTGATGGAGCCAAAGACCTAAAACAATGTAAAAGAAAGCCCAAAACATTTTATGACTGTTTGTTGTATTCTTGTCTTTGTTTGCTCCCTTACGAGCTTTGTTATCGTAGTCTCTTTCTTTGGTTAGACATTATGCCTGCAAACTTTGCTTGAGAATGATTTATGTGATGAGATTATTAGGTTTGATTGGCAAAAAAAAAAAAAAAAAAAATTGTAGGACAAGTGTCTGTCAAAAGATGTTGTTGCAGTATCAGTCGGGATTATCAAAGTTTTTCAGCCCTGGAGGTGAAAGAAAACAAGGCCGCCGTGTTTCCATTTGAGTTTCTATTCTTTGTGTCAGTGGAGATCGGACAGGTTTTGATATCATTTTCAGAGCGCATGAGTGTCCTCTTTGTGTATTTTTGCATCAGCAATATTGATTGTTTCATTTACTCAAATTGGCACTTCATACTGAATTTCTCAGGATAATGAATTACATATGACAAAACAATTAAGACAAGCAACTATTTTCCTCATTTAGGTGGTCTTCAGAGTTGGTTTACAGCTTTAACAGGAACCATAGCTGATATGCACATGTAGCTGTATGGATGATCACCGTATTGTTCCTTTCACTGGTCTTTATTTTTTATTTTCGGCTATTTAAAAAAGAAAAATAAAGATTTATCTGGAAAAAAAAAATCTTGGAGTAATTGATGTAACAGTGTCACTTAATTTTCCTGTTTGCTATAGTGTGTTATTGCTGATTGCAACATATTTACTCTCACAATTAGCCTTACAACTAACCTTTGATTTTATTATATTAATTCTATGACTTTAAACTCAATATAGATCTGTTTGTGAGCTTTCCCTTTGTCTTTAAGGATTAATTCTCCCCACCCAAACTCCATGTTAAACATTATTACAATATTGCTCCTTTTATGGATTTTTTTTTTTTTTTAATCTCTCAGATTGATTTGAAAGTTCTTCATTGGCTCTGTTGCATATCTGTATATGATAATAGGCCCGTTTATCTATCACTTTTACTGTATGCCATCTTTAGATATGACCATTTGTCATGTTATTGACTTCATGTGTCTACAATGTAGGAATCCCCAATGAGAACACAGGAAAGAATCTCAAGCAGCTCAAAGCAGCGGCCTTCTGAGTGAAGACTGATCTTTTTTTTTTCTTTTCTTTTTTTTTTTTTTTTTATCAAGACCAAAGTCCTTTGTTGGTTTTGGTTGTTTTGCTAAATAGAAATGTCCACCCTAAGTATCAAAGCTTCACATGCTTGAATAGGGTTCATGAAGAGGGTAAGGAAAAGCTCAAAATGTTGCACAAGGACTTGGACCACTGTTTATTTTTAAAAGCTCTGTATTATTCGAGCAGAGGCATGAAAGTGGGCCTTTCTGATACGCACTTCATAAACTTAGAGGGTAATAAGATAAAAAAAAATAACGTACATTTTGGATATCTTACCAGACATTAACAAACCAGACATTTTTTAAGAAAAGACACCCTATAATTTCTTGGCCACCTTTACATTTCATTTGCAGTTCCACATCTATGTATAAACGAAGTAGACATTTATTCTTTGGACACAAACGATATTGGTGGGGATTCAGGCTGGACGAGGAGGTAGCGTGATGTGCAATTTTTCCGCCTAAATTGAACACAGCATACGTCGTCGCTTAGAGATGACGTCGGCCAAACGGTACATTTAAACCTGATGCGCTACTGTTGCCTGTAGTCTTCAAAATCCAAAGAGAATATAGAGAAAATCCATCTGGGAGACCTGTCAGCTTTACAATACAGGAACATCTCTGCAAACCAAACAATAAAGACACGATACCAACAACAGCAATGTCTGTGAATTATGCTGCTGGGCTCTCGCCGTACGCAGACAAAGGTGTTTGCGGACTTCCCGAGGTAAAGAGAGCTACCCTGGCTAGGTAGTTAGCATCCTATCAACCGCTAACGTTAGCAAGTTAGCCTAGGATGGCTGCTCCATGTTCGGTCTTAAAGGATATTTGGGTGGAAAAAGAGTTGAAATACTTCAATTTAAAATACTAATTGACAAGTATAAGTTCTGCCTTCCAAAATTTACTGAAGAAAAAGTATGTTAATAATAGAAAAGTACCAAGCAACGTTAACGTTAGTCGTCGCTGTCTCTGTTCGGAGGTTTACATTGATTTTACCCTAACGTTAGTTATTGTGTGAGCAGTTTGTTAGTATTGTAGCTGGTTCAGGTGGAACAACGTCTGACTTCTGTGCATATAATAGGGTCATTAAAAAACAGCCATTATGTATTCACACCATGGCTCTGTATGTTATGTGTTAGTTCATCTCTGCAGCGCAGCCACCGCCCCCAGTTTGTGTTGTCATTAACGTCATAGGTTGTACATGTAAATTTTGTACTGACAAGTCGAGTAAATTAGCTGCACAAACTAGGGCAAAATAGGAGGTTTTTGTGATATTTGGCAGCGCTAGCCAGCTGTTCTTAAACCGGATCTTTTCTGTTCTGTGGCAGACGTTTGATAGTCCTGAGGAGCTGAAGGCGAAGGTGGAGACCCTCGCTCAGTTGATAAAAGAATCTCAGTACCTGGTCGTCCACTCCGGAGCAGGAATCAGCACCTCAGTGGGCATCCCAGACTTCAGGTGCGACACAAACAAGTGCAGCTCTTTCCTTCCGGCAACCATTTCTACCAACACACACTGCTTTTCACACCCATCCATAGGGCACAATCATGAACATGATGAGCGAGGCAACACTGACTTGCAAAGGTAAAGAGAATGGCATCAAGAAAGAAACAACGCTTTGAAATTAAGGGATGTTTAAAGACGAGCCGAATAGACAGCATCATAGGCGGACCTGTGGATCTACAATATTATTCATTTGTGTATTATTTTATAGTTTCTTTGTAAGTCTAAAATCTCAAGTTTTTTTGATGGTGGTGAATCAACTGGGCAATCTGATGAAATGGACAAATTGCAGTGCAGGTGATTGTAGATTGTAGCAGCTATTCTGGAAAATGTCCTGTTGCTGTAAATGCTGAGGGAGGACAAGAAGGGGACTCTTATTCACATAGTGCCGTTTCAGAGTTTTTGCAGACTTGAAAAGATGGATTATAGTCATCTAAATAAGTCATATATAAGTTTTAGGAGTTGCTGTCCACCTCCCCTCAGCACTTACCTGCTTCTTTGCACCTGATCTTCAGCATTCACATCAATTTTTTGATACATTTAAGACTGAACCTAATGCATCTGCACAGTTCTGTGGTTTATCAGTAAGGTGTATGAACTACACTGCAGGCTGTGTATCTGTGAACAGCAACAAACTGACAGATAGATCCATTCATGTAGACTTCTGTGTTATGGTTAATGTGCTAATTGTGAGCTCAGTAAACTGCTTAAAATGTTGACTTTGAAGTTGCTCTGGCTGATCTAGACTGTGGATGAGTAATGTGATGCTGATCATTTGTTTTTGTGAACAGCCAAATGGTGCATCACTGTAAATGTTTCTGCTGCAAGGAATTGTGGGGCAGCATTATCTCCTTTTCTTTTGTAAAGGATGGCCCAGTGTTTCCTATGCTAAAGGAGATACAAAGGAAGCATTGAAGGAATTAGCATTTAGAGAATTCAAACAGCTCTTATCATGGTTACCACTTACATTCTTCTTGGTCATTTCACTCAGCTAGGAACCTTCCTGAGTAAAAACGACTATTCAACCACAACCGTAATGTGGACTACTCGGCTCAGCTTCCTGCTGTCTCTAGTAGTACAACTGTATGAGCAGATGAGGGTGCTGCTTGCTTATTATTTGTCAGATTGCGCTCTTTGTGAAACAGTAACACACATACTGAAATAAATCCCGGCTCCTTTCATTTTTCTACCATCACAGTATGAGAATTTCCTTTGATTTGGTGCAAACACACATTTTGCCTTAATAGTTGAGCTGTGGCACATAAGATAATAAGATTTTTGGAAGGCTTTAATTGAGTTTATGCTGGTTTGAATGACAGATATTTGCCCGTGTGAATTCATATGTACGTGCTTGGAGAATAATTCATATTTGATTGGTCTGCCTGTCAGTCAGTCGACCTTGGACAGCAGCATCATTAAAACCAAGGTTACTATATACACATCAGGCCTCCTAACACAAATTATATTCCCACTGCTGCCCCACACACACACACACACACACACACACACACACACACACACACACAAATACAAACACACACACTCACATGCCCCAGCTGAGAGTGAGAAATTCAGCTCATCAGATTGATATTATTGACACCAACACATGTGACTCCACCAGCTTCAGAGATCCTCCGTGGCTTTCATGTCCTGTGGCATCTTTCTCAGGGTGATAAGCGTGGAATAAGTGACATGCAAGGCTCTCCGTTAATGCTGCTGCGTCTTTGAACTGGTCTTGGCCGAGCAGGCTATGAGTCATATAGAATTGAGAGATGGGGCTTTTCAAATTCAGATAGAAAGATGAGACTGTTGTGCTTGTGTTGAGGATTCACAGGATATGTTCCCTCATCTGATGCATAAAGATAAGTTGCGTGTCCTCGAAGGGACTTGGCAGCTGTGAGGATGTTAGACAGCACCAGTGCTGACTCTGTGTTTATCCTTCATTCAGACACCCAGAACTAACCAGTTAATCCAAGAAGCCTGAATAGAATGATCTCAGATTGGACAACAGATTTTTTTACATTTTAATCTGAAAACATGTCACTGTATGCAGTTTTTTCTCTCATACTGCTGATGTTAAATATAATTTCTCCTCTTTGTAGATTTCAGTTGTGACAGAATCTGTGTACAGTGTTTTCATTGGTCCTCCGTATTTTCAGTGGGCCCAGACTCGCAGCACTTAACAGCATGTTGCCAATTTGGTTCTCTAACTTTGCAGAAATCTCATTAATATTCAACTTTGAATAAAAACGTATGCACCAGCTTTAGACACGTGATACCTACAGTCTATCCACTTCACCTCAAGCTGTCAAATCCTGATTAACAACTAATATTAACCTGTTTACCACTATATTCTCTTTCAGGGGTCCAAAGGGTGTGTGGACGTTACAAGACAAGGGTGAGTCACCTCACTTTGAAACGACATTTGAGGATGCCCAGCCCAGCTTGACTCACATGGCCCTCCTGGGACTGCAGAGGGCTGGGTACCTCAAGTATCTCATCAGCCAGAACGTGGACGGCATACATGTCCGATCAGGTTTCCCCAGGTAACTCGGCCCTTTCCCCTGTCCTGCAGCATGATAGACACACGAAGCATTTTCCACACTCAGTAGCGAACTCAAATCATAGTTGTTGGGAGGCGTGATGCAATACGTTATCTCACAGATGGGACACATTAGGTCGAGTTTCACTTAAAGTTCCATTGTGTAAGATTTAGGGGGATCTATTGGCAGAAATTGAATATAACTGAGTCTGTCATGTTGCACAGCCATGTTTCTACAGTAGCCCAGAATGGACAAACCAAACACTGGCTCTAGAGAGCACCAATTTTTTTACATGAGTTTCACAGCCAACACAGGTTGTCCTGCACCCTTGGGAAGGGAGGGGTAAGATGAGGGGTATTCCAATCTGCAGCCTTACTGCTAGATGCCACGAAATCCTCCACTCTGGTCCTTTAAAGCTGTATTCATTGTTTTTTTCCAACATGGGGGCAGTGGGACAAGCTGCATGTACATCACTGTATGGCTGCAATGATTATTTTCACTACTGATTAATTGGCTGATTATTTTGAATTTGATGAATTTCTGTGGATTTGTTGCTACAAGTGTTTGCTTTTGTGTTACATGTAGTTAGCTGACCTATTGTTGATGCAAAAATATTCACAAGTGCAGCTTTAATTTAATCATCCTCTTAAATACTCTATGACCGAATACAGAAACTTTCCTCATTTTCACAAAATCCACATGTAGATGAAAATGTTTCCGTATGCTAATACAGAGAACATTTTCAGGACATCACTGTGCTTGAAGCCAAGTAAGTGGAGAGGAAAGGGAATGAGTCAGTGAGGAGGGGACGTGAGGTACTTACAGGAAAAGTTAACTTCTTCAGAATATGCAGTGAATTCCTTATTGAGGACGAAACAACCACATTAGAGTTTTGTGTATTTTTCATCATTTCTAATATTGTAAAGACACAAGTAGACACAGCATTGTAAACTGTGCGACATTGTTTCATGCCAATTTGTTACATGTTGGGTTGTGACTGATTATTTTGAAATAAGAAGCTGCTGCTTTCTGATAACAGCTGCACCAGCGCCGGGAATGAGTCACTATTCAAATATGACCCAAATAACTGGGATCAGTGTAATAGAAAATGTTTGGCTTGACTCTGGATTATTGCTGTTTGTAACAAAGGAAACACCAAATTCTTAACTCTGTTTGAGTCCTTCCCTCCATTGAAAAAAATAATGAAATACAATAAAATAAAATAGCTATTATTTATTTATATTCTTTTTTTCAAAGCTACAGGGAGCCACAGCAATGGGATGAAAGAGCCGTGGGTTGCCGACCCTCTATTAGACCAACCCAAGGCCAAGAATCCAATTTTTTATTCAGTGCATACGTCCATCCTTTACACATAGTGAAGACATTCCCTCGAAGCCATTTCTTAGCTTTCCCACTACGCTCCATCAGTCAGTTTGGCTTTTTAAAGAAGAGGCTTGACAGTGAAGTCGTAATTCTCTGAAGAAATCACTGAGACAGCTGATGATCTGGTGAAGTAAAACAGTTTGCTAATCTGTGCAGGTGCCAGTTGAAACACAAACGTGAATATGTCCTCAGAGTGTTAATCAGACTGTGAGCCGCAAAGAACAGAAGAGAAAGAAGGGGAAGTTTTGTGTAAGAGTCTTGACAGTGATCTAAGTGAATGTCATCTTTGTGATCTTTGTGCCTTGGTCTCCCTCTTGCTCTGTTAGGGACATGTTATCAGAGCTTCATGGAAACATGTTTGTGGAGGAGTGTGAGAAGTGTGGCAGGTATGTTCACACATGCACAAAACACCCACACTTCATCTTGAAAATACAAGCTGCTGTCTTTCACCTTGAGACCATTTTATTAGGTAATACAAACAGTAAATCAGGTGGCTGCAGCAGAACACATAAAGCATACACACACACTGTCAGATGTGTGCCAGATCTTGTCTGTCTAGCATCTCAGAAACTTGCATCCCTCCTGGGATTTCCACATACTGCAAGCTCTGCAGAGAGTGGTGAAATGTCCATTTGGTGGCAGTTCTGTGTTTGAAAACGCTTCATCAATAAGAGAGGTCGAAAGAGGAGGAGAAAGACCAGGCCTGTTACAGCTCATAGGAAGGCCAAAGGTACACACATAATAGGCCAGATGTGCAGAGGACCATCTCTGGCCTCTCTCCCTGAGGAAGACAGCTTTGCAGCAGCTACATGAGTATACGATATACATAAGGAGCATATCTAGGATGTCTTGTCTGGTTTATCTAATAAAGTGGCCACAGAGTGGACCTTGTTATGGTGCTGGCAAGCAGCTTCTTAACTGTTACTAAACTAAAGCTGATGTGATTGGACAGAGAGATAATCTGTAAGAGTCTTGGGTTTCCAGGCAGTATGTGAGAGACAAAGTGATCGGCGTGATGGGGCTGAAGCCTACAGGACGTTACTGTGATGTGGTGCGATCCAGAGGACTCAGAGCCTGCAGGTAACACGCTTTCACCACATGTTGAAACAATCTGTCATGATCCGTTCATTAGTGTGACTGTGTGCTCTTTGCTGAAACAGAGGAAAGCTGATAAGCACTATACTGGACTGGGAGGATGCTCTCCCTGACAGAGACCTGAACAAAGCAGATGATGCCAGCAGGTGAGACAGCAGCTTGTGCTCCATTGTTTTAAAACAGAATGTGATAACATGCCAATCCTTTTTGACATGTACTCAATTGAAAACAGTACAAGGACACTAAATTTGATGTTTTTCCTCATCAGCATCATTGAGTTTTGTACATATATGCTTATTCTGAATTTGATGCAGCAACACGTTTCAAACAAGTTGTGACAGGAGCAACTAAAGACTGGCAAAGTTGTGGAATGCTCCAAAAACACCTGTTTGGATTATTCCACAGGTAAACAGGTTCATTGGTAACAGGTGATAGTGTCATGATTGGGTATGAAAGGGGCATCGTCGTTCATGAGCGAGGATGGAGTGAGGTTCACCACTTTGTGAACACATGATTGTATAAAGGCGATTACTACTACGATGGTTTTACAGAAACACTTTGTAAAACCTCCAGTAAACACTCTTTGTTTCTGTTTTTATTTACGTTTTACGCAGCGTCCACTCCAAGCACTTGTACAACACTGTTACCTATTCAAACACACTCACACACTTAAGGCACAGCTTCAGGGGTAGTGTGACCTGAAAGCTGTAAAATTAAGTCTTGGATCTATTTGCTTTAGCTTTGGCTTTGCAGTCGGTGTCCTGATATGCAAATAAGTCTTTATTTGAAAACCTTTTCATGGTTTTTGTGCGTATCACAGTCTGCTTTAGTGTTTCCATTCATTGCTTCCATTTAATCCTACAGTCACTAAAAGATTTTATTGTGTGTTTACACAACAGCGAGATGAATTGGATGTCAGTATTTCACCTCGATGTACTGTCAGTGACCCATAAACGATAATCACATAATCACCATTTCAGTCACAAAGAGGAGATTTGGAGCTCTGATCATTGAGGTGTTTTCTTAGCAGCAGGTGAATGTTGAATGTATTTATTTGTAGCGACAAAACTGTGACAAAGAATTGAGCGCCAATACAAGTTGTGTATATGGTGCCCTGTACTGCAGAGGTGTGGGTTTTGATTCATAGTTCAGAGTGGACTTCATCTTTGCGGCACTGCACGGATGTATCACACGCAGTTAGGCAATGTTGTGCTTAATCATATTCTTTCTTCTTTCACTCTTTCTGTTACTCTGTGATGTGGAGAGCTTGTCTCATCTCTGAATAGGAGACTTGCTGTGAAATCACTGTTTACGCTGTTTCATTCATCATGACGGGACGCAGATTGTTTGCAGTGGAGATGGCTCTGCTCGATATGAGAACAGTTTGTGTCTCTAAAATGAACCTTCGATCTTTGGAAAACTCAGCAGGCTGTTTTACTACACTTATGGCTGTTCTGAGGGTAATTCCATAATCATCCAAGTCTTTTCTAACCATCGGGATAAATAAATATTTTGGTTGTTGAAGATAAGAAAATATTTTGAACCTGTTTTCGTGGTTGGGAGCTTTTTCCAATCCCACTCAAAGATTACAGCTGGAAAGGACAAAAATCTCCTTGCTCAGAATGTAGAAAGTGAACCAAAATGAAAATATTTTATCCACTTGAATAGCATATATTGACATTTCTTTCCAATATTTCACACAACACAAGTGTCAGTGATTTGATTGGACATGTGCTTGCTTAGCACAGTGACTCACATGTGATGCCTTTCGTCCTGGTTTACGTTTTCCACACTACCAGCAATAAATCCTCCTTGTAACGGGCTCATGAGAAGAATGTTGTGACTATTATCTGTGACATACTTCCCCTCTGTCTGCACCCAGACGAGCAGACCTGGCTCTGACGCTCGGCACCTCCTTGCAGATCAAACCCAGCGGAGACCTGCCACTCCTCACCAAGCGCAAAGGAGGGAAAGTGGCCATCGTCAACCTGCAGCCCACCAAACACGTGAGTAAATACTGTGAGGAAATTAAAGATTACATCTTCAGGTTCATCATTTCACAGTTGCAATTTTCTGCCCCGCAGGACAAGCATGCGTACCTGCGCATCCATGGTTATGTGGATGAGGTCATGAAACAGCTGATGGAGCTGCTGGGATTGGACATCCCCAAGTGGGAGGGTCCGACCATCTGCGAGAGCTCCACAGCCACCTCCGAGGCCGATGTCAAACCACCACATGCAGTCAGTGTAAAGGAAAAGGTGAAAAAGGAGCTCATTACAGAGGAGAGGAAAAGAGAATTTTCGGCACTAACGGACGATGGGAGTGTTAAAGAGGAGACGGTTTCTGTAAAGAGGGAGAAAGCAGACTCCCAGTCCAGATAAAGCAAGAGACATGGACTCAGGTATTTTTTATCACAACACAAACCCGTTCAGAAACAAACTTTATCAGTGAGGATGCTCTCTTTGATCCGCTTCACAGAGGACACAGGTTCTTCTCATCTCTGCCCTCAAAAACTCTTCTCAAGCTGTAGCATTTGTTTTTTAATCCCAGATCTCGTACACTCTCTTTACAGGCACGTCTGTAGCTTGACCTCGCAAAACAAATTTGGTCAAGTGATTCTGTCCAGGGTAGGTAGAGAGGACCTGTGGCTTTACTTCACTCAGAGAGCCAGTCTTTAGCAGACAAGACAACGAGACGAGATGTGGAGCACGCGGTTATAAATAAAGCTTTTAATAAAGTCTGTAACATTGCTGCACGTTTTATTAAAAGCTTTATTTATAACCGTGTGCTCCAGATCTCATCCCTGCAGATCGAGCCTGTGAAAACACTCAGTTCTTCTCAAGATGACATTATTATTTTTAAAGGTATACTACGCATGATTTTTCTAAAAGAAACAGAGTATAGACAAAATAATCCCTCTCAGTCATCAGTTTTGACCTAAAGAAGTGTGTGATGATGTATTCATCTACCCTGCCAGCTGCCTGTATTCTCTCATTTTCTTTTTATTTTGCTGTTTGAGACATTTCTGGCCTGCAACCTTTGGCCGGTGGGTGTGTCGCCCCCCAGAAAAATTTCCTTCCAAAACAAGAGTGAATCTGGTATTTGCTTTCACCTGCTGGTGAGCACTGAAGAAGAGGAAGGGGATGAGGAGTGACGCAGACTTGGCCTGTTTTCTGTTGGACACGTACCAGCGGTTAGCTTAAATGATACAAAAGGTAACCACCAACTCCTGCTTAGTATATCTTTAAGTGCATTTCCTGGACAAACTGGTCTCTCTGGGGACATTATGTTGCATTGTTAAGCAGTTCAGTACAGAGCAATGTTTTATCTTTTTTCTCCCGAGCAATTCAAATGCACACTTTGTCCAAAATCGTCAAATCGTCAGCTTCTCAGATTGTACAAAAGATTTCTCATCCTCTGGCGAGATGTGTAATTCCCCCCTTTTTGTGCAGAAATGGAGCGCCTGCTGCATATTGGCTACAAAAGGACCATAATCACACTGTACAATAGTAGGAAACTGATTTTTATCTCAGGAAAATGTCACCTTACTGTTTTTTATATACATACTGTATGTTTTGACAATAAATACGTTCCTGGTAGAACCTCCTGTGTATACGAGCCATATGTTGCGTCAAACAGCAGTGACCCAGTTGCAGAGGAAACGGAGGCAGCATGTGTTTGTTCATTTGACCTAATGGTCTGACTCTTTGTGTTTAACCTTATTAGCATCCATGTAATCAGCGTCTATACACCTTTGTAGTTAAGTAAATTCATTACGCATCACTTCATTGTGATGGCACATAAACATGGTCAGCAAACCTACTTTCTCCTACAAACAGATGTCAGTGGGAAGAGGGGCAGAGGACCTCCTGATGTTCCAGCATCCCTAAATAGCAACAAAACATGATCCAGCAACTCAGTTTTCTCTTTTTAAAAGCAGGAACATTCATGTCAGATGCTGAAACTGTGCAATGGGATAAAGTCTTTTAAGGCACTTTATAAGCAACAGATATAAAAGGCAGCAAACAGCTGCTCCTCAAGCACAGCCTGCTCTGTGAATGGGTCATTACCCAGTCCTCATTACCACTGTTCCAGTCTCGGTCTATACATCAATTTGTTTATATTGTGTCTGCTCTGTAGCGCTCATTAGTGTCTAAACCCAATGGCGGGTGGGTAAGCTGAAGAGTGTTTGAGGGATTCGTAGATGAGGTGGAGCAGTTTTATTATTTCATTTCAGCACATTTTGTGTGTGATGAAGTAGTCCCTTCCAGGAATTGCACAACAACACAGAACAAAGGGAGTGTTTTACATCACCTTTGGTGGCACAGTGGCACAAGTGGTAACACTGTCGCCTCACAGCTAGCAGGTCCCGCTTCGAGTCCACTGTGGGTGCTGGTGGCATGTCCTCCACCATGCCTTCAGTGCCTGCTCTGGGGAAAAGGGGGCCCTTCTGTGTGGAGTTTGCATGTTCACCCGGGGTATTCTCCATAAAATTATACCCCCATTAAGAACCTGTTAAAAACATGCAAGAAGATCACCACCTAACCAATGGAAGTCAGTATTTCACCTGAAAAACAGCACAAATGACAAAAACAGAACATTTTCTTATATATTTTTCTTCTCCTTCTGAAGCTTTAATCCACTGTGGATTACAAACGTTATAAATCAATGACCTTTGTTTTCTCTTGCAATATTGGATTTTTCTATCATTGCAATAAAGTACCTTGATTTGTGAGGTATTTCGTTTTCTGGATTTGTCAGTAAGAGACGTTTCTGTCTTGTTATTTTATCTATCAACAATTTCTCTCTATATGAGAAAATTTGTCGTAGTCTAGAATTACACACACTGTGATAAAGGATTGTATCCGTAATCACCTTCTGCCAATTGTTGCCCAAATTACCGCATATTTATTATGGTTGTCTCACTTAATAATGTAGCTTTTCTGTCGAGACAGACAACGCTGATGACATCATTACAAGATAGTTACCACAGTTAACGCAGTTCGACTCTCACTCACTCTTTTGGAACTTTTATTGGAGTGTCTTTGACTATGAAGTGGTTGTTGGCGCCTGAAAGCATCATTTGAGTAAAAACCAAAAGCATCCAGTGAGCAGCTGTTCAAGCATCTTCTTAATGAAAGAGATCAGAGGAGAACAGCCTGAGGAAGGCGACAGAAACTCAAACGTATTTGAGTTTCTGTTGCCTTCCTTCTCCACGTCATAACTTCTGCTTTGCAGAAGAGCATCTCTGAACACTCAAAACGTCAAAGGCTGGCTGATAGCAGCAGAGACCACGCCTGGGTCCAGTTCCACTCCAGTCAGCTGAGAGCAGGAAACTGAAGCTACAGTGGGCATAGGTTTCCCAAAACTGGACAGTTGAAGATTGGAAAAATGTCGGCTGATCTGACGGAAGAAGCATCTAAAGATTTCCAACATGTCTGTGTTTCTAAGGCTCCATCATTCGAAACTGGGGATTTTATATAGCACCAGACAGACTCTCTCTGCAGCTGCTCGTCCCGCTGAAGTCAGCAAGAAGGACCTTGGTCAGAGAATTGGAGCCCTGATGGCAGTGAAGGCAGATCTCTGTGGGAGGATGTCCATAACTAGCTCGTCAGTGACAGCAGGCCTGGATTTGGCATAAAGAGTAGAAGACTGAGCATCAAAGATGTTGTGGTCTGATGAAGCCTAAATCAAACTCCTCAGTTATAATTCAATGTGCTGCGTCTGGAGGGAAGCAGGCTCAGCGCATTAAGCATTTAACATGAGCCCGGCTGTGACATACAGGGGTGGCTGCTTCATTCTGGCAGTCACTGGGACTCTTTAAAGGAGAACAATGAATGGAGCTAATGAGGTCAGACCAACCTGCTGCACAGAGTCAGAAACTTTATGGTCCAGCATGACTGCCACACCAAGGGAATCATTCAGTGAAACAGGAACCAGAGTGTGGCAGCCCTGAATCTCATCAAAGTGTGTGCGTGTGATTGCTGTTTGTTTACAGATGCTCCCCATTCAAGTGTAAGCAAGACTCTGAGGTAGAAAGCTGAAGATGTAATCACTGTCAAAAGCATTCTGCTGCAAATGTGACGAAGATGATAGAACAGAAAGAGGAAGAGAAAATAAATATTCATTCTCAGTAGTTTACACTTAAAATGAATCTCTCAACATGGCAAGCACATGATTACCTCCCGTTTGTTTTCTCTACAAACCTCCTGATAACTTCGACTCTGTACTGAGTCATCCCCACATTTAAGCAACAATTTTTAAAGAGAACATTTTCTCTCATATCTTCATCAAGTATCAGTTTCACTGAATTGGCCCTTAATTTGCCTTCAGGAGTTAGAGAAGTGTCATCCTATCATTTCCAGGGAGCTCAATTAACCAGAGACGAAGCCTTGTAGTGTGAACTCAAAAGAATCTAAAAGAGTTCTTAAAGTTAGCAAGAGCCAGAAGAGACCATTTGGGGTGAGCTTGAACCTTTATGAAGCAGTTGTTGATCACTTGTGGGCTCTCTCAGCTGGTTCTGAGGTGCAAGGAGCCAGTAGTATATAACATCAGTATAAAATAGTGCAGTCAATAAAATAGGTTTTTCAGCTGCCCTGTGTTGTTTTCTCTCTGATTCACCCTTTTCATTTGGCATTGTTAACACTGGCCTGACACTCCAGGCCAGTCAGGCCAGTCAGCTTGCCAAACCAATCATGGTTGTATTTCTGTGTGTCGAGCCGGTAACCCTCTAGTGTATGTGCATGTCTTGCCATTAGGCACCAGACAACCGGTCAACAGAGAGGATGCCAACATCAGAGAACAAGATGAGTGAGATGAATTTAAATTGGTGAGATGTCTAAGTTTGAATCTGGTGCAAATCTTTTCTCATCATTATCCTTGTGATAATTTCTCAGATTAATCGAGTATCCACAGCCCGCAAAAATGAAAAAGGATGATGAGCAGTTATTTTCAATGGCTCTTGAAAAGGACTGGAGCCGTAACATTCGGCTCCCGTCACAAAGACACAATTCCCATTGCAACCTCCACGCCTGCAGAGAGAATAATAAGCTGCTATTTACACCTAAGTGTAAAATGCTCAAAAAGACTCTGATTGAGCTGTTACTGCTAAGTGGAGCAGAGTCTGAGCTGCTTTTTGTCCTGATTGATGTTAGACTACAATTGGCAGCAGTCTAGGCTTAGGTTGGATGAACCTCTTCAATAATTTTAATGACAGCATCAGTCATTTTGAAAATTATCTCAGAAATTTTGGGCTTCTTGAAAGAGGCACATGATCACATCTGTGCTCTTTGGGGAGACTTCAGTTTTATTCGTAATATGACTGAGTCGTGTGTCTCACAGCTCTGAATCATCCCTACTAACTGCGCCCAGATTCGTTTTGTTTGTTTGTTTGTTCTTTGTGGTTGTGCTGCGACACAGTGTGCATTGCAGTGCAGCGTAAATGCTCAAAACATTCATCTTAAATTACTGCCAACACATATTTTTATCTGAAACTTAATATTAGAGGTCATTGCATACATTTACCTCTCTTACTCAAAGATCAATTACAATTATCTAATCTGAGAAAACAATATTACTTAAAGACCAAAGCAGCAGTTGCGACTACAAAATTATAGAGAAGGAAGATTAAATCATGGTAACATGAAGTCACCCATGAAGAGAAAGTGGACTACTGGCTGTAGATCGATCCCTGGAGCAGCAGGATCAATCTGTGTGGGGAAAATTAAAGAGCAATGCTTGACCCTCACTGCCACAGCCGAGGTGCCCATGAGCAAGGTCTTTAACCCAACTTAGAAATACTCTGAATTCATGATTTTCTCCTTCAGGAGGGTCTTCATAATGAGCGCGATATGGTTGAAATGTCAGATTAAATGGTCCTGGAGTTAGATTCTATTGCTTTTTGCATCTTGTAGCCCATGAACACATAATTGAGAATAAACTAGCAGCACTTTCTCAGATGAGTCAGCCTTCAGAACATGTACAAATTGTCTTGTGGTTTGCTCTTGGAAATCTCATGCAGTCAAGGTTCTAATTCCCATTTGAGACCACAGGTGCTCTCAAAGAGATGAAAAATTTATCTATAAATCCTTGCATATAAAAATAGCTCCTCTGCTGCATTTAAGAATAGACTTTTATTCAATTGTGCTGTTTTCCACACAGCTTTGTCTCCTGAGACATAAAGATGCTTTATGACCTTACAGCGTGTGTGACGTATGGCCTCCAAGTGATATTGACTTTGACCCATTTCTATCATTCACACTCATCTCATCCTGGAAAGTAAACATCTTTAGCCTGTAATTGCTTAAAATCAGTGATCCCTACTGGAGTTTCCTGAAGTGGTTTTCATCAGTGGGATTATAAAAATCGCCCCCATGTAGTTGAAGATGAAAATCTGGGCAAACATAAGATTGCATCACTTGAGTTCATCAAATATTGCTCGTTTTCTGTGAACTGGCTCTGAAATAGAAAAGAGCCATTTAAGTGTGAGTGGATGCGCTGTGTAGCTGCCCTTTTTTAGAGCTTGGTGGAAAAAACAGTCAAATTATGAAGTGAGTCCATTTAAAGGAAAGATTAAATCAAAGAAAGCAATAACAGATGTCAGCGACAGGCGACTTTTGATAACAGTAATCTGAGGAAGAAAAGAAATCACACTTTTGATTGTTTTCACAACTGGAATTTGACGTGCTTGCTGTTTAGCACCATCAGAGCCTCCCACGCAAAGACCTGCTGAATGAGCCTGTGACTCTGATTGGAGAAGTAATTACTACCAGAGTGGCACCCAGTGGAGGGACAGTGTGGGATTGTGTGTGTGTGTGTGTGTGTGTGTGTGTGTGTGTGTGTGTGTGTGTGTGTGTGTGTGTGTGTGTGTGTGTGTGTGTGTGTGGTATTTGCTTGTCAGCCCCTGTCTGTGGGCAGCTGAAGATGGTTATCCATATTCAAACTAAAGGTTGCAAAAGGGTAAAAACAAAAAAAACGTGCAGCAGTTTTTGTGCGGCTGACTCATTTTGCTCATCTTCGTGGTTTTGTGGTGGCTCAAACTGCAGATGAGATTAACTTTCCAGAAACATCACCAAACTCTTTTGTCCCCTCGTTTAATTTAATGTCACATTACATACTTGTAATCACAAAACAATTCACTGTGGTACAGCAAGGCAGACAGAGAGACATAAAAATGACAGTTTCGTGCTGGCATCAAACTCTACCTACACCGAATGAGAAAGTTTTACTGCATACGAGGAGTAAAGATTTAGCCTCCTGACAGAGTTAGCAACAATACCATAAATAAACATTAAACACATCAATCCCAATGAAAATGTAACATTATGATCCTGTTGATTGCCTGTGTGTTTGAGATGCAAAGTACAAAAATCACTTCTACAGGTTGAACTATTCAAACATCACACTGTGTTTTGCTTGATTGAGTGAAATAAAAGTTGTGTAAATGTTTGATGATTTTCAAGACTGTGCTTGTAATTCACCCGGGAGATCATTTCCAAAGTGATATAAGTTCACAAATGTGCATAACAAAGCTAAAACATAGCAGTTCAGCTTTGTCTGGATGAGTCTACTGAAGTATGTGAGGCCAGCATGAAAGCTGAAATAGATGTGGAGGGATAACAGTGAGACACGGGAATGTGTTTAAAAAACGAGCCCAAAGAAAATATGGCACACAAAGTAGCCTCATAAAGGAACATTTCCTTCAGTATTAAAAGAAAAGTTTGACATCTGGGAAGGATGCTTAAGTGCTTTCTAGCCAAGATTTGATAATAGATCAATACCACTCTCGTGTCTGTGCGATAAATATTAAGCTACAGCCAGCAGACGGCTAACTTAGTTTAGCATAACGACTGGGAAACAGGGGAAACAGCCAGCCTGGCTATCAGCACCTCTAGCACACACTAATGAACACCATGGGCCTTGTTTCTTTAATACATACAAAAACCAACAGATCGCCTGGCAACCAGCTGAGACTTCAGGAAGTTTCTACTCCCACACATACTACACTCTTTGTCAACTTCCTATTTAATGAGTTTTACATGGTTTGATAAGCAGATTTGATTACCTTTGGACAGAACCAGGCTAGTTGTTTCCCCCCGCTGCCAGTTGTTGTGCTAAGCTAAGCTATGCTAACCTGCTGCTGGCTGTAGCTTCATGTCTAAACATTTGTGTGGTATCAATCTTCTCATCTCGCTCTGAGCAGGAAAGCGAATAATTATTTTTCTCAAAATGTTAAACGTTTCTTTTTCACGGAATAAAATTATATATTGATGTCTTTACTGATCATTACCAGGCTGGGTGGTCCCTCCTCTACTCTCCTCCCTCTCAGAGCCAGAGTGAGAACATGTTGGACAGAGTGAGACACTCGCAGCAGCAGCGCCTTCAGTCCGGATCTGTACTCTTTTCGGATCAGGCAGTAGAGCACCGGATTGAGACAGCTGTTTGCATGAGCTAAGCACACAGTCAGAGGGAAGGCGTAGGCCTGGGCATTGTAGAAGGCTTTACTGAAGGGCACCAAGTCAAATTTGATTAACACCCCCCACAGGGTGAGAGCCTGGTTGGGCAGCCAGCAGATGAAAAAGGACAAAACTACGATGGTGACAGAGCGGGTGACTTTGGAGCGGCGGCGGTGGCGTCCTTTCTCAGACTCTGACCTCTCTGTGACACTCCCACTGACCATGCTAACTACGATGCGCCGGCTCAGGATGAACCTCAGGAGGAGGAGGTAGCACACAGAGATGACAATCAAGGGAACCACAAATCCCAGGAGAACTTTCTGTGTTTGATAGAGTCCAAGCAGGACTTGAGGATCCCACTGGCCTGAATCGGAGTCAGAGAACCGCACTAAGCACAGCTCATCGTCTGTAGACACCTGTGAACACAGCAACGACATCTGCATGAGAGCGTGCTAAGCCAAAACAGAAATGTGTTTGAGTAAATCAAATCAGGGACGGTAGTTCAGTCTCATTTCAAAGAACCTGCACTGTGGTGGAGTAGAATGCATGAGGCAGCGTCGCCACCAGTGACACCACCCAAATGGCTAAACTGGCCCATTTTGCACGAGCCGTGGCGATTCTAGGGCTGTGCATCTTCAAAGAGGTAACCAGGGAGTGGTAGCGGGTCACGCTCATGGCAGTGAGGAAGAAGACGCTGGCGTACATGTTCAGGGTGGTGACCGAGCTCACGATCTTGCACATGACCCGACCAAAGGGCCAGCGGAAGTCCAGTACCGTGTCCACAGCCCAGAAGGGCAAGGTGAGGACAAACTGGAGATCTGTCATCGCCAGGCTCATCACGAAACAGTCGATGGATGAGTGGTGGTGGCCCCGGTGCCGGGAGTGGAGCAGGAAGAGTGCCAGGAGGTTACCCACAAGCCCCAGAATACACACCACCAGGTAGACCAGAGCGATGACAACTCGCACCTGTCAAACACATGCAGTGACATTTTAGTGCTGTTTCCCAGTAAACAGGATTCAGCTTGAAACTAAAGGGTCACAAAAGTGCACACAGGGACATTAAAGTGAAAACACAACACCTCCAAGCACTTTCAGCATATGTTGAGGTGATCAACAGTCCTAACAGAAGCGTTAAGTCATTTTATCCATCTGGATTTTTTTTTTAAATTTAATTTTATTTTATTATTATTTTTTCTTTTTTTAAAAAGGGTTAATCCTTAAATAAACCTACTGCCAGGTTGGCGCTGTCACCGTGTAGGTCCAATGAGGACTCCTTGGACAGGATGTGAAGCCAGCAGTTCAGTGACAGGTTGAAAGCTGGGGCTGCTCCTGTGGGGCTCACAAGTTTGAAGATTTCGCGTTCATCGTCTTCCCCTCCGCACTCACTCAGTGCGGTCAGAGGTCCGGGGGCGCTGCTGTTGCTCTGCATGACTCCGCAGCGCAAAAGGCGACTTTTACTGTTTAAATCAAGTTCTCCCTCTCTCAAACTAGCCTCCACAATATGGGTGCGCGGGGGTGAATGCAACAATCCCCATCGTCCTCGTCCTGTATTCAGTCTTGTTCAAAGTCTCAGCGGGAGATCAGAGTTGCATGATTCATCCGAGAGGTTTCTAAACTTAAACGCGTCTCTGCGCGTAAGATACAAGAGGGAAAAATATTTCTTGAGTTTTAAAAGCTGATTAATCCGCATCAGCCTACTTAGAGCGTTCAGGCGAGAAGTAGTGATGCAGCCGCCTCTTCTGTCAGTGATGCTGGCGGCTTCCTCAAGCTGGAGGCTTTTATAGTCGCTGAGGCTCTCCTCCACCGCTCGATGGCGCACTGCCGGTGCGCGCACATGTTTTACTATACTGGTATGATTAATACAGCAGAAACAGGGCAGGAATGGAGCGCCACTGACCGCACCTCTGGTTCCAAACTTTCCATTTTCCACAACAAACAGGGAAAGGCTTGTGTTCTGTTGTGTGGTGCCAAATGATTCAATAGTCTGATAAGCTGTTCTGCAGAGGAGTCCGTGTTTTCTGAATTGTCTTTGCTCCCAGATGAATGGATTGTTAGCCTTAAAAAAGAGTTCAGAAAAACAAATTTCAGACCATTCTTCTGCTTTCTATAAATAGAAACTGTGTTGCAGACTATCTTAGTTCTGCAGTCAGTCACTAATACAGTATGCATATGCTATAAGCTTGCCTTTCATTATATTTCCACCCTCTTTGATGGATCCATCCAATCATGGCCTCTGATGTCATGTCCAAATATCATCTTTAATTTCCCAGGCTGGCATTTTCAGAAAGGTTGCCTTATCACATAAGGGTTTGCTCACATGCATCTGAAATGATGCACATCAGAGGAATAATGAATTAGATTTCTAACAGCTTTCAGTCTTTGTGAGGGAACCAGAGAGAGAGAGAGGAGAGAGAGAGAGAGAGGTGTGTGTTTGATTTCTTATAGTTCACGATATTCACATAATGCTGCTCTCTGGCAAGCTGTGTGTGCATAAGAGAGAAAAGAAGTGGGGAACTGGAGGCTAGAAAAGGAAAAATTCTGTCAAAGTCTTTTTCTCAAGCCCCAGCAGTGCAGAGTGGACTCGCTTGGACAAGTCTTATCGAGCAGTTTGGCTGAGTCTCTTACCTGCATTTGTCCCTTGACTCTGAGCAAACCGCAATGCCTCATCAAAGAAGTGTTACACTGAAGTCTGACTTAAAGTCCAGTGACAGCAGTTTATTGTCACCCCTGTTGACTGCACAAGCAGTCAGGAGCAACTTCAAGTGACTGCTTCCTTTATTTCTTTTCATATTGCAACCCTGATGATCTCTGTGAAGCAGCTCATTTGCATTCTGTTGATCTTTCCAAGACACTTAGAGATGTTTAATTCCATTTTCATCAGTTTGTCATTGTTTGTCTGGGCACTTAGAAAACAAAGGCTTCCTGTGCATTGCTGCAATGCACAAAATTCAATGACTCAAATATTCCCTATATTAAGAATTGTCTTGTCTGTAAAATTTACACCGAACTAAGGTTGCACTTAGCATCTAAAAGGAATGATAATGACTTTTGTCTCACAGTGGCTTTCAATTTTTTCATCATCAGGGCAATAAAATGTGTAAGTGTACTGCTCGTGATTGCAGAATTAAACATTTTTCTCCTTCTACTTAGCATGTAAGAATATTTGAATTAATGATCCTTTCCTTTTGTGAATTGTGCCCCCCTTCAGGTAGCAGCACCTCTGCTCAACTCCGACATGACTGATATTCTGATATCCAGAGCTTCTACTTTTATAAGACTCCCTCACACCACTGCAGCACACTGCTTGAAGCAATCTGATTAATAATTCATTTCTGACTCCCAGTGTGAAAACTGTGCTTTTGGTTTGGGTTTGCTGAAATCATTTGTTTTTTTTAAAAGGTGAAGTTTTGTCCGCCTCTTCAGTTCTTGTAACAGCTTGAAGAAACAGTGCTCTGGGAGGACTGATAAATGTAAATGACACTTATTCTGCATATAAAGCTGCAACCTGGATTTCAGAAATACTGAAGTCACACTCCCAAACTCCCAAACACCCAACAGAAACCACCTAAGACATTTTCACCAAACATAATTTTCAGAGCATTCACCAAAATCAAATGTGATATTATGAATACAAATAAAGAAATAAATATTATCAGGGACCCACTGTTAGCTACAGCCCTGTCTACAGACTGTATTGCAGTAAAATTTTAATACATTCTGTATGTACAGAGCATCTTATGGGACTGACCTCAAGTGAGTTCAATTTATTGCAGTGCCTTCTCACTCCCCTGTGTCCACTCTGTCACTGTCCTCCCTCTCAATGAAGGCAAAAAGCCAAAGAATGAATCTTGAATTAAAAAAAAAAAAAATCCACATCGACCTCATAAATCCACATTGATGTTGCCTCAATTAGCAGCGAAGACATCAAGATCATAAAATATGCCACACTAGATGCAATGTACGTGTGTTGAATACAGACAGAGATGAACCACTGTCGCCTCTTCGCTTTGTGATACACATTTTGTCACAGATTTACAGCTGAGATCCTGCATTATTCTTCTGGACATTAGACATCATGTTAGGTGCCACACCAGTGAAACAGAGACGAAGTTTAGGAGTGAATAGTTTAATGGATGGACAGTTTCAGTCATGATCCCTCTAGTGCTTTACATTATAGCATGTTTTGCAACATTTTCCTTGACTCTGCTTGATAAAAGCACTTATTTGCACTTACTTGATTATATTTCCACATAAATAATAACAACAAAGAAACTGAGATATGATATCCACGTTTCCATATTGACAGCTGACATTAAAGTGAGGCTTACAGGGAAATTTTATTGAAGTGACAAGTCATCCAGCAACTTCTGCTTATGAAATAAGTTAAAATATTGCCTCACTAATTTTGGGATGCAAATTCATTCTGAACTGGACACATGACATTATTGAAAATCCTTCCGGCGTTTCCAAAATTAAGCAAACTTTGTACTCTCTCGTGCTTTGTCAGTATTACACTGAACTGTTCCAAAATGCAACTCAAATCATTTTTGATCAAGTTTTTCAACATTTACATTAAAAGCAAACAATAAAATACAGCAGTTAATATACATTTGTGCTGTTTTACAGATCGTACCCGCCTACATCTTGCAGTCTTGCGTCAGCTACATAATAGATGCTCCCCTCCATGTCCCTGAGGCTCTGTTTTCCAAAGCAAACACAAAAAATTGCATCTCTTTGGAGTAGCTCCTAACCGACATCCATCTGAGTGGATGAGTTTCAGTTTGAAAAAATCTTTTAACTAGCTGTTTGTGTGCTGAAGCAGATTGCAAACATGAAACCTCACTCAGTTGCTGAAAATGCAATCAAACTGCTCATTGAGATGCTGCACTTGCCAGCAAGCCTGCAGGCCTTTGCTACATCATTCCTCCTTGGGGCCCCCAAGGAAATTACTGATTGTCCCGGTGCCTGCCTTCCTGTGGTGAGAGAATGGGAAGTCTACTGTGGGGAGATCTGCCCAGGGTCAGAGCTTCTTCATCAGGCTGCTCAGGTCCTCAAATCCCCTGGAGACAGAGAGGAGAGGAAGAGGAGGGACATCTTGCACGTCATCCATCGGCTGCAGGGAGCGTGACGGCACTGTGGAGTGACACCGTGAAGAGGAGTGAGTGTGGGTTTGTGTGTGTTAGAGAGAGAGAAAGTATGAGTGTGTGTGTGTGTGTGTGTGTGTGTGTGTGTGTGTGTGTGTGTGTGTGTGTGTGTGTGTGTGCAAACCTTTGGTCTGTGTGTACTCTCTCCGGCTGAGTTGGCTGTAAGGTTCTGGCTGAAGATTTGAGGAAATGAGCAGGGAGAAGGAGATGAGCAAAACCTGGACATAAATACAGACAGCAGGACGAAAACAGGCAAAGCACAGAACATGGAGGACAGAGCGAAAAAGAAGAGAGGGAAAGGGATGTTAGACATACCCTGCATACAAATTTGAACAAAAGATTCGTACAGGTGCTATTCAAACATTTGACTCTATTAAAATCTTGAAGGCAAACACACCAGAGGAGCGCAGTGGTTTTAATGATGTGCTCAGGCACTGGCCCACATCTATCATTTAGCTGCTGCAGAATATGCCGTCAGAGCAAATTCTCCATGGTGTAAATTAATGTAATGTGTAATACATCTCACCAGGATGCAGGTCCCTCTGTGCGTTGTTTTGCTGGAACTGTTAGGAAGGAGAGCCTGTAGCCGATTTAACTGCTCCAATAGAGCACTGCAACACAAATACAGACAGGAAGATGAAAGAGACTGTCAAATTTCCGCAAGGGTTCCTTGAAACATAGACATCATCTTTCAGTGTCTGTGATCACTGGCAAGTAAAACAACAAAAAGAAGAGCAGCACAGAGTGTATTTACACAAAGCCCTCTTCCTGCCTTTTATTTCAAAGCACTGCAGAAGTCTGCCAGCATCAGGAAGAAAGCATCATAATGAGAAAGTAGGATGCAGAGGAAGTAAAGTCTGAGAACGCTGTGTGAGGCTTTAAAAGTGGATGGGCTTCGTATTCTGCTAATTTTGCCATGAGCCTCCTCAGTCCTGATTTTAAACAAGTAGGATATTTTTAACCAGGTTGCCAGCATCTGAGGGGGAGGGGCACGGGCGCAAAATTACTAATCAGGATCAATAAACCACTGACAGACATACACCAACAAACAGCAAAAGCACGAAAAAGGGAATGAGACATGACTGATATAAACAATTTAGCCATGCAAAAACAAATCCAGATGAGATGAAAAGGCAAAAACTGAGACATTAAAATATTCAAGGCACCACTTTAAAGGGTGTTTTGTTGGTTTTATTCCCCATGTTTGAGATCACAAATGAGCTCATAACTGGACTTATAAATACTAAAAACATTTCAGCGCTGCCTTTGTGGTGCTGTTGGTTCAAGATCTTAACTTAGTGTTCATTAAACCCCTCCCCTCTACCAGGGATTCTCCAATCATAGCTTAGCCACCATACCTGGTGACAGTTGTCAACCTTTGGGTTATTGGTGGGCAATACCACAAAATTGATCCAATCAAAGCTAGTATCGATATGATACTCTACTATCTACTATTTCTCCATATGTTGAGCTGCTGTGCACAAGCAAAAAACGATACTGGTCACCATTCAAAGAGTTTGGATGGAGGCATCTGTTTTAACCAAAAAGCACAAAAGTTAGCATGTCCAGCTAACTAGCTACAGTAGCAACTAAGCCTTACCTCCAAGGCCAAGGAGCACATCATTGATTAATTACACTATTTGAAGGCTTACAGGTTACAATAAAAAAATGTCTGTTCACAGATAGCACGTTCACTGTGTCACTAGTATTTCTTCACTGCGTGGAAGCCATTAATACATGCTATCAGAGTTCAGCTAATGATAGCGGCATTTACAATCCAGTAACATTACCTGTTACATGTGCACATTTGTTTTCTCTTGTAAAGTTACAAGTGGAACCCGCTGACTGGGTATGTGAACATGTCCAGCAGTTAAGCTAAGCAACCAAACAGGCTTACGTTATGCTCAAATGTCAGTCCAATCTGCCATTTTCCTTATGATAAGCCTCCTTAAAATACCAAGAACTCCACATTGCAACACAAGAACAAAGCCGTTTCTTAATGTCTTCTGCATGGATCATTACCTGGTGAGGGTGCTACCTTTTTGCCTGAGACTTTCAGTTTTAGCACTATATCAGAGCTATATGTAACCATCAACTGCATGCTTAAGACCCCTTTTTAGTCAGCCGTGGACAGCTTTATTAACAAGACATTAGATCCACTGGCTACAGCTGCATCTGGAGAATTTGGTGATATTTGACAGTGTCATTGTAAACTTTATTCATGGTGTACGAGGGCTTAGCAAGGTCAACTGATTAACTCTTTAATTATTAATCAATCACTAGGATTATTTGTTAAACCATGATTAAACATAGATGACAACGTTCAATGACTGCACTGTAAATTGAGTATCTTTGTGTTTTGGACTGCTTGTCAGACACACAAGTTATTTCAGGACATCCCCTTAGGATAAACAGATCAAAAACTAATGGAAATAATAATAGTTATAGTTAGTTTAATTTAGTTTGCGGCCCTTGTGGACTCAGCAGAGGACTCACGTGTTGGTCTCCTCCAGCTGCTGGATCTTCTTCTGCAGCTTGAGGTTGTTCGCACTACATGCAGACATCCTACAAACAGAGAGAGGGAAGAATCCAGAGAGAGACAGGAGGGACATAGATAGAATTAGAAGGGAAGGGTATCAAATAACGCTGTGTTATGATGTCGCATTGTCTCTCTTTGCCAATATCTGTCTACTAAGTGTTATCTCGCACCCCATTCTGTCATCCAGAGTCTCCACCCCCACCCCCCACACTGACTTCTTCTGCTTTTTGTCTTGTTTATTTTAGTCACTGTGAGTCACCCTCCATTATGGCCCTCTGACTCAGCTGAAGAACCGTGATGATATCCTGTTGATGGGCTCTGCTTGCAGCTGACTTGATAACCAATAACACTTGAATGAACCAATGAAGAGCTAAATGCTCTTAGCTGACAATTTCACCCCATCAGGAAACTCTTATTATCCAGAGGCAACACACCTCAAGCTTGATTGAGATGTCAATAGCATGCAGTTTGATATTTAAAGGTCCAATCCAATAATCAAGGATTTTTAAAAACAAGGATATATGCTTGGGTTGTTTGGAGATTTTGAGGCTGTGCTGAAAATACATAATCAATTTTTGTCTTTATGGGTTACCACACACTGGTCACAGCTTGCCCATCTCTGAACCTCCCAACCTCTCTGATTTCAAACTCAAATTTGGGTCTTGGCACCTCCACACAGTCAGATGACTCCCCTATTCTGAGATGAATCAGAGATGGAGGTTTAGAGGCCAGTGATGCGATGAGAATCACCTGAAGCTCAGCATCAGTCAGATCAAGCAATCCAACAAATAACCCATTGAAGGCTAATCAACTATAGGGGTCTGACACACACATATAGAGTCATGTGGGGGAATTGCTGCCCTTTTCTGAGGAGTCTCTCAATATATTAATCCAACTACAAGCTCTTCCACTCCGCATTGTTTGTGGATATGTGATGAGATGGAAGAGCCAACGTGGGGGAGGCAGGCAGGATTAACAAATTTGTGACAATGGCTGGTTGTGTGGTAGGGCTCAATATGCCCAGCCTGGAGGTAAAGGAGGAGGAGGAGGAGGAGGACTAAACTGAGCTCCATCTTGGCAAAAACCTCCAGCCCCTCTATTGTGAGATGCTGTATGTACACAGCATCTTTAACTTCCATTTAAATCCCCCCTTCAGCTGCAACACAGCAGTTTAGGGGCTTCTCTGTGCAGCTGGTTATCACAATATACAGTGTTTTCTGTCCCACTGACCCCAAATCAGACAAAGGAAGCTCACAGCAGCACTGTTTATGTAAAACATGTTCTGATTGTGCTGGAGACCCTTCATATTCTGAGACTTTATCAATTTGTATACGGAAGTCCATAGTTGCCTATTTTATTCATATATACTAATAGAAATATGCTTGTTATGCCAGACATGACAGGGTCTTCCTCCTTTAATTGTCTGTATGTAGAAGGTCATAATGCACAATATGTGCTGTTTACAATCAAATAAAATCAAACTCAAATCAAACTTTATTTATATGGCACTTTTCATACTTAAAAGCAACACAAAGTGCCTCACAGAGGCTAAAAACAACAAAGAAGAAAACCCAGCCCTCCCGCCCCCATAAAAACATACAGGGACATATAAAGACACACACTCACAGACACGCACACATGAACTCACACACCCGTGCACACATCCATACGGGCAAGGCAAGGAATAAGCCACCTTTGGGGGCCATCCACACTGAGATGGCCCCCGGCCCATGACTAGGGAGCGCTGCCCGAGACCACCCCGACCCAGGCTGACAGGAGGCCCCACACCAAGGTGCAGAAGCCTCCAGCCATCCAGGCCAGAGCTGTCCCCTCAGCAGCGCACCCGTCAGTAGACCAAAAGCAGCTCCCAGTGTGGGGGGCCCCCATGAGGAAAAACGCTAAAAACCAAGGGCCCCCATGAGGAGGGTAATTACAATGATTTGTGTGTGTAGAGCTTCTGCTTTTGCTTTTGGTGATGTGGACAGTTATGTTTATATCCTGATCTGCTTCGTGTTGCATACACAATGGTTTCTCTAGAGAGAGTTTGAGTTTCTTATTAATAAAAAAGTCTGTAGTTTTTAGTCATGCAAATACATGCAAATCATAATGACATTCCCATCAGTGCTAATTAGGAAATGTTTGTATGTTAACATACTAAATGAATACTAAGTACAGCCTCACAGAGCAGCTACAGTAGCTTGGCTGTAGACTCTTGTCATGTTTACATGTCCTGGCTATTTGAGAGTCTATATACAGCCCTCTGTGGACACACCCATGTGTGATTTGACTCATCATACTCTCATGGTAGTGTCATTTCCCATCTTAATAACCTGACACAATACATTTTTCATTGTTTGTGTTTGAAAAACAAAAACCCTTTCTCCTAATAAGGGTTTTTACAGCTAGTAATTCTCTAATTCGCAGTTCCTCAGTCATAACAAACAATAACAAACAAACAAATAACAGAACACTTTGGCTGCTGTGAATTTCCTGTGAGCCTGGGGAGCTTTACTGAGGAAAGACCTGATAAACAGCAGATATCAGTACATGAAAAAGCTCTCTGGAACTCCTCTTCATCAGCAAAGATATGATGAAGTAAAATGGATCTTTACTCCCGATCTATGATCTATCCATGCAGTAGTTTATTGAAGTTAATAAAGTGCATGACAAAACAGGCTTGTTATAGAGCGCCTCAGAACACAACTAATGACTACGGATAAAAGTTTAATTTTCTCAGCCGAGGTGTGCAGAGATAATGTGCTGTGTGGGGATGCTGAGCTCTTACCTTCCCTCCAGACTATGGACGTATTCCCTCCTCTTCTTCCGACTTTCTTGAGCTGAGTGCTTGTTGCGGATTTTCCGCCGGATCTTCTTCAAAACCCTCTCTTCAAACTTCTCAGGGAGATGAAACACATGGGGGGAGAGGGCCAAGAAAGAATGAAAACGAAAAGGGTCAGTGAGGAG
Source organism: Chaetodon trifasciatus (assembly GCA_037975065.1). Classification (NCBI taxonomy): domain Eukaryota; kingdom Metazoa; phylum Chordata; class Actinopteri; order Chaetodontiformes; family Chaetodontidae; genus Chaetodon; species Chaetodon trifasciatus. The sequence goes on from JBBMOE010000012.1 coordinate 4,359,176, forward strand.
AAACTGGGTTGGGGGGAGGCACAACTGGCAGAGGTTTTGTAACTGGGGATACAGATTTAGATTTAAATGTGTGGCAGAGAGAGATGAGATAGTGACTCTGTGTGTGTGTGTGCGTGCGTGCGTGCGTGTGTGCGTGCGTGCGTGCGTGTGTGTGTGTGTGAAGACATCTGCCCTACATACATGCAAGTGTGTGTCTGGCTCATGTACCTTGGACAGGGGGAGTTTGCTGGGTAAGCTCACCCCTTCTTTAGCCAGAAGCTTCTTCTCATCCTCATTAAGTACAAGTTCCTGCAACGAATGCTGGGGGATTTGCTGCACCTGTGAACCAGATAGACAGAATATTCCACTCACTGGGCAGCTTACCTAGACACTTCCTCTTCTGTTTATTTGGGCCAAAGGGCGCTCTCTTACGCTTAGAGTGGACTGTGCAGTCAGATCAAATTCATTCAGAACTCTGAGGCTGAATTGTTTTTCTTTAAAACCTCCAATTGGTTGCAAAATCTTGACCAATTTTCATAGAAATACTCAGCTCTTCTCTTACTGTCTGTCCCAGGTTGGAGAGCAGCAGATCCTTCACTGTGAGAGTCTGCGTGGACGACAGAGGGGAGGTTTTGTTTGAAGTGAGGCAATATGTGATGCCAAGCTGTTCTTGGATGTCAGAGGACTCCCAGCCTGCACATTAAAACAGCAGGAATCACAAAATCACCTCCAAGTGCCATTCAAATAACACACAAAATGTTAAGACTGCCTGTGTCTTGTTTGAACTTTGCGACAGCTGCACCCTGCTGCTCTTTAGAAAATACTCTAAAGAACACATGTGCACATCTGGTGCACTCCTGGTTTACCTGGTAGTATATTTAGCATTGACCAGTCACTAATCAGCAATATGAAAAGGGGCCATTATTCAAAAGCTACCCTGAAAAGATTATTTCCTCTCATGATGAATGACAGTTCCACAACCTTTTGTCCTTTGTAAATGCTCAGAAATGGGAAAATCAAATCATTTGCCCTTTGAAAAGGTCTTTAGCTGTCAAAAGGCTTTATCAATAGCTCTCATTATTCTGCAACAGAAAGTATAAATGGATAAATGTCTATTGCCCTGGTTAACAGCTATTTTTTGTGCATCTTAATAAGACATTTGTGGTCAGTTTGGAAACAATTTCCTGTTTGTCACCTCACCCTGTAGCTAGGTTGCAGAGATGTCTCTTGCCAGTATAAAATGCCGGTGTTTCACATTGTAATTTTTCTTTTTACTGTAAATCAAGTGTTACCTAGATCTATGGAAACATAAGCCCTTTCTGCATTCTGTGGTGGCTTGTTCTCTGGAGGCATAGGCGGAGGGGAAGCCTGTGTGTCAAAGTCTGGTAAGGCCATGCAGGAGAGTGGGTTGAGGCTCTCTGTGGGATCTGTCTGGGGGTCCTCGTTGATGCCACTGTCAGTGGTGCAGGATGACCACAGGGGGGATGCTGTAGCTGAGGAGGAGTCGCTCGCACCCAGCAGAGCGTCCAGGAAGTCATCAGCAGTGCTTCCCTCAGGGCTCAGGCTCTGTGGAGGAGGAGGGTGTGTACACATCATCACATTCTGCCCTCTAATCAGACAATAATATTCCCACACACGAGCACAGCACATCGACCACTCCAGTCCCCAAACACATTTGCTCTCGGCCTTATGGCTGTTGGTCACAGTTGCAGCCATACAGGAGCACAATAGTAACGTAAATGAGCTCCTGTATCTCTAAAGATTCAGCTCAATAACATTTGGCCTTATTAGAAAACACAGATTGCACTCAGCTGTCAGATTTTCATTTTTCAATGAATCTGTAGTTTCAGACACTGTTGTTCCCTGTGCGACTGCTCAGGAGCAAATTGTGACCACCATACTCACATCATGAATCATGATTGTCCATGGCTGGTTGCTGTGGCAGCAGACGTTTTCATCAGTGTTCTTGAGCAGGAGGTTAGTGAGGTCCATCCCGCCATGCACCTGAAACGAAGAACTACCCTGAGCGATGGGCTTAAAAGTCAAGGCGCTCCTCTGTCTCTCGGAGGGAAACTTGTTTATGACTAATATCTTCAGTTGGGGTGTTAAACTCAGCTTGCTCAATCCCACACTTGCCTTTTATCAACACAGGGCGATCTTTTAAAATGTTATTTTTCTTCAAGCACACTTGGTCAGAATCATTCTCCTCCACACAAACCGCTAGTTGCACCCAGTGATCCCATTTCAGTTTGTGTCTTACCTTGTCTGTCATCAGCGCCATATTTCCAACATCAAAGCAGCATCTGATGAAATTACAGTGAAACGATGCAGCAGGAATAAAAACATACAACCAGATCAATAGGTTCCTGTGAGCGGCTTTGACACCTAGAAGGAATGCCTGAGTCTGTTGCAAGGGACAAAGTTGAAAAGCCATATCACACAAGTGCATTCCCCAGCTGATCACCATCCAATCCGCTGTTTAACAGACAGCCAATCAGCACAGAAGGAAGACTCAATGACACTTTAATTACTCAAAGTTGCTCACAGGTATAGCCTACACTGACCTTTGATGTCATCATGACAAGTGAGGATTGATGACCTGTGTGGTTTCACATTCATTTTTTGTTGAGCAGGGTTGATTTGGAGCTCTTTTTTGTTGCTTTCAAAGGCAGAAGGTGGAGACAGTGGGACTTTGAACTTAAGCACTGTCAATGAAAAGCTAATTCTCAAAGTTTATATTTTGTTTATTGGAATTGACTTTTGCCTAATCCATTAGTCAGGGTGATACAAATAAATACTCAGTGCTCCTTAACTCTTTTACTCAGAATTTTTGGTTTTCTCAGAATTGTTTTTTTTGGGGGGGTTTTTTGGTTGTTTTCTTTTTTTTTTTTTTACTTTTCCTCTGTTTCTTTTTGTCAATGACTGACACACTCTCTGCTGTGCAGTTTCCATTAGTTACCCAAGTTGAACAATAATAAAATATTTACCTCACCGCACCTCACTGTTTGCTATCTTTATTACCATAATTAGGGGCATCTTTTTGTTGTATTTCTAAGCATACACACCATAAAGCATAGGAATTATGTAATATGCCCTGTAGTTACACAAGAGGAATGTGCACACTTGCAAAGACGTATCTAACTATTATCACCGTGAGGAAGAGGTTCTTTCAGCGGCAAAGCTGTTATACTCCCCTTCAGTGCAGGAAAGGTGTCTTCAAGTTTGCAATCAGTGTCTTGAGGCTGAGACTGTAGAGCATATTCTCATATCATGCAGGAAATTTACACATGAGAGACGAGAAATGATGGCACAGTTACGGAAAATAGGGCAAGTAGAGGACAACATTGAAAGTATATTAGAGTGTGGGGACAATGAGCAAGAGAGGAAATGGATATTCTGTTTTCTAAGGATGACTGGACTGCACAGACGGCTCTAGGGAGATGCTACAGTATCTCCCCTCAATGAATAAAGATGGAGAGTGAAACCAGAAGATGCCAGTAATGCAACATTGTGGATGCCAGCTGCTGTAAAACCTCAAAGAAGAAGAAGAAGAAGAAGAAGAAGAAGAAGAAGAAGAAGAAGAAGACTTGTTGCCAGATTGTTTCCGCTTCTCAGTGGTATTGTTGGCCAGTTACCAGTGTTACCAGTGTATGTTATCATCAAGTGCTAGTTTCTCAAGTGTCTCATCCTCTGTGTCTTTGTCCATTGTTGTGGAGTTCACCAGCATTGATCTCCAGCCCCAGCATCCAACCTCCAACCCTCTACCACCACCACCACCTTACTTCATCTGTGCCTCCATCACCATGTGCCCACCACGCAAGTACTCACACCACCTGAGTGCTGTGCACTCCAGCATATCCAGGAACTGCACACCACCTCTGTACCTTGTGCCTCACCTGCTATTCCCTGGACTTCCCAGCTACAAGTTTCCTCTTTGCACATTCAGTAAATTCCTATTTTCCCTTACTCCCCGTCCGCATGTCTGTCTGCAATTCCTACCTGAAACATAACAGGTATGCTGTCAACAAAGTCTAAAAACAGGGCCCAGGTTTTAATACATCAATCTCCTGACTAATTCTTATTATATATCAACTTCTGTAACGGAATCATGGAGACTACTTCCTCGACCCAATGTTTAAACAAGGGAGGTTTCACTGCAGAAGAATTGGCCTCTGGGCCAGCAGTGTGACGGATGCTTTAGCATTTGCCTTGAGAACAGTCAGCTGTTCTTCTGACAAAGACACCCCAAAGATGGCAATTACGAGGCTATAAGATCTACTGTCCCACCACAAATTCAGGAGATTACTTTGAAAGTCCTCATCCAGAAGTTACCGAGTGATTTGCAGGACCAGAACCTGCTGTAGCTGCACTGTGGTGACAGCATGGGCATTTGGGGTTGATCAGAAGATGGAGAGAAGATCTGCTTCTGGGTCTTGTGAGTGCTTCAGAGGCAGGCCAGATTGGAAATACCATATTGTTCACCTCCAGCCCCTGTAGCTGTTGCTTTTCTCTGGCAAGGTGAATGATGTTGGCACAATCCTGGAAGCTGTGCACACACACCACAATGATGCATGGTTGATCACCTGCCTGGGTGGGACCTGTGCAACACAGTGGAGTTACCTTCGCTCTCTGGCATTCCCACAATCCTGATGTTATCCCTCCTTCACACCAATTCTAATTCTTCATATTTGTTTTGTAGTGACTCTGACTGTGCATTGAGATGCGCCGCTTCACACTGCAAAGTAAAAGTGTCATCTGTGCATGATGACAGGCTCCTCGCCATCTCACCACTTGGACTTTTCAACATTCTTAGCTCTGTCGCAACTGAGTTCTGGCAGGATTGTAGTTCAGTCCTCATACCCCGCCATCTCCTTTTCCAGTATGCTGCTAATCTCTGATTTGATAGATCATACTCACATGGTGGTCATTTTCCTCTGATGTCAGGCTAAGGGTGGGAAGCTCAAATGCTTTTGAGTTGGATGTAATCTGTATGAACATTACACAGAAAAATGTATTCCACAATGGACAACCTCAAGAAGGACCAAGCTGAAGGTTTTGCCATGGCCCTCACAGTCCTCCAACCTAAATATCATCAAAAATCTGTGGATAAACCTCTAAAGAGCAGTGCATGCAGGTGGCCCAAGAATCTCACAGAGCTAGAGACTGGGTGAAAATCACCCAAAAGAGAACTGAAAGACTCTTGGATGGCAACAAAAAGCTTTTATAAGCTGTATTACTTGCCAAAGGGGGTGTGACAAAGTCCCAACCACGCTTCAGACCCTTTTGCTTTTTTTTTTTTGAAACTGTAAAAGACAGAAATAAAAAAGTTATGGAAATCAGGCCATCTATTACTTGATTAGCTACCCACAGCAACAAATATTTTAACCAACAGCACCCAATCATACCCAAACTTGTTGTTTTACCTTGAAATATGGCCTGATGTCCCTCTGGATTTTCATTGTGCAACAACGGCTTACCTGCCATGTCTTCTCAGTTATCTCATATACAAACATACAACAAAACATTAAAAAAGTTTAAAAAATACTGTATTTTGTCAATTTGTGTCCAAACACATCTACTCCATAGCTTTTTCTGCAAGACCCCTCATGCTAACGTTTTTCTTTTTTCTTTTTTTCTTTTTTTGAAGCATTCTCTCCCTGGTTATTAAACCCTTCAAATATTTCAAAGAGGGGAGGGACATGAATGTGTGAGAAGAAAAAAGGCTGCCCCGACACACAGGTCCCAGGTCAGATTTAGAGCCTGGCATCTTTTTTGATTATGTGTGAGGTAGGGCACGTAATATGAATAGATCAAAGCTCTCTGAAGCCACTCTGAAGGGTTTGATTTCATCACTTTGTGGAGATAGACATTCATTTTACAGCTCATGTGGGTTTTTCAGAGTCTTTTTATACAATAAAACTATAATTCAAGAATGGTCCTTCTCATAGTACATAAGGGTATACTACATCAAGAAAAGGCTCAAGGTTATTCAACTTAATTCTTGTGGAGCCAGTGTGAGTTCTGGTTTCACTGATTCATGAAGGACCATCTCTGATGGATGTATTGGTAATTTATAGCTGAAAAATAGTTCATACAGTGTGGTCCCTTTACGAACCCAATCTGATCACTCTCTCTCTCAGTACTAAGCACTTGCCTCTTATTTGTTGCATTAAAATTAACTTATCTGTAGCAGAGAGTCCAGTATTATCAGTGCTGTAATAAACCTAATTGCAGTGATATCTTTATTGTTCTGTCATCGGATTAGAGGGTTTCAAAGTACATGCAGATATGACCTAACCAGGACATTTTAAGCACATCTCTGGATACCAAGAATAGGTTGCAGCGTAGTACAGATAATAGCTGGGTTATTGCGTGTGATATTATACTGTAACTCCATACTATTATGTCCAACTAGATGCAGGGAAGTGAGGGTGAAGAGGAGGAGTACATCCACTCATGGGTATGTTTAGGATTCAGGGAAATTATATGTATGTTCGCCATCTCTGGAAGTGATTCACCAAGTAACATGAAATGTGCCATGAAATCACAAAGCTGCTGAATTCTCCTTCAATGACTGTGTTACACCTGCACTTATACAGTATGTACGAGTGTAACTCAAGTCCACCAAAAATGATTATGTTTCCTTGACGAGGAGGTATGAAATTGAAATGGCACCTGTTGAAAATGTGAGGTTGAGCTGTGAAAAGAGACCTGGTGGGTAGTGGAAGGTTAAAGCTACTGCGGTGAACCCAGATATACCTCCCTGTTTTTCAGATCCATAGGACAGATGAAAAGGAGAGAGCGTGCTCTAAGCATACAGCGTTATCACTCCACCAGGCCTGACATGCATGTTGGATGGCTCTTATCTGTAGCTCAGTGATAACTCTGGTGTGCATAAAATGATTCAATACCTGCAAGCATGTGGGAAATTCCCAGTATGTCCCAAATTAGAGAAATGAAAGCAACTGTGTGCTGTGTGGAGTGAAGTTGGTTGCTCAGGTTTGGAGTTCTTCTTAGCCAGTAAATCCCTCCAGAAATGAAGATTAAACACACGGCAACACAAAACTGCTCAGCACCTGTTTTCATATCTCATAATTCTTTACCATTACAAAGATGAGATAACAGCCTCTCTGTCCGGAGGCTTATCCTTAAACTCACATAAATGGTTTCATGACTGCAGGACTTGCATAGAATGTAAAAATACAACTGAGATTTTTCCATTTGCTTAGGTTTTCCAATTCTATGCATTTCTAAAACCCTTTGAGATGAATGCAGGGAGCAGATTTCTCCTCTTTTGGTGTTTACAAAAGCTTCTTTTCACTTGACAGTCAACATCCTACTTCAAGGAGACACCAGCTGCACAAAAAATATAGGAAGTGTTAAAAACAGGTACCATTTTTGACATGTCGTAATCAACACACATCATGGTGAGTGAAAGCAGACACCTGGAAACAGACTGCATTTGCACTAAGCATCACTGTTTTAGTAGGTCAGCTCCACTGGTGGAAACATCACACAGTGCAGCTGCAGTGAAATGAAAAATATCAGTATCAGCTGAAAATGACCATGAAAATTATTGGTTTGTCATTCCCTCGTGTTCATAAATGTTGCAGCCTTTTATTTTTCAAGCCTAAATTTTAATTTAGTTTGTGTGCTCTCACTGAGAGATGCTTTATAGGAGGTTGCAATAAATGGGTTTTTCGTGGTTAAAAATATTTCTATAGATGACTAAATGAATTTCTGGTCAAAAATCCATTGAACTGTTGGAGGGATAAATCCATTTGTCATTCAAGTCATTCAATTTTCAGGACATATTTCTTCTAAATGTATCCCTTTTTTTCTGAATTTCACATCAAGTCATGCGTATTATCATAAAAAAGTCATTCTTCCAGCTCAAAGAATGGCCCATTATGTACCTGTAATGGTGAAGAATATATTCGTCATTGGTGGAGAATATTTCTCCTCTGAGCATGTTGAATTGTGTCCACGGGGATAATGGGAAACATTCAGTTACCCTCCAAACACAAATATGTGTGCGGGTTCATATGAATACAGCCATAAAAGCACAGATGCAACACATGCTTTACTCTGCTGATCTCTCTCCTCATTTCAATGTCTGAGAGGATTTGTCCTAGTCTGCCCTCAGCTGGTGGAGAACTGCTACAACATCCTGTAACTGCACAGCCGCTGATGGTCCACCAACTAAGACCTCCATTAGACATGCAGTAATATAAAGCACGGGGAAGCAGCAAACACGACCAAAAAACACTAAAACCTTCTGGATTTGTTTGAACACTTACCAGCTGCTCGGCCAAGATACGACTTCGGGCATCCTCCAAGTTTGCTACAAGTAGGCAATAAGTCAAAGGCATTCCATAAACGACAGCTCAACTTTGATCACACTGGCTGATTGTTTAGAGAATTCTGCACTGAGTGACTTGCAAGACAATTCATAAATGAAAAATGAAATATATAAAAAATGATGACCACATAGGCCTTTTCAATAAAAAGGATTAAATACCAATGTTGCTGCTTGCATCACTTTTGGCCACATTTTTATTGTTTAAACGGATTTTGGAAAGACAGTCCATAATAAAACACGTAAAGAAATTGTGCTTTACTATAATATGAGAATATATGATAGCCAAAATTTTCAATCACCTCAGTGATTTTTAGGAGTTCTGAAAGTCTCAGTTGTAAAATACACAGAAAAAAGAAAAAAAACAAAAACATAAACAAAAACAAAGGGGAGTGGAAAAGGTGAATCAAAATCATATGACACTTCATGCATCATTGAGGCACTGAAAGAAATTAAGGCCGGCTCAGCCATCAGCTTGAACCCTCATGTCACCGGCTTCCACTGAAAATGACTTGCAGTCTGTTGCTTTGTCACCTGAACACCTGAACACACCTGAACAGTCACATCTCACCTGGAGCACCTTCATCCAATCAAGAGCAAGCCAGAGATCCTCATTACCTACAAAGTTTAAAATGTGGACACCTCCCCCTTCTTGTTCACTGATGGAGACATATTTTATTCTGTATTATATTTTACATTTTACAACTTGAACTGTTTGTCCATCAATGCATCACGACTTCCTGCGTGCTGGTTGCCCATGTCATGCAGCTGGTGGTCTACCGTTCGCACAGCAGAGACCTGATCCAGCAGGACAGCAGTGGGAACACGGAACACTGAAATCGGACACCACGCAGCTGAGCAGCGGCGCCCCCTGCTGCAGCGGCTCATGTACTGCACCACTACACGGCAGCGGCAACAGCAGCAGCAGCAGCAGCGTCTCTCCTGTCACCACCGGGACTGCCTGTCCTCAAAGGCAGTGTTTACAGCAATAAACCGTCACAGAGCAAGAGCGACGATCCGCAGACAAAATGGTGAGTACGTTCTGGCCTTACATGCTCAGATGATGATGTAGTTCATCTATTTGCAGCAGGTGAAAAGCGGGCTGTCAGCCGCTCCACCGCATAACCTTCACTTATGGCCATATAAGATTTTCGGTGCGACAAGTGACGATGTCAGGTGTGTGTGGTGGGACGGATGCCGATGCTTGGCGGTGTCATACGGTCTGATAAGGGCTCTGTATGTGAGCGGTCACAACATACGCAGCAGCCGGCAGATAAGGCTGCAGGGCTGTGGCCTTTACTGCACGGCCCTGCCTCACTGTGACGTTCATGGCAAAGCCTTTAATATCAAGCTGCTGCTGTCGCATGCAGAAATATCATGTTCATGTACCCTGTTACACATGCTGCACCTCACATGTCCTGATATGGCTCATAACAATGTGATCAATCCTGTTATTACTGATCTGTAGATTTACATCCGATTGCAAGAGATTGCGTCATAATCATACTCACTTTTGCATGTGACAGGGGACAAAAATATGAAATGTAGGCCTACAACTGTACGTCACCGACAGAGAGAGCTGCACCGCATTTGATTTTAATGCTTGTAATGATGGAAGGTGATTCATGATGGCTTGAAATGACTTGTTAGTGCAAGAGGCTTTGATTGTTCCAGTGGATGTCTGGATATTCCACATTTGACATTTCAGTAATTATCACGTGGGCTGGATGCATTTAACATGTGAGTAATTGGGTTAAATAGAGCTGGATCCTTGTTTTACTGAGGCTTATATAGGCCTTCAGTTAAAATGGCTACGCTTCCAAAGCTCACTGTGGGACCAACATCTCTTATAGTCTTCATCATCTAAAAAAAGCCTTTTTTTATCAGTAGCTTTTTATTGCTGGATTGTAGGCCTCACCTGTATCTTATTTGTGATTTTAGAGGATTACCTCCTGAAATATTCCTTAAACTGAGTGGTTATGATTTAAATATTAAATAAGGACAGACTAAGTGCATCTATTTGGTCTGTTAAAGATGAAATTCATTATGATACTCAGTCCATGTACACTTCACCTTCATTTCAAGAGTTTAAGGGGAATTTAAGGTATGAAATGAAGACTTTCTGCTCCCTCGTCATTGTGAAATGGCACAACTTGTCGCATTCAGCTGCAGCATGAGTGATGACTCAGTAATTGCTGATGTGCTGCTTGGTTAGACACCAGAAGGTAAAGGGTTCAGTCAGTGCCTTCTAGTCAGGCAGATGGATTCAGTTTCCAACATGTCTTTCTTTTTATAACTCTACTCGGAAGGAGCTCTGGTAGTGGACATCAACAAATAGAAGCATATGATGAGTAAAATGAACCTCTGCTAGTTGTAAGTGGATGAATGTAACCCCACTCAATCCCACCACCAGGTGAACTTCACTGTGGATCAGATCCGGGCCATCATGGACAAGAAGTCCAACATCAGGAACATGTCTGTGATTGCCCACGTGGATCATGGAAAGTCCACTCTGACTGACTCGCTGGTGTCCAAAGCGGGGATCATTGCTTCATCCCGTGCCGGAGAGACCCGCTTCACAGACACGCGCAAAGACGAGCAGGAGCGCTGCATCACCATCAAATCAACGTATGTGGGTCAGAGACGTGGGCTTAGAAACAGCTCTGTGTTTTGAGCAACATATTAAAGGTTGTGAAAACTTGAATATTTCTCTATTTCAGTTAATATTCATGGTTAAATAGGCAAACACTAAGGAGGAAGACACATACATGGGTATTATGGCTAATCTGCTTCCTCAGGACTGTGTGGGTGAAGTTTGATCAGACTGATTGACAACATAAGATGAAAACCCCACTGCTGTCATCACATATTAATCTTAATGTTTCCACAGGTGTACAGAAATGACATCACATTTTTCCAACAGAGCCCCCGCTCACATCGAACTAGTGCGAAGAGCTCAGAGAAAACAGCACAGGCAGAAATGTCTCAAGGGAAATAATCAAACTGTTATACAACCCTGATTTAAAAAAAAAGTTGGGACGCTGTGTAAAATGAAAACAGAATGCGATCATTTGCAAACAAACTGTGTTATATAAGGTGTCCCCAAACCCATGTATTAATTTCCTTCATACAACCATGTGTTCACAAAGTGGTGAACCTCTCTCCATCCTCGCTTGTGAGCAACTGAACCTTTCCAGGATGCTCCTTTCATACCAATCATGATACTATCACCTGTTACCAACCTGTTTACCTGTGGAATGTTCCAAACAGGTGTTTTTGGAGCGTTCCACAACTTTCCCAGTTTTTAGCTGCTCCTGTCCCAACATGTTTGAAACGTGTTGCTTCATCAAATTCAGAATAAGAATACACTGAAGCTAATGAGGTAAAACCTTCAATATATTGTCTTTGCACTGTTTTCAATTCAATAGATGTCAAAAAGGATTAGTAATAATCACAGTCTGTATTTATGTTTTATGCAGAGTCCCAACTTTTTTGGAATCAGGGTTGTAACAGCACATCATCTCACAGCAAGATTCTATAAGTTTATCATGGAGATGAATTTCTTCACAATATTTGATTACTTGCAGGTTGGTAATAGAATTCTACCTCTCATTTAATTAAAAAACTCAGCAATACATTTGTTAAGGCAGCGCACGTGTCTGTCCCTGGACTGAATTCTACCCAGTCTAGTCAGACTCGTTTTCGTTGTCTTTATGATTTTTCAATTCATTTATTGAAATATCATGTTCTGAGATGTGTAGTGGGGACGCTGCGTTTTCACAAATCCACTTAGTATCTTTCTGTCTGGTTCCAGTAAATGCACCAGCACAGACAGTGATTCACATCACTAAATTTTGGAGAATTAAAAGTGGAAGGTCTCCACTCAGCACGCCTACCCTGTTCAAGAGCAGTATCTGGATCTTTAGAGTCCAGTACTGTGAGACAGTTTATTCAGTTCATTTAATTCAGCTTTATTTGATCCATTCTTCACTTTAATTTTACTGATGGAGTGGTAGTGACAGGCGAACATGTCCCCAGCCTTTTCCTGTCTCCTCTCTGTTATTCAGGGCCATCTCTATGTACTACGAGCTTGGAGAAAACGACCTGGCGTTTATCAAGCAGAGTAAAGATGGAAACGGCTTCCTTATCAACCTGATTGATTCTCCGGGTCACGTCGACTTCTCCTCGGAGGTCACTGCTGCCCTCAGGGTAACTGATGGAGCCCTGGTGGTGGTGGACTGTGTCTCAGGTAGTTATGTAATGGCTGACAGCCTTTGTACACACACACACACACACACACACACACACACACACACACACACACACACACACACACACACACACACACACACACCTGGTTTTCTCCCAGCCCCACCTGTTTGTTTCCTCTGACAGGTGTGTGTGTACAGACTGAGACTGTGCTGCGACAGGCCATCGCTGAGCGCATCAAGCCGGTCCTGATGATGAACAAGATGGACCGGGCCCTTCTTGAGCTGCAGCTGGAGACAGATGAGCTCTACCAGACCTTTCAGCGTATCGTGGAGAATGTCAACGTCATTATCTCCACCTATGGAGAGGATGAGGGGGGACCCATGGGGAACATCATGGTGAGGCAGAGGCTCAAAGACTACTCAAACAGAAAGACATGCTAAAATGGCTGAGCAGTGCTGCTTTTCATTTACTAAAGCTGCAATTTTACAGAATACTGGACTTTTCTTTCCCCTCAGATTGACCCTGTCATTGGTACAGTCGGGTTCGGCTCTGGCCTTCATGGCTGGGCTTTCACCTTGAAGCAGTTTGCAGAAATGTATGTGGCTAAGTTCATGAAAGGAGATACTCAGTTGGGACCAGCAGAGAGGTGTAAGAAAGTGGAGGACATGATGAAGAAGCTATGGGGAGACAGGTAACCGTGACGTCATATCCAGACATATGCTTCACGTACTATAAAAGAGTAACTTAACTTAAGCTGCCTTTCTGGTGTTGCATCTCTGGCTGCACCCAGTATCACTGCTATCTGTAACCACACACACAACAGTGATGTCACCATGTACAGACCACACCCTGGAGTACAGTTCTACATCACTGCAGCAAAACCACCACCAAAGATTTTCAGCCAGTGTTAAGTTGCTCTTTTTTTCTTGCACATGAGAAGTTTTCATGATTTCTAACTTGCATATATTGCACAATTAAAACAGGATTATGAACTGCGTAGATGTCAATCATTTGAGTGCCATGATGTTGTGCGATAATTTATATGCACAGATATTTTGACCCAAATGCCGGCAAATTCAGTAAGACTGCTGTCGGTCCTGATGGCCAGAAGTTTCCCCGCACCTTCTCCCAGCTCGTTCTGGACCCCATCTTTAAGGTGAATGGAGAAAAGAAGTGACATATGACTATGATTTATATGTTAATTAAGTCAGTACTTTACTTTTCTGATCACCATCATATGTCACTGTGTTGTTAAAACTGTTTTTAAAATGCCTACATGTAGGATTTGAACATTTGACCTTGGTATCTCTTGGCATCCCAAAAAACACATGGTAGACAGCAATTTCATATGTGAAGGACAGTAAGACGAATGGACTGAAAGCCACACGCAGTGTTGCCAGTGTTGTCTCATTTCACTGCATCAGAATATCAGAATAATTTGAAAGCATTGGATTGCATTGGTGCTTTAAAAAAAAAAGTTAAGGATGACTTTAATGGCTCAAGTCCGAGTTCTTTTTGCCCTCTCTCACTGTCCTCCAAGGTGTTTGATGCCATCATGAATTTCAAGAAGGATGAGACAGCCAAACTAATTGAGAAACTGGACGTCAAACTGGACTCAGAGGACAAGGAGAAAGAGGGGAAGCCCCTGCTGAAGGCGGTGATGCGTCGCTGGCTGCCTGCCGGAGAGGCCCTGCTCCAAATGATCACCATCCACCTGCCCTCCCCCGTTACTGCACAGAAATACCGCTGTGAGCTGCTTTATGAAGGGCCGGGAGACGACGAGGCTGCCATGGGTCAGTGGAATGTTTTCACAGCACCACACACCTTCACGTCTGTGTAGAAGACCTCAGTGGATACGGAGCATTTTGATGATGTGCTTTCATAAGAAAATTAATTTACAAGCTTATTTTGGCTATTCAGGACTTACTGTCTCTGCTGTCCTCTCAGGCATTAAGAACTGTGATCCAAAGGCTCCTCTGATGATGTACATTTCCAAGATGGTGCCAACCAGCGACAAGGGTCGTTTCTACGCCTTTGGCCGTGTGTTCTCTGGCTGTGTGTCCACTGGCCTGAAGGTGCGCATCATGGGGCCAAACTTCACCCCTGGCAAGAAGGAGGACCTCTACATCAAACCCATCCAGAGGTGAGCAAGTTTATGTTCAAACCTCTATGCAAATGTCTGCATAAGTTTCAATTCATGCTCCTCTTCCCACCCTTTTGTTTTCATGTACTTGTTGGCAACCTAACCACGTCTTTCCCTCCATCCAGGACCATTCTGATGATGGGCAGGTATGTGGAGCCTATTGAAGATGTCCCATGTGGCAACATCGTCGGTCTCGTTGGAGTAGACCAGTTCCTGGTTAAGACAGGGACCATTACCACCTATGAACAAGTAGCGTATTGCCTTTTTCTGTAGTTCAAATACTGATGCACCACACAGTGGATGATGAGCTATTTATACCGAGTTACTGCTTGCTGCTGGCATAATCCTTCCTGTTACAACACAGAAAGATCAAGTCTTTTAGCTTGGTGGCTGTGGCTCTGTCCGCAGGCCCACAACATGAGGGTGATGAAGTTCAGTGTGAGCCCTGTGGTCAGAGTTGCCGTAGAAGCGAAGAACCCTGCTGACCTGCCCAAGCTGGTGGAGGGGCTGAAGCGTCTGGCCAAGTCTGACCCCATGGTGCAGTGCATCATCGAGGAGTCTGGGGAGCACATCATCGCCGGAGCAGGAGAGCTGCACCTGGAGATCTGCCTGAAGGACCTGGAGGAGGACCACGCCTGCATTCCACTGAAGGTGAGACGAGGAGAACAGAGGATGTTTTTCTATAAGATGCCGGCTCTGTGAAATTAGGAATGAGGATTTGCTATTCATGAGTATACTTTGTGGATGTTAACCACAAAAAACTTATTCCCTTTTCCTTTATTATTCTCCCTCATCCTTCATCTCACTCCAGAAATCAGATCCAGTCGTGTCTTACAGAGAGACAGTGATGGAAGAATCAGACCAGATGTGTCTGTCCAAGTCCCCCAACAAGCACAATCGTCTCTTCATGAAGTCCCGTCCCTTCCCTGACGGCCTGGCTGAAGACATCGAGAAGGGGGATGTCACCGCTCGGCAGGAGCTCAAGGCTCGTGCACGTTACCTCGCCGACAAGTATGAGTGGGAGGTGACAGAAGCCAGGAAGATCTGGTGCTTTGGTCCTGATGGAACCGGGGCCAACCTGCTGATAGACATGACAAAGGGGGTTCAGTACCTCAATGAGATCAAGGACAGCGTGGTGGCCGGTTTCCAGTGGGCCACTAAAGAGGTGAGCAGCAGTTTACTGTGACCACAAGTACCCTCTAAATTAGTAGCTCTGTGTAATCATCGTGCACTTTTTTTGATATGCAGTCCTGATATTAATTTACTGATATTATTACTGCTGAGAATAAGCTTCCAGTCTCTGTCTCCATCCTGCAGGGCGCTCTGTGTGAGGAGAATATGCGCGCCATTCGCTTTGACATTCATGATGTGACACTGCACGCAGACGCCATCCACCGCGGCGGAGGACAGATTATTCCCACAGCTCGCAGGGTCCTGTATGCTTGCCAGCTCACCGCTCAGCCACGACTCATGGAGCCCGTATACCTGGTGGAGATACAGGTGAGTGTGCAGGAACATCTACTTCAAAATAAATCCTTGAAACAAGACTGTGAAATGGTGTAAAGGATCCAAAATCAGTTTTGCAAATAGAGTGCATAAATGTGATTGAAACATTTGAGTTTCTGTAATAAATCACAATTGATATCTGGACTAAACTTGATTATGATTCCGAGTTTGTGTGGATTTATTTAAGCCTACAACAAGAAAAAACTACAACAGGAAAAAAGGCAACCATTTTAACTGTAAAACTACTGGGATTGTATCATAGATCCACAATACTTTTGCAGATTTATAGAAAGACTTCAAGTTTCCCAATTTGTTTTTTATGACTATGCCACTTGCCACACTCATTATGCTTGACAACTCTCTGATGCCAGTGCTGTGCCTCTTGTCCATGCAGTGCCCAGAGCAGGTGGTCGGTGGGATCTATGGTGTGCTCAACAAGAAAAGAGGTCACGTGTTTGAGGAATCCCAAGTGATGGGCACGCCCATGTTTGTGGTGAAAGCCTACCTCCCTGTCAACGAGTCCTTTGGTGGGTTGATAAATATTTTATCACATGCACTGTATCTTCTCAAGTTTCACACAAATGTAGTGGTATTCAATGCAATAATATATTTAATTTTAGTATAAATTACTTTATTTATTAATTTGAAGAGATTAAACTTGAGATATAGCTTTTGAGAGAGATGGCTGAAAATTGGAGGATCCTTAAGGAATTTTACTGAGGGCGCTCAACAGCTTCGCACCAGAAAGTTAAAAATATGTTTCCTCATTGATGATGAATGATTTCTAGATTAACGTCAGAGGGTTCGAAATTAATGTCCTTATTCTCAATTCCCTCCAGGATTCACAGCTGACCTGCGCAGTAACACTGGAGGCCAGGCTTTTCCTCAGTGTGTGTTTGACCACTGGCAGATTCTCCAGGGAGACCCCAACGACCCCGCCACCAGACCCTTCCAGGTTGTCGCTGAGATTAGGAAACGCAAAGGTCTGAAAGAAGGTATTCCTTCCCTTGACAACTACTTGGACAAACTGTAAACACTGACCCTGGATTCTAAAATACCAAATCAATCTCTAAACCCTACCCCATGGGCACTTTAAAATCTTTGCACAGGCTTAAAGATACATCGCACAAATCGTTCTGACTTTGAGTCCGGAGCAGAAACAAAGCTTAAGATTTTGTTGTAGGCTAGTGGAAGCAACAGTGCTTTTTTTCATTTCACAGCTACAGTACACCAAGTGCCTAGGGCAAGGGTTTTGGGGAACAATTGGATCAAAGCAGTTGTATCTCTTGTTTCTTCTATTCCTCCACATCATCCCCTTCCCCTCCTTTTCATCTGCCAGGATGGGCCTGTACAGTGCACTGTGATACTGCTGCAATAATGCATATTTAAATGGATCATGGCCAGATAAAACCATGAAAACCAGAATAAAGTGTTACAGAAGTTAAACTCCCTGGATTGTACCTTTGTTCAGTGGATGTAATTAATAAAAACATTCAACTCATGATGAAAATGTGACTCCTGAATTTCTGTTTTTTCACTAGTCGTCTTCGGTGAAGAGTTGAACATTTTGGGAGGTACAATTATTTGCTTTGTGTCAGTGAGTTTGATGAGATCAGTAACACTGTGACCTGTTTGGTGAATGTTACAACCTAATGCTACAGTAAGCAGTTGGTTAGCTTATCTTAGCACAAAGACTGTAAAGGGGTAACTATTATTTATTCATCCATAAGGCATTTATTACTGGTGATGATTAAAATAGTCATCATTGTAATCTGTATGATAATGTTGGATGGCCCTCTCTCTCTGTAAGGCATGATAGAAACTGGGTTTTATTTATTTATAACACGCTTACTGTTTTTTGTTTTGTTTTTGTTTTTTTACCCCCATTACACTACTTCTTTGCTGTGTTTAATGTGGCCTTTATCCTACAGAGCCATATGACTGGATTACATTGCAGGTGCTGGCTGCTTTTACTGAATTTAAAAAATCCAGGTTTTCTCACAGTGCGCCTGCAACCTGGAATAAAATACACAGCAAACTCGAACTTTACCTCATATTAATGCTTATTAAAATGTATTATTTCTTAATCACTTTTTTGTCTCTAGCTGTTGATCCATTTAATTGTTTTTGTTTATTCCTAATGTTTTATTATTTCATTGATTTGGCTTTTTAATACTTCTTTTTTATCACCAATTTTAACTAAGCTTCCTATTTGAGTCTCTTGGCATCTGGGACCTTTCATCTATGGCTTTATTCTCAGCCATATTCAGAAGAGGCCTCCACCTGGATGAATGAACAGCTAGCGTCAGCCCGTTTCTGTCCAACGTTATAAAAATCCACCTACCAGCACCTGTAAAGCTCACCAGTTAACGCGATATATATTCCAGTCTTTACCCCTTACGGAAGCCGACGGGTAAAGCCAATAAGAGGATTTAAGGTGTTCTATGCGCGACACAACTGGCTGACTGCCGTTGCCAGGCAACCATCAGATATTCCGGAAATTAAAGAAACCAAATAGTACGGAACAACATGTCTGAAGACAAGACAAGCCTCTCTTTTGTTTAGGATAAAGAGTCAACCGTACTACTGTAGTATATGGCTTTAAATGTCTTTAATTCTTTTCTGTTGTTTTATACATTATTGAGTTATTGCTAAATTTACTGTGAGCTCTCAATGACATTTAGTTCTCAGGATTCTCCTTAAAATAAAGAATGGAAAATAAAAAAATAAATAGTCAACATAACCACTGCTAATTAGTAAATCTCTCTATTTCTAGAGTCTATGCTAAGCTAACAGGCTGCTGGGTAAAGCCTAGCCTTACATTTAACAGACAGACATAAGAGTGGTATCATTGGACACTCTCTCAACAAAGAAAGTGGTGTTCCTCCTGGTGTGGATTCTTTCCCAAAGAAACAAGCACCAAAATGCATTTTCTTCACTCTTTAATCAATAGTTATTTCAAGTTACATATATACTGTTAATAAATGCCACTTTAATATACAACCCTTTCACTTCTGCACCGAGAGAAAGCTCTCTGCCCCCATACTTTTTAAAACAAAACCCAAAAGAAACATATCTGAAGAGTTAGTGTGCATTCATAGAGCAACCAAATTAACATATGCAAGGCCGAGAAGTGCAAGTTATCTTGGGTATAGGCAACTACCAAGCAAGGACACAAGATATCACAGATTGTACTGTAAGTAGAAACCCAAAAATTACTTACCTAATCATGTTGTTAAGATTAATATGAAGTTCGGTTCAAATTCGCCAAGAGTTCATAAAGCCTATGAGATCTAGGAGTCTATGGAAGTTACAGCTGATGATGTGGAACTGAGTGAAATGCTGGTCTGTACTGAATGGTGATGAGGAACTTGGCAAATCTGACAAACTGTACATTCATACAGTTGCGACTCTCCTTTGCACTAACGCTGTGGAGTACAGGAAGGGGAATTGTACATCTTAAGTAGAATTCAGTGTCAAGCCTTACGCCGTCAATCCACAGCAGTGACATCGATACTGTGAATAATCTGAGAGCCTCCTCCCTCCCTCTCTCCTCGTCCCTTGTGGAGTCTGTTACAGTCATGTCTGTTTAAGAGGCTGGCATCACTACAACACAAGGGGATAAAGGAACCCGCTGAAAAAGAGAGAGATGGCATCTCAAATGACAAGCTACGCCCCATGTAGTGACCTACATCGCTTTACAGCTATCTGACCTCCCCTGTGGTCAACAGTAGTGCACTACATGGAGGGAACAGTATGATGTCTGGAGATTAATCCCCAGTACTACTGCTGAGACGTGGCCCCACGCTGGTGTCAGGTTGTCACATTTGATGGAAGATTTGATGTCGGAGGTGACTATGTGTAGAAGATGACCTCAGGAATCTGTCCGTCCTCTACAGAAGTGCCGTTGTTGTTTCCCGCAGCGTAGCAGAAGGTGAAACACGTTTTTGTGCCAGTGGATGATGACTCATGTGTCACCTTTCGCATTCCTTTAGTACCATAATGAGAATCTGGACCCTACGAGGCAGACAGAGAGGGTGAATACACTGCTTTTACACATCCATTTTATAGACCAAATGATGAATCAAGAGATTTATCCGCAGATTTATCAATAATTGAAATAATCATAGCCCTTGGACTTGAATGAACTCCTAAACATGTGTATCTGGCTATATAACCAACACGTCACGGACCTTCAGTGTAGCACAGGCAGTGTAGTTGACGTTGGGTAATATCTCCACTGGTTCTTTGAACATGACTCTGAAGGTGTTGGCAGACCCATCACAGCTGAAGCCTGTATCATTCTGGCCCAGCACTGTGTTACTGTCTGTGTGAATGATCTGCATTGAGAGAGAGAGCAGACACAAACAGTCAAAACATGTTATACAACATGCATTCAGCATACAGTGAAACCAGACATAAAAGTTATGAAGGGTTCAGGTCCACACCTGTATGTTAACTTGGTAGTCTGTGGGTCCGTGTATAGAACCGTAGAGACCGAACCCGACCACAAATATCCTTCTGTTTACTGAGAACCTGAGAAGAAAAATGAATATATTAAGAATGAGAGGGTAGTTGACTGTGTGGAGCTGTATGTACAGTGCGTGGTGTTACTTAAACATATCTGAAGAGTTAGTGTGCATTCATAGAGCAACCAAATTAACATATGCAAGGCCGAGAAGTGCAAGTTATCTTGGGTATAGGCAACTACCAAGCAAGGACACAAGATATCACAGATTGTACTGTAAGTAGAAACCCAAAAATTACTTACCTAATCATGTTGTTAAGATTAATATGAAGTTCGGTTCAAATTCGCCAAGAGTTCATAAAGCCTATGAGATCTAGGAGTCTATGGAAGTTACAGCTGATGATGTGGAACTGAGTGAAATGCTGGTCTGTACTGAATGTGTGTACAGTGCGTGGTGTTACTTATTTCTGTCTCCCTTAGTAGTTATCTAGTCACAAACGAGACCCCTTTTTCACAGCAGACAGTTTCGCTTGTCATTACAGGAAAGGCACAGGTGTAATTAACAACCTTAATGATGGTTTGATGGCTTTGACCACATCTATACAGATATTTTGCAAAGCTTTCATTTTTATTTGCGTTTGGGCATCTCGTTCACATGCAAACAGCATTTTGGGCCACTAAAAGAGAGATTTTTAAAAAAGGCTTTTTAACGCGCAGAATTTCTAAAACTGCAGTTTCTGTTTATTGGTGTGCGCACATAAAACGGAGTGTCTGGGAAATGATGATGTCATCACCTCAATTTGCGCATGCCCATTGTTGCCTCTGGTGTTTAATGAATCGCTGATGTAGACTTTGTCACCACCTACTGGCCCAGCATGCTGGTTTGAGTGTTTGGAATCATTTTTGCTTTCCTGTGTCTACTGAAATGACAGAATTCTGTCAGCAGATGTTTTTCAGGTCTCTTGAAGTCTGTGCTTCTGTTAATAAAGTCCGTGGCTTTATATTAAACAGTATGGTAAAGGTATAGTCATTATCTGATATATTGTCTATTCTTATTACCTGACTGAAAATTTGTCATTAATCTCCGTTAAAGTTTGGGTGAAGCAGGGAAATGTGTTGTTGTGGTGTGGTTTTATTTTCCTGTTCTGTGATTAAACGCTTTATTGACAACTGTAATTTTCTTAGTTGACTAATATCATAGGCCATTTTTAGATTATAAATAATGACTAAATATTCATTAAATATTTGACTGCATTCAGTTAAAGGGCATGTTCTGCTCCTCACTCACCGTATGCGGTCACTTGTCCCGCTGTAACCCCAGCGGCTCTCCACCTGTCCAAAACGGGTGATGCTGCACTCCTTCCCGCGGAGGCAGCAACGTGGCCGGTCAATGAAGTCTACACGAGGCTTTGGGTTTACTGTGAAGTGGAGGAAGAGACTCACCACCTCTCTGTCAGTCAGAATACTGGATTGGGCTGGACCTGAAGGTACGATGACAAGACCCAAGCACAAGGATCAAAGCCTGAAAGACAGTGTATGTATGTATGTGTGTGTGTGTGTGTGTGTGTGTGTGCGTGCACGCATGTGTGTTTTGGGTGAGAGAGGAATCGACAAAGAGCGAGAGCAAGGAAACACAACGTGACAGAAAAGCTATAGTGTTGCTTGTACTTTGTTTTTGTTCACCTGCAGCAAACTCCTCAATGGTCATGAGGGGGAAGCGGATGAGTGTGAGAGCTTTGCCCAGGACTTTGCGCTTGTTCTCGGGCGTGGGCTGCAGCTGCTGCCTGTGAGCCTCCGCCTCCGCCCAACGCACTGCAGCGCCAAACAAGCGCACCTCCCTCACCCCAAGAGTATCCCTCTCCAACACTGCCACCAATGTATCTAGGGGAGGGAGAGATGGAAAATCAGTCATTAGTTACACCGTTAGCCAGAATAAATACAACATGTGGCGATAATGACAACATTCACAAGGCAACATTACCCAAATCTATGTCTGTAAAGCCTTCAGCAGCAAGAGCATCACCAGTGTTCTTGTCAATGTTTTCTAGACAGAGGCTGGCAAGCTGAGGCTCATCAAATAACCGTGCCTGAAAGGAAGAGTACCACAGTTTAAAGAACACCTTTTTTACTTCACGGCCTAGTTAGATATTCAGAATTGATAACTGCTCTTAAATCGAGTAAGTACTGTATTGCAGATATGCACAATTACACTAAGATCAATGAGTGGAACTGGATCTCAAAACTTCACACTTTTTTGGGACAGACCAAAATGTGTTCATAGCACTGAGTATCAAAAACTAACACTGAAAGCTGGCATCAAGCAGCTGGTCATACTTGTAAAGTTGTTTATTCTTTGGTATGACAGTTTCTGATTTAAATCACTATTTTGGCCATTTTAAGAATGTAATTGGGAAAGTTTTTGTAGTAATTTGGCATAATGGCCGTTGCGATCTGTTTTTTTTGGAGCCAGCAATGACCACATTAGGCTGAGAGGGTGGAGGTTCTGAGGATATGCAGTGCTAACCCTAACTCTCCCATCCGGATTGCATCTGCCTGAGAACCTGAGGACATGCCATGGTAGCAACTTGTCAATCACAAGGTAGCCACACCCTAAAGCATCCCCTGCTTTATAGTCTATTTGACTCTAAATGGGACCGTAATTTACAAAACGAACACTATGCTGCATTGAAGAAGACTTGAAACTAGCGAAATGGAGACCATAAATCTATTATGAAACTGTTTACTGAGGTAATAAATCAAGTGAGAAGTAGGGTCATTTTTCATAAGCTTATGTATTCGGTCTATGGTTGCAGTGCGGTACCGGTTTTACGGTATACTATGCTATGAAAATGACAGCTATCATGCTGCGTATTTGCATATCTGTGGTACTGAATTCTACTGTATTAGTGTTATTAAAAACATTTTCATGTTTGTCAGGACTTAATGTGCACACTATTATATGCATATTCACAGGCAGTACAATCAGTCCTACACACTGAATGGCAAACAAGATCTGGTCAGCGTTCATAGTTGGTGTAGGCAGACCTGTGTGAGCAGCATGAAAGCATTGTCTGCTCTCAGGTTCTTCTTCAGGAACTCCACACAGTGGGCCTCCAGAGCAGGCACTGCATACTTCTTAGCTGTATATAGCGTGGTCATCACCGTCTCAGGCCCGATCTGGACCTCATCAGAGTAGAGAAACCTGCAGGAGGTCCAAAAGTTACACATCATCTCATGTCAATATTTATTGTTACATATCAATTGTATTGTGGTATGCAATTCAAACACATGTATGCTTAGCTTAATCAATAACATATGATGAATGCACTGGTATGACATTTCATGGTACAGTGACATGTTGCCTGCAACTTCTTGCTGCTTCCCAAAGGCTGATATTCCATATGAAATAAAAAAATGTCACTTTCAGGACCAGCAAAAGTTTAAATGACCTGCTTTCTCCCTCCTCGTCACACAGACTCCTTACTTTAAGAGGGCCAGAAAAGCAGCCGGTTCCACATCAGGAAGCTCAATCTCCGTTGAGGTCGTCGCCATCCCACCGTTGAACATGGCATCAAACACTGCGCTCCCCACAGCAAGAACAAACCTGACCATGCCAGGAGTCAGCAACAAGAAACAACAGCGGAGAGGTTAAGTCTCTGACTCTTTGCAGAGTCAGCTAGCTACTGTTCTCACTGCTAATGTTGCAGTTAATCATTTTAGCTTACCTGTGCGCAGGTATCCTCTGAACCCCGATTCCCTTGCCCACTAAAAAATGAACGTCACTGAGCACTTCGTTGTTGAAGAGGAAAGCAAATCTCTCCTTCACGGTGCTCTTCGTTGCCTGCCAGTTGTACACTGGCTCTCGGTACACCAGCACAGACGCAGCTGCGGGAGTGGCAGTCGGTGCTGCCGCCTGGGACGCGTTTGACGCTGCGGTGGTTGCCATGTTGGACGCCGGGGTAGCCATGGCTCCGGCTGCCGCAGCACCTGCCGCAGCGGACTGCTGCAGGGAGTTCTGCGCAGTCGGTTGAGCTCCGGTCGAAACACCGTTGCTCTCTCCTCCGCCAGGCCCCAGCTGCGGGTTGGGACGCCTTGCTGCTCCCTGGGCTCCCCCGGCCGCACCGACCGCTCCGCCGTTGGATGCTGGCATGGAGAAAACGCTGTTGCTGGGCTGGCTGTTTCCCAAAGGACCCGGTCCGGAGAAATTAAGGCAAGGAGGCCTGCCGCTGTTGTCTCCAGCAGCCATCTTGAACCAAGTGTAGGCGTAAACAACAGGCTTCATCGCGTTGAATATTTGAAGTAGTTTCAGGGCCATGGCTGCCTAAAGCTGCCACCTGGCGTATATTATTGGTACTACAAGGTATTCTCCATCTGCACAGGTCCATTTTCCTCTCACACTAATAATTGGCCTATTGCGAACACGCTGCCCGACGACTGTTTATGATCGATTAGAACAACAATGCCAACTCTTTAGGATAATAACTAATAAGTTGCTTTGGTAAACCCTATTTTGAATATAGCCATTGAGGTTTTAAAGTGGTCATTGGCAATTTAATGTTTGTTCTCAGGCTCCTTTCAGCTACTGTTGCTGGTGTATTACTGCCGTACTGAAAAAGTACTGTTCTAATCATACAGACCTCTGCCACATAACTTCCCCCTTAAATATTAATGATCAATAACCAACTGATCAGGTTACATCGGAGCACAGGATCTTCTTGCTATAATGGGACAATGTAAACTTCTGACCTATCATGCCGCAGTTGTTATCCAGTATTACTGTCATCATCATTACTAACTGTAAACGATTTCCAAATGAAAGCACTCTCTCCCGCTGTGCTTAAATGGCAGCAGCTAATAGTCTGATGCACAGTATTGTAATTTTCTAAAATGAATACAATTTATTTGTACAAAGTTGAGATTTAAGGAAATAAGATATTGTTATTCGGAGATAAACCCACTTATGGTTTCTATCCAGTCATCATCACTGTAAAGCCAACAGACCAGCGGTCCCGAACATTTTTTGCGCCACGGACCGGTTTCACGTAAAGCAATAATTTGCATAGAAGGCATAGAAACTAATAAAAACTAATTATTAAATATACAACTCACCATTACCCTGAATGTATTTGTTAATTAGTGGGAGCCCTGCGCTTGTTTCTCTTCAACGAGAAGGCTTCATTGCTTCATTTGCGAGCCTGTCGCCACATATTACGCAGAGCTTGGTGAGTGAGAATCACCTGAAGCGATAAACCCGTATTTTAAGTAGGACTGCTGATATTGTCTCTTAAATGCAGCTTTCTTTTTCTTGGAAGTTGTAGACTCTTCTTCTTCTGTCTCATCATTTGGCCTTTTATCCTAACTTGTAGACTTTTTTAATACCATATCACGTGACTGTGTGTGTGTGTGTGTGTGTGTGTGTGTGTGTGTGTGTGTGTGTGTGTGTGTGTGTCTGGTTCTTTGTCTATGCACTGTATGTGCGTATATGAATGTACACCTGTTATTAATGTGCTCATATTTCTGCCTCGCTCACAACCTGCCCAGGAGTATAACCCATCTGCTAAGTGCTGTTCATCAGTCACAGGGAGGANGGTCAGATCCAGGGTCGGGTTGTTTTTTTTATTCTTAGTGTGTGCGTGTCCCGGGTCGGATCCCGGGTCTGGCCCCGTATCAGTACACAGGATCCTGGGGCACACACAATTGATAATAATAATGATAACAACAGCTGGGTTGGGTCAGCTTGAAGTAAAGGCATGAATCAGTTTTTCTCTTTCAGAACTTTCCCGGCAATGTCCCGGGAAATTTCCTAACTGAGGGCAGAGACCACATTAGTTGTGTATTTGTGTGTGTGTGTGTGTGTGTGTGTGTGTGTGTGTGTGTTGACATGTGTACAGAGATACAGGCGGATGCACCTGATTTTCAAGATGGTCTGATGATCAATAAAATATTTTTTGTTCAGTCTCTCTGTGCGGCCCGGTATCAAATGGCCCAAAGACTGGTACCGGTCGGTTGGTCACCTCTGCAATAGACAGTACAAAGCATGTGTATCCACTGAGTCCTTTTTGCAGAAATTGAACGTCACATGTATTATAATAAGTTGTATATATACAGTATATATCGGTATTCCAAGGTTATCCCTGCTCATATAAGGCTTTGAAAGAGCATTTAGTATTTGTGTTTTTTAAAACAATGAATGAAATTCCCAGCCGTCATCGTTGAGTGCATTACACTGGCCACGGTATTAATACAGCCCCATCCCGTCTCTGTCTCCCCCGCTCACCCCACCTCGCGCCTGCTACTCATCAACCGTGACGTCAGAGCGGAGCGGCGCGGCGCGGGGGAGCTGTCCTCGCGCGGAGGGTGCTACTGCTGAAACAAGATGGCTGTGCGCGCAAGAGGAGCAACGGAGGAGAGCTGAGGCAATGCAGAGGAGGAAGAAGAGGGGGGCGAGGAATTCACTCCTGTGTGTCTTGTCCTGCCAAAAGAGCGACAGCTCCGCGGAGAAAGAGACCAAGCGTTTCTGAGATGATGCTGCTCTGTTTCCGGTACCATTTAGGGTAACGGTTTGGCGGTTTGAGTACAGTTTTTTTTTCTTTTTTGTAACCAAGAGACAAACGGACTGACCAAACAAATCAAGGAGCACTAAGTAGAGGACAACCAGGGACGCTCACGCCGCTATTAGAGATGTCCCTGCTATGTGTGGGAGGTAAGAGAGGCCATTAAAGGGGCAATTAACGCCATCCGTGTTTGATGTTGTTGAAGTATCACTTGCTCAGGGTTGAACTGCAGCAGTTGTCTGACAGAGCCTGCGGGCTCTCAGCTCCGAGGAAAAGTCTGTGCTGCCCGAGCCGCGGAGGGTTTGTGCTGATCAGTCATTAAACAGCAGCTCCGCTCGTCCTCACGGAAACACAGCACGTTTGTAGTGGGGGATGCCATTAGGATGCTTTTAACGGCACTATTGCTGAATGACATGTTTGCTTAATTTACTGTTTGACCTCAAAAAACATGCATTGTATGAATGAGCTATATGATAGCAGAACAAGGGAGACAGTTAGAGGCTAGCCCAGTCGTGACTGTTATCACAAACATTCATTGGCTCTATGAGTTTCTATAAATGTCTACATGGTGGAGGAGAACCGCTGTTTCCTCCCATTGAAAGTACTGTTGCGGTTTCTCCCTCTCTTTCTCTCTCTGTGTGTGTATCGACCACTCTGTTCATTCATGTGTGGGCAGTCAGAGGCGGAGGAGGACGAGGAAAAGCCCCTACCGCTGCCGCACCGCTTGCCGCCTCCGTCCTGCCGCTCTGCTGTAGTCGTGAGGGAATACTCGTAGTCGAGCGGTGCTCGTCACTCCTCAACGTTTTCCCTGAGGCGATGCGTCACCTCCTCCTACCAGACTTCCTGAAAGCACCTGATGCTGACACTGTTGCCTCGCAGCGCGATGAATAAGCATCTGCTGCGATTGCTCAGAAAGTAACATCGCTTCCAGCTTCACAGTATATAATCAGGGGAATACAGCCCAGGCTGAGAGAGAGGGGTCTCCTCCCATGAAACGCATTTTGTGGCCCTTTGTTGGACAGATCGAGGTTGAATCAGCATAACTGCAAAAACAACTTTCGCATAATTGGACTGGAACAAACAGGAATGATAATTAGCAGGGTTTTGATGGGCTCACTTGATTTTAAGCAGAGGAGGACCTATATATGTATGTATGTCCTGACTGCTGGACCTGAAGCTGTTGATCTGTGAAAGATCAAAAAAGTAAAACAATAAAACATCTTAGTTTGAGCTGAAACAATTGGTTAATTAGTCGATGAGTGGATCCAAAGAAAATTCAATGGAAAATTGATGAGCAGGTTTGATAACTGGTTTGTTTTTGAATGTAATTTTTCAAGCACAAATGCCAGTGAATATCTTTGGGTTTTGGACTGTAGGTCAGACAAAAAAACACATTTGAAGATGCCGCCTTGATCTTTAGGATATTGTGACATTGTTTTTTTTAACAATTTTCTGACATACTTCAGACTAATCAATTCATAGAGAAAATAATTAGCAGTTTACTAAATAATGCAGGCAAATCAAAATCACAAATGCCTAAAGGCTTAAAAATCTTAAGATGCTTGTTTTGACCAGCAGTCCAAAACCCAAAGATATTTAGTTTTTAATCAGATAAGACAAGAACAACCTCTCACATCTGAGTAGATGATGATAAAGTAGCAAATTATTTTTCTGCTGATCAACCAATCGCCTCATCGACTAAACCTTTAAGCTTCATCTGATCTAGTCAGTAAATGAGTGTATAGAGGTATATTTGACCTCTAGACGATTGGCATAGATGGAACAATGGCAAGTTGAGTACAAAAGGAAAGTTAAGGGCATTTCAAAGTCACCTTTTATATGTCAGGCCCATTATGGATGCTACTCCACCTCATCCTGTCCTGCCAGGTCCACCCACTGAGTCAGTCCCAGGTGTCATTAGAGCCCTGAGCGTTATTCATTCATAAACACCGGCTGCGGCTGTCAGTGTCGTAGACTACGAGACCTGGCAGAGATCCCTCTTTCTGTTCCTGTTACATCATTCATGCTTACCTGACTGGAGCTATTTCTGGCCTCCACAGTACTTTGTGCCTCTTGAATAGGCAGCATTTCTTTGGAGCATCTGCCGACAAAGCAGAATTGAGACACAGATACAGATTAACTCTGAAAAACTTGGCTTTCTTTCCTGCAGATATCCCACATACTTTCAAGTCCAGTTTTCTCTCTGTCTTGTTTTGGACACTAAATCTGCCAGTGTAATGTCTCTGTCAGCAGTTGCGAGGACTGCTGCAGATCTGTGTGTGTATATGATCCCTCAGAATAAGACGCTGTCTATCTGAATCATGTCAGCCCACATTTTGTCATTGGATGGCTGAACTCAGCTCTCCCGCTCCCTATTTTACATTCCCTGACAGTTCAAGTTGAAGGGTTTGCTTGATTCCTTGTCAAGCCTCCGTTTTCTTGGCAATAGGCTTGGTTCCCATAAGACAGAGTCTGCTGTGTCAGAGCTACTTCCTGAATGAAGTATCTGCTCAAAAAATGGCGTTGCACAAAATTTACTGTCTGGCTGTACAGATTATGCTGTGCACCCTCTGATTAATGAATAAGAAAACAAACACACTTTGATTCGTCATTTAATGAGATGGTGACAAATGGTTATATCTTTGACCTCATTTTCTGAATCTAGGCTACTCACCCATAACCTACATTTCAGCTGGTTGATCTAATGTTACAGCCCGTCATAGGCGTATTGTTTATGAGTTATGGGCACTTACATGTGCAGTATTCATGTGTGTGTTGGGAGGTCGTCCTGTGTGCTAAGATACATGCAACTATGGCAAAATATTGTTGTGGGGCTTGTGGACATTTGTCATTGTAACTGATCCTGTCACAGAGATTTATGACAGTATGCTATTATTAAGCTTCAGCTTTCCACTGTCGAAAATTCAATTCCTTTTTTATTGATCCTCCTCATGTGCTGATCCATTTCCAGGGCTGTTTTAGTCTTGACACTAAAGCCCAGCAGGCTCTGATGTGCTCTGCCTAAACAATGTAAAGGACTGCTGAGAACATGGCTTGGTTTCTTTCTTGTCTTCTCTGCATTGTATTGAATGGTTTCATTTTCTCTTAACATTTACAGTGACAGCTGTTTGAAAACAGAACTGGAGCTAAAGTAAAGATGCAATGTCGTGACTTTGAGTTGGCAATAAGGTAGCTGAGATATGAATGGAAGCAGAGATTTAGATTTTTTATCATTGCTGCAGGTGTATGTGAGTGAGTCACTGCAGTTTAGTGTGTGTGTGAGTGTGTGTGTGCTGATGGAGCCGCGTGGCATTAAGTGCTGCAGATTTAGCTAGAATTTGTGTTGTATAAAATAAATATGAAGTAAAAGCAGTGAGAAATAGAAACAAAAAGCGTCTTGCTGACTCAGGGCAATTTTCCATCAACTTTTCATTTTGTGGTGGTTACTATGGTGACGGGTTCCGGTGTGGATGGTCTGTGGAGAATATTGTGAGATAAGCCATGAATTGGTGTTCATGTCGCATTTCTCATGGGGTGATAAAGGTGCAGGTTCGGCTACATAACAAAATAAGCTTCACTATTATTAATACGACCCTGTGTTTATTATCAGCACACACCTGCAGTGTGGTGTGGGGATCTTCTGGAGCATGTGGGCCCATGGTGGAGAGCAGCGGGTAGTAGAGCATTAAAAATGTATGCGTGAGTTACGTCAGAGCTGGTAAAAAGGTGGTGCAGAGAGAGAGCCCTTAACTTTACACTGAAAACCCTCTGACAGATGTGTTTGATAAAGGTGGGAATTTTGCCTTCGAGTGCTTGTACAATAAACAGCTTCCCAGAGTTAACGGACACATTGGGCTGCTGCATGTTGATGTGTTTAATCATGAAAAAATGAAATGTTTTTATACTTGATTTTACAGCACATTTACTACTGAAATTTCTGGAATTAAAACATGTTATTGATAAAAATGTATTTATTGTGGTCATCTGTTTAATCTGTGCTGTGTTGTTCTTGTTATTTGTGCGTAGGCTTGCTGTACTTTCTGTTTCTAAATCCCACACTGATGAAGCGCAGTGGGAATGCCGCCCATTTTCAAGCACTGTGTGTTTCTGTGTTTTGCCACCACACTCAGGGCCAACATGTCTCGACCTTATGGTAAAAAAAGCTGAGCACTCGGTTCAAATCTGCACCGTTGCAATTTCATTGTCCTGCGTCAACACTCATGTACCATGTGAATATGCACTGTATGTCTTCTGTCAGTCAGTGGTGATCTGAAAATATGTCTAAATACAGTAATATTCATGAGTTTCATGTGGCATGTATTTTATAAAAATCCAAAGACTTTGTTTTCATTTGTCACAAGCATCCTTTTGTTGCTTGTTCTCTGTGTGAAGCCAGAACAGAGGATGCAGGAGCGTTCAGAAGTGAAAACAGATGGTGTTCCTGTGTGTGATTTTGTCCCTATCTGTGTTTCCACAGTGAAGAAAGCCAAGCTGGATGGACCCCAAGGTAAGACCTGGGATCCTGGAAATAGAAAGAGGTAGATCATGGGGGGGGGGTGGGACTCACTGTTACGTGACATAAATCTTAGACTGTGGACATATTACATGCTGCAGCCATCAATGGAAGTGAAGGGATGGGAAATTGATCTGGAGAATATAACATCTATATCTCAGCATTGTTATGTCAACATTATTTTCTAATGCTGAGACGTTTCATTGTAACATGTCTCTTTCTTCATCCCTCTCTCCTTAACAGAGAAGTTCAACACTTATGTGACTCTAAAGGTACAAAATGTGAAGAGCACAACCATTGCTGTCAGAGGCAACTTGCCCAGCTGGGAGCAAGACTTCATGTTGTGAGTCCTTCATCATCTTCAAACAAAGCTCCCTCTTCTTCTTCTGCACCTCCCTCTCCCTTGCTCTTTCCTTTGCTCTCACCCTCTCATCCGCTCTCTACTTCAGCTGCTTGAGTGCTTCTCTATTGTTTTTCATCTCATGCTTTCTCCCTCCCCTCTTTTTCACTCCTTTATCCCAAGTGCCCTTTATCCCTGTATTGTTTCACATAGCTCTTCCTCTCTGCATCCGCACATCCGCCTCCAACAACTGCTCAACTACTCTTCTGTGTCTTTTTCATCTGCTCTCCCTTGACACCTCTGCCCCTCTCATCCTCACTCTCAACCTTGGCTCCCTCCCAGCCCCTCTTTCCTCTCCTCTGTCACTTCTTCTAAACACAGCTCCTTGATCTTCATATACTCAGCCTCTTCTCCTCCTTTCCCCATTTCCACCTTGCTTTCCACCCCATATTCCCTCTCCTCATATCTCTGCTCTCTAGCCATCATTAGCAGCATTACCCACTCAATTAGTTTGTTTGAGCTTGGGTTTCAATACAGTTTGGACCACACTGTAACCACGAAAACATTATACAACACAGAGTATTTGACATGCAGGGAGATCTGGTGTGGTATTGAGAGGGTAGCAGCATATGGGCGATGAATGGTGCGAATCATTTAGCATGTGGGATGCAGCAGGGAGGTTGACTGCGGAGTCCTGTGCATTTGTATGATGTTCGGAGGCGTTGAGCATTGTGCTGGGGTTGCATCAGTGAAACTGTGTTACGTAATGTTTGGGCTGCAGAGAGAGTCTCATCCCCTCCTTCAAACTGCCTTTAAACAACTGTGCCCCCTCAGTCATTGCCATGAATCACATAGGCACGTTTCTTAAAAGGAGTCACCACTGAGACGGGAAATCCAGCCCCCTATTTCTTAATTAAAGTTCCCACTTTGTCCCTCCAGGCATGCGATACAATCACCTCCTCCACTGCCTTCATCACACTCCTCTCCTCCCTCCCCTGGTTCATCCCTCTCTCTCTGTCTCTGTCTCTTTTTTTCTGTCCTGCTTCCTGCTGTCTTGTAAATGTTTTATGTTAGATCCTCTCAGGCTTTCTCCCACAGAGACGTGTCTTATATTTGTCACAGTGAAGCCCTCAAGTAATTACTGTGCATCTTGTGTGTGTATGGGTGCTTGTGTGTGTTTAGCATCTATCTTTAAACAGTGGTGGCAGAGGTACTCAGATCGTTTACTTACTTCATTCAAACTCCTACTTAAAGGTCCAGTGTGTAGGAGTTAGTGTCATCTAGTAGTGTGGTTGCAGATTGGCCAGCTGAATAGCTCTCACCTCACCCTCCACAAACAATAGCCTGAAATACGTGAAAGGCACTCTTTTGAGTCAGGGTTGGTTTGTCCATTCTGGGCTACTGTAGGAAAATTGTGCTCCAACATGGCGGCCTCCTTGGAATAGGACCTGCTCCCTCTCTAGACATAAAGAGCTCATTCTAAGGTAACAGAAACACAGTGCATATTTTCAACTGATTATACATGAAAGAAAACATGATTAGGAATATTATGTTACTTTTCTGCCAATAGATCCCCCTTAACCTACACACTACTGGACCTTTAAGTAAAATATTATGAGCAAAATATACTTGAAGTATCAAAGTAAAGCCAAAGTGGCCCATGTGAATTGTTGTTTAAAAACTTATTAGTTAGTTGATACTGATTCAACAATGTGTAAGTGTCATGTTATTATTTGAGGTGAAGGTTTTTTGAAGTGCTTTATATACAGGTCACTAGTTTGGTCCCGTGGTTCCAGAGTCACAAGTTGAACTACCTCCAGAGGGAAAGAAAGAAAGAAAGCAAGAAAGAAAGAAAGAATTAAGTTTTGTTTCCAATAAAATGAAAATGTTGGAGGAGTTTAGAGGGGAAATCACTCTTCGGTGGAAGTGCTAACAATGCATAGACATCTGAAAAGCTTCAGAAACACTGCTTTAATCTCATTTAAAATTCATTTTATTTTTGTTTTATAAGGTTATAATTTGATTTACTTGTAAAATAAGTAGTTAGTAGTAAAGTAACTAGTAACTAGAGCTGTCAAATAAATGTAGAGGAATAAAGAGTACAATATTTTTCCCTTAAATGTAGTGGAGTACAAGTGTAAAGTAAAATAAAATGGAAATAGTCAAAAAAGTATAGTAGTTGAGTAAATGTACTTTTCTTACCATATCTGTGTTTAAATGCAGTCTTATTACTGTCAGTTATGTTTTCTCTTGATTTTGAATTTTTCTTTCTCTCTTTCTTTCCAGTGAAATTAATCGCCTGGACCTGGGTCTGACAGTAGAGGTGTGGAACAAAGGGTTAATCTGGGACACCATGGTCGGCACCGTGTGGATTCCCCTCCGTAGCATCCGTCAGTCAAATGAGGTTTGCCATTAACCACCACCCCTTGAGAGACACTGTACACTGCACTGAACACAGTCTGCATTTGACTTGTTTTCATCACGTTTATCTTTGCATAGTGTGTTGTTTGTGAGTCAGCTGCGAAATGTCTCTCTGTACGCAGGAGGGTCCAGGGGAGTGGCTCACACTGGACTCTCAGGTCATCATGAATGATAACGAGATCTGCGGCACCAAAGATCCCACTCTACACCTGGTGCTGCTAGACACGCGCTTCGAACTGCCTCTCGGTGAGAAATCCATATTCAGAAACTGTCAATGGGCAGGAGAAGATGAAACAACCCCTTGAGAGAAGGAGAAGATGACGAATAAATTATGTCTTCACAGCAAACAGTGATATATGATCACCAATAGTCTCCCTGACTGATTAATTCACCTGACCTATTTTTCTCTGATACGTTGTCGACCTTGTCTGTGTCTATGTGTGTCAGGGAGAGTGTTTGTGTCCTTTCCCTCTCACCGATCAAGCTTCCTCTTAGCATTGATTAGGTGTCATTTTCTTACTGTTTCCTCTTCCTCCAGTCAATATTGTGCACCTGACTCCTCAGTTTGTGGACCTGACCTATTTATAGGGGTTTGGCTTTAAGACTGTAAGTGAAAAGGCCACTGTTCAATGTCACTGTTGTCTGAGGTATCTGCAGTTCTACAGATGTTGAAAACAGACAGATCTGGATCAAATAATATTTAGCTTACTTTGTTATCATTTGGGGGCAGTTTGTAACAAAATGTTTTGTGAATAACTGTTTTAACAGCCTACATAGCATAGGCGGAGCTCCACTTCGGTTGTTTTTGTCACCTGAGTTTGTCTGAATTGTTGTTTTCAGATATCCCTGAGGATGAGGCTCGATACTGGGCCAAAAAACTGGAGCAGCTCAACGCCATGAGGGACCAAGATGTAAGCTGTCACCCCTTTTGATTTAATACCCCAGCATATCCTCACATTTCAGGACCATGCCAACATGATTAATTGGGGGAATAACTCTGTTACACATAACAAGATGAAATCCAGCTTCACATTTTCTCCACTTCCTGCATACAATTTCAAAGCCTCCCTATTAATTACCAGTTAATCTCTTTCATTCATGGAAGTTTTCCATTTGTCTGACTCCAGTATTCATACCAGGAGGAGCAGGAACGCCCTCTCCGTGCACCAGGGACCCAGTGCTGTAAGTGACCGATCACTGTTTGTACCAGTCATTTGTTTATGTTGAACAAGAGAATAACGTGTTTAGCCGTTGAGATGTAATTAGATTGCTTTAGCTCAGCGTGTGCATTAAGTGTGTAACCGCACATGGGTTGCTGTTTGTTAGAGTGGAAAAGAGCCTGGAACGCTGCACTGTAACGGATCAATAGCGGTATCAGATGTCCGGAGGAAAGCTCCTTCTGGATGCTGCTGTGCTTCAACTATTGGCCCAGTCTGCCGAGCCTGCTGAGTTGGCTGTCTGGTGCAGGTGGAAAGACTTGGAGGCTTAGCACTCCCTCTGTGCTCTCTTTCCTTTCTCCAGCTCCATCAGGGAACTTTGGAGCATGAATGGCATGAATGCATGTTTATGTTTGGACGTCTGGGAGCCAGTTTTAATCAATACTGACACCCTCCTGTTTTTTATTGCAGGTAACTGGAGTCTATGGGGAGACCAACAAAGTAAGTGTACATAAATGCATACTGTACATGCAGTGCAGTCCATAAGTATCTGGAGAGTCAAAGATTTTTCATTGTTT
The DNA here is from genome assembly GCA_037975065.1 of Chaetodon trifasciatus. Classification (NCBI taxonomy): domain Eukaryota; kingdom Metazoa; phylum Chordata; class Actinopteri; order Chaetodontiformes; family Chaetodontidae; genus Chaetodon; species Chaetodon trifasciatus. The sequence goes on from JBBMOE010000012.1 coordinate 4,395,406, forward strand.
TGGTTCTTCAATCCATCATGATAGATTTGATAAGAAACAGGATGTGAAGTTCGAACTTTCAGCTTTGATTTGAGGGTGTTTACATGCATACTGGTTGAAAGTGCCAGACTTCTCTTCTCTAGGACAAATGAGCTATGAGTCCTTCTGCTGATCTTCATACACCCTTAAAGCAAAGGGCCAGTTCATCCAAACAACCAAAAAAAAGTTCTCTTTTACCTTTAGTGGTGCAGATGGTTTTGGTTTTATTTGCCAAGGTTTAACCCTCTCAGTGATTTCTGCCACCACCACCCTGAAACAATGAAGGTGAATTCAATTTCTTAATTTCTTCTATTAAATGTAGAGAATTAAACAGAAACGGTATCCTTGTTACTCTACATATCAAACAGACCTCACTGACAACAGCTTCATTTGCAGCAGTAATTTGGGTCAACCGACCGTTTGATATTAATCATGGTATCATTTTAAATCCAATGTTCTGCCACAATAATGAAAAATATGGCACTGTCCAAATACTTATGGACTGCACTGTCTATAGAGTACATTGACATCGATATATACACACATTAGATATGTGCAAAAAAAACCCATCTCTCTCCTTGTGTATCTGTCTCCTTCTCTCTTGCTGTGATTAGCAGATGGTCTTATATAAGTGTCTGTCAGACTCACCCACACGACTGCATGATTCGTCTCATCTCTGTTCACTCAGGGGAAGAAGGAAAGAGCAGGGGGGTAATGATAGATGGTGAGTCAATGAAGTGAGCGAGACAGAGAGAGGGAGACATGTGGAGACACGGTTGAAGTGAGAAACAAAGTTCGATGCCTTTAATTAGTGTTTACACGCCCAGATAGATGAAGATGAAGGTGTAAGTGGTGCGGCAGCCGCCTACCTCAGAGTGCGAGAGACGTTGATGGATAGTGATGAATGATTAATAGATGCTGGTTTCGCTTTTGACTGATTCTGCTCCGTTAAAGTCTCTCTTCACTTCCCTCCAGGATGTTAATCTCTGATCTATGGACACTGCAGAAGAATAAAGCATCTCTTTAGCATGCAGGAATGGATTTATGTTCAGTTATGATGATGAGAATGAGAAGGAAGCCACTGATGATGTTCATCATGTGCTGCATATATGGATGCACTCTGAATGACCTATATGGGTCTGATGGGGGTTCAGCAGTGGAAGGCTGCCATCTCATCTATATTATCTATAATTATCATAGTGCTAAAAGATTGGTTCAGAGCTGATTAGAGCCTCTTATCTCTTTGCCACTTGACAAGTCGTAGATTGGGATAATCACTTTCATGATGTTCTTTCCACCTCCTTGCTTTTATTTTTTAAAACCTTTTTTTTACTCCTGTTCCTGTACTCTACGAAGACACCAACAAAAAAACTAATTTGTTTTTTCTCTTGCCTTGTCTGTCTGTGTAGATGAAGACCAAGACAGTGCTGTAGATGACAGGGACAGCGACTATCGCAGTGAAACCAGTAATAGCATCCCCCCTCCTTACTACAGCACATCCCAGCCCAACGCCTCTGTCCACCAGTATCCCATCAGCCACCAGCACCGCAGCTCCAGAAGCTTCTCTTACCCGCGCTCTGGCAACAGCCACGACCTCGAGTACCACCACCAGAGGACTGTCAGGTGTGTGCACGCTTCAGTGTAATTATGACTGGAAGTAATGATTCATTTCATTATTGTTGTTTGGTCTGTGAAATTTTCCAGTGCATCAGGTGACTACAGATTGCTTGTTTTTGTCCGACCAACAGTCAAGTTCTCATTCAGTTCATTTGAGCTCAAAGCCATTTTGCTTAATAAATTACTTAAATCGAGACTGCATAACATATAAAAGAAGATATAAAGGAAGAAATAACATAATCTTCCTTTTACTAATGAAAGATTTATAAACAATTAAACGCATCATGGGCAAAATTTGTTGCTGTAGCCTTTCTTGGTCTGATATGATCAATTGCTTATAGTAGCTAAAGTTAAATAACTTTACATAGATCTTACTGTGACATTATTGAGTCAGTTTGCTGACTTGACTATGACTCTTGTCTACTTCTGTTACCGTAGGCTATTTTTTAGCTTGTAGCATTTTGTTGTAATTGCTGCTTGTGGCCACAGTGGCTGCTGTTAAGTTAATGAATATCGTCAAAAAATTCTGCAATGCAGTGTGTGCGTGCACACAAATCTTATTTTTCTTTCTGAATTGTTTACAATACATTCCTCTGTTTTTATTGACATATTCCTCACAGACTGGGAATGAAACTATGCATTCCTTACCTCTTTCTTTATGAATTATTCAACCTGCAATCTAATGGTCAATGCTGCACATAAGATTAGCTGCTTCTGTGAGTGTATTGGACAGGGCAAGCACCTCACACCCCCGCCCATTCTTCTTCATCTCCCCCCTCTCAGCTCTCTACACTCACTCTCTCCCTCCCTGCCACCTTTCCCTCTATTTTGTCTCTAAACTCACCACTCTCTTCCTGTCTTCACTATCTCCCTCTCTCCCCCATCCATCCTCCTTCCCTCTCTGTGCCTCTATTCTGTTTTTAATAGCCCCATTCATCAAGGAGTATAAATACTTTTTCCCTGTTTGTTGCATTTCTGGATGCTTGTTCTTTTTCTTTTGTCAGCTTTCTGGAGGCCTCTCACCTTTCTGTTCTGCTCTATTTCTCGCTTCTTGTCTGGTACTCTTGTATCCCCAGTGCTTTTTATCGATTAGCCATCAGCATTATTCCTGGCCACCCCAGGATATGTAGAAAAGGTTTTTAGTAAGGCTGCCCGGTAGAGTACAAAGTGTACAGTCCATAAAGCGCCCTAATGAAGTGCTCTGTAAGCATTTTTTAGATTATGGTTCATAAAAGGAGGAAAATCCATTTATGATATACGTATGCATGTATACATGCAGTAATAACTTGAATGAAAGTGTTTCTATGTTTGTTATAAAACTGTATACCTGTCAAGTACTTTAACAATCAGTCTCTTCTGGCATGAGGTATTCTTGAACTTAAATCTGTTTCTATTTTCTCTCTTCTCTTCTCTTCTCTTCTCTTCTCTTCTCTTCTCTTCTCTTCTCTTCTCTTCTCTTCCATCCAGTCCCTCGGGGAGCTATGCCTCATCTGCAGAGCTGAGTCGGTGCAGCAGTCAGCTGAGTGAGGAGGACTATGGTGGTGAGTATGGGGAGAGGGACCCTTACGACGAGAACGACTCCTACCATTCCTGCCACTCATCGGTTAGCTACAGTAAAGGCTCTCCAGATTGGGACCCCGATGAGACCCAAGGGGCATACAGCGATGAGGGTGGCTACAGCAAAGATGGAGGAGAGGAGGCGGCTCTGTACGAGGAGGATGATGGAGGACTGTATGAGGGAGAAGAGGAGGGCCTCTACGAGGATGAGGAGATGATGTATGATGACGAGGATTTATACAATTTGGATGGAACCCTCAGTGAGGACATGGAGCCACCATTCACCCCCACACCAACATCAACAGCCCCCACAACTCTGGATGTACCCAGCTCCAGACCTCCTCTGGAGAAACAGCCCTCTTTACACCAACAACAGCCCCTTACTCAACCGCCTAGCCAAATATCTAGCCAGTCTCATCCTCCTGGCACGGCCCCATCAGCACAGCCCCCTTCTGGTCAACCAACAGCTCAACCACCTAAACAGCCCCAGCCCCAAACACATCCTCAGCCCCAGCCAGCCCCGTCTGCCACTTCCTTCTTCTCAATGGCCAAACCTCTAACAGCCGCTGTCACAGGTTTGGCCTCTACTTTCCTGTCTTCAGTTCCCACCGCCCAGCCTGCCCAGTCTCATCCTGCAGCCTCAGCCGCATCTCAGCAACACCAGGCTACTGTGGCCAATGCTGTTCCTCCATCCCACCCAGCCACCATGGCTAACTCAGCCTCCCAGCCCCCATCCACTGCCATGGGCTCTTCCTCCCAGCAGACCCCATCCTCAGGGCAGCCCCAGTCCCATCTCAATGGTCCTACTACCACACAGTCAGCTACCCCTGAGGACCAGACTCTCCAGCTGGAGGAAGAGCCATGGGAAGAAGAGGAAAAGATGTTGGACAAGGAGGCCAAGACACCCCCTGCTCAGCCCGAGGAGAAGCTGCCTGTGGAGGAGACAGAGGAGCATTTTGAAGAGAGCAGACCGCCGACGCCAGAAGAGGAAAAAGAGATGCCGCCTGAGAGGTAGGAGTGAGGGTTGAAAGGGAATCAGATCAATGAACTAAACAGCAAAAATAAACTAGAAGAGAAACAATGCGTTTACCATCAATCCCAGAAATGTCAGCTGAAAAATGAAAAACTGTTGTTTTCTATTTTAGTCCTCCAGTCATAGAGGAGCCCAAAGAACCAGTGGATCCAGCAGTCAGAGCCAAAGAGAACTGGCTAAGACTCTACAACAAAGTCTTAGAACAGCTTCGGGAGGTAAGATCACACATTTATCCCAACTCCGGTTTGAAATTCCAGTCCAGTCCTCCACAGCAGTCCAGTTGGAGTCCCGGAGTTGTTGGCCTGATTCAGCTCCACCCTGTAATCTAAAAGATATACCTGAGTTCAAGAGACTCTAAAAGTGTCGACCAAGTCTTTGAAATATGTATGTGCAGTGCATTATTTATGTGCAAAGACAGGGTACATGCAGTAAGTTCTTCTTAGTTTGATGGTGCTTTTTGCTAGACACCAAAAAGCAGGCCTAATGTGTTTCATATTCTATGATTGCTTCCTTTTGGTTTTCTTAAAATAAAAATGCTGATGGCTCGACAGACAGCAAACGTTTTATTTTAGTTTGGGTGCAGCACCACAGCACTCCTTGACACAGCTGCTTGATTTAATTGTACACATTAAGTTTTGCTTGATTGGTTTTCACTTGCACATTTTATTCACATATTATGTTGCTGTTCATTACGTTTGAATTCAGTTATGCAGAGAATTAATCACTTGCTTTGATGTTTATGTTGATGTATGTCGCGTTGCATTTTTTTTGTACATTTGGCTTCCCTTCGTTTGTCCTTTTTTTTGTTTGTTTGTTTGTTTGTTTGTGCCGACCCACTTTGTTTTCTCTCCAGTTTCATGTCATTGCCATAGTGACACTCGCATGCACTTTGCTCGACCATCATTGGAGCATGCTGTCAGGTAGGTACAAAATGCTTGAGAGAATGAAGGAAATGCGTGCAACAGATGTCTTGTTGAACTCCTCCCTGTCTGTAAACAGGCACCTTCACACTGCTCATCCATCCTCACAACAATTTGAACTTGTCTGTTTAGGCAAAGCATTTTTTGCATAGTTACATGAACGATTTATGTATGCTGTAATGACACAAATAAGGGTTATTTATTGAACTACACTGTATATAGTCTATGGATTATATGGTATGCCTTGGCAGATTTATTCAGATTTATTTCCCAGTTGTTGTGTAAAGCATCCAATGTACCTCTTGTGCAAAAATTGTGCAAAAAAGGGGATGGGATTTTAGATGTGAAAAGTTTCGTCATCAGATAACTAAACTCTAGTGATGCAGCATTCACACAATATATGAATGCTTGAAGAGGCAGCAGGGATAAACTTAGGATTGCTTGTTTTGTCTTCTGACACTTCTTTGTATCTCTCAGGCTCGAGGAGAAACTTCCAACTCACTGTGGTTCGGTAAAGGAGGGTGAGTGTCTGCTGTCAGTTCCTCAAGTAACACGAAACACATTAGATATCACACAGTGTACTGGTCAAGCAAATGCAATAACATAAGAATTAAAACTCTATTTAAATGATCCTCATATCTTGTGGAAACCTGCCACTGCTGCTTTAGATTGAAAATGCCCTTCTTTAGTTCGGGAATCCTCCGTTCTTTTTCATTCTGATCCACAGGCTTATTCAGCTCATGGCATTTGGCCAATGAGTATTGAACGGTGGTGGGCTGCCCTGACTTAGCTGGCAGGTCATTTGTAGATGAGGCAAACCTCAGAGTGGAACTGACGCTGCATACTGAAGTAGTGCTAAATTAGCCAAATAGAAACCCAGCAATTATACCCAGGTGTGTGGAGTGTCATTGTCAGTGTTTGAGATGAGGCGGCCTGTGTAATTAAAAAGTAAAGTAAAGTCCTTGACTGGAGTAGAATCCACGATAGAGGGAATTATATCTATCCCATAGCAACAAGACATGATTTCATGATAAGAAATCTGGTAACACTTTATTGTAAGGGTACATTAATTTTGGGTGCACGAAAAAGCAAAACTGCTCTTAAAAAAACTGACCAAAAAAAAAAAAAAGAAACGACAGCAGCAACAGTCACAGCAGTTCACATGTTCTGTTGAATCATGTCATAATCATGATTAGCTTAGTTTTACTGGTAGAATAATTTTATCTACCTTGAATATTGATGAACATATATATATATGTATGAATGTATAATGGTTCATATTTTTCTTGTTCAGAATGGGAGGTGCACTCTACAGTATTGACAGCATGCCTGACCTTCGCAAGAGGAAAGCCATTCCTCTTGTCAGAGATCTGGTGAGAAACAAGCATGGACACACACACATCTTTTGTAGTTGAAAACAAATGAAAACATCAAAACATTGTTTCACGTCTTCTCAATATTCCTTTTTTTTCTATAATCCAAAGTGAACATACTCATTAAGGCTATTCAAGCTCTGACTCTTGCCCCTTCCACAGCTTGCCATAGTCTTGATTTGTTAGTAAATCAAATGCTTGCATATCTATGGTGTGGATGTAATTACAGTCATTAATCAATCTCATCTAGAGGTTAGGGCATACCTGTCAGATTGCATAGTGACTCACACATGCACACACAATGCATCATAAAGACTATTACAGCTTGTTATTTGAAATTCCTGAAATATGTTCACATCTGAATCGTTTGAACTTTTGTTTCTTTCCTCCTTTCATCACTGCCTGGAATCATCAGGCAATGGTGAGTACTTGTTTATCACTTACAGAAATCGAACATAAATCTGAAGCCCACACTTCACATTCAGACATAAACACTTGTCTGTTTGCTCTCTTGTTTCCAGTCTCTAGTGCAGAACTCTCGTAAGGCTGGAATCACCTCCGCCATGGCTTCCACCACTCTGGGCAATGAAGAGCTGGTGGGTTTCCTCACCTCATTTCAGGATCTTCCACCCTTTTAATCAATGTTGGTATCGACTTACATGCTTCTTCTTGACACCCTTTGCAGAAAAGTCATGTTTATAAAAAGACCCTGCAGGCTCTGATCTACCCCATCTCCTCCACTACTCCACACAACTTTGAGGTGTGGACTGCCACCACCCCCACCTACTGCTACGAATGCGAGGGGCTGCTTTGGGGTATCGCCCGGCAAGGCATGCGCTGCTCTGAGTGCGGCGTCAAATGCCACGAAAAGTGCCAGGATCTGCTCAATGCTGACTGTCTGCAGAGTAAGGATCTCACAAAAACACACTTTTAAACATATGTATCTATTTTTACTTCTGTATGTGCACAGACAGTCCACACAAACCCCAAAACTATCCTAGCTCCTCTTGTGTATCCTTCTGCCCGATTGACATCCCATTATTCTTGTCCTCTATCCACGCTCACATTCTCCTCCCTCTTCCTTTCCAATTTATCTCCTGAGTAATGCGCTGTCATACCCCTGCCTCTCTCCTCTCTCTCTCTCTTCTACCCGTAGCCTTTGCGTCCATACTGCTCTGTCTGATTCAGCTCCACAAGGGGTGACTTATCCCATTCCCATACTGATTTCGTAGTCAATCTAGCAATGCATAATTCATCGATGTTGTCTCCAAAGAGTCTTATAAGATCTTGATGCCAAAAACATCTCTTGGTCTTTTACTCTCTGACTATCTCCTTTTTCCTGACCACATCAGTGACTAAGTGGATACAGTTTCTGCCATAATATTGGGAGATTTGAGGTTTGATCCCTGGCCAGGAAAAGACTTTCGAAATTGATCTGATGCTATCTTAACTTGGTCCTCAGCTTTAAAGACATGTACTGGAGAGAAACAGAGGATAAGCTGCTTTTACACTGTAAACTATCGTTTCTCCATCCCTCTCTTCATTCATGTGTCTCATCAGGAGCTGCAGAGAAGAGCTCCAAGCATGGGGCAGAGGACCGTACCCAGAACATCATCATGGTCCTGAAGGACCGCATGAAAATCAGAGAGAGGAACAAACCAGAGATCTTCGAGCAAATCCAGGAAGTGTTTGGCCTGGACAAAACAGCACACAGCACGCAAATGAAACAAATCAAGCAGAGCGTGCTTGATGGGACCTCCAAATGGTCAGCGAAGATCAGCATCACTGGTGGGTTAAAAGGATGTTTTCCTTATGTGAATCGAGGGTTTAAGATAGAGGATGACATATGTTTTAGAGACTGTGAGATTTGTGATTTTGGGTTATATAAATAAAACTGACACGCTGTGCCTAATTTATGTCTGTGATATAAATGCCATGGTTGCTACTGATGTTTTCTTGTGCTATTATTGATATAAAAAGATTTTCTAATAAAATGGTAGTGTAAAAAAAGACTTTACTGGTGCAATAAAGGTATCCTGTCAGACAGCTGTCTAGGTTTTTCTTTAAATGTCTCTACATCTCTCGTCTCTTCCTCAGTGGTATGTGCTCAGGGCCTGCAGGCTAAAGACAAAACAGGCTCCAGTGACCCTTATGTAACTGTTCAAGTTGGGAAGACCAAGAAAAGAACAAAGACCATCTACGGCAACCTCAACCCTGTCTGGGAAGAAAACTTCCATTTGTGAGTACAGTGGAAAGCTTTTCTGTAATATGTTGACATGTCATTTTATGTCACTATCATGATACATTTATGGTGATATCTCAGAAAAATGAATTTGACGCACAAAATTTGTTGTTTTTGGATTCCTGGAGAACCACGCAGCATTTCCTCCACCATCATGATTCGTTCCTCTGTATCGCAGTTGTTGACTACTTCTGTTTGCCAACTATCTTGGCACAGTGGAACGGTGATAACACTGTCGCCTCACAGCTAAAAGTCCCGGGTTCGATTCCCGCCTGGGGTGCTGTGGGCGCTGGGGGCGTGTCATCCCCCATGCCTTTGGTGCCTGCTGCCCTTTAAGGGGCATTTCTGTGTGGAGTTTGCATATTCTCCCTCATTCTCTCTCACCTGGGGTATCCTCCATAAAAGACCCCCACAAAAAACATGAGCAAGAAGATCACCACCTGACCAATGGTGACAAAAGGAACTGGGTCCCCGGGCGCCGCTGTCGGCTGGCAGCCCACCGCTCCTGGTCTGCCATGGAGGAAGGACTTACCAGGATGGGATAAAAGCAGAGAAATAATTTCACCTAAGCAGTTTGTGCGCTGTGTGCAGTGTGCAGTTTCAGACTCTGTAACTCAGCATGTTGTGTAGTGATTAATAAAGGATTCCTCTTCTTCTTCTATCTCTTCCTCACCCAGTGAATGCCACAACTCATCTGACCGCATCAAGGTTCGCGTGTGGGACGAGGATGACGACATCAAGTCACGAGTGAAACAGAGATTCAAACGTGAGAGTGATGACTTCCTGGGTCAAACCATCATCGAAGTCCGGACTCTGAGCGGGGAGATGGACGTTTGGTACAACCTGGGTGAGTTTTCAGGATAAGAGAAAAAGCTGTGGAGAGTTAGAAATGGATGAGGGGAACAGCAACTCATATAAAGAACAAGAACAAGAAGCTGATTACTGAAGCACTTTACTCTCATAGATGGAACAGGTTTCAGTCAACTAAGGATGCTTGTACCTCTTACTTTCATTTGACAGACAAGAGAACTGATAAGTCTGCTGTGTCAGGAGCCATCCGGATGCACATAAGTGTGGAGATCAAAGGAGAGGAGACAGTTGCTCCTTACCATGTCCAGTACACCTGTCTACACGAGGTCAGTCTGAGTGAACATCTGCTGCAAATCTTCCACATGTTGTTGTGGTATTTGCACTTGAAATAAAACATTAAATATGCAAGAACAACCTGCTATCCTGAGTTCATTAGTTCCAGTCAATTTCATTCTGGGTTTCACATTAACACAATCAATCACCTTGTAAATTCTCTGTTTCAGCTGTATGGCCTTGCCTTTTTATGTGATTCATTCGATGTATTTGAGATGTATTTGCGTTTTTTTTCCAATCTTGAAATTACTGTTTTTTTTTCCTTTGTTAAGTTCCTCAACTGCTTAAAGCTAAAAGGGATAATAATAATAGCCTGAGGCACAAAAACATATGTACCTGTCCTGTGTCCTCATGCAGCATCTGTTCCAGTACACTACTGAGGAGCAGAATGGCGGCGTAGTAAAGATTCCTGATGCCAAAGGGGACGATGCCTGGAAAGTGTACTTTGAGGAGACGGCTCAGGAAATAGTGGACGAGTTCGCCATGAGATACGGAGTGGAGTCCATCTACCAAGCCATGACGTCAGTCCCTCAACCATTACTCTGAATGTTTGGCTTTGAAAGTTAAATAGGAAAGATCGCATTTTATTCGACTTACCACCCCAGTGGCTTTAGCTTTTTGATATGTACAGTTAGATAAGGCATATATATAGTTTAGTGTTTTTCCAATACATGGGTATCAGGAGCAAATGAATGCACTAAATGTTCTTTTTGCCTCTTCCACCCCACAGCCACTTTGCCTGCTTGTCATCTAAGTACATGTGCCCTGGAGTGCCAGCTGTAATGAGCACCCTGCTTGCCAACATCAATGCTTACTACGCCCACACCACCCAATCCTCCAACAATGTTTCTGCCTCAGACAGATTTGCTGCATCAAACTTTGGCGTGAGTCCCTTAGAAATACTTTGTAATATTTTATCTCTTTTTCTTATATCTGACTACGTACTGCACAAGGCCTTATATTCTAACTGAATATCATTTGAAATGACTAGCTCTCTGTCCCTCTGGGGCTGTAGTCAGTTTAGTGTGGCCCTGCCTACTTCTCCGAAAGTCCAATCACCTGAGGCTTGTGAGATCCGGTCCTGGGTTTGTGTACTCAAATGGTAACAAGTTATCTTTCAGCTGTTCAGCTGTGTCTTAGTGGACTGTTTCGTTTTTGTTTCTTTTCTGTGTAGAAGGAGAGGTTTGTCAAACTGCTGGATCAGCTGCACAACTCCCTGAGGATTGACCTGTCCATGTACCGGGTACTGACTGCTTCTCTCTGACATAACAAATTCTCTGTGTACATGTTTGGGAATGCCTATTCTCTGAGATGAAAACAATGTTGTCTTGATATGGTCACTGCTAATATTCATTTTCATTATCTGACTACCCGAAGAAACAGAAAACTTCTAAACTCAGGTGAACTTTTTGCGCCGTATAGAACCGTCTCTGCATGCTTGTGAATGTGCTTACAGAATAACTTTCCTGCCAGCAGTCCTGAAAGACTACAAGATCTCAAGTCTACAGTCGATCTCTTGACTAGCATCACATTCTTCAGGATGAAGGTAAGGATGATTGAAAACTGATCTTTTCTTTTCTTTTTTTTTCACAGTAGCACTTAACTGTAAAATAAACGGTACAAATTTCCAGGACTTTCTGTAAAGTAGCCTAAGGTGTAAACTTAACATTACCCTATCCAAACTGAAGTTATTATCATGAAACTCTGTGTGTGCAGGGTTCTGTGTGCATATGTGTGCGTGTGTGTGTGTGTGTGTGCGTGTGTGTGTGTGTGTGTGTGTGTGTGTGTGTGTGTGTGTGTGTGTGTGTGTGTGTATTAATGTATGTTTGTGCAATTTGTGCAGCTCAGTGAGTTTATGGTTAAATTCCCACTGAGATAAACTCCTGCTGTGTATCTGACAGCTCTCTGAGGTGAATTGGATTCAACCATATGTTGTGTAATGTTTTTGTTCAGGTCCAGGAGCTACAGAGTCCCCCCAGGGCAAGCCAGGTGGTGAAGGACTGCGTAAAAGCCTGTCTCAACTCCACCTACGAGTACATTTTCAACAACTGCCATGACCTCTACAACAGGGAATATCAGACAGACCCTGTAAGTCTGTGTGTGTGTGAGGCAAAAGTACTGTATATGTGTGCTTGCAGATGATGCTATTAAGAGCATTGTCGCTGTTCAGTACCACTACTGTGCTCTCACTACTGAGAAATTCTTGATGGATACAGCTGCTAAGGTGTGAATCTATAATCTTTTTCTGTCTCCAGTCAAAGGCAGTCCCTCCAGATGAGCAGGGTCCCAGCATCAAAAACCTGGACTTCTGGTCCAAACTCATCACCCTCATTGTCTCCATCATAGAGGAGGACAAAAACTCTTACACTCCCTGCCTTAATCAGTGAGTCTCATAACATCGGCCTAATTCCTTGAGTTTAACATGCAGAGCCAGTGTTGTTAAAGTTCAAGGTTAAAAGAATATGGGATTTGTTTAACATAAAAAAATCTAAAACAATAGGAAATGTAGATGTACCTACAATATGTAAGAATATAACACTGTAAAAAACAAAAGCATCCAACCGTACAATATCGACAACATTATCTTTCTGTATTACAACCCCGATTGCAAAAATGTTGGGACACTGTGTAAAAACAAACAAAGAACCTGTGTTTACTCACAAAGGTTTTACAGAGTGTCCCTGAGCACATTTAATAATATCCTTTATACAATCATGTGTCACGACTGAGCTTTTCCAGGATGCCCCTTTCATACCCAATCATGATACTGTACTATCACCTGTTACCAATGAACCTGTTTAACTGGGTTTGGATCCCATGCTACCTTTTAAATTTACTACGTTTATGATATACAAATATATATACTTATGATATTTAATCATTCTCTGGTTCACTTGTCTTTCTATGGCAGCTAAAAATATACAGAGGAAGCACTGATGGAGTTACATAAAAATGAGCCTGGGTTATCTTGTTAAATAATAGAGTACCATTACTGGAGCTGGATTTAAGCCTGAGTACTGCCTCTTATAGGTTTCCCCAGGAACTGAACGTGGGCAAGATCAGCGCCGAGGTCATGTGGAATATGTTTGCACAAGATATGAAATATGCCATGGAGGGTAGGTTTTTATGTGTGTTGTTGGGATGGGGATTGTGTCAGGAGTGTTTTGTATGTGTAGATATGGAGAAAGAGTGTTGTAGTGGAACCTCTTCTTATTCTTTCTTTCTCTTTGATATTCAGAGCATGAGAAAAACCGCTTGTGTAAAAGCGCAGATTATATGAACTTGCACTTTAAGGTGAAGTGGCTCTATAATGAGTACTGCAAGGAACTGGCCACTTTCCAGAAGCACGTCCCTGAATATCCAGCGTAAGTATTTTATGAAGAGGACCACACCTTTTCCTGCTGCATTTACCACTGTCAGACTGTGAGACTCATGTTGTCTCTGCTTGGTCTTTGTTCTGCAGCTGGTTTGAACCATTTGTCATCATGTGGTTGGATGAGAATGAAGAGGTGTCCAGAGATTTTCTACATGGAGCCCTAGAGAGGGACAAGAAAGACGGGGTAACTGCTTTCATATGCATTCTTCACGTGTAAAATGCTATCCTATTAAATGAATAAAGTCAGGAGCACAAAGTGTGCAGGAACAGAGTTCTGAAAAACAAAAAGAAACAGGTGATCATGTGAGATTAGTTTTACTGAAGTGCCACAATCAAATTCTGCTGAGCCAGTAATGAAATGCAGTATGAAAGCTAAAATCTGACCTCCTACCTGCAGCATTTCCCCCTCCAAAAAATGTATTCATGCATTTCTCATGCAAATTCAAGTAATTTAACATCATCTCTCCTGACTCAGCACATTCCAGGCTGAGAAGAGCAAGTTGAAGGCCTCAAGGCAATCAATAATGACTCAATACCAAAGAAAAAAAACTTCACTGCAGAGAAGAGCAGATGCTACAGCTCAAGTCTATGTACACACACATACCACTCAGTGACTCATACTCTCAGTCTAACTCACACCTAAATATCCACACAGCAAGAGGGTCGATACAAAGCAGCTGAAGGTTCTCCCAGCTCGTATGTCAAGAATCCTTTGGGTCCAATTACTGTCGCCAGAGGCAGCTTCTGCTTCCCTGTGTCAGCAAAACAACGGTCCCCACTCCCAGTCACATACCATAACACCATTCACTAATGGCAGGGCTGTTAATGAGGGCCCTGCTCCCCATCATAGCCCTGTGATCGCCTCCATGGCTCACATCCAAATGCTTTCAGAGGAATCCCTTCATAATCGTTTGATTGCAGTCATGTGCAGCTAAAGAGGGGTCAGATTCATTGCCTATGATACGTAACAGTGCTGTGAACTTCTCTCACTCTTGGGGAAACAAACCGCTCAACTCACAATGTTAGTTAGATCACCGTGTTGCAGCCTCAGCACTGCCGCAGATCAGTTTCTCATATATTCCCCGCCTCAGCCCTGTTTTTTCTTCTCGCTCTACAGTTCCAGGTCACATCAGAGCACGCTTTGTTCTCCTGTTCCGTGGTGGACGTGTTCTCCCAGCTCAATCAGAGCTTTGAAATCATCCGCAAACTCGAGTGTCCCGACCCTCAGATCGTTGGCAACTACATGAAGAGATTCGCCAAGGTGACTTTTGCCCACTAATGCTCTCACACAATGTCTTTACCTGAGCGTGATGTAACTCTCACTGTAACTGTGCACGATATTGTGTTTGTTTCTCGTAGACCATCGGCAATGTTCTGCTGTCTTACGCTGACATCATTGCAAAGGACTTTCCAAATCATGTCAAGAAAGAGAAAGTGGTGGGTGTTTTTAAAATAAGACACATAAAAGAAACAAAAAGGTACCAGGTGGAAGTCTGTGTCCTTGGAATAAAAATTAGTGACTGATTTAATAGTTGAATTTGAGTTCCATCAAGACTCGGTTTTAAGGTTTGAGCTTGATTCATTTCAGCACAGTAAACGCTCTTCAGTATAATAGCCGTGCTCAGGTTGCAGTGTCTCAAAGTGAATTAGGGCTGTGTAATTAGCTGAATGTGGTGTAAGCTGGTGGAGAAGTGGGCTGCACTCCCACAGAGATCAGGAGCCCCCAGAGGAGCAATGATTACTGAAAACTCCTGCTTCTCCCGCCCCGCATCACCAGGAGTGTTTTCGCCAAAGAAGCAATAAAAAAAGTAGGGAGGACTAACCTTGATTGATCACAATAATACGCTGGGAGCAGACAGAGGAAAGGGAGGGAGAGGTGTGTGTAATGATTTTTCTCTTTCACCCCTCAGCCATGTATCATCATCAATAACATCCAGCAGCTCAGAGTTCAGCTGGAGAAGATGTTTGAGGCCATGGGAGGCAAAGATGTGAGTTTCAATGCATGCCATTATTGCTGTGTTATTGTGCTAACATGACCTGGCTTATTGATGGTGTATTCATCCCATTTCTCCTTCTTCCAGCTCAACGTGGAGGCTAGTGACTTCCTCAAGGAGCTGCAGAACAAACTCAACAGCGTCATGGACGACCTCAGCCGCATCTTTGCTGTCAGGTGGGTGTGTCTGTTTGATGACTCTGTGGAACTAAGAAGTGCTGTGAGCGGTTTTTCCAGCTGATTTCAGAGTCTGTTTTCATGTTGTTTCTTTTGTGTGATGTAGTTTCCAGCCCCAGATCGAGGACAACGTGAGGCAAATGGGAGACATCCTAGCCCAGGTAAAAGGTCAGACCGTCCCAGCCAATGGCAGCGTGGTTCAGGAGGCCGACAACGTCCTGCAGCCAATCATGGACTTCCTGGACAGCAAGTAAGTATGGCTGGATATCAAACATCAATACTGTCGAGAATTTAAATGTGTCTTAAAAATTCTTAGTCTTGTTTGCTCTTTCTTTGGTCAGATAATTCTTAATCTTAGTCAGAAAATTAGGAAAACTTTCACTTTTTTAAGGCTTGTTTTTTTTTGTTGTTTGTTGTTTTATTGCTGTTTTTACTGAGACAACATCCAGTATTTTGTTCAGTGAACAAATGATTTGTAGAAAAAGTTATTTTTCTCATACTAAGCAACTGAAAAATTTGCAGATGATGCTATATTTGTATTTTGATATTGAACCTCAAGCATCACTCTGACAAAAACCATCAAAAGTTATGCTTATATAATGTATAGTCTGTACCTTTATGAATGAACTTGCTCAAACACTCAAGCTACAGTAGCCCTGACAGACACACACTCTCCATGAAAAGATGGGAATTTGTGTTCTGCCTCAACGTTGAGAGAGTGTGTTTTGTGTTTCAGCCTGTCGCTGTTTGCCAAAATCTGTGAGAAGACGGTCCTGAAGAGAGTGCTGAAGGAGCTGTGGAAACTAGTGATGAACACAATGGAAAAAACAATTGTGCTTCCCACACTTACTGACCAGACGGTATGTGATAAAAAAAAAAATAAATAAAAAAATTCGCTCCTATTTTTTCACCTTTTTTTTCTTCGCCTCTTCTGAATTTCAGTGCTTTTCATCTCTGGGTTTGATTGTGATTGTGCCATTACTCCATTCTCTCTCCCTTCCTTCCTTTCTTAGGTTATTGTAAGTGTGTGTGTGCGTGTGTGTGTGTGTGTGTGTGTGTGTGTGTGTGTGCGTGTGTGTGTTTGTGTGTGTGTGTGTGTGTATCTGCGGCCTCTGTAAGCATGAACACTACAGCTCTGTCATCGTTTTTCTTTTTATTCTTTTGTCTTCTCTGTCTCTATCAGTGCATCAAAACCTATTTCAAACAGCAGCACAATGCACCACCTGCCCATGAGTCCCTGCAATGCTGACTTACTGTATACCAAAGCACTTAAAAACGATTTCTCTCCCAAGATGAAGCTGGTTCATTGTGAATGTTTATTTAAAAAAAAGATATATACATTAGTACAGAATTTGTATTTTTACTCTTTTGCCCCTCTCGCTCTTCAAACTCATTTCTTGTGTCTGCAGCTGTCTGTCCTCACTGAACCTCCTGAACTCACCTCTCACTCTGCAAATCCTCCTCAATTGTGTACCTCTCCAACACCGCTCTCACTTTGTCTGTCTCTCTCTGACAGGGCACTCAGATGATCTTCAATGCTGCTAAGGAGTTGGGCCAGCTGTCCAAGCTCAAGGTGATGAAAACAGAGGGCAGCAAGCCCAATGAAATGAATTATTTCTCAAATATATGCTGTATTCCAGCAGTGACTGTGGTAGAGACTGACTACTTTGTTTGATCTGTCCTGCAGGAGCACATGGGGCGAGAGGAGGCCAAAGCTCTGTCTCCTAAGCAGTGTGCAGTAATAGAGCTGGCACTGGACACTATTAAGGTATTGTTTGATGTGTTACACAAGCCGAACAGCTGGCAGGGAAATTCACTCTCTTGATTCTTACTCTTACAATATTTTAGTTTGGCCTGTGTTTGCTCAACACAAAGAAATAGTACAAGAAATGTCAGCTTGCCCTGAAAAAGTGCTGACAGGCAGATGCTGAAATCCATATTTTCTAAAACCACAAAGGTCACAAGAAAGTCGAATCAGAAAAGCAGACAGTGAACAGTAGCAGGTGAAGAAGAGTCTGTGGCTGACACTGGAATGTCATTTGGGCAAATACTATGGTTTTCAGCTTTAATTACAGTAATTTTTGTTTATTTTTATCTTACTTCAGGATGACACGTACTGTATATTTGCATAAATCAAACAATTCTGAAACGATTTAATATTCCTATCAATTTCTAAGCAAAACATCATGAACATTAAGTTTGATATTTAATATTATAGTTAGTTTCAGTACTGCACTGCACTGCACACTACTGCAGCTGCCTGCTTGGTGTACATTAGTGCAGGTTTAGAGATGTTTGAGTTACCAAACCGGCTTTAAAACATCATCCCGTTGCCTAATAGCTCCAAGGCTGACAAGATTGTTCTGCACAGCTAAACAGTTTTGTCACACTTTTTTCCACTTAGAGCTCTCTCTGTCCTACTCGCTGTCTGTCTCTCCGTCTGCCTGCTCGCCGTCTGCCCATCTACAGTAAGCGCGTGTTGTGTCACATGTGTTTATGCAGCAATACTTCCACGCCGGCGGTGTGGGCCTAAAGAAAACGTTCTTGGAAAAGAGTCCAGACCTGCAGTCTCTGCGCTATGCCTTGTCTCTGTATACCCAGGCCACAGACAAGCTCATCAGGAAATTTGTCCTCTCACAAAGCGCGCAGGGTACATCTTCAAACACACACACACACACACACACACACACACACACACACACACACACACACACACACACACGGCAGCTTCAAACAATTTCACACAAAAATGCTTTCAGTTAGTCTCAAAGAGCTCCACTGCTTATTCTTGTTACTATGGCTTATGGAATTAAATGGGATTATGAGATTAAATAGAAAAACTTGCTTACAGTGTTGGAAGAAAATGTTTAATTCATTGCTTCAGTGAATTACAGCAGCAATACCAGCAAATACAAAACTGCTATTTGCATTTACTGGTTTCAGTTATATACAGTATAAAGTTAAATGCCCACAGATGGATTTTACATAAGCAGAAAATGGGAATGATAAATACCATATTTTCTGAGGTATTTAAACAATCAGCCACAACTCTTTGATTTGCAGAATGTAACAGGTTGTATTCATGTTTTCTCATTGTTGTACTGATGAACACTTTCTTTGCCCTCCTCTGATGCTGACTGTCTTCTGTCTCCGCTCAGTCCACGGAGGGAAAGGGATCAGGTGCACGGCGAACGAAGACACACCACCAGAGAAAGGTATGTGTCAGCAGTGTTATGTAAAAGCTGCATGTCCCCCAGAGCCTCCCACAGCAGCTCAGACATCCGTGTGATCAAACAGTCACCAACCAAAGACAACCCGAGACAGCGAGCAGTGTTAGCCTTCGGCACAGCCTGGACTCTCTCTGCTTCTTCTTGCTTTTTCCTCCTTTTTACTTTCATTGTTTGAACTCCTTTTTATCAGCTGTTTAAGAAACGTCTACATTATATGTAGAGCTGACCAGGTGAGAAATTGAATGTAAAAACCGCAGCGACTTGACATCAAGGAGAGCGTAGGATGTGCAAGACATGATGAATAAAAGAACGAGTCGTGCACAGATTGTGTCTGCTGATAAAAGGAGCTTTTCTCCAGGAAAACTGTGTTGCACTTTGGATTTTTTCAGTTTCATCTCCTTTTTTCTTTTCCCTTCAGCGTTGAGAGAGCGTTAAGAATGGATTACCAGCCATTGCTGCATTACAGTTTGCCATTTGCTCAGCATTAGAGCTGGCACAAAAGCTGCTTTACCCAGCCAAGTCCTGCTCATCTGATTATCACAGAGAACCTGTGTGTGTGTGTGTGTGTGTGTGTGTGTATGTGTGTGTGTGTGTGTGTGTGTGTGTGTGTGTGTGTGTGTGTGTGTGTGTGGGTGTGTGTGTGTGTGTGTGTGTGTGTGTGTGTGGTTTCTGCAGGTTTAAATTTAGTTCACAATCTGCTGATACATCCAAATTCTTCAAGTCATATATCTCAACTGTGCTACATTGTGGACTGCAAAATACACTGGTTATGGCCGTACAGAGACAAAAGGCCACACACACACAATCCACAACTTACTGAGTGTGTCTTTACAGCAGCTGGAGTGGACGCAGTGGGCGAGGTGGTCATGTGTGTGGACATTTTACCCCAGCCTAATGGAGAGCACAAGATCAACGTGAAAGGTAAGAAAGCAGAGCAGACCGCACCACTGTTCCATTATTCCTCCTCCTTCCTCCTCTTTAACTTAACCCACTTTCAACCTCCAGTGGTGGCTGCTAATGACCTGAAATGGAAGGCGCAGGGCTTCAGGCCCTTCGTTGAAGTTTACATCATCGGCCCCCACCTCAGTGACAAGAAGAGGAAGTTTGCCACCAAGTCCAAGAACAACACCTGGTCACCCAAGTTCAGTGAAAGCTTCCAGTAGTGAGTATCTGCCGTTTCTGCTGCATTTGATTGTCTTGCATCATCATTTTCCCTTCGTTTCAGTCATATGATGAGTTAAATTTATTGATATCATTGTGGCAACAGGCCAGACAGGATAACATGCAACATCGCACACCAACAAAGCCATCATACTACAAATAGACATGTTGATATACACATGTATACTGGTCAACTTAAATGGAAGATATTAGTGTTAGTAATATTTACTAATATTACTATATTAGTAAAAATCCACTTCCTGAGGCACACGTGTGAAGTAAAACATGGATGTGATTCTGTCGTCTGTTTCAGCTCCTTGGGCACTGAGGTCGGTCCAGAGAGCTACGAGCTGCAGGTGTGTGTGAAGGACTACTGCTTTGCCAGAGAGGATCGCACTGTGGGTATGGGCGTGCTGCAGGTGAAGGACATAGCCAGCAAGGGCAGCGTCACCTGCTGGATGCCGCTGGGCAGACGTGTCCACATGGACGAGACGGGCCTGACGGTGCTGCGCATCCTCTCTCAGCGCAACAACGACGACGTGGCAAAAGAGTTCGTCAAGCTCAAGTCGGACCAGCGCTCGGCTGAGGAGGGCCGCAGCTGAGGCGTGGGGGGGGGGTCTGAGAGAGCGAGGACACACGTGTGCACTAAAAACACCAGAGACATCCCCGACAGATGTAGTATTATGCACACATATAGCACTGACACCTACACAGATAGACAACCATGTGCAATACACAAGCACACACATGAAAATGCTCTATTGTACATATATCTGCATACATTATGCAACATTTACACTGCAATGTTATCAATGCAAACATGGAGGAATATGTTTATAAAAAACCCGATTTCATTTTGAATATTTCAACAGCTCAACTCTCAGTTTAGGGTTAGCCTCACGTTAGCGATCACCTGTCAATCCCTCACTCACTCTTTCCTCTAACACGTCACACCTTTTATACGCTGCACAGGTGACATGATGCAGCGCAGTAAACATCAAAACCATGTGAATAGATTGAGAACGACCACTTTGCACTTTTGCTTCTCTGTGTCTTCAGGAGAGCAGTCCTTGCCTAGCTATGCTCCGTCCGCCCGTCTGTCCGCTTGCCTGCCTGACTGTGTGTCGTTCTTCCAGTCTGTCGTCCTTTCTGTCCCTCTCGCCCCGTTGTTTGCTCTGCGTAGCCTCCCCTGGTGTGATGTGTTGTGTAAATTAGAATTCAGACACAGATCTAAGATCAACTTTCCTTTTGCCCCAACAATTCAAATAGAGAGAAAAACACATAACAAACTGACCTTAGATCAGTGTCCAGGGGCAACATCACTGCTAGTTTGTCGTGTAATGTACTAATGTCCTGCATGTTGACCCCAGGAACACTGTGATTCACTTTGCTGTAAACATGGCAACCGCTTCCCTCCCACATAAAAGAATCGGTGCCTCCAGTATTTTTCCTGTGTGAGCATGGTGCATATATATCCCCGGTACAATAAGGTTTTAGAACAACGACCTGACTAACCTTCATTATCATGGAGAAAACACACAGGCAGTGGAGAAATGCTGAGCCTGATGTGATGTGTCGATAGAAGCCAAAGTTGTGGCTACAGTGGGTTTTCTTTTTTTTTTGGTAATTTTTCTTGCTTCACATCACAACAAACGGAGCAATACCCTGAACACATCTCACACCCCTAGAGTGCACATTAACTCCAAAAAGGGCTACAGGATCAGTGGACTGGGATGTCAGTTTACGCACTAATACCTACTGTCCACACTTCTGTTGGCAAATTGGCCCACAAGGTTTCCCCATGTGCCCCTCGTCTACCTGCCCTGCCATAGACACGCTCTGGCCCTTAAAGGCTCTCACGAGAACTTGAAAATAAAATCCACGTGAAGCCTAAAGGACGCACACGACAGCTCGGTCTAACACTCTCCTCCTGATCGCCATCTGAACCCATCTCTTCAATGCAATAGTGGTTTGTTTGTGTGTCCACTGAACCTCGTGGTTTTTATGAAGAACAACCCCTCTGTGAACACTGCTGTGTCTTTTTGTTATTGTGTGTGTGCATGTGTGTGAAGGAATGTGTGTGTGTGTGTGTGTGTGTGTGTGTGTGTGTGTGTGTGTGTGTGTGTGGGCTGATTGCCCCACCTGCAAAATGGACTTTGAGATTGTGAGCAATATATTGTACCTACATACCCAAAATGTATGCGCTGTCAATATAACCACAGCAGCACCAACTGCAATATCCAGATCCAAGGAATGGGAAACTTATGATCCTGTGTGTGTGTGCGTGTGCGTGTGTGTGAGTGTGAGTGTGTGTAATTCAATGAGATCTGTTATTTAAGGACTCATAAATCCCCATTCCTGTTGGAAGAGTGGAAGCTTTTTCTCACATATTTTGGATAAGAGAGAAGGAAAGTCTTTTGCCTTTAGTGGGACCAAATTTGCACGAACTAGATCTCACGTTTTTGTTTTTTTTGTTTTTTCATAGAAAGAAGCCATCAGAGTCACCGCCAAGCACTTACGTTGTTTGAGTCTTAGTTTGAGTCTTGTCCTGTGCGTAAATTAATCTCTTTACCTTTCACTGCAAAGAAAGGCGAGCAAACGCTCCGTCATCGTCCGGCTTGTGTCGTGGTCTCTCCGTGAAACGTCATGACGTCAGTGACAGCGAGTAAACGCTGCAGTGGGTTTCCCTGTCGCTGTGTGGGGCTACACCAGACGTCACTGCTGGCCTGTCACATGTTGTCTTTACTGAAAACTGTTGAATTCTACCAAAAACAAAGCTTCTGAATGTCACTTAGCCTCTGCAGGGCCTTCTTTCTACGATCCAAGGAATAAATTGGAAACCACAACTGGCTTGGGGACACCAACTCATGCCTTTTAATTTAGCGTCCAAATTTCAGTGAAAACAAAAGGATCATGAGTCAAACTGCGCTTGATTTGTGTGTGTGAATGAGCCTTTTAAAACAAGCTTCTCGGCCACATTTAAAGGTCCAGTACGTAAGATACGGCCACCTATCGAAGGGCACTCCAGACAAATAGGGGGCAGCATATCACTAGAGTCGTAGCGGTCAGCTCCCGTCAGCTGTCAGGATGGTCGTTGCACGTTGCACCTTTAACACAGTGTGCAGGTTTATTGTTTGCACGTGTAGTTTAATGCCAGGGCTCAAGACAAGACTCGACTTATCAGGTTGTAGCTGAAAAAGCAACAAAACAATATCATCCAGTTTGGGGCTCGTTGGTTGCCTGCTTCGTGTATGTACGCACACACATACCTGCGGGCACACACACACACACACACACACACACACACACTGATGACACCGACACACACGCCTACACACCGATCTCTGCTCAAGCACAAAAGGGCACATGTAAGAAGACACACATGCATGCATGCACGCCGACACAACTCCGTGGACACCAATGATGCCCACCCTGTGAATAGAATTAACTCAATTGCATGATGGGAAACTTTATCGTGCCAGCACGTGTCTCCTTGATGTTACTTTTTTTTCCCTTGTTTTTTTATTTTGAGCTCTGTAATGATAAGTCATCAATGTTTTTGTTTTTTTAAAAACGCTTGTGAATACGTCATCTGTAACCAATATGAATGTAGTGTGAACACAGAACTCGCATGGAGAATTATTTTCTACTAAGGATGTTTCTAATTTGTTTCTTATCATTATTGATCGTTCTTTAATGAGGATGAAGTGGAACTGGAATGCAGCCTGATTGTGATCTGCTTCCTATTAAAAGGACATTTGTGTCACAATCTAAACGCCTGCTTTGTTATTCCTCCCTGAGAATCACGTGACTGCACTTTGATTTCCACACATCCACCAAACCGAACACTCTGTGCACGCATAAGCGACAGCAGGGTCTATTGACATCAAACCTTCAGCAAACAACAGGCTGCCAGTTCAGTGAGCGCTCAGTCTGCCTGACCTCTGACCTCTCTGGAGGGGGGAGGGGAGTGTCACCCACCGTCACCTTACACAAGTTGACCCAGATGTTTCAGCTCCTTCTCCATGGTCCAGAGTGGAGGGGGGGAAAGCTGTTTCAGTTAGTTTAGATAAAAAAGTCAGTGGGACATTTTCTTTTGAACATGACATTAAATTATAATAATGTTTTAAGTGCTTAAAGTCACAGCGTGTGTTATTTACTGTGTGACATACACACTGCTGGTGATCCTACTTTTGACTGAGGGCTCCATCTAATGATTTCCTTATTTCTCCATTAAACAGTTGGACTAAAATATGTCAGAAAATAATGAAAAATGTCTTACATATTCCTAGGTCCCTCATTAAGGTCTTTGTTTTAAATCCAAGTCCAAAACCACAAAATATGTAGTTTACTATCATGTAAGACAAGCAAAAGCAGTACTCTATGAAGTATTGAATTCATGATGATATAGAAGAGAGGAAAGCAATAAATCCTTCCTTTTTAGTAACTTTAACGTGCTTGAAAAAGGCACTTTTGCTTTGATAGACTTCAAACATGAATTAAAATAGGTTAATTTTCTGTCAACTAATCATCTGAGCACTTTCTAAAATCCCACCAGTGTCTATGTAAACGTTAGACCCAGGCCCGCCGTAGCCCTCTACACTAACGTCTTGGTCTGAGATTCACAAACATGTCTGAACTGCAGATTTCACATCCCACCATTATTCATGCTCCCCTCTGCTGCAGGTGTGTCTGTGCTGCCACCGTGTGGTGGAGAAGCAGCTGCTCCAGTCTGCAGAAATGAAGACACAACACCCAAGTTCTTATTTTACAGTAAAAAAATGAAACAAAAAACAAGACTTTATTAAAGAAGCATAAAAAATAAAACTCTTGATACATTTCTCATAACCGTCAAGTCAGCTCAAATTATATGATCATACAATTTTCCCGGCTCACGGTTAAAAGGTCCATAAACTTTCAAATAAAATATATTTCAATTTTAAAATTTCTTCAATAATTTTCTCATTTTGTTATAAATTGCCTATATGTAGTACACAGGAAATAAGGAAAATAAAAAATGGAAAATAAAAATAAATTTGAAGTAATAAAAAGGGTCACATTATTGTCTGGGATATTTAGGTAAGCAAATAAATTGTAAAAAATAAAATGTGTAAAAATTTTTTTTATCTTAAAAATTATTAGCTAATGCCAGGTGGCTTGAAGACATGCAGATGGTTAACTTACAAATAATGATACATGTTCTTTAGAAACTACACTTATCTTCAATTAAGTCATTTTGCTTTTGAAAACAAGATCCCAATGATTGTATTCAGGGTATATACACACACAGGTCAGGCCTGAAACCGAGTTCGCTGACGATTTACATTTTGGTTCTGCATACAAAGAGAATTAAAGCAAAAAATAGGAGAGCGGAGGCTTGAGGGGTGTCTCTCACCCCTTACTGGCGTGGCTCTCTTCGCATCCCCCCCTCTAATCACAAAAAAAGGTCAGAGGTCACTGGCTAGCATGCCTCAGGAAACCCTGTTTTCAAACCTTTAGGAAGGAAATGGGGGAGGGGATAAGTTTGGCTAAAAAATAAAAATAAAAATCAGCAGTCAATCTGGAAAAACTGGTACCTTTTTAACAATTAAACTACTGTACACTAAACCCTAACATTCTCTCATTGGCCAGAAACACCCCGACACCAAGTCTGGGATTTACATTAGAACCATCTGGCAAACACAACACATTTTCCTCCTCTAAAACGCCAACTTGAGACAGTTTGACGAAGGGCTTTAACGATCGGCCTCAACAGACTCACACACAGTCACGACTGATCTGTTCAGACACACGCGCAGCCCTGCATCCGAGACATCTGACACTGCGGCCCGACCCGTTTAAAACACAACCAGAACAGGGTCGTCGGCTCTACAGTGCACTGGAGAACTGAAAAGGCCTCCCCACCAGTGACCGTTCATCACCGTGTTTCAGTAGGGAGTTGCACCAAAGCACCATGGGATAGTCTTCAGAAAGACCATGGGTTCAGCTTGTGGGCAGGTTTTTCCTACATATGTGGACTCGTGAGTTAGTGCACTGCTGCGCTCAACCAGGACAGCGGTTTATTCGATTCCTCTGCGGAGCTACTGCCCTCGTCACTAAAGTAGCAAACGAACAGTTTAACATTAAACTGGCTGGAGCACCAAAGCACAGCAGCAACTGCCCATTGACTCAAGTAGAGTTACCCTTTTTTCCTTGACAAACCATACAATCTGCGCCCACGTCCAGGGAGGACACGCTGCGACTGCGACGTCCTACACTCCAACTAACAGGATCTGCATGTGATGACCGTGTAGGGACAAGTAGAAAAGAATAATTAAAAAACGACGAGCAACACATTCTGCAGCTGCTGGGATTTGAACACAAAGAGTGTCTGGAAGCCCTGGATGACCTAGCTACTAGCTGCCATAAAGGATAAGTTGATTCTACTGTGAGAGCCTGAAAAATGTGATCGTGTGTCTGTGCAGTCAGAGGAAGCCCTTTGAGAATTAGCTGTGTCCTTTTAATTCTGTTGTCATGGCTTGTCTCATTCTATGAGCTGATTCCATGTATGTTCAAAAGGGTCCACCAATGGCAGCTGCGTACCATCGCGGAGACGCCGCCCAAGTCATACGAACACTATTAACACCATAGGAGGCAGTTACTGCAAACTCACACTGAATTTAAAAAAAAACAGACACAAAACAGATGCAACAGCCTCATCTGAGTCACTCAGTAATTCTAGGAAACATAGGACAAATCTCAAACGACTAACCATACAGCGCACTACGTTTAGCCTGGAGCACAGCGGGGGCGACGGGGGTCATCTGAGAGAGTGCCATACAGCTTTGCTGTGAGAGTGGGGTGGAAGACCAAAACTACCAAAACAAAAACAGTAAGAGCTGTTTCTTTTTTTCCTTTTTAGAGGGGCAGGGAGCTACAGTGCATGGGGGGTGGGGGTGGGCGGGGTTCAATCGAGCCCCTTGTTATTGTTTCGTGTGGGAGGAGCAGCCGCCTCTCCTGAACCATACTGGGCAAAACATTCACGTGTGACAGCAGAAAAGCCCTATCTTTTCCTAGAGTTTCAAAATAAGTCTGTTAGCCACACAACTTGACAGTCAAAAGTCAAAAACTAGTAGAAAACGCTAAACGAGCTGATCTACGTGTAACAGACGAGAGGCTGTGAGGGGAAAACGTCCCGGCGTGGATGGATCAAAGCAGGAGGGGAACCAGACCTTCTCATGGTGAGGACACACGAGGATGCCAATGTAACAAACACCATGACGGGGCATTATTCACACAGACTAACACACACACGCAGGTTTGCGTAGCTATCCTTGTTAGGACATTGCATTGAGTTCCATTCATTCTGGACAGTCAACCTCACACCTTACCCCTAACCTTTACCAAGACCTCAGAAATGACCTCATCAGGACCAGGCTTTGGTCCTCATGAGGACTACTTGTAGGTCCCCCAGTAGGTCACAAAAATGTATATGCGCGCGCGCGCACACACACACAAGCGCGCGCACACACACACACACACACACACAAACAAGATGTAAAGGGATTGTCAGGCGGCCCAGATGTACAGAAACCTGACCTCAGACACATTCCTGCACAATCACTAAAACGCTGCATTTCTCACTCATTAAATGAATGTGAATCAATGCAGCAGCCACATTTGAAATGTGGGGCAGACTCATCCAAATCCATCCAACATGTTACTGAATCTGATTAAGAATCAAGAGATGTTTACTAATAGCATTCATTTGGCATCACTGATGGCTAATTTTTGTGTGGCAACGGGAAGCGAGGACTCAACCTCAGGACGTCCCTCGGGTGTGTTGTTCCGCTCGGTGCCTGACTACATGCCGACCTTTAAGAAAAGTTCCACGCTTAGAGAAAAATAGCAACCTCGCCACTTTGTGTCACAAACAACAGCATGAGTGAGAGCAGAGGAGAGGGCGAGGAGTTCTGTCAGGGACATTAAAATAAGGAGTAGAAAAGTGCAGGCCTCATTGACAGCTTCATCGAAAAATATCTGTTAAGTACAAAAGTGTCAAAAGGAAAGGCTGTGAGAGAGAAAGCAGGCAGAGATCTGAAGAAGCCAGAATGAAGAAATGTTGAGACAGACCGGCGGCCAGCAGCGCAGGCTGCTCCGGGTCAAAATGAAGGCCTGAAGAGAGATAAGACACTAGTTTCCTTCCATAAGTTCACCACCGAGAGACTGTCTGAGCCCCAACTGTCTGCAGACCAGTTTCAATTAACTTCACTCTGAAAATAAGTCATTGTCATTATTATCATTATTATTATTGTTATTATTAATCTTGACAGTTATCAGCAATAAAATCAACATCCGTATAGTATCATCATCTCTATTAATGCATTTATTATGGTCCATCGTGTGTGTGTGTGTGTGTGTGAAGGTTATTAGTGTGAATCCTTCCATCGCCTCTGCCACAGCTGGTGCCTCACTCCAGTCTTCTTCCTGCCCCGCTTCATGTTTACCCCCCAGCCCCCAACCCCCTACCAGGGCATTAGGAAAAGATGCGGATGCACTGTGTGGTGGGGGTGTGGCAGACAGGGCACTCTGGCTCCGCTGACTGGCAGATTTGCCCGGCGCACTCCATGCAGAACAGGTTGTGGCCACAAGGCACCAGCGCTGCGGTCACCTCGCTCTCGAAACACACGAAGCAGTCCCTGTTGATCCCGGGGCTGACGCCGACCAGACCCGCAACCCCGGGGCCGGAGCCGCCTTTCAGTCGGCTCAGCATCCCGGCGCTGAGGCCCACGCCACTGCTGCCTCCCTCGGAGTCAGTGGGTGAGCCGCCAGGCAAGGAGGAAGCCGAGCAGGAGGAGTAACCTGTCGACGAGCCGCCGGAGCTCGAGCTGGACGCTCCGGAGAAGGAACCGCCTCCTGCGCTGCCGGACTGTAGCCAGGAGAGAGTGCTGAGGGGATCGCTCTGGGCACGACGGGCTAACGGATGATCCAGGGGGCCCACGCCCGTGTCCTGAGGCAGAGTTGGAGACAATCGCGGAGTGATGGCACCGCCGCTGAGGCCGCTGCTGTTGCGACGGAGAGGCTGCTGCTGGGAGGAGCCAGCTGTCTTATTGCCCGTTCCTCCGTTAACGAAAGGTGCCCAGATGTTGGAAGCGCTGAACTCAAAACCCAGTTCCTCCGAGGAGGACAGCCCTGGGGTGGAGTCGCCCCCGAAAGTGAATCCTCCTCCAGCACTGCTGGAGCCTGTGCTAAAGGGGCTAGTGGGGCTGCCGCCCTCGTTGGCCTTGCGGGTGGCGTTGAAGCTGTCTGAGCTCATCCCGCCGTTGTGCGTGTGATAGGTGACTGAGGAGGACATCTTCCGGCCAGAGGCATGGTGCATGGACATGGGGATAGTAGGAGGAGGAGGGGAGGGTGGAGGAGGAGGGGGGGCAGAATGGTGGCCGGTAGCTCTGGACCACAGAGACGCCCCCAGCCCTCCGCTCAAGGAGCCCAGGCCTTCTAGACTGACATCAGTGCCGTTAGAGTGGAAGTCATTGTCTCCCTGCAGGTCTACAAAGGTTCCGGTTCGGAGGGTTATGTGGGTCTCGATCTCCTCTCTTGCTCTGTCCACGTTCTCTGGCATGCCAGTTACTTCAAACACCGGGTCTTTCTCTCGACTTGGTGTCACGATGTAGGTGTGAGTCTGCTGCTGGATGCGTTTGATAGTTGCTCCCTTTGGTCCGACGACTAACCCGACTACTCTGTAGGGCACCCTAACCTGAATCAGTGACAAGAGAAATGTTTTAATGTCTGAAAAATAGATTTCAAACTACAGGAGAAAGAACAAAGCTACAGATTTATCTAACATTGAGTTATTCCCTGTTGCCTGGCAGAGTAAGACAAAAACACAGCCTGCTGATTAAGCCTCAGGGCCTTTCTGTACCTGTATGGTGGTCTGTCCAGGTAGGTGTGGTGGTCCAGGAAGAGAGCCGCCTCCTCCTCCTCCTCCTCCACCTCCAGGCGCTCCAGCTTTGCAGCGGGACGCCCGGATCATAGAGAAATGCTCGGCCGCAGACACGATTTCACGTTTGGCCATCTCCACGTCCTCCCTGCGACCCGTCACAATGAACACGGGCTCCTCGCCTCTGACTGGAGTCTTTATGTAGGTATTTGTTTTGGCACGTAAGGCCTTGATCTTACAACCTGGAAGATGCAGAAGCACATAAACGTCAGTTTGATGACATAAAGCACTTTATACACACCCACACACAGATCAACACATTTATTTTTAACATAGTCATTTAAGTGTGATTATGTTCTGTACACAAACAGTCTGATGAACAGTTGCACTCTCCTAGCAGTCTATTAAGAAACTGAGAGGCGTTCATCTGCCTTTATATGTGATTTTGGGAGCTGTAGTTTGTGGTGCTGATGTTTCCAGTGTTTGGTCGCTCTGGACATAAATGAGGTGGACAAAATATTAGAAAGACATCTTGGCTTAATTTAACTTGACACAATGCTGTATACACAAACACGTAGACAAATGACATATATTTGAATATGCACATTAATAATGAATCAACAAGCGTTCAGCTGGGTGCTGAATGCTCAAAAAACAACCATTCAAAAAGCATCAGCAGCGAAGCGACATAATTTTAACAAGCGACGGACCCTTTTCCCATCAAAATAAGATAAAAGCAGAAGCAGCAGGTGAGCAGGACGTGCGCGTCGAGCCGTCCTGCCCAAAAACTGAGGCTGCTGCACCGCCTGTGTCAGCCCCTGCTCGTCCAGCAGCACCGACCGTGGCCCCTGTTTCTTTAAATATGGACGCTTCGTTCCCGGCGACCAATGGGGCGCTCGGAGTGTGATGTCATTGTGGGAAGCAGAAAGCATGGCTTTTTCAAACAAAGGGAACAATGCCGTAACGCTGCCGCGGCTGCGACGGCCCGGCCAAACCCACAACATCAGTCTGTTTCAAGTGGAAGACACATGCTGATAAGAAAGGAGCGAGAAAAAGCCATAATGTGGGAAACGCAGCGGCTCACAGGCGAGCGAGCATCGGCAGACAGCGCTGGGTGCAGGGCGTAACACCGCCCAGTCCCGTGTTTGTGCGCCTGCTGCCCCGCTTCAGCCTAAAATCTGCTCGGCGGAGCCAGAAATAATCTACCATAAACATGTACATGAGTCAGGGATGCGAGCCCGATGTTCAAAACTGCCACTTAAGCTCTGTGATATAAAAAAGCAGCATTTTTCGATGTATTTCCTTTGTTTGGTGCAGGCTGCTAGACATGTCCAGACTCCCGACAATCTGCCGCTTTGTCTGACCCTCTCCCACCCCTCCCCCTCCATCCCACTCATCAACCACACTCACTCTGTCAAGGCATTGTCCAAATACTGTTAAAAACGCACATGGTAAAAGGCGCAGGTACAGCTTTATAACGCCTTATCCTCGTTATTTTGCCATTAAAGACGCCAGCAGTGCGCGCAGCCCAGCGAAGCTCTGAGCCCAGGCTGTAAAAGTTCAGAGACCCCTCCTCTCACCAGGCAGCCACCCAAACAAAGAACAACCAGGCTGCATGCTGCCTGAACGAGCTGTCCATAAACATCAACACCAAATTATTATTTTTTTTTTTTTACAAACAGCAGCATCTGACACATACAAACACACTCTTACCTTGTCTCCCCACTATCTCGGCCACATGTTCGGAGCTGGGGACAGGCACACATTCAGTCATGTTGACACTTCTTTTCCTGCTGCAGAGGACGGAGCTTTGTTCCCCGTGGAGCATGGAGTGCGAGCCGGCCATGTGGTACCCGCCCGAGCCGTAGTACTCCGGGGACGGAGAGCAGGACGTCGGCGAGTCTCTGGACCCGTTGGGATGCTCCAGCATCTGGAGATCCACGTAGCCTCCTCCGCCCACACCGTTGCAGCCCTCAGAGCCAGGACCCTGGTTCCCGTCCAGAGTGTCGACTAGTCCGCCGCCTCCGTTACCGCCGCCGCCCCCACAGTCCACCTTCTCCAGGGCCATGAGTGACAGCTGGTCCAAGGCGAAGCGGAGCGCCTCTTGGTGGTCCTCTTCCCGGGACTCCTGGTCTGTCTCACGGGGCAGACCGACCCCGTTGTGCTGGCTACTGATTACCACGTCGTGGTCCATAATCTCGGGGTGGAATAAAGGGCTCGGCATAGTCTCTCCGTAGATCTCACATCAGATCACGGATGCCTGTTTGTTGGGAGTGAGCTCACCCTCTCCTGAAAGAAAATTTGAAAAATAACAAAAAAGTCAACTGTTTGTGTATCAATAAAGACACAAAGCGAGGCTGGAGACGAGCATCGCGGAGCCACCGATCAGTCAGACACAGCAGTGTGCATGAGGAGTGTTGATTTGGGCGCCTTGCTTTGTCTGTTGTTGCTCCTTGTCTGACAACTGAAACCATCCAGGAGGCTGGTGGTTTTATCAGGATAAAGCATGTCCGCTTTAACACGAGTAAAGAAAGTGTTTCCTTCCACACACATGAAAAACCTTTGTGGCACTAAGTCCAGACACTCTTGTATGTACTGACCAATTTTAAAATATGCAGATAAAAGAGGGAAAATAAGGTGTTGTTAGCTTCTACAGCCAAGCTAACAGGCTAGTCCCACACAGTCGGCACTCAGTCACGTTGTCGACCCCTTTGTTTGGGAGCACCACAGCTAGCTGGTTAGCCCTGTTCTGACAGTCGAACTTGTGCTCAACAGCAAAGGCAGCCGCGTTGTTTTTTTTAAATTAAACAAGTGCGAAAACCACACGAACTTACTCTATCTTGCCTTTGTCGACGAGATCCTCTCCTCGCTTGTCGCCCAGTTCTTGTGGGAAAGATGAGAAGCAGCCAGGAGGAGGAGGAGGAGGAGACCTGTGCTGTGCAACGCTAGCAGCTAGCGGGCTAGCTAGCTAGCAAGCTAAATGGGGAGGGGGGGGCGTAGGAGAAAAACGTTTAAAAACGAGATGTGGGCACTGTTGTTTTTTCTCAGCCTGGAGAGTCAAAGCATATCCCTGGGAGTGTCACTGGGTCTTCATTCTGCGTGTCGCCAGGGAGAGCGCGGCTGAAATCCAAGGTTAGCAGTTACCTTTTAGTTTAAAAAAAAAAAAACAGTGGTTCTCGGCTCGCTGCTGCTGCTGCTGCTGCCTGACCCCAGTCGGTCCGCCGCCTTTGTCTCGCCAGGCGCACGCCGCTCCGTCTCCCGCACACGGCACTGACGTCACCCGCGACACAACAATGGGTTCAAAGGCCACATGCAGCAGGAGGAGAGCATCCACGCAGAGCCACTGCTGCTGCTGTCACTGCCATTGTGTCTGTCAGCCTGCAGGGCGCTGTTTTATTTCCCTTTCTGTAATGTATGTTTTTGCATCCAGACTGTAAACGCAGTGACACGTTTTTAAAAAAATGTGGTCACGGTTGGGTGTGTTCATCATGGCTACCAATGAGGTGTTTTGGGTGGTCCAACAGCACTGAGTGATTCTCATGCAGTGTATGTGCCAGCATATATTGATGGATCCTAGGTAATAAAAAATGAACAATAAATAGAATCATGAAGGGGCAATAGGTTCATTTCAAAGCATGTACTTAGTTTAAAAACACCAAATGCGCCGCCTTTCATTATACCATAAGTTGAAATAAATAAAGGACAGGCTCACATTTTTTCAAGTTGATCTTAAAACATCTCTCACATGCCCTTACAAACACTGAAAGAGTTAATGACTGCTGTGATTGTTCCTCCTGTCCATACTGGCCATAAAGAGATCCACTCCTAAAACGGCTGTTTTTAGTACCAAATTCCCTCTTTGTTTCCTCTCTTAGCTGGGGTAAAAGGATAGTGACACAGAGGGGTTTTAGGACAAGCGGAAAGGTTGTAACTTTGGAAGATGCCAATTTTGTTTGACCAATAAGGACTGCAGAGTTTAGAAAGGAGGAATTATTAAAGCAACCAATAACATGTCCATAATATACACTTGGGCATGTGTATGGTTTTAAAATAGACTTGAAAAATGTGAACCCATCCTTCAGAGAAAAATGGATTACAACTTTGATGATGGAAATTCAAAAGCACGTCCACCTCCACAACCTCCTATACTGATGCATGATAATGACAGAATAAATTACACTCTACACGAGACATAAAAGAGTTGCATTTATTTGACAGTGACACAGTGGCACAGAGACAAATAATGAATCTCAGAATGAGGTACAGTACAACATGTTATGAGGTACATCAGTGGTGTTTTTTTATGTTCTGGAGGGTACACACTTTTTTCTGTTACTGTTTAAACTCAAATGTAGTTGGCAAAACAATACTGATCATTCTTTTGTCAATACAAATACCATGATTTACACTTCAAAACCATGTAAACTCAGGTTAATGTGAGT
The DNA here is from genome assembly GCA_037975065.1 of Chaetodon trifasciatus. Classification (NCBI taxonomy): domain Eukaryota; kingdom Metazoa; phylum Chordata; class Actinopteri; order Chaetodontiformes; family Chaetodontidae; genus Chaetodon; species Chaetodon trifasciatus. Next base: position 4,429,607 of record JBBMOE010000012.1, read on the forward strand.
GATAACACTACTTTGAACTGTAAAACCTTTAATCAAACAGATGAAATTTTAACATTCACAGCCACAAGAGTGGTTGTGTGCATGTAAACAGACTGCAACCTTTCTATGTTTCCAAACATAAACAAACTACCTACAGTGCCAGAGTAAAATATAAAAGAGCAACCTGTTCAGGTAGAACAGTTAAAAAGAAAAATACACTTAAGAGGTTCTCAACATGAATGGATACATTCAAACACACACACACACACACACACACACACACACACACACACACACACACACACACACACACACACACACACACACAACCAGTCACACACATCAGGTTTGTGTTCTCAACTTTGAGCTTGAACAGCTGTTAACTAAATGTAACACTTCATTGTATTGACCACCATCCATACCTGCCACATACACAAGTAGAGGTAAACATGAACTGAAAATCAAAGCACCCTTGCAGGATTACATTGTCTCATGTAAAAAAAAAAGAAAAAAAGAAAAAAAAAAAAAAAAAGAAGCACAAATAAAGAAAACAGTATTTGTTTAGGTTAACAAAACCTGCAGAATGTCTGCATTTAGGGTCTATTTCAATCAGAAGTGTATAAAAAATATTCATCGGGCCAATTTTATTCAAAATGAAAGGAGTTTACCAGCAAACTTCATGTCAAACAAGCCTGTGGAGAGATGAGAAAGGAGACATGTTAGGAGCTGTAAGATGATTGAGTGGCAACGCATGAATCAATAGAAAAAGATTCAGCAACACTGACAACGGTCCCATACCTTGGCTATAATTCCTCCTTGTCCACCTGCTCAACCTTCTCCTCTGCTTTGTTGGCTGCTGTGCCAGCAGCGGTGTCCTCTATATGAGCCAACATATCAGCCGAAAGGGCTTCCTCAAGACGCCTCCTCACATTCTGCACCAGGTCCTCCTGCTTCCTGAAGGACACAGACAAGGAGAAAATAAGAAAAGTGGCACCAATGAAAACAAACCTCTCATGGCTAAGACTTGATGATGATGATGATGATGATGGAAAAGATTAAGCTCTAACATCCTCACGAGCAGTGGAACATGTGTAGCAATTTTATATGTTCAGTCATTGTCATCTGACGGCCAGCAAAGCACCGTGCAGGTGCAGGTTAAGCCTGGACAGTTTTACTGTGAGGAAGGGTCTGTGCTCATCATCCACCACGCAGCAACACAGGACTGCATGTACAGGAGGTGATGTGGTGTGACCTGTCCGAACTGCCACCCATTTAGTCAGACTACACAACAATACAAAGTACATAATTGAGGGGTGGAAAGAAGGAAGGAAGGACGGAAGAAAGGCTTAATTAAACATCATTTGTTACACTTTTGTTATTATTCATTAACTAAGATTATTCAGCCTAATGTGTTGTGAACATCCCAGTTTGGACGTTTTAACCAGGGGTCAGGAATGTCCAGCATGAGCAAATGTACTTGGATAATTTGAACACTCTTCAGTGGAGTTTGGAGGCCCAACAAGCAACTTTCACAGGACCACATTCTGACAGAGACGATGTTCTGCAGACAAGTTTTGTGGCGAGCGAGATAATAGCGAAGAAGCTGAAACCTCATTTAGAAGGACAATTTGTGAAGGGGTGCCTCGTTGCCACTGTGGAGCTGCTAGCACCAGACAAAGTAAAGTTGAAAAGCTGGGGCAAATACAAGTGGAAAGAGGCGACACTGTTTTCTACTCTGCAAGAACAAAAACCTGCTGTGACACCTGAATACGCCAGTGAGTGTGAAAACTCCTTCAGGCATCATTCATTTGGTGAAAGGTTTCAAGACATGGAAAGTAAACCAGCTGATCATCATCATCACTACCATCTGACAGGACAAGCAGTTCCAGCCATCGCATTAGAGGTTAGTGTGATATATATGTTCAATAATTCAGTGTGGCCCCTGAAAGATGTTACAAAAATTGAAATGGCCATTGATAGAAAAAAGATCCCCCCCCGCATGTCTTAACCAAGGACTCTTGATCTTCCCACCCTGACAGGAAATTCCACTTCAGTGGATATAATCATACAAAACATTCGGATTCAGCATCGAAAACAGAAAACTAGACTTCAAAACTGGTGAAGTCACTGCATTTCCAGCACTTTCACAGTTTGATTCACATTTCGCACCTTGAATGGCTGCCTTGAAAACTGACAAATCAGCAGCTTAAAAGAAATGTATGTGTTAGTGACACTGATGAACCCTACAGGGAGGAAACTACGGCAGTGTGCACATCTTACCTGATGTCGTCATCAGTCACTACGAAGGCTTTGCAGAGAGGCTGTGCTGTGTTGAGCCAAACTCCGGGGTTTTTCTCCACTGCAGCGGTGAGCTGCCCAGTGACAGGAGCGGGGCTGGTGTGCAGGGCACTTGCGATGGCAGAAAGCAGTGTTTTATCTGAACACGCAGGCCCGACACCTAAGCAGAGGGCGACAGGGAGGCAGGCACAAGTCAAGCTTCTTATAAAAAAAAACTAAATAAAATCCAGCTTTGAATCAGACATGGTTATCATGTTTGCTGAGGTTACTCTCACCCTGTAAGCCTTTGGGAAGATCCATGGTTTTCACCAGCTCCTCTGCAATATCAAATGCATTTAAGCCACTCAACTTCCTCTCCCAGAACAGCTGAAGATCGAAGCAGACCCAGAAAAAAAAAACACACAAAAGAAGATCCTTGTCAAGTTTTGTGCACAATGTTTCCCTAACTGAAAACATACATCATTGTATTCTAAAATAATTTATCAGGACAATGAAGTAGGTTGAACTAACTTGTCAGCACTCTCAACATTACAGCAAAGCTAAAAAGAGACATAACAAAACACAGTGGGGCACCGGGTTTTATACTGGTCAGCTATGTCTCACATGCCTTTCTGTAGTTCAGCCCCGATTCCAAAAAGATGGGACGCTGTGAAAAATGTAAATAAAACCAGAACGCAATCATGTGCAAACAAACTGTGTTTACTGAGAACAGTTTAAGGAAGTGTTGCTGAGCCCATGTAGTAATATCCTTCACCTCTTACCAATGGACCTGTTTACCTGTGGAATGTTCCAAACAGGTGTTTTTGGAGCATTTCACATCTTTCCCAGTCTTTAGTTGCTCCTGAACCAACTTGTTTGAAACATATTGCTGCAAAACTCAGCATTAACATATATTTACAAAAACAATGAAGCTGATGAGATTAAACATTAAATATATTGTCTTTGTACTGTTTTCAATTGAGCAAATGATCACTTTGTTTTACTTATATTGTACTCAGTGTCCCAGTGTTTTCAGACTCAGTGCTGAATCAAAGGTGGAGTTATCATCTCCTGAAAAAACGACAAAGGACAGAGACTAAAGACCGTTTAAAGAACTGAAACGGTTTCTGCCCTCTGACTTACTTGTTTGGGTTGGTCCACAGCCTTCTGTGGGTCTGTCTTCACCTTGTTGTTGGGATGATTTGTTACCTTGGTCACTGGTTGTTTGAAGATGGACGCTGTCTGTCGAACTGGTAGTGTTGTGTTTAAATCAGGCTTGGCCTTGAAGAGAGACAACAATGTGACTGATTGGGCAACATTCTGATAACCAGCTTTGACCAACTTTCTAATACAATAAAATAAAACTTTAGAATATGACACCTGTGAGCAGTAAGAGATCTATGGCTTCTCTTCAGCAGCTACAGGTAGGGATGCACCAATACCACTTTTGCTTTTCCAGAACAAGTGCAAGGACTTACATGTGGGTACTTGCTGATACCACGTACCAATATGAGTACTTAAAGACCATCACGGTTCTAACAATGACTTTGAAAACATGTTTTATTTCCATCAAATGTTCCTCACTTCCTGACTGTTATCAAATTTAACATACAACACGATGCTGACATTTGAACATTTGACTTTGAGGTTTCCTGAAGGAACACGGTGCTGCTGCTCATCTCACTTCAGTGTAACCTGTCACACATTCAGTGGATTTCAGGACCACACAGCATACAACCGTAGCACAACAAATGACAATTTATCATGTCAGTGCTGTCTGTGAGGACTCTGTCTTTTTCAGAAAAGTGACAGGAAGGTTGTTTTTGATGAAAAGCTGCAAGCCTGTTTCTGTTTTCAGCTAAAAAAAATGTGACACTGACCTAAACAGCCTTTCACTTTCCACTCTACTGCTGAGAGTTATCTGTGTGACCTTTGGGCCAGAGAGGGAAAAGAGGGAAACTGCACTTTGTTAACCATCCACCCCGTGCTGCAGTGGTTTGTTGTGGTCTCTCTCAGGTATGTCTCTAACTGGATGGGTGCTCCCACTGCTGCACTGCTCATCTGCTTTTTCATCAAACACACTGTCCAGACCGCTGCTGGTCAGCGCCTGGTGTAGCTTTCTGGCAGGTGGTTCAGATCCTCCTGCTTGTCTGCCTCTCCTCCAGACACCTTCAGCAGCTCCAGCATCACCATCTGCTCGACCTTGTAGCAGAGTTGATGTCTGGGAAAAAAACTAGCTTTATAACTACAACCCAGAAAATAATATTTTAGCTGATAATAGACGAGCTGGTCTGAAATTTTTATGTTGGTCATAATGACAAAGTCTGACCCACACGTGCACGTGCGCTCACACATGCTCGTTACCTCAGCTCGAGTATGGCTGTAATGCAGCAGAGTGGGTTTTTCCTGTCAGGGAAACATCTGGACGACCTCACTTGTTTCTTTGGTTAAAAGTCTCTGAAGTGAAAGCATCAGAGGGGCTCATTTTTCAGGTTAACTCCTCAAACGGAGCCACAACAGATAAAAGTCTTTTCCAGAAGTGTCCACTGATAAGCTCTGAGACTGTTGTGGAGGAATATAGTAAAATCCTCATCTATCCACTGTGCAGCTAAGCTGATGAGAGACACTGGACTGACACCGCGAGCCCAAATATCACTGATAAAGGTGAAGGCCAAAATGTCCTGCAAGAGCTTTTCTATAAAGCTTTGGCCATACAATTAACTTGGCCCCGCTGCATTGAGACGACGACTAAATCCTTTTTTATCTACAAGCGACAGTGTCAAGAGCAATGCACTGGGTAAGAGCTTTAGTTATTTTCACCACCTGTGCTTCATCTCTGGACATTTTCTCCAGCGTTTGAAGCAAAGTTGGTTGTTGCGGTTTCCCACTGAAACCGCTCATAAACTCTGTGAATTTTGCATTATGTTTGTTCTTCATATGTTTTATCAAGCAGCTTGTTAAATGAGCTACTTTTCACCCCTCCACTTGACGGTGTAGCTGGACATAGTTTCCATTCTGCTTACATTTCTCCTCCTCTACCAAACTGCTCAACTGACAGGAGGTTATCGCCATGTAGCCATAAAGTGGTATCAGTGCACCCCTAAATCCAAGGGAGGCAAATATGTGTCACAGGCATTGTGTTTTGTGTAGGTTGTCCCACCATGTTGATTCTGTTTGGGGGTTTTCTGAACACTCATGTGTGCCTCATAAACACCAAACACAGACTCACCCTGATTTGATGGTTGATGTCATAGAAATGCTTGTGCCTGCTGCGTTGTACTTTGCTCAGGAGGGACCGTCCAGCCATGGCGTGGCTGGGGTTCGCATTTGTGTGAAGGTTGCTGCCCAGACTGCGGACGATCTGGGGCTTGTGGAGAATACGCTTCACTGGTACACTAGAAAGAAACACAAAACTCATCATCACAACATGAACCTCTTCAATAACTCACGAACGGACTCACTTTTTGTTCTTGACACCCACACATGGCTTCTCTAGATAATCTCTTTACAGGCTGAAGCAGCTTTCTGAGATCACCTGTCTGCATATAACCTGTAACACCATCAAAAGGTGGAGGTATTCCCGCCCTCACAGATGCAACAACAAAGAGTCAGGTGCCCAGTGTTTTTAAAAGAGGCATCATCAGCCAAAGAAAGTGAAAACGATGTGTTTTTAGGCTGCGAAGGAGGGACTTTGAGCTCCATCTTTGAAACCAATACAACAGACTGGCTGCCTTTTCAGACGAACCAACGTGTTGAGTGATGTTCATGCTCATTTAAGGGACTTACAAGCAGATAAACCAGCGGTGAGCCACACATGAGGCAGCAAATTATTCAGCTACAACTTCTACATTACATTACTATGCTGCAGCTGAGATTTTTACACCGTTTTTCAACACTGGCGTAGCTGTGCCGGGGCCCAACGCACCGCAAGTCAAGCGTGTGTAAACAATGAAACTTAGCTAGCTAATCAAGCTAGCAGCGTCGGGAACGTCAATGTACCAACAACCTGCGTGATAACTACTGCTCGAAGCCGAGAGTTTCTTAGCGTAATAAACTCCAAACTATCAAAAGTCTACAATTAGCTGAAGTGAGAAAAGTTTAAATAACCAAGACCTGGTCGTATGCGAAGTGTTTTTCTCAACTGCAAAACGCTCGTATGCATGCGTTCATTTCCTGCAGAGAAACTTTTATTTTAACAACTCCGTCGACTGTACGTGTAAAAGTCCCACCTTCTTCTTTCCATGGTGTCAGTTGTTGTGATTTGCTTGCCCGTGATTCTGGCTTATTAAAGACAACAAGCCAGCTAGCTGCCTATTATTGCAGTCATAATATTCCGCCGAGTCTGGTTTGTTATCGATCCCCGATGCTGCTCGTCTCCCGTCAGCACCTTTACAGCTGTAGATCACTCCGCCAGCCTTGTGGCATAATGAGCGGAAGACATCCGCCACACTCCCGCAAACTAGTCCGAAGATGCTGCAGGTCTATACACTACATACTGTCAGAGGTGGAAAGCAACTGAACTAAAATAAGTAGTTTGAGTAAATGAAGTATATTCATTCAAGTACCACACTCGAGTACACACCGTTGAGGTATTTAGTTGTACATAATTTAAGTTTTGTTTTGTTTTTTTTCCCAGATTTGTACTTCACTCAATTTTGGCTAAATCTTGGTGCCTTTCAACCTATAATGTTAATATGTAGTTAGTTCCTTTGTAGACTGAGTATTTGATAAACATACTTCAGGTATGAAAATCAGGTAATGACACACACATTAAACTAAGTGCAGTACAAATGGCCTATAGTAGTTTGATATTTTGATGGACTATATTAACAAGCCAATATCAGTCAAAGGGCCATTATGCATATTGATTGTTGTTACTTGTGACACTTGGTACATTTTGCTGCTTATAGCTATGTACTTTTATATTATTTTATTCCAGGTTCATACTGGTAAGTAAGCCCATTTACATTATTGCATGACTACTTAAAGGGATCCTTCTACAGCTGTACTATGATGTTTGTGGTAATTCTGTAATTCCATGGCAACCTTTAGTTACAGCTTAAAGTATAAGACTTGCACACAGAAATCTCTTTTGTACAGATAAACTATGCAAAAAAAAAAACAAAACTAAAACTTAGTAACAGTCATCTCAAATTGTTTGGCTGCTCCTTTAATAGACTGTGTGTTCTGATGCTTTGTTTTCATCACTAATGTCTGTAAACACACATAAAATGACAAATATTTTGAGAATGATCAGTTATGATATGCCAACAAATCGTAGGCACAATGCAGGATTTTGTATTACTGTGTCCTTCAGTGACCTGACTCAGTCCAAGCACACTTTAGCCAAACTCCACTGATGGAGCTATATTCAGGATCAATTTGACTTGATACTGTGAGCGTGAAGACAACATATAAATTACTGCAAGTGAAATAATTACACACAAACACAAAATAGGATAAATCCCACATACTTTACTTGTCTTCCAGACAATTACAGCATGACATGAAAGACAGATTTTTCCATTTGTGAATCAGATTTGAGTCGCAACACACAGAGGACTGATGACTGCAATAAATACCTGACCGCAAACTAAGAAGGAAGAAAAAAACAAAAGTCCATTTATCGTCTCTGTTTTTATATTCCTTCCATTCACACGGTCACTGGTTCAGGAACGCTGAAATGCCAAACTCCAGTGTATTTAACAGGGTGTTGATGGTGGACTTGAGCTGCAGGGTGAAGATGACAGCTTCAAGGCATGGGCTTGTTGACCAGCTGCAACAGTTCTTGTTCCCTGTTTAAGTCTTGGTGTAAAAAAACAGCACCAACCTGGGGGGGGGGGGGCAGAGCCATTAGGTTGTACAGTAGAAATGTGGTTTTGCTGTGACAAACAAATCTCAGGATGCTTTCACACATAAACACTTTGTGTCTGTTAAAATGAACTTAGATCTGTTTGACCTGTTAGTACGGTTCATTTGGGCTAGTGTGAAAGCCATCTCTTGAAACCTGCTGTGGACCAAACAACCGGACAGTGACTGCTTGAAGAGCCTTATTCATCACATGCTACTGCATTTCCCCCACTCTTACCTGAGTGCCATTACTGGTCCTTCTTGAATTTGCCACTGATGTAGGGAACATAATCTAAAAACAATCGCCAGTCTGTGAAGTGGACAAGAGCTACACCTCCAACTGTGCCCCATACAGCCAGAGTTGGGACCCTGCGAAACACAGACCATGGTCAAAATTTACTAATTGATCTTCCATTTAAAGCGGATACACCCTTAATGAAAAAGATCAAACACATTTTTTGTTTCACAATTTCATTCCCTTGAAAGCTCATATTCATTATAAGGTCAGAGTATTAGGGAATGACAACACAAATCCTGAAACTATTAGAGGTCAGGCAGAAGGGTCAATTTGTGTGAGGACTCTGTTGTTTTATCTCCAGCTGGAAAATGATTCTTTGTGTAACAAATATCAAACAAAAACCAACAGCAAGAACATCAGTTGACAGGCAAATAAACATTTAGCTAAGGACATTAATTTGACATGATCCTTGACTCCTGTAAACTAAATAATTACTGGACTGGTTATCTTTCTGACAAATAGATAACGAAAATAATAGTCAAGTCCTCCAAATGAGATCAGGCGGCTAGCTAGCTTTAGCTTAGTTGATGAAATTAAACGTATTCAAGCTGGGTAATAAGGGAATTAAATTCACATCTTGTCTATATGATCAGGGGTATAAACAAGAATACATCTGGGCAAAGGTAACTCTTATTTATTTATTACTTCAAAACTCATTTTAGGCATCTTTAGCCTGAGTTCAGATTTTCAGATAGCTAAAGTCGGCATGTCCCCACAGCAATGACCTCAGCTAGGCTAAAAGCTAATGTTAGCTAAGGACACACCAAGCTTATGTTAGCCAAAAATCTGACTATCCTCTTTTTTACCACTAGCGCGATATAAAAAAACTACTTACCATGATTTGGCAATGGCCACATATTTCGGACCGATTATTTTACTGATCATTTTGGCTGAAATGTTTCCTCCTAACACGGGACGTGCCACTTTAAACACTGTGAAGGACTTCCGCTTCTGGTTTCGCTCACTACGCTTAGTGCGCAATGTACTTCCGGTTAATCGTAATAATAAAAGTCTGTGATAATAAAAGATAACTCGAACTGGACAGCAACTTGCACCATTATTACCCAATTAAGAGATTTTGTCTCACAGATATGTCAAATTATTTAACATTTTATTATTCAGTTAAAAATGTGTACTTATTCCTTAATATATTTATGTTTGTTTAAGCTACCTCACACAGTTTTCCAGCACAGGACAATTGATTTGTTTTTTGGCCTCTGTAACAAATACAATCGCCCTGCAGTGTGTACTGACGTGGGTGTATCGGACTTTATCTGCAGTAAGAGTTGACAGCACGGTTCATTTCTGCCAACTAGCGGACCAAGCAAGCTATGGCACATTTCTGCTAGCTGATCAATTAAATTAACACTAAATGTTTGGTCTGTCCCTGCTGGCAATACTCCTTTAAAAAAAAAAAAAAATTCAACCACTCCCCGCGTTCACTCCTTCTGCACTGCATTATTTTATTTTTTTTCTTATTAAAAAAGACACTGGACAAATTTAGATTTTGTTATTAAAAATGGCACATTTATTGCTACATTACTGTTATATACACAACAGTTCTCGATATCTACTTTATATATAAAAAATAGGAAACAGGAGGCACTTTGAGGACATAGCCTACATAGATGTTGTCCCCAAACATGAATGAAGACAGAGAGATCTGTAGCAGGTCATATGTTGTGGTGGACAGAAAGGGTCTGTTAACAAAGAACACCAGGTGCTTGTTTTGATACCTGGTTACTGCAGACATATCTTTCATGTTAAGAAATCAAAGTCTTCAGAAGCGACTTTTCATGTCACAACAACACCAGGTTCTTCTGCAGAAAGGAGTAACTGACAAAGAAAATAATATTTGGGGCTAGTCCATAGGGCAAGATTTGTGACAAAATGACAGGTAAACCAAATACTGGTACATATCAGTACCAGCTTACAATGACAAAGCTGATGAGGACATATCATACAGCTGTACATACATATCAATGCACATGCCAGTCAAGGACAAAATCATATTTAACAAAATCAGCTCATAAAAGATGAGAAATTTTAAGTAGGATTTTCAGCGTCAAAGTTGCAGACCAGGTTATTCATCATCTTACATTTCACGACACACAGACACTGAAGCGCTCAGCGTCAATGAGTGGAACTCTTCATTTTTACTTTGTCAGATGTTACTGAAGTATATAAGTTTTTATTCATCTGTATTATAAAAAGGTACAACCTAAAAATCCTCAAATGCAACACCATTCACCATGTAGCAGAGAAGTATTCAGGCACTGGTGAGTAACCATTATCAAAACTCCCAAAGTCAGGAAAATGACTAAGGCCACCCTTTTTGATTCATTTTATGCTTCACATCATGATGAAACAGTGAATTACATTGCAGATCGTGCAGACCGCCCCTGCTGCCCCTTCCTCAAACTAATCAACGAGCTCATGAGAGAGCTGGACATCAGGGAGAGGAGAGGAGGGGTGTGCCGAACAAAAACATTGTGTTTCACTTCCAGAAAAACTGTCGCAAACACCAGAACAACCCTATTACGACTGGCCTGACAGGTCTGTGTTGAAAGAGGCATTCAAGAACAACAAAAGAGCAATATCACAACATGTGATGTTACAGCCAGATAATTTTGTCATTTCTAACATTTCTAAGCACCTGGCACAAAAGAAAACACCTCACTTTGTTCCTGGAATCTAAATTGAGAGTCGTCTTACATTTAAACAATGTAAACAAAAAAAGCCCAATGATATAAAACAAAACTCATACAACTATCTTACAAAGTAAAATATATATATATATAAAAAAAAAAACAATAATCATTCTACAAAAGGAAGATCCTTACAACAGGCTTTGCAAATTGTTCGGGGGTGGGGTGGGTGGGTGTGGTGTTGGGAGGGGGGCACCAAAATGCTCAAAACAGAGCAACAACCACAAGTCAGTCAATGGCAATTGAGTAAATTCTCCACAAGGTAGCAGTAACACTCATGATCCCTTTCAATACTCAATTATGTCTTCTAGCAAAATGTCATTCACCACAACACAAACTGCTCAGAGAGGCTCGTGTTCAGTGAGTTCACTGTGCTGAACAGTGTCTTTACGTCTGATTTGACGGAGGGGCAGGCTGATGTGGCACTGGCTGTATTTCAGTCAGAGGGTTCAAACTGACCACACGGCTGACACTGAGGCTGAGAGCGACGGCCTTCATGATGGCAAAGGGTGCGAGCGGCGCAGGTGACATCTGTATGCTCAAGTCCACTGGCAGCTTCACGGAGGGAAGGCTGGGATTTGATCGACATCAGTGAGGATCCTGGATTCATATCGAGTCTCTGCTCTTGTTTGTGTCGGTGGTTGGGTCTCTCTCCGACACTTGTTCTATTCCACTTGCATGGCAGCGACAATAACAGATGTGCAGGACTTAAGGAGATAAGACTCAGGGATCCACAGTTCAAAATAAACAAAAAAACAACCCACTACATGGGTGAGTTGGCGACTGTGGTATCTTAACAGCCAAAGCAAGAAATTGAAAAAATACAGCCAGAGTTACCAGCATATCAAAAAGACAGGTTGGCTTTCTGATTGGCCAGTCAGAGGCTGGATGTGTCCAAACCCATGTCTGTAATTCAGTCATCACGTGAAAGGACAACAAAGATGGCTATTTATCTTTATCAAATACTATGCATTAGGCCTCTTTCAGGCATGTGCTTCAACAGGTTTTGTTCACTCGTAGGATATAAACCCGGGTGTCCCTCTTTGCTTGAGAAGAATGTAAGACCTCCTTTTCAGATGGGAATGCCAATAATTATCCAACAAAACAAATCCTAACTCTGCTCACACGAGCAATTGATCCAAAAGTTTTATTTGATCCAAACAATATTTGCTCCCAACGTGTAAAGCAATTTTTCAAAATGTCTTACAAAAACACGATCATAAGAACGTCCTTATGTCCAATTTCCACTGTCTCCGCACCAGTGTCCTCAGTTCAAAGTACTGTCATGTAAAGATTAATAAATGTTTCCTCTTTCTGTGAGTGTGCTTGTTACTTCTGTGTTCACTGTCAGGAATGTGGCCACCTGCCTTGTCAGTAATGAGGTGTGTGTGCGTGTGTGCTTTCCAAAAGTTGATTAACACACACTGAGATGCATGACAATGATAGATTAAGGCCACGTGTTCTAAGGGCTGTACAATCAACAGGAACTGGAAGAGAAAGGAGAGAAATGAATGAATATCTTTGCACAGAACAAGCTTAAGACATACATTCGTTATATTATCCTGAAGGCACCAAAACCCCACTGCACAGGCTCAATAGACTGACCTGAGAATTACATATGTCCATCTCCTCCTAGACCAGGGTGACCCCCACCAAGCTGCATCTGAGGGTCCACGCCTGAAACCTTTTCCTCCTCTCTCCTCTTGAGGCAGGCCGCCTTTGGGTTCAAATTACGCTCTTCAGAAAAAGACACATCCACAGATTAAAAAAGGTAAGGAAGCAAGTGAGGACATTCTTGAGATGACCCGATAATGCTTCACAATCAGAAATCTTTTAAGACATCAAAGCAGAGTTTTGAACATACAAAAGGTCAATAATAAGACAGGGGGAAAGCGAGGAAAGCAGGACAATGAAAAGTAGGATGAGAACTGCAGGTGTTTGGCAGAAACGAAGGGATATACTTCCTCAAATATTCTCCCTTTCTTCTCCTTTTTTTCTCTTCATTCAAGTGATGTAGGCAAATAGCAAAGAGAAAGCCAAAGTGGACGCTGCACAGTACGTGAGAGCAAAGATTAAAGGAGAGACTTTCCTATAGGTGAATGACCGGCAACGTTTGTCCAGTTATGATGAGAGATGGTTGGTTGTCTATGTGGATCAGACCTTCCTGTATTGGCTGACCTACCTCGCACCTGCTTCTCCAGGCCCAGTATGACCTGGACAGCCTGCTGCAAGATGATAAGCTTGGTCTGGGCCTTGTCGCTCTGCAGGTGGACCTGACACATCCTGCCCAGCTCTCTGAAGGCTTCGTTAATGTCGCGCACACGCACCCTCTCCCTAGCGTTGTTAGCCAGGCGGCGCTCACGCTCCCTCTGCTCCTTCTCCTCGGCAGTCAGGTTCTCATCAGTCACCGAGACAACGCTGCAGCCAGGAGGAGAAGGGGGGGTTGGAGGGGCTGGTTAACAAACCCAAATCACAACCCATGCTGAACCTGGGCTAGACTAACTCTCAACTGTGCTGGTTTAATCTTATCATAATGCCTCTAATTTTTTTTCCTCCTCAGAATCCTTGTTCTGTTACTAGGAAACATTTGATCTTTAATGTTTGACTATGTATGACAGTAACTCCAAGCTCTTAGTACAAGATGAGACCAAAGGAATGGCTGAAGACGATCCCAGTGGAGTGGGGCTGCGTTGCAGGAGAGTGAGCAGAGAGGTGCTTTCTTCGAACTACATTATTTTAAACGATAAATAATACATCTTTTTTTTTTTTTTTTTCAAATGAATCGACATATTCTCAGTGTTGTGCGTTGAGCAGACGTGACACCGAATGATTTCAAGAACAAATATACTGGAGATCAAGATACAACAGATGACCTGAGTGACAAGGTCGAATAAATCTGTCCTGAAGTCTAACCAACCAACAGATTTTCCTTTTTTGGGGGGAGGGGGGGTCATTGGGGTCCAGGATGGAAGTTGTACGGGGTATGGAGACTGTCCAGCAGAATGAGAGAATTAATGAGGGAGAGAGAAAGGGAGAGAGAGGAAGCAACACCCTCTGCCGACATGGAAAGAGCCACAGAGGGGAAAAAAAAAAGCCGAGAGGAGAGGCTGAGGGCATCGTATTAAATACATCAGCAGAAGGAGATGTATTTATCTGAATGTGAGGAAGAGGCGCTCACTGTTGCCATCTGTAAAAAGAAAATGACAGAGGATGGGGGAGTTAACGGCAAGATGGAAAGGGTTGTCTCGGACACAAGGGGCAAAATGAACGGGTTAATGCTTGAAAGGCTGGGGCATGCAGCAGAGACACTGTAACAAAGCTGACGACAGGTTAATATGCATGATCACAGACAGCCCTGCTGTCATGCTAACATGAGCTGCCGGGGAACAGAGAAGGATGTTATGAGCACACAATATCACAATGCTGAAATAACTTAGCTGGAATGAAAATACTTCATAGTTTAATAAAAGCATAATGGGGAAACAGCGGAGAAAGCAAGTGAGAGTCCACAAAAAGATGTGTTAATCCAGTCAAAGAGTGAGGCGGACAGACATGGAAGCATTTCCACAGACAGCCAACTGAAGGGCAATGCAACACATACTGCATCAGAACAAAAAGAAGTCCTGTATGTGTTACCACAGGACAGAAACTTCAGAGAGATGAACTGGAGAAAGGGCATGTCTTAAAAACAGTCACACAGCTTCATTTCTTTATCCTATGTCCTCACCTTGTTGATAATTTTTAGGATGGACTGCAACAAGTATATTCTGACTCATTAGCATTAAGCAGGCAAACATTCTTTACCGTCATAAGTGGAGTACAACACCACGGGTTATTTAAAAAAAAGATTTGAAATGGCTGGCAGGACATGCCAGGAGCTAGGAAGTGAAGCCGTGTGGGAGCTTTTTTTTGTAAAGAGGCCCTTCCCCTCCTCTTCCTTCCTCCCTGGACACCCACTGACCTCGAACTTGCTGCTCCAGGTTGAGTATAACGTTAACAGCCTGTTGCAGTACGATCAATTTGGTCTGCGGTTTCTCACTGCTCAGATGGAGCTGACACATGCGGCCCAGCTCCTTAAAAGCCTCGTTGATGTCCCGCACACGTAGCCGTTCGCGGGTGTTGTTTGCCAACCTCCGCACTTTCTCCCGCTCAGCCTTAATTTCCACTGGCAGATCTTCATCGTCATCCCCATCACCCAGACTAGTGAAGAGCCAATGGTAGATGAGGAGGGAAGGAAACAACAGTATGGGTAGAGTTCACTGAACATTATTTGCCAATTATGGTGTGCAATATTTTTGTCTAATTATGAGTTACTTAATGACAATTACAGACTGTGCTACAAAGGTGGGTCACATTAGTGTTTGGCTCTAGCAATTTGTCAGATTTGACCAAATAATACTAGGATAAATGGAGCCCCCGGAATTTAAGTCAGGAACTGACAGTCTCTCCTGTTTCCACCACATCTAAGGAACCATGAAGAACATGTAAATGAAACTGATTAACAGAAGTAACAGCTTCATGTGAGATGCAGTGTCTGAATAACAGCACCGTCCAGGAACCAGAGTTCCTGTGGTCGAGATATCATACAGCTCATGAGTTGTTAAAGAACATTCACAGTTCCTAGAACAGGTTTTGTGGTGGAAAAGGGTAAATTTTAGTCTGACATAAGGCTTTCCAAGGCTTACCAAGACAACAGGCACGACTCCACACATCAATTCATCTTTAGAGATGCATTAGACTACAAGCTTACAGATTAATACAAGGGAAACGGCATGAAAGACAATGCGATTTATGACCGTAGCAGTCTTTACAACTGTGATCTTAATACTCCAAGTTTATCAAATTTAATGACATGTAAACCAGTTTTCTTCCAATCATTGGCTATGAACTTGTCTGTCATCTGTACTTTTATTTACTACATTATTTACATTTTTTGTACATTGCATTTTAGATTTGATGCAGATCTTATTGCATCATTAAGGTTGGCAGATTTGGAAAAAGAGTTGGTCTTCCTGTCAGTAATAACCGTTCTTGGATGTGGGTACTGATTGCTGGACTCCTCTGCATTAAGAAAATAAATGGGATAAGACACTTTGGTGATATAGTTTCCCCTTAAATCCTCCATTTCCACTTTTATTCTCAAGGTAAGTGACTTAAGTCCAACTTAATTCATTTCTACAATCCAGTAAAAGCAGATTCAGAAAATTAAATAAAGGTGTGAGGCTAGAATTACTGAATTCTTGTTCAACTTAATGTGGTGATGAGGCAGGAGATATTGCAAGGATATATTCATACCATGCAAGAAAAAACTGGGGCACAACTGGAGCTCCCAACTCTGTTGTTGAATCAAATAGACTAATGACTATATCTAGAAAGGTTGAAAGACTTATTTCCTGACCCATTCTTAAACTACTGATGGATTATATGCCATGTAATGACATGCACTGACAGATAAGTATAACCATTATGTGGAAAAAACAAAGGTTTTAGACACCTTGTTCCAAGGCGAGCCTTCATGTCTTTTTTCTCATCCTCTGACCTGTCGGTAATAGAGCAGTTTTCATCGTCCTCCTTGTCCTCTCGTTTGACATCAGCACCACTGGCACGATTTAGGCTGCCGGGCAGGCCTGCACACAGAGTTCAGCAACAAAGATAATGAATCAGACACATACATGCTTTGGTATATGAAAATTAGTGAAGAACAAAGCAACAGAATGTCTCACCGCTAGGCTGAGAGCCTGGCTGGACAGAAGCAGAGCCATGGTGACCATGCAAAAGTCCTCCACCAGAGGGCAGACCAGAGTCCTCATGGTGACCAGAAATCTTCAGGACAACAATTTAAACATCATCAGTTTCAATTATCTAGTGAAAGTTGGAGTACCGGAGTTAAGAGCAAGAAAACTGACTGTTAATGTTACTTTCATTTAAAATCAAACAATTATAAAATCTCACCAGTCCTGACAGGCGACCGGTCAGTCCCAGTGCTGCACTGGTGACGGCTGGAGGTAACCCTAAGCTAGAAGAGAGCAGACTGTGCATTTCAGCCAGGCCTGGTCCTCCTTGTCCACTGGCGTGACGCTGAAGAACATTGATGGCTTCGTCCAAATGGTCCTCCATTTTATTCTGCTACAAAGAATAAAGAACAATGGACAATGAGACAGTGCAAGTATGTATGAATGGCTGTAGCATCCTGCATTTACCTCTGTAATCTACTTTAACACACTTTTGCATGAATAGACATGCTACATGAATGAAACAGATATGTTGACTCACCAAGGACTGAATTCCACCCTCAAAGTTGGGTGAAGGTGTAGCCTGGCCAGAGGACCGAGTCCACTGTGATGCAGAGCCTAAAAAGGAAAAGATCACAGGGAACATGTGCCCATGTTTACTGCATCATCTGGGTATATGCTCTAAACTGATACTAACACATTAACAGACAGGGAATGTCCCACATGTATGATGCTAATCCATTCACCTCCAAAATCAACATTCCATTTATTGCTTGCTTCATTTATAGATTTCTGTTTGAACACGGCCTGACCCGGCGGGACCCATCGGGTTCAATCAGCCCAAGGTTGCGTGCCCACTTTCTAATGTGAGTGCTGGGTTAGTCGATGTGAAGCACTCCTGAAAATGACGTCTTACTCATGAACACTACAGAGAGATGATTGATGCAACTGGGGCTTGAGCTTGGGCCACTTTTCCTGTCGTACTTTGTGAGTCATTTTGGTTAAATGCTATATATGAAGCACACTAAATCAAAGACACTACAGTTTACGCCCACATTTTGCTGTTTAAAGCCAGCCACATGCAGAAGAGATATCTGTTCTTTTACACACTGAAAGCTTTTATTGGGTCTAAAAATGATGCGCACATAAATGTGTCGAACATTACGAACATGGAACATCAGGTGAAAGAAACTGCTTTCTGATTTGTAAAATGTGAAACATGTCCTGTACACAGTACATTGTATATATATACTACATATTACTAATACATGCTTTAATACTATACACAGTATGAAATATACATTTGTTATCCATACTTTTTGTACTAAGAGTGAATTAAATGCACAATTTCAAAGTAACATATTTCCTCATTTCATTTTTGATTGCGTTCCTGATTATCCACCCCTTTTCTCTTCTCTCACTTTGTGCAAGCAGCAGTATTTGATGTACTAAGTGTGAGATGAGCTCACTCAGTGCAGAGACAAATGGGGAAGTGACCCCGCCCTGTTTTTATTTTTACTGTATTTTCCCTTCCTCTCTCATGAGTTATATTTAGTGTGTGTGTGTGTCTGAAAGATCAAGTGAAGGTTAATCTGTGGATGGGGTACTATTAGTTACATTTTATAAAATCAGTAAAAATATGGACATACTATAAGTACCTTTTGAATCTTTCAGTGAATGTAGGTGAGACATTTCTTACAGCGAGCTTGCTTCTAAATCAGATGACCTGAATGTCAAGATAGTCTTGCATGCCAAACTTATCTCCGTTCTATGTTTGTTCAGTGCCAGCACAAGAAAAAGGTCTGACTGAACTCAATGACACAGGGAAAAAAAAACAAAAAAAAATTTGGGTTATTTACATTTTTTAAGTGTGGATGGCTCAGCCATGCTCTTACTTCACATAATGCTGCAGAGACGTTTTATATGTAGCTTAAGATGATTGCTTGTTATTGTTTCTAACTTAAATTAGTAATTGAGAGTATTAATGATGGCAAGGTTAATAGGTGGGAACACCCAAGGTGGAAACACAGTCATCCATGTAATGTACTTTTAGTATGTTTCACTGACAACGCTGATACATATTGTGACGGAATTTTTCATTTTTCAAAAATGAAGTCTGACATCTTACTTTACTTTCACTTTTAACCCAACAGATGGAGCTACACTGTCACTAGGAACCATCCGGGCTTAGTCAAAAGATTTTACCATCCCCTTCAACAACAGGAACCAGTGCTGAACAAACAAAACTACAAAACAGCCATCTGACCTTGAAGCCACAGGAAAAAATGACTAGAGCTATCCCCTCACCTGATACAGCCTGGGGAGAGCCAGAGGGAGTGGACGGGGACGGAGGGAAGGCATTACTGTTTGGGTCTGAAGGGTAGATCTGGACACAGAAGGTTTTGTTTTTAATTAAATGAAATGCAAGTTCATCCTTTACATTTGTTATGCAATACAAAGATGATAATATACATCATTTAAAGTCATGTATTTTATTTCTACTTACAGATGCCAGAGCTTTTCCAATTTCATCACCTGAACTTCCAGGTACTGCCCCACGATTGGCTTTTGGCGAAGAAAAAAACCCAAAACATTTCAATTCGATCCTCCAATTACAATTCTGCTACGACAACGTTGCATGAAAACATGAAGAGCACATTTCACAAAGAAATGTGCACAAAATAAAATGTTTACCCATAATGGTGTCAGTGCCAGCGATGGGGGGTGTGTGGCTGGGGACTCCGAAGCTGCTGGAGCCAGAGTGGAAGCCAGCGGGATGAGCTCCGTTCACCTCACTGCCATGCAGGGGGTAGTTTTGGGGAGAGAGGGGCAGTGGCTGCCGTTTCTTGGAATCAAAGACACCCAATGATTTGAATGCACAAACCCACAGAAGCTCAATGATGCATTTGTCAAAAAGTGTCAAAGACCTCATTATGCCTTAACAGAAAAACAAGTCCAAGAGCATGAAGGCAGAGCTCACCAGTCTGTCTTGGGGGTTGATGGCAGTGAAGGGACCATGCTGGCTCAGATGGGGGGAGTTGCCCAGCATGGCAGGATAACCAGGCTGAACCATCGACCTAGCAGAACCCCATGGATCGGAGGGTGGGTGGAGGCCTTCTGTCAGGGGGCATCCAGTGGAGGGGGGTAGAAAAAAGGGCGAGGGATAACCAGCCATAGGAGAGGAGAAGAGAATGAAGGCCACATATGAGACATGTCACATTACTGTGATGACTTCATTCAACTGTGATGTGCTATTCAGTACCCAGGCACCACGGGGTGTTCACTGGCATACGGCCACAGCACCCAGGATCACCCAGACTTCCATAAGGATATTATGGAGAACTACTTTCACAACCATACTGGCGATTGAAGAGCATTCCAGGTCTTTACTACCTCTGAAGCTGTGTGATATATTCACCTGTATTTAACAACAACAAGTGTCTCAGTCGGACTGAACTTTTCAACACAATGAACATGGGGAGACTCTGAAGGCAAATCTTGTTTAGACTCACTCACCTTGCATGTAGAATGGTGGTGGGTAGACATTTCCTGCCTTGGAGGCTGGGTAGCCGGCACTGTCCCTGTTAAAATCCTCTCCTGAGGCTGGTGCATAAACCTACAGAGAAAAAAAAGGAATGAAGTGCCTCTAAACAAATCAATATATTAATGCAAACAAACTATGTGGTGTGTGTAACTTGTTGCACAAATGTAGAGCAGTACATACTATATATGGCATTTTCGTTTAAGATACTCAAGAAAGTTTCCTGGGAGCTTCTTATGGGTGACCATAAACTCATTTTTCTATAAAAATAGTGTTTGGACCTGAGTAAGATTTTCAAACATGCAAACAAAAAAACAATATATGCATTAAATACCCGATGAAACACAGCTCTTAAAACTGTGTGTTCCCTCCAAGCCTAGAATCTATTTTTACTATCTGGTTTTACTACTTAATTCAATAAACAGGCTGGTGCAACATTTCTGCAGACTAGAGCACTTAACATTTTGTATTGAATGTGCAGTGTCAGTGATTTTATTGGACTCTGTCTTCTCTCTCTGTAGGGCTTTTACACATTACCCTGTTAAACAGAAACACACTGAAAATGGTTTACAGATACATAATTCACACTCTTCGCCACAGTGAGATGTGACCATACAATGGGAGATGCAGTTGGATTTGGTGTGTGGTATAATGGGCATAAAGGAACCAATGTTATGAACCACCATATAATTCTCAATCAAGACTATTCTAGACGGAAAAGCAAGTATCAAACTGTGTCTGCAAAACTCAAATCCAAATGGACTGAAGTTTTCTTCTGTAATTTGATTGAACAGAGAGAAAAAAGAGAGGAAAAAGAGGGGAGAGGAGAAGAGGGAACGGAGAGATGCACTCCTAATTACTGAACCATCTGCCGAATCCTGGATGGCAGCCAACTCCACTGGCAGCTGGGATAGAGGGATGGGGGAGGGAGAGAGAAAGGGGAGGGAGGCGGCGGGAAAGAGAGGGAGGAGGCAGGAGGGGGATGAGTGTGGGGTAGAGAGCAGGGGGGAGGGGGGAAGGAAGAAACAGAGAAGAGGAGGAAATAGGGTGTCCAGAGAGCGAGAGTGGGAGGGAAAAAAATGAGGTGGAGTAAGAACCATCAAACCCCAGCATGAATTCCCTTCAGTGATCTAACGAGTATACTTGGCAGAGGGGAAGAAATGTGGCCATAAAGTAAAGGGCCTACAAATACAACACACTATAAATACATGCTGCAAATGAGTGACTGGGTGAATGAGTGGCTTCCCCCCCCCTTCCTTCTTTTTTTTTTTTTACTTCAGCAGCGCAGATACACAGCTGTAAGAGCTGGATATCCTGTATAGGAGCTGTTCAACTGCTTTATGCGCCAAGGAGAGGCTTAAGATGCCAAATGGAATGTGAAAATGGGGCGTAAAACACAAAAACATGGGCTCCCATGGACTGACTGCAAAGGCTGAGATATAGTGCAGGGCTGCTACGTTTCTGGATGCTAACACTCACCGAGGAGGGCAGGCCAGGGGGCACCTTCCTGATCTTTTTCGGGTGTGATTCTGAGAGGAGGAGGACAGAGTGAAATCACACAAGCATGCTTACAGACACAAAGATCTTAACTTATTGCAGAACACAACCACCAATGAGGGGATTCGTTTATGCAGCACCCTTTCCTCTGAAGTCCTGCTAAACCAATCTATCCATCTGTCTTGTGACTACTCATTAATGTCTAATCAAAAGGTATTTTAATCTGATGCTATTCAGTGACTTTCCTCATTGAGATCTCATATTGATTCCACTCTCTTAAACTAAACAGAAGTGAAATTTCTCAAAGACTTTTTAAAACCTCAGCAGGAGAAGTGATGATACACGCAGAGTTAAATTTAAATCAGAATAAAGAAAACTTTTTCTGAAACAAAATCTGTGATGACTGACTGTGTTCAACACTGTGCTTGAAATGGTCCTTTACAATCTTACCAATGGGGTCCTGTGACGGTCTCCTGCGGGGGTTGCTTCCCTCATAAGAGTAAAACTGGGAGTTGGACTTCAGGCCAGACGGGGAGAGGGCATTGGGACTGGGCATGGGTATCTCACTGGGCATAAAGCCCTGCTTAAGACAGTACAAAAGAAAGCACAAGCTCATGTAGCATAAAAGGACAGGCAAAAAGGAATAATTATGGAAGTCAATTCAAAAAGATACAGGAAAGGAACAGAAGACTGACTCTGGTACAGGATTTCTCCAAAAGAGCACAAGGAAAGAAGGGGTGATAGTGTAGCAGAACACCTGCATTTCTGACCGATTTACCTGTGTTACAAACGGTGAGTATGGTCCTCGCTCGGCCTTCCCTGTTAGAGGAAAGGAATATAAAAGCAGGTCATGACTGTGAAAATTGAGCTTTTATGTCAATATTAAATTACAATCTGGCCATTCCCCTTTCTCCATTTGGGTGCCTCCCATCTGCTCTGTGAGTGTATATGATGATGTGTGATATTTATGGCTGTGGACAGCAAAACAACAACAAATTGGCCCATTATAAATGGTTCAGGGGCAATTGTGCCCAACCTCCATCCCCTCCCCTGATAGTTAAACAGAGGAGAGCTATAGGCTACCGTAGTCCCAAGGGAGAGCCTTGTTTGTGCATGGGTGCCCTTACATTTCCCCCACCCCCTCCTGCCCTGAACACACAAACTGCAACACACGGAGAAACCCCTCCTCCACATCCTCCCTGATCAGCCTGCTCCCTTCACACATTGTTAGCTAAACATAAATGTGGTTTGCCTTAAAGCGGTACATTAGTATCTAACCTGTGAAAGGCTGCTCTCTCAAACAAACAGCTCATTGTTTTGGTTCAGTCACACAGACCATTGAGATAAACTTGTGTACTTCAATGGGTACATTCTTCTGTCATTAATTCTTCTTATTAGAAACACTGGCCCCAAGCTCTAGTGACTGTCTTTGTTTTTTTTTTTTTGTTTTTTTTTTAAAAGACAGTGTGAAAGTTGTGGTGTCTATCCTTCAACAGCCAAGTTAAATCTGCACCGTCTTACCAACAATCCCTGGTCCAAACATAGGGGCAGAGGCAATGCCTTCTTGCTCACTGTAAAGGCCTTCTTCTCCATAACCCTGAGTGAAAGACAACAGAGGCATCAGTGATATAAAAATAAATGAACAAAAGCAAATAAATCCCATTATCAACACCCCTTTCACACCATGTAATTTATGTAAGAAAAGAAACCCTTGTGTACTTGTGTAAGTGAGTCAATAAAGATTATTAAATTTGGCTCTGAGACCCCATGCCAGGCCTAGTTTTTAGGCAGTTCTGACACTGCTCTGTTTTGGGAAAAAAGGGTCAATATAGGATTCTTCAGCAGCTACCAGCTACCAATAATGTGCTATACCGTGTTGTTCAATTATTGGCTTGTTTCAGCTGGACCCACATTACATTTTCAATCAGTGACAGTGACATTGTGCACAGAGTTTCCAACTGGTGCCAGTCCAGGTGTCCTGGCCAAACGGGAGAAATTCTGGTCACTTATTGTCTGGTTATGGACCATATTTTCCCATGTTTTTATGTCCAAGTGACTAATGGAGACAACAAATTTTGACGGTTTTTTAGACGCATAACAGGTTGCAATGTTACCCCTCTGGGCGTTTGCGCACCATCAATGTACGTCCACTAAAGGTGTTTGTTTATTTGTAACTGACAGGCAAAGATTGTTATTTTAAGTGTCTGACAACATATTGGAAAGGATCTCTACAATGATACCTTTTTGTTTAAACAAAACAGCCACAATATCCTCTCATCAAAGCCACCAGACTCTATTCACAGAAAGAGTAATTTCATCATTGTAAAACACACTGCTTTCAAAAGCAACAAAACAAAACAAAACTCACTAAAACCTTCCTGGTTCATCTTTTCACTGTTACAACACTCATCACCAACTTTGATTTAAATAAACTGTTAAATCAGGAGAGGAAATAGAGAACGACATCAAAGAAGCAGCAAAAACGGCGTTCAGAGCCGCAATATTTTCATGTTGGACTTCAACAGATTTCCTCAGTTAAAAAAAAGGGACGAAAAACCCCCCCCAGTAATTAGTGAACCACAGAAACTGTTGTTTTGTGACTCCTGTCCGTCATGCAGTGCACTCGGTGCTGCTTTTTTCCCACAGTTGAAAATTATTTTCACAATCGAATGTCTGGATTTTTTACAATTTAGTTTGTTTTGTTTTTTTTCAATTTAGTATTTTTTTTTATACAATTTAGAAATATTATATATATTTTATATACTTGAATTTAGAACATTCGTTGACAACTCTGAATGTGAACATAACATTGTTTTGCAGCTAACTCTCAGATGCCTTTGCTTTTGTTCATGGATCATGTGTATGTGTGTAATTCAACTTGATGTCTAAGTCACTCAAGTCCAACAGCATGACATCTACATGACCAAAGTCAGCATAGTAAGTGAGGATAAATCATACCCGTCCCTGGTTGAACGATGGACTGTTCTGTTGTCCTGGTCCCCAGGGACTGGACCCACTCCTCTCATCTATACCTGGAAGACAAAGAACTGGGTTAGGCCTATTAACCACTGAAAGGCAGACAGATTCTGAACAGGGATTTAAACTAAGTTCAGAGAATGATGAAGTTGACCTGCTTTGATACAGGTTTTTCAGACTGCTCGAAGTTACCTCCATTGAAGAGCTTCACTTCACAGCTCACACAGAGACAGCATAGTGACAGCGCTGTCACATAGCGTGGATATGAGCTGTAGGAAGTTTGAATAATTAACACCCAGTATGAGGCTCCCAGAATCATCCTCGACATTCTTCATTCTCCCACTCTACTCCTTTACATTTTCCATGGCAACAGTCATTCATCCCCCATCCATTCTCTCACATTTGGCCTACACCTTCGCCTTAACACAGACACAAGGTCTCAATCTTACATCGTTGACACACGTTATCCGAGACCAGAGCACACCAGCTTTCAGAGAGCTGAATGTGTTTGAAAGGAGTGATTTTAAAGATTGGTGAAGCAGAAATTCCTGCCCGTCCCCTTTCTCTCAATCTCCTCTCGTACTGCAACACAGCATCTCTGGGGGAAAGCTGAAGCTTAATTGTGTGCTGATTTGCATAATTGTGCATATTAATGAAGTTCAGCTCTATGAATATTCATATTTTTGTTTTGTTGTCTAATTAAAAAGCGGAGAGGGGTGATGGGAGGGGGGTAGAGGCGGGCTAGAATCATGACAGGATCAGCAGTAGAACAGAATGATGGGTCCACAGCGCTGAGAGCTGCTAGATTGCCGTGACAACTGTGATCTATACGCACGACACCAGCAGAATAAGAGATGAAGGAGACAATGTCTTGTCCCCTCTCTATGGCTGACTGTCACTCTCCACGTCAATCAAAGACAATAAAGAAAATGCACAAACCATTTGCTTCTGTTTTAAGTCATCAGTGCTCAAGCTTGAGACAAGAAAAGGCTCAAATACAATATTGAGTGTTTGTGAGAAAGTATGTTTTTTCACAGCGAAATTGACAGAAAACAGTAATGGGCTGTATATTCAAGGATTCTATTTTAATTACTCTATTATTCATACTTTATTTAGATAAGCAAGTTATGGTGTCAAGCAAACAGTACTGCCACATTAAATGTAAGTTTACAGACAAGTGGAACAGGCTTTGATTTTGGGGCCAAATGTCACAAGTATTCACATTTTATTTCATATCATCATTAGTACCATGTAGCATATCAGAACAGTCTGGAAAAAAATGAAAGATTCGAAGCTTAGTATTTCCCCTACGACTTTTTCCAGCAGCAGTGCCGAAGTACACTACAATTAATGTGTTGAAATTTTCAACATTATTGAGAATAATGTCCATTTTGCAGCACACACACATCAAAAGTGAATCAAAAGGCCTACATTTATTTGCAACTGGAAGTGAACAATCACCTGTGCAGGTATGAGAAATGTTCAGGAGTGTTTAACATTCTGTGAATGAGTGGAATGCTCGCAAACAGAGTACCAGATCAGAATAGGGTAAACAAGAGCCTGCTCCATAGACCTCCATAGATCCTAGACTTCCTGCTCAGTTCCACTGCTTGACATAGGAACTCTATATGGCCGCTTCAGGTTTACCGTACCTTTTGATCCGTCTTCCACAATACAATGACAGGACAAGTCACGCTTAGAGGAAATTGGTGGAGATTATTTTTATAATCTCTATTACTATCATTATTGCCTGCGTTGCTGCCAGCTGCGCTTTCAAATGACCAATAACCAACAACAAACTGCTGTTGCCGAGTTCACACTACAGGATTTTAGCCGTTTTTCCACTCGCTGACAGTTTTTGAGCTCGCCGACAAAGGCCCCCACATCAGAGCCAAATCAGCATTCGTTTGGCACTTGATTGCGATGTGTGAACTGTTCAAAGTCGCAATCTGAGAGCTCGCTGATGCCTCGCAGATGCCAGAGGACATCAAGCAGGCCAAATCTCTGGTTCTGTTGAGGACGGGTCGGGCAGTCATGCAACGATCTATAGCCAACGAGAACAGACACGGTCATGGTGCAGGGAGGAGTCGAGAAGGAGAGACGGAAGAGCACTGAAGCAGTAGCTACAAACCACAACAACATTAACTGCAACATGGCTGCAAATCAACGCATAAACGACTTGGACCGTTCATTTCTTCCTTTTCATACACTTAAGTGTTATAATGCAGGTTTATATGTTACATGCCACCACAGAGGTGTTACCTTGTCTGAGTGACTGCCTGACACACGTCTGCTTTTGGTCTAGTTCCTTTGAAGCTTCTTTCATCACATTACTGTTTTGTCTTATTCACAAGTTGTAGTTTTTGCATCTGCCCCCATGGCTTGTGCACACCTCATAATACATGTTAAAAACGAGAGCCCTTTCAGGTTTGCATTTTAATAGTCACACCACACATGTTGATTATGTTATTGTTGAATAATCAAGTCCATATCCACTGTTGCTGGTGCAGACAGGAGAGGGCAGAGAGGCAGAGTGAGGAAAGCTGGGTTTTCGTGGCTTGTGTTTAAGTGAAAAAACTGTGATTTGCTTCCCAACTTGAGGGCAGACAAAGAAATGGGATTTAAAAAACAGAAGACAAAAATGATGAAGGAAAAGAGCTTTCCTACGTGACCAGTGAACAGATATCAACAGGTGGGACACACTACATGAAAGCTATTGAAAAATAAAAAAGCCTGAATTTTAATAAAAACCACAAGTTGCCAGCGAATAACACAAAGTTGAGTTAGATAAGCAGGGAAAAGCCTGGGAAATGAAAAAACAGAACAGGCAGAGTGGAGCACCAAGGCCACATAGACCGATGGGCACAAGATTTACGGAATGGCATCAAGGACAGACAGCAACATTCCTGGCCTGGGTGTTACACTGTGGTGGGGAGAAATTGGGAGCGCTTCAACAGAGACACCAGATCACACTGCTGCTGCAGCAAGAATCATCATTGTCATGTATAAATAAGACTAAATGAGACTACAGAGGTATACACTTAAATTACATTATGAATGACAATATTACACTGAATCCTGTGTCATATTTACAGAATGATTTCCAATAGCAGTCATGAAAAGTTGAAAACCATGAGGAAACCATGAGTAGTGTACTACTCCAGGACTACCAGGACTGGAAAGAGAAAAATGAAGAAAAGGGTGAGTAACATCAGACAAATTCTCTGGTGAACCCCAATGCACTTCTCCTCCCACCATGAAACGCCCCTTTAAGCATGGCTAGTCTATAATTACACAGGAAGAGATACTGGGAACAGACAGCCAGCCTGAGTCATAGGCTTCATGAGCAAAACTCCGGCACATACATTGACCAAACTTGCAGACATGTCTTGGTTTTTATAGGCACAGTGCCCCAGGCACCTATAACTGTGTGTGCTGTTTTGTCTACACACCTTCTTCCTTCCCTTGGCAAAGTGAGTCACACAGACACAAAGCATGATGTCAGATCAAATCTCAAGAGAGTGAACAATGTTAATGAAATACTGAACAATGTACAATAATACAGGCTGGCTGTTTTAACCTGTGAGTCACCGGAGACTTCCCAAACACGAGTGTCCTCTAACACACTAACAAATGCAGCTTTGAATGCCCTAGTTCTGATAGTGTGAAATTACATACATTTCATCAGCAATATGTGCCAGGAATTCCAATTTTAAATGGCAAATCTACTTGTGAGTTTTTTCAGGACCCACTAACACATCTGAAAATGGAACATTTCATGCAAATTTGAAACTCTTCCCCTTCTGCATTTCAGCTGACACCAAAGTTTAAAAATACATTTTAGGATTCTCAGTTTTCAGATACCAAAAATGAAAGTGCACTGAAAATCACTTGAACTACTAGTGAAAGGGATTGAACAGGCACACGCTGTAACATCTAGAGCAGAGATATTATCCTCACTGAAGGCTCTAAAAGGGAGGTTCCCCATAGCCACACATGTAAAACCTCCACATATCCCAAACTTTAACCATACTGGCAAAAAAAAGCATTTAAGCGACTCTATAAGGAAAACACATGGCAGCTGCTCCACCAAAAGCAGAAACACAGTTTGACCAAGTCAGGTTCTTTGAAACTAATCACATGCAACTTTAACTAGCCAGAAAACATCAAATTATTTACATGACCAGCTTTAACTACATATGGACATCAATTGTGGTGGAGGTGCCTTTTCATCCAAAATTAATCTTTTAGCAACATATGCTACATGACTGATCTGTCCTATCCCACTATCAGTATGTAAGCATGCAAGGCAAAATGTATGGTCTTATGCTAGATGGAACATTTTGGGAAATATTCTTTCTTTCTGAGAGTGAGATGACAACATTTTCTACACACACAGAAATGTGAAAACAAGAAATAGAAGTTGTGTGCTAGTTCATGACAAACAACAGCTTATCCATCTGGCCAGTACTTCTCTTGCAGCAGCATTGACTGCCAGAAACGGACAGTGAGCACCAGTTTTAGTATAGGTCTCTGGCAGTGTTTGTGGCATAAAACCTAGTAAACTCGTCAAGATGACAAGACTTCAAGAAGTCACATGCGTCTGGCTGTTGATCACCAAGAAATAGCTACAGCATAAAACTACTCCCTAATAAAGAAATTGTCATTTTTACATTTCTCTTTTCATACATATTAAACGAAAACAAAGATAAGACCTGTTAATTAGTAAGATTCCGATATTTTGGTAGGTGTACTTTTGAAAACTGGAAAGAGTCAGGCTAGAATTTTTTTTCCAGATTCCAGTCTTGCTAAACTAAGGTAATGGATAATTGCTTTCCGTATGCTCAGAATATTGTGAACAAACATTGTTTTGTGAAACGTGCTGTACACGTTTCTATGGACCAATGTGAGAATCCACTGTAATTAACATCAATTACAGTGAACCACAGTAGCTGTAGAAGCAAACTGCAACATTTCTATAGCCAGCAAGGACGAGTGCTCGATACTCAAAATATAGATTTTGGGGGCAGTATAATTTCAAGGTTGAGACACAATGCCATGTGTAGCCGTTGGACTGATACCATCAATGTGCCTCTTTTCAGGGTCCCAACTCTCTAGAGTCAAGTTTGCTATGATTATTAACTGCCACTGACTCTTATCATTTTATCACACCATACTTTAGCCCCTTTACTGCTAATATTGTGTGGAGACTTGAATAATGCTAATCACACCCATTGTGATGTTACAAAAGTTAAACATTTTATATGTTATGGTACATTTTTTATTCACTGCAGCACTGCATTACAATGCTTGCAAAGTAAAAAAAGTTGTGCCAATGTTTGACTCACATACAGTTGGGCTCCCATTCATTGTTATCTACATCTGTCAACAATGGCCAATACACATTTGAAACCATTGCTCCTAGTCAGAGTTGAATCACAAATCTTAAACCCTTGCAGTTAATTTTGGCTACTGAACCAAACATGCTAACCAATTTAACATTACTTCAACCATTTAAAACAAGTTGGAATGAAACCAATATTAATCTATAAAGCTAATAAAAACTACAAATACCTGCTAGCCATGACTCTAATATTTATGTTTGAAAGATAGTTTTACTTACAGTATTCAGGGTTTTGGCCCCTTAAATGGGGAGAGGGGTCACAGTATTTCTATAACATTAATATGATCCTGAATGGAACTTAACACTTTCAGATTGCAATGTTATCTGTTAGATAGCCTTATAGTTCAGTCTTAGTTAAAGGAAAATAGGAAAATGTTGAAATACTTTTGCAGAACAAATCAAGATTTTCTAGGGTATTTGACTTTTTCTTTCATTTGCCATGTGTTTTCAATGTCTGGAGAATAGGTCAACTTTCTTCCAGGTTTTTCAGGACACATGGGAACAAAGTATTTGTAAGCCGTGACAAAAGAACATGTAAGTGGCCCTCAAGTGAATAGAAGAAATAGAGCCCCCCCATACCCCACCCTGCCTCTGCTTGCCTTGTCTTTCATCTTAGCTTCAATATCCTGTTTCATTTCCATTACCAGCCAAAAGACCTACTGCACTTTGAGAGATATGAGGGTGACAGAGAAAGGTTCATGTAAAACGCGAGGATCTATTTTCTACTATATGGATAGAAGTGGACAGATAGGCATTTTAAAATGCAAAACACTTTTTATGTATGTCAGGGGCTGAGAAACACCCCAAAACAGTCTGATCTTGAGTATCTCTGAGACTGATTGTTTATAGCAAGCTACATTCAATGGTCTGTAAGGCTGGTAATGTTGATGATGACGATGGAGAACAGCTCTAGATGAAAATGAGTTATGTGAAAGCGAAAAGTAGGCCGCAAATTGCAGGACAAGGGAATACAGTTTGTCAAAAGGTAAGCAGAGGAGATTAATTGGGCTGTTCCCATAAACCTTCACCCTCTTCCTTTGTCCTTAAGTGATTGAATGGCAACAGCTGACAAGGTGAGGAAAGGGACACCTGCAAGGCATGGGTGAGGAAGGGTAGAGGAGATGACACTTGATCAGCATAACATAAAACAACCTGGCAATCTTTCCTGTGGTTCTTTACAATAATCTGTGATCTGAAACACAATTTCTCAAAACAAAAAAAAAAGTGGAGAAAATGAACAATCTCTATTACCATTCAAAACAGCATGAATGAATGGGGTGGAGTAGTGAGATGACAAGAAGCTCTAACACACCATGCTTTACTGTCAAGAGATATACTGCAGAGCATTACACACAAACAACCGCATTTCAACACCAGCTTTAAATGAGAGGAAGTCAGAGAAAGTGAAATTTTCTTTTCTTTGTCATGACATTTCTTTTTTTCCACATAAGAGAATCAGATACATTATTTGATTTGAGAGGCATGGGGAAAGAAAGCCAGGAGGACACAGTAAATCAAAAAGAGAGTCAGAAAGAAAGACAATCATTAAAAAAACAGTAAGGAATAAGTTTTTCTCTCACCTGAACCTCCAAACTGACTGCTGGCGAGAGTAGTTGGCCGGTTCTTGCCATTTGAAACTGGAGGCTCAAACATCTGAAATGAGAAAAACGAAACTGTGAACTCACCAGTGCAAGTCCATCTAAGACTTGACTCAACTATATCCTCTTCACTTGTGCCAAGGTTGATTAGGTTGTAATTTAAACTATCCTATCATACAATCCATCCTACGTAGCCACCAGCTAAAGAGGGCATGAAACAATCTACACATTCCAGCTTCGATTGACTGACTGCTAAAATTAAAGTGACTACAACTGTCTTGTAAAAAGGTGGCTGATGTAATGGCGATGCAATCCTTCAAACCCTGACCAACTGACCCATTCATGGATGCCCTGATTTTCATTCACATTTCATCCTACATGATAACTGTTCAGGACCAATTATTGTCATTCTGTGAGCATAGAATGAACTGTGTAGGATGCACACTCGACAAATTTAAGCAATGTTCGGAGAGATCTTACCGCGCTAAAATCCAGCAAGTCATTGAGCTCCTTGTCTGTTTCCACTGCAGCCATTCTCTGCTGCTGTTCACTTAGGCCTTCAGTCTCAGCAAGCGACTACAAGCAGAGGTAAGGACAATATCAGTATATCTTGCCTATTTGGAGGACGGTTAACTATTCTGACCAGCAAAGGTACACAGTAGAGGAGTAGAGGTAAATATTATAAAAGTCGAGTATGACAACAATGTATGACAACTGGTGCATTTTACGTAATATAATCAAAAACAAAGGGAGGGTGAGAGAGGTTTAGGGGAAAATGTCAACATAAAAACCAGGCAGTCACTCACTGTGAATTTCACTCAGTGGGAACAGCCCACTTAAAGCGTATTATTATTATTATTGTGATATTTTCCATTTCATTTTACAAACTAGATCTTTACTCATCCTTTTGTTTAGCAAAATCAGTTATGACAACAAATTACTCATCAGCTGCTAAGATACAAAGACACAACACCGCCAGAAACAGCTATGCACATGTGGGGCAACCAAACAATCAATCAGACAGGTTTCAAACAAGTCCATCTGAGCATATCATCTGACCCAGTGGATGTAGCAGAACTGATCCATGGCTCAAACTTGGCCTACTGTGTCTATGGTAGAGGTGCAGACTATATAATGCAGAGGAAAGCAGAACATTCAAGGTGTCTTCCTTTTCACTTATTAATTACTGGTTCCAGTAACAAAGTTAAACTGGAAACTGCCTGTGTTGCTGCCTCTTCCGCTCTTAAGTTGTGTCCAGTGGTGTTCCTCTGTTTCCATATCTCAACAATAAAGCTGGTAGATAAAATGTTGTCATAACCAACAGGAAATATGACAAAAATTGTGAGATTGAAACAAAAATAGTATTACATTGTGAACATTGTAAACACAACTTCAGTCAATGTC
Organism: Chaetodon trifasciatus; assembly: GCA_037975065.1. Lineage (NCBI taxonomy): Eukaryota > Metazoa > Chordata > Actinopteri > Chaetodontiformes > Chaetodontidae > Chaetodon > Chaetodon trifasciatus. The sequence goes on from JBBMOE010000012.1 coordinate 4,462,871, forward strand.
CAGACTTGCATGACAATGTCAATTTCACAATGATTTCTTTCAGCTTTTCACAGTAGATAATGATTTAAGTAGATGACTCCAAAACATAAAGTAGATTAAACTCTGACATTTTTTTATCTTTCTACCAATGATGGCATTAAACCTGAATAACTAAGGCCTACATGGTAAAATAGAATTACCAATCTTGTAGTACTTTCTTGCAAGACCATCAGAGTATTGACCAAGTAATGAAAAATCCAGGCAGTTTGAAGAATTTCCCATGTAGCCCACATCTTACATGGACGACCATGGTTCAGCCACAGGCCACACTGCACTCGTTGTTTGTCAGGCCTGGACTCAGGCAGTTTCCTAAACCTCAAAAACCAACCTGCTCAAACGGTTCTTTTGAAAATCTCACAGAGTAATGACATGGCATTCTGGACTCTCAAGTAGGCAGTGTACTGTATCACAAGCATGTATCAAATGCAAGCCATGAGTGCAAAACATCTAAATAAATATCATTTTCATATGTCGTGAGTAAGCCAGCATGGCCACTTTGTAATACAAAAGCACTGCAGTAAATACCAGCTGGGATAAGTCATAATGTCATAAATTTGTTTGTAGTCAGAGGTGTTAATTACATTCAGAGTTTGTGATGATGTCAAGCAGATATACAATTAAGTTTCTTTCAGTTAGTGTCAATGATGTTTACTTGTGGCGACTGTTCCTCTAACCCAATGGAGTTTGGAATATGTTACCATTATTTTTGAGACTTTTGAGGCCACTTGAAACAACAATTTTGCAGTGTTGGGGAACGATGACCTAGTATTTCTCTGTAAAATGCCGTTGAAACTGGCTTAAACTGGCTTAGGATGTTTTACTAAACATCTACTAACATTGCTGCGAGATCAATTCATTATAAGTGTCAGCAATATTATCTGAGCTGCTGTGCATCATTACCAAAGACTCCAAAGTCATCTGCAGTACCAAAAATAAAAACATTTGGAAACTGCATTGCCAAAAGAAAGCATTGGGTACAGAGAGCTGTCACCGAAACTGACATAAAGTCACTTTAAGAGATATTTAATTTAACACTACAAATTATAACTCCAAAAATGTCTATAAGATTGAATTAACAGTTTTCAATCACCAAAAGCTGACCAGTATGAGCTACTCCAAGTTTATGTATCTACTGGACTGTGGTATTATTATCTGTCATGCTGTCAATTGTTTTGTTACGTTGTAAATAAACAACAATTTAAATAAAAAGAAATGAACAATTTAAGCAATTGGGAGGGGCCTGAGATTATACATGACCTCAAGTACATTAGTAAGATGTTACTGACATGATTTCATTCCTACAACTTGCATAACTCAGTATCATTATCTGGGCATCACTGAAGATTCACTTTCAGTCTAAAAAAATATATACACTAGAAACAGGAAAAGCCAATTAGTTTCAGGTAAGTGTACTATTCAGCAACAAAAGCATTATCCATCACATTGAAAAGCATCTAAATTTCATACCAATGTTATATGGATTACAGGAGTGCTACTTTTACCAGTTATCCTCCAGCAAATATTGTGAGAAATCTTATCACTGTTTACAATCAAGTTTTGGGCTGCAACATACAATTATTTTCATTGTTGATTAATCTGTCAGTTATCTTCCCGGTTAATTGATTAGTTGTTGGTCTATAAAATGTTAGAAAACATTTTTTTTAAATGTTGATCAGTGTTTCCTCAAGGCCAAGATGACGCCTGTTTTGTCCACAACCCGAAGATATTAAGTTTCATGTCATTGAGGAGAAGAGAATTAGAAAATATCCACATTTAAGAAGCTGGAATCAGATAATTGTGACTTTCTTCATTCTTAAAAAAAAAAATGCTAACACTGGTTAATCGATTAGCAAAGTAATTGGTGATTAATTTGATAGTTAACAACTCATTGATGAATCATAGCAGTTCTACTCAAGTAAAACCTTGACCAGGACAACACTAAAAATCAACAATGCAGTGAAAACACATACAACAAAATAGCAGCTGTATCTGATTCTGAATGCATGAAAGGATGCAACCACTAGATCAAGTCCAACCTTACAAAAAACAATGTGAATAGAGGTACAACTAATGACAAATGCGTTATCACATAAGTGCAAGACAAATTATTCTGACACGACCTAATCTAGTCATTTTAGTCATTGAGCTGAGGTCAAAATGGGGGACAAGTGTTCTAGCGCCTCCTAACAAATGGAAGTTGCGTACGCTTGTCTTGAGCACCCCCACCTTGGGCCTGACCATTTGGAGAAAAGTTTTACGGCACAAAAAGCCACCCAACATCTGATACCTGGCGTCAAATACAACACAATCAGCAGTCATCGGCCTGTGTTTTCAGGGCTCATCTGGAGGTTTAAACGCTGCGGGATGTTTTAAAGGACCTTAAAAACCTGTTGCCTGCCCTCACGTCGAGCAGGAGAGAGAGACAGTGATGAACACAAAGACTCGGGCCACCAAAGTTTCCGTTTGGTGGTCAAAACACAGCAAAACACGAATAAAAGTCAAAATTATCTAAGGGTCGTTCAAATTGTATTTTATGTTACGCAGGATGCAGCAAAGAAGGTTTCGGATGCATTTTTATTGCTTGTTACAGAGATGGTGTGCTGCTGGTAGCGGTAGAGAGGAGTAAAAATAATAGTTACCCCAGAGTTATAACGTTACTCTGAACTACAATTTAGTTATCATGTGCAATTTTGAGGTTTACACTCGTGAGTGCAGTGACCTGGGCAGCATTAGTGAAACTCAAACATCTTGATAACATGTGGAGGAGACTAAAATGTTAGCCACAACCAGGAACGTTACAGTTAGCTACAACAGACTAACAACGGCTGTCTACGTTCGCGTTTCACGGCTAACGTTCGTGCATTTGTACCTTTACAAACCTACAAACCAGGACTACCGGCAGCTAAACCCGTGGGAAGCTAACTCGGACTGGTAATATGCTAATGTGCTATAACGTTGAAGTCCGTTGAAGTGAACAAAGAAGTCTTTTCCACCACACATAAGCTAGTAATAATGAGTAGTAACACGGCCAGCTCGCTCAGGCCGAAGGGACCCCGCTTTTCCCAGCTGTGGCACTCGACACAACTTGAACGATGCGCTTCAAACTTGATCATTACTCCGGTAACGACGTGGCAGACAACTTCTGTTTGACATGCACATTATTGCTATGAACGCGTATTTATCCATATATTTACCTGGATTCAATTATGTGGCATCCAACGCGGAGAAATCAACGTCTGGAGTAGAGAGAAAAACAAAGTTAGGGATAGGATCCTTCCCCCCGTGGTCCGGACTGTGGGCTTGATGAAAATGAGGAAAGGCAATATATGAACCACTCCTCCGCCGCCGCGTCTCGTTGTCTTCGTCACGAAAGTAAAAACACGTCTCTAACACAAACCATAACTCTTGTCTTGCCCCGTTTATTTCTGGCTAGAGAAATAGTAACCATTTCATTCTCCAAGTAGACATTTTAACAGCCTCCACATTGTCGGTTCACCCGGAGTATCACTCCGCAGCACAGCCGACGGGAGGACATGGACGCTAAAACATCAACGATGTCCGATCTGAACTGAAACGAAGTAACCAAACGAAGCGGGTTTCAGCAGTCTTTGTATTGACGCGGCGATTATTTTAAATACCACAAATGTCACTGTGCTGTGACTGTAAACGAGACACAAAATGAGTGGAGTACAGACTCGCGGGGATCTATGTCGGCTGGCGGATGAGGACAGCGGAAAGCCCAACAGACTACACCAGTTGAGGATGGAATGATAATAACAGAGGGGAGACCAATTGGATACGACGAAAATTTGATTGGCAAGTGAGGCACCCAAATATGTTGCATTATCAACCTTTAGGGCAGTCTCATTTTGCCTACGGGTTTCTTGCACTTTAGCTTTGCTGTTTAATAGTGCTTGTGCTACAAAATTGTTCGTGTATGTGTGATGGGAGTCCACCATGCTCAGCTATGTCAATCATGGATAGAATTGTATGAAAGTTTCTCTCAAGGTGAATTGTTATTGGCCATGTTGTTTAAACTCATTGTCAAAGACAACAAATGCCCTTGTTATGAATTAATCCCTGAAAACACACACTGTCCACATATAGTATGACAATATGCACAATATTTCAATAAAATGTAATATTATTTTGACGTGCCATTTTTGCCCTGTAGTAGAACAAACATCTGTAGTTTGAAAGCACTATGAAAAGATCGCTGAAAATTTACAGTTCATTATATGTACATTGACATTTGCAGTCTTTCAATATCAACTATAATCAAGTGTTTGCTTGAGGAGAAAAAACATAATTAGTTAGAAAACATTATGAATACATCCCTGAAAAATATTTGTGTGGCCTACATGTGTGATATTTGTAATCTTACAATATGTAATTATGCATTTACCATTTGTCCAGCCTAGTTTTTGTTCAGTGTTTGGGGAGATAAACAAAAAACAAAACCAAAACAAAACACAGAAGCACAGCATGTTGAGTTCAAAATGTAAACGCATGAGTGACTGTCTTTATCTGTGCATGGAAGATAGAAAGAAAGTGGCAAAAAAGAAATGGTAGAGCTACTTCCTTTTGTCAAACCAGAATCAAAAGACTTCATTTTACAGCATGAGGCAGCATCTAAGACACAAACAAAAGGGCCTGGCTGCTGTTTTTCATGAGTTGTACCTTGGCAGTTATGTAAACAACGCTGCAGTTAATGTGAACGTTTGCTTTGAGACTTTCTAAAGAAAACCTCAACTGGTTTTAGGGGAAACAACCTAAATAACATCTGTGCTGGCCTTTACGAGAAAACTCAGCCATCCACTTTGTGGTTCACAAACACACACATGCTCAGCATGCATTGCACACATGCAGCTCAAGCACCAACCTGTGTGCCATTAACAATGGGATAAAAGTCTGGTTGTCTGTCATCCCTTTAGAACTCAATAAATCTATTTTTTTAAATTACCATAACAACAGGCAACACATGCTTAGAATTGCACTGTTAAAGACACATGCAGCTAAATGAGGAAGACAGAAAGGGTATAACTCTGTTCTGTGTTTTTGCACCAGGGTAAGCAGATCAACCTCATTATGACAAAACTAGTCTCATGTCACAGATTCACTTGCAAAGCTCCTACAGTACACCTGGGGAAAGAAGGCGCATATATTTGCCATGGAAGTGATCATATCGCAGCTCTACACTAAACATCAAACAATGGTTTGTTGCCTTTCAAAAAGTAGGACAAATGGCATGGATGCAAAACAACACCAAGGTTGTACGGTTAGGTGCAAGACGCAAGAAAAAACCTATATATAGAGTGGAACTCCATTTTCCTATCCCCCAAGTGTGTACCCTCCTCTCCACCCACTCCTTCCTGGGCTCTCTCATCTTCTTCTAGACAAGCACTGTAGCTTTGGAAATGGGTTACCCCCATGCAGCCACCCACGCATCAGGTACAGTATGAAAACCTGGGGCATCCTGTTATGACTTCTGGTTTCCTGTTTCCTGTGAAAAATACAGCCCCTTCTTTCACACACAAAACACATTCATGTGCTCCACCACCAGTCACACACCAAACAGAGCAGGACTGGGATCAGCTGCTGACACCCCATTCCAAATATATTAGTTTGAGCGTTTGTTCTTACAAGCCTGGATCAAGCTTTTGGGAATGTGTTCAGTATAAATATCACATGGCCGCTTGGATTCAGTCAAAGATATGGTGGCATGCTTCCTCTTTTTAGATGATTCCCAACAAGACTCAGTCTAATATTTTGGTGTGTTTTTGACGGGGTATCACAGACGGTGACACTGGTGTAGACAGTGTTTGGCCCTGTGAAATTTAGTGCAGCATTGTGAGAAAGTCATCATGCTCTAAGGTGACAAGAACAGCTGTTTTCCCCCATTCTTCACAACATTTAATTTGTTTTTATTCCTTGTATACATATCCTCATTTCACATGCCAGGGAGGAAGATGTACAAGTGTCAAGGGACCACTGAAACAGCAATAACAGCGGTGTGTGCTCGTGTGTGAACTCTAGGCCCCCCGTTTTGACAAAAATATGAAAATAACACAGTTTGTGACACGCAGCATGCTGCACACGCACGCACACACACACACACACCCTGCCAAGATACCTGAGCATCTCTCTCAACAGGGGTCAGCCACATCCTTCTTAATGAGCAGAAACCTCTCTGCCTTCCTGTGGTGGCTCTAGCCTGCCATGCTGAATGCTCAGTGACAGTGTGCACGGTTGATTGTCTTGGCACAAAGTCATGGCCCTGTTTTCCCCTCCTTTATGCTTCTGTTGGCGCTCAAACAGAATTTTAACGTATTCATTTAGTCGATTTCTCATGTGATTGTTTTTGTCAGTGTTGGATGGATTTTTATTTTTCATGCAGGTCTAAAAGCAGCAATGTTCAGTGTTTCTTCTGCTCAGCATGGCCTTTACATTCTGCAGACCACTCACTCTTTTTCTTGTTTTTTTTTTCTCAAAGAACAAGCACAATGCCATCCTGTTCTTTTTCCTCATTTTTAGCTCATCATCCCCTCCCCCTTTCTTGCAGATTTGAATTCATTAGCAATCAAAGAGCCACTGACAAACGCCCAATCTTAATTACCCCCTTATTTGCATATTTGCATATTAATGACTGCAGACTTTGCTGTTTTTCTGCTGCAGCAGTCCCCCTCCCATCAACATTGCTCAGACCTCGCCTCCCCACATGCTGCAACACTACGTCCTTCTCTGAGCTCAAGGCCTCATGCTTTCAGCCTGAAGTTGACAGACATTCAAGGGAAGACATTTTATTATCACTCCACACATGAGCCAAACAGATGAATCATTGTGCTAGTAACTTAAATGGAGAACTCATGCATTTCAGCAGGGCTTTATTTCACTGCCCTGCTCTTGCTTTCAGTCAGTATTAGCGAGAGTTCACTTGGCTGCAGCAATGTATACACAATACACTACACACAGTACCGAGTATATTTTGATAGTCCTGCCTGGTGGTATGCTTAGTTAGTAATTGTACATCAAGTCCTCAGTGCATTCCAACTTATATGCTTCCCCCTTCTGGTGAAATGAATGTAAGACAGTGAAGTGATTTTCTGACAAATGAAGACCTCATGTTTATGTTACAATACATACCATTTATTGACAATTCTGACTTTATAAAGACAAAGCTTTTGATGATTTTACCATAAAAAACATCTGTATCTTTACTCCCTTACTTAAAGGAGGAAGTACACAAGCAGGACCAAAGGAGCAAAAAACCCTATTCCTGCCACAAGACGGGGTACGCTTAAAAGGCAAATTAATGCCCTGTTGTTTACATTACAGCCAATACAAAGAAATTTGCTTCTGCTGCGAATGCTCAGTGAGTCACAATGCAGCTCGCTCGAGAGATAAAACCAGTCGTTACAGCAGGCACTCTCCAGGCATGAATTTCTAGTATTTCCAAAGGCAGCTTCTCCCCCACTGTGGCTAATCTGAAGCTAACGGTACCAGAAGAAGCTGAGGATGCAGCTCTACAATTGACAACCCAAACGTATAGAGGGAGCATTTAAGGTTGGAACTTTTTTTTTTTTTTTATTTTTGGCTTTGACATGAGGGTCATGCTAAAATGTTCTAAACATTGTGCTTCACCTCAACACATCTCAAAATTTGTAGAAATAAATCACAGCAACAAATGAAAAAAACAAAAAAAAACAACTTTCTAGACTCACTCATATCCTGCTAACACAGACACACGTAAGCCAACCTATTTGGTAACAAACATTTCTCAATGTGCTTGCATAACACAAAAACAAATTCATGATGTCTCTGCCTGTACACGTACAGATGCTTGACAATGATTGATAACTGGGATTGACACACTCGTTACTGTAGGTCTGAGAACTCTTTTGACAAATTCAGACAAGGAAACTGAGAAGCAGGGTTGAAAAAGAAACGTGCTAAAATTACACAGGTAATATAAGGTGTTTTAATTTGCGTATAAGGGATATCTTTTCCAGTTTTGATACAGCATGAAAAGTCTGTATGACTGCAGGATGCTGGGTGAGGCTGAACAAAAGCCTAACTGGCCTTTATCAGCCAAACAAGGAAAAATAGTGCAGCAGTGCTGAACACTAGGCATAGGTGGAATAACTGTGACAAGTGCAAATGCAAAGACTTGCATTTATATGAGGATTCCAGTTTAGCAGCTGTAGGTTTGTTAGTCTCCAAATAAGAGATTTAACGGCCCAAAATCTAAAACTGAACTTAACACAAATAAGTAATGACCAATGTTCTCTATGTTGCCATCACACATTCAGAGAAATTATGTTGGAACTGATTTAAGAGGAAGTATGTATGGATGACAGAATCCCTGTGTACTGATTGCACAAAAGGTGCAAACTAGAGACACTATCTTTCCTTGCATGTGATCACCTGGCTTACACGTGAGTAGAGTTCCTTTGATAGATGAGACTTCAGAGGTTCACCTGAGGAAGCATGTGGCAAACCAAAGATGTGTATGTTTAGGCAGCAGCTTCTCCATGTTTTTACATGTACATACTGTATGTGTGTTCAGAGTGTGTGTTCAGTCTGCTGGGCGTGTGGGAGTTCTAGGTTGGTTCAGTCCCACGGTTTTACAAAGCCAGCCCGCAAAGTCTACCTCCTCTGCCTCAGACCGCTTGATGAATGTATGGTTCTGTAACAAAACACACAAACAAATAAGATATTGGACATTAAAAACTCAGTAATTCAAAGGAACAGATTTTGACTTTCAGAGTCTAACCCCAATACCAGTTTGGTTGAAGTTTTAGTACACAAACTATTTTTGTGGTCTGGACCTTCAACCTGTTAGATACTGCACATGTTGCCAGTGCAAAGAGGCCCAAACAAAAAGCTAGAAGGTTAAATTCTAATTTAAGCCATTGTGTAACTGACACCACTCACCATCAACATTTTCAAATCAGCTCTGTCAGCTGGATTTTTGATGAGACTGAAAACAACAGGAGAGAGAAGAGTCTTTCAGGAGCTTGGTCACAACAAAACATGTGATAGCAACATACACACAAGATGTGTGTGTGAAAAGGACAACTCAGTTATGTTTTCAGGCTAAAATGTTGTCTCACCACTTTGTCACAAAGTCCTGGAAATCCGAGGTGAAAACGCCATGTGGTAGTTTGGGGGGGGGCTGGAACACAAAAACAGTTCAGTGAACATCTGATCATATCACCAACAGCAGAGAGGGACGCCTCCGAATTTCGCAAGGATGACAGTGAATACTTTAAGGAATAAGAGGACAATTTTTAGTTCTTTGGACAACTGCTTCAATTCTCACCTCATTTACTATGTAGTCTAGTAGTTCAAAGATGGCCATTGCAGGACCATGACCTGGAAAAAGGGGTAATGTAAATGTTACGACCTATGTGACAACACTGATTTTTATCAGCCTACAGAATTCTGTGCTTGGATTTGTTTTACTTTGCCATAAATTAGATTCTAATGGCAGGTATATAGTTTTCTAACAGGAACCATAAAAATTAACTGTAAACTGTCTCCACAACAAGAGCAAGTGAGAAGTCAGAGGAAACTAAAACACTAAACTCTCCCTTATGGCATTCATTATTTCTCATGCTGCCACCTAGAGCTGCGTAAATGCAAACTTACCTATTGCGGTTTAAAATAGCTATTGTACAAAACTGTTAAATAATGTGTGTTGCTTACCGCTCACAGGTCTACCTGGTGGTCTGGGTCTGGCTGAAGTGCTGTGCATCTCTCTCTCGCTACCATCTAAGATGGAACGTCCAAATATGGCCTCCAGTTCTTTAGCATCTGGGGGAGGGATGGGGAAGCGTCCGATTGACAGCTCTACAAGGGACAACCCCATACTCCACACATCTGACTGCACAGAATAGTGGGTTCCCTGCAATCTTTCAGGCTACACAGCAAACATAAACAACATATAATGTCAACAATTAACATAATATCAACAAAATATAAGGAAATGTTGTTCATTGCTGAAGCATATAATAATCAGAACTAAAATAGCTAAGATACTGTTCTGGTGTTACACTTGCTTAGAATTGTCAGTGGATTAGTTTCTAATCTATTATCTTTACTTTTAAATTGAGGTACTAGTTCAATTTAGATTAATAAAACTTTAATGGAGGTTAAAGGTCTACACAAAACAATGAAGGATGGGAACGTTTAATCTGGATAGCCACAAAAAAACAAGTCAAGTTAGAAACAAAGGCAAAAGATCAGAGTAATGTGGAGAAACTAAACTTAGTTCAATATTCAAGGCATCATGCAGAGAGGACCAACATACCGACATATACGACCTTGTCCCAACAAAGGAATTGGCCATGGAGTCTATGAGCTGCCCGCTTACACCGAAGTCACACAACTTGATCTCCCCACGCGAGTTCACCAGTATGTTTGAAGGCTTCACGTCTGGGGGTGTAAAGGATATATTCTAAGAGCTTAAACGTACAGGACATCTTAACAACATGGAGTCAAAAGGGACTTTTTTTTCTTTTTTTCCCCAATTGTACTGACCAATCCTAACATAAAGGTTAACATTTAGATTTTCATACATTTTGAATGCAACCTTGCTATTGTGCATTATGCCATGCAGATGAAACTATGCTGTGAAATTCAAGAATCAGTGATAAAGAATTAAAAAATGAGTACCTCGATGCATAATTTGGTGTTTTTCTCTAAGGTAGGCAAGGCCTCTCAAAACCTGTTTCAAAAAGAGGAGAAATTACAAAAGTCAATAATGACAATAACCTTAATGTGAAAACAACAGAGAGAAACAAGCATGAAACACATCCAAGTCTCTGTGTGTGTGTGTGTGTGTGTGTGTGTGTGTGTGTGTGTGTGGATGTATTAAGTTTATGGCTTATTTTGCGCCCTATACACTAAAAAGCTTGATCTTTTTAAGCCTTGATGATATGGTTTTATCTAAACTAACCACTGTTTCATTCATGCTGATGATGTAATATTTTGATGCAATATTACAATATAGAGGATAACAACACACATACAGCAATGCTGACTTTGCCCAGAATCTCTTCAGGGATCCTCTTAGCTTCTTTCAGTACCTGATCCAGAGATCCACCATCCTGCACAACAAAGTGAGTCATCAAAGAATACAACAGTTCATAATACAGACTTCTAAAAGCAAATCTGCTGTGTAAATGGATTTTCAAAGGATTACATCTCGGGATGCAACAATCCACCTTTTTTTTCTCAGTTCAGATCTGATTCCAACACCTGAATTTAGACATCTGCCAATACCAACTAACAATCCAACACCAGTGTTTAATTAATAAGCCGAATGCCTCACTGTGTGGAAGAGAATGGAATGCTTTTGACTAAAGCGATGTACAAACCAGATGAAACATAAACCACAGTAGATTAAGGAGAATTCAAGATTAGCATTTTAACTATATATTGATTGCTGCTTAACAATATTCTTTTTAACCTTTGAAAAACTAAAACATGGTGCTTACATATAGAAAACCATAGAGATCTACTATTTTCTCCTTGATTTAATGTCACAATCTCTGAGATATGCGAAAAAGGAAACGAGGACCCCAAGTCAGTTCAAGGCTCTCTGTACCTGACCTTCGGCATGGGTATAGAAGATTATAATGTGCAAAGTGGCAAAATAAGATAATTACCATGTGCTGATAAATTGATCAATACAGAAATAGCCTTTTTCTGGCCACCCACACACGCAGTCATCCCCCTCCAATCTTCTCACCATGTGTTCCATACAGATGCTGATCTCTCCATCGCTGTAAAATGCTCCATAGAAGCCCACAATGTAGGGAGAGTTACACTCATGCAGCACCTGAAGCTCTCGGATGATCTGGTTTCTGACAGCAGGTTTAATTTCAAGATGAATGAGCTGAACAGAAAAGACAACTGTTATATCAAATGTGTTTTATGGTGTGAGCAGGTGATACAGGAACACCTGGTTGAAATCACAGTGTGATCATATTCATATCATTAAAGTAACAGTGTATTTAAAGCTCACTTTTCTGGCCATGATTATTCCTGAAGGTTTATGGCATTCCTTATTGACGACTCCTCCATTCCCTGCGCCAAGCTCACAGATACGATGGAAGTCATCGTCTCTCATCTCGCCCACCTTGGCCTTCTGGGTGAGGAAAGCCTCTAGCCTTTTCTTCTGTTGTTCATCCAGGTCCAACTCTGCCAGTATTTTTTTTAGTGCTTCTAAATTGGCCCTAAGAAAATAAAGCATCTTTCAGATACCTCAAATGACAGACATATTTACTGTTTATAGAGTATATAAGAATATTAATAGTTAATGGTAATTAATGGTAGAATAACTTACTCAGATGTAACATCAGAGTTGTTGGAGGTGGATAAGGCATCGCCAGTAGGAGCAATGTTTAAGGGCACTGGTCTCTTTTTAGGAGCCATGTTCACTTGCGGATAAATTATGAGCTGAGCTTAAGTGACACTTATCTCTGGGCAACAACTGATAATTTACCAAGTTTATCCTCTGTCGACGTAGAGGCTTCTGCCTGGAAATGACTGGCAAGGTAATGTTTTTAGTGATCAGCTGTAGATGCTACCTGGACTAACGATTTGTGAACTTTGCGTTTCCTGTCAGGTTACTGTCAGTGATCAGGCTGGACGGTTAACCAAAGTAAATATGACACAACTTTAGTATTGGGTTCAAGGCTGTGCACGAGCTTGGCCCCAGACTCCCCCTCTCACAACTCAATGAGCAAACTAATAAAGAGAGTGGGGCTGTATAACGCTAACGTTAGCTAGTTGGCTAATGTTAAGTTAACGTTAGCTAGATTAGTTGTTTTAAATGATGAGACACAACAGTACTTACACTGATTAGGACAATAATTGGCACTACGGTTACTGCACTCGCGTGAAATAAGTGACTTTTAAATTAATTTAAGATTAACTGACTAGCTACAACGTAACGGCAAACAGAATATTTTCAAAACCAGAGCCATGACTAGCAGCACTTCACGTTAGCTAGCTAGCTAACGTCATCTGCTGACTGTTGCTTAATGGTAACGTCCCACACTTAACGCTAGCTGATAGCAAGCGACTGTTGCACTTCACAAACGCTTTCACTACTGTTCCCCACCCAGTTTAAGCTATAAACACCAGCCTAGTGAGGCTGCAGTGTCTGCTAGTTTATCCTTGCCCCGTCTTTCCGATGGCAGGTGTGTAGTTTCTGCAGACACCGGCCAGGTCCCGATATGAGCAGTAGAGGTGGGGGCGCGGCACAGTCCAGGGGCCTAGCAACTCTCACACTGCCCGGTGCTACTATGGAATAAGTCTCGCGATATTGCAGATGTTGACAGTCAGCTGTGTAGTAATGACTACATGCAAACGGGATCATGCAGTTACCCAACTCTCCTCACATATAGGTTAGTTAAAAATCACCAGGACAGCAAAGCTTATGTTTATTTTCTAAGCAGTTATTAAGTTATCTTTGCAATATTTGCTGTTTGGCCACTTCCTGCTTTCTGTGCATTGTGTATGCACCCTGTCATCCAAGTTCCCATCAGGCACAGTTCACACATTCATGACCCATTGATCAACCAATGCTGCTATGGTGGAGAACTTATTTCTGCGTCCATTTGTTTGTAGTAATTTTATTAAACAACCATTTAAAAAACTATTGAAGAATGTGCACAAAAAACAATATTGCAACATTTTCACTCAGGACCCCTCTACAAAACGGTGCCACAGGATAACAATGCAGGATGTAGTATTGCAAATTCTTTAACAAATCCGGTGTTAACTAAGGATCAAAACCAACTGACTGTGTGTCCTCTCCAGCTGGGTCCACAGAATGGTTACCCTGTTTCAGTGACTAGTGACGACGTTGAGTAAGCACCACTCCAAAAGCTAGAAAAATTACATTTTGAATTTGAAGTCCAAGATCATTATATTTTACCCTAAAACATGTAACCCTACAATCCTGAAACCACCCATTATTTAACCAATCATAAATTTCATTCCATTATCAGGCAGTTGTTACATGTATATACAGCTACCAAAACACGTACAAATCTTTTCGAGATGACATATTCTGTCAAGGGCTTATTCTGCACTGTGTTTGAAAAGATCAGAGAAACTCAGAGGTTCTCACTCAAACTCAACCTTAAAGATTGATGAGTACATTAGACCAGACAGAAATACTGTGTTGCAGTGATTATCTTTCAGCAGGGGGAGTTCTTGTTCGTGTCTTTACAGCCATCAGTTGCATCTGACTGGGCTGTGGCTGTTTCCTTTGGACAACAGCAGCTTTAGGATACAAAGAGAAACAATGACAGGTGAACCAGAGAGAAGAACTGTTGAAATTCACATTATCATAAACAGAGAGATAAAGCAACTCCAAAACTCTGATAAACACAATTAGCTCAAAACCATTACCATCTCTGACACTGAAAATGCAGCCCCAGACCTGAGAATAGCAATAAACTTATGCAAAATCCAATTTAGGGCACAAGATTTCATTGCCTCAGTTTCACAGGAATACCTCCTGCGCAAGACTAATAGTGATATTTATTTCTGGTAATCATTATTCACAAACACACACACACACACACACACACACACACACACACACACACGCACACACACACACACACACACACACATAGTGACATACCCTCTGAGGGGTTTGGCCTGGCTGATAAGGTCAGGAAGTTTGCTGTTTCTGGTGTCTGGAAACAACATGCTAAGACAAGCAGCCATGATGCTGACTGTGCCAAAAATAATGTTCGGCAGGAACTTGCTGTATGTACCTGCAAACAGAATAAATAGTGCTTCAGTTAGAATCCTCACCGATCTGATTATTTCCATCACTTTTAATCACAGGCCTTTTTCACAGAAGATGTTTGAGTTGTCACAGGAGTGAAAGCAGAGGTGTGAATAGTAAAATGATGTTGGCTGAATTCCATTTAGCTGCTTCAGTTTCAGGGTCCTGCTATTGTGGCTCACTGTCACACTGTCATGACTTACTGTGGCACTTGAAAAGAATGGTTAATGCAGCAACACCTGTGCTTTTTCTATTATGACAAGTCAGACTGTCTGATCTGAAAAGGCCTGTTAACAAATAGTCACTTAAAACACAAATAAAATCAAAACAAGATAAACAAAACCAGATCATCATTACAACAAAGCTAAAGGCTAATCATGCTAAAACAAAAGAAAGCAAATGCGGTAAAACAGGTTTTAAAATACTTAAGTATATATAATTAGAGGCAAACTATGAAGAACACAAACACCAAAATAAACTTTTGACTTGTCAAACAGTGTACATTAGTCTAGTCGCTAGTCATTAGTCAGCTGAAAGGCTCTTGTTGGATGGAATGTGCAATATTTTGGTATGTGTGTGTGTTCTGGTGCTTATAGATCTGGGTGTGATGTGATGTGTGTTAACTGTTGCTTGTTTGTATGCTGCTACATCGACTCTGTCTCTCAAATGCCCAAACTTCTTCTTAAGGGAGACAGTGCAGGATAATCTAATCTTGGTGTTGTGTCAATTAAGTTTTTCAAGTTTATGACTTGGCAAGACATACATTTAACGTCAAGTTAAGTTTTTCACTAATAATACTAGTGATGGGACTTCCTACTCTTTTTAGTGAGCCACATCACTTGGCTCAGCTCAGTGACAAGAGCAAAATTTGAATCAGTGAAATTTAGCTCTGTTTTGACCTATGATTGGTTTGTACACTTATGTATCACTTCAGTCATTCAATGTAATCATACTAACCGCCACAATTTCCAGAATACCAGAATTTTCCATTGGTATAAAAGCCTTAAATCATGTAAAAACCTAAAAAGTTATTAAACACGTATTGAATGTTTTATTGTATTAAACTTTGTTTTTCACTCTTTCAACAGTGTACACAAATACAACTACAAAAACGGAAAGAACCAAGAAACACTTGCCCATGTAGATCAAATAGGGAGAAATGATGCTGCCTGTGTATGCAGCTGTGGAGTGGATCCCTAAGCCCATATTCCTGACCACAGTGGGGGTCAGCTCAGTGAACATCACAAAGATGAAACAGTAAGTGCAAGACACACCCATCCTTCCCACTATGGCAAACACCTGGAACAGGACAGGCATGTCTGAGGAACACAAACAGGATTATGAGACAACGCAGTGCAATTTTACATAAACATAGTGCCTTCTAGTACTTTTAGATGATTCAGATTCAGTCATTGTCATGCTTAAAGTATACAGACCTTTAGGAACCAGCTGGATGATCAGGAGCATGAGACCACAGATCATCATTGTGGAGGAGATGAATGTGGGTCGAGGCACACGGAAGATCAGCAGCCCAGTGACTAGGTACGCCACAATGTCAGTGGCTGCTGAAATGAAGCAGTTGAGGTAGACGTTTCCATTCAGGTTGCTGGTATTGAGAGAGAGACCAAAGTAGACCAAGGCCACAGACATCCTGCAGAAAGACAAAATCAAGACTAGATGAAGATGGAAGACTGTGTTGAAATAATACATCGATCTCCAAAGGATTTTTACTGTATATTGTGCCCAGTTTCCTCACACTGACATCATTTATTTTAGTTGCTTTGAAAAGCTACAGTTTACATTTCATTTGGTTTAACTATTAAAGGTACAATTTGGAGTAACACCAGACAACAACTAAAGTTTGTAGAATAAATTGTATTCCATAACCATAATCAGGAAAGTTAAGAACAGAGAAAAAAAGCCACATTACCATATGAAAACACCAAGAATTGTAATATTCCTGATATTAGGGGTGCGTATCAGGTCCATGTAAGTGTACGTGTGTTGATCATCACCTTTGTTTTGCTGAATTAGACACATAGGAAAAGAAGAGTCACACTGTGTAATGTCTGCTTTGTCAAAACTACGAGCACAACACAATTTGACCTGTATTTTATACTGGAGAACAATAGCTTTCACAGCATGAGTAAAAATGGAAAAATACCATTAGCCACAAGCACTCCTCAGCCCTGAATATGACCTCAGGAGCGGGGACATTGTTCTTTTTGGCAGCATTACGAATGACAAGCTCAGCTTCCTCCACCCGACCTTTCTGCAGAAGCCAACGTGGAGACTCCGGAATCACCCTAAACAGAAAGGCAGAGACAGATGTTCATTGAACATGTGGAAAAATGTCGAGATGTCAAGGGGATGTATTTGCATCTGGTACTGCACTAAAATCATTTCATACAATTAGAATTCAGAACAGGCATTAGGATCGAGATCGGTATCCGCTATGGAGCTGAACCATGAGAACTCAAGACAGACACAGAGGAGTCAGACAGGTTTTCTATACATTAAAAAGAGGGCCTATCTGTGTAACTGCTACATATACAATCACAGACACTCATCGGCACCGAGAACAGGTCTGGATGAACCTGGTCTAGCTGTCATGGCAATGATAGAGAGCTGCATTCTTTTGGGTAATTATCCAGCTCTATGTACATGAACTGAAGCCCCAGGGCATATCTGTACTTTCTATACTTCCTGGGTTGATCTGTTTTGTTTGACTGTTTTTTTATGGCTTTGTGTATAGTTGGTGTATGTTGTAATGTGCCAGAAAAAAAACTGAAATCAAACCAAGAGAAAGGAATCTGACTTTGAATTTAAACAGAGGAGGATACCTGCATGAAAAGACATGAAACATGTGACATGGAACAAGAGCACTGATCGATGGCATTCATCAGCCAATGTCTTACCACCACATTGGGATACTTAAGATGCTGGGGATGGCAGAAGCAACCAGCAGCATCCTCCAGCCTCGTATGAAGTAGCCCAAGAGTGGCAACAAGGTGTAGCCGATGCCATAACCTAGACAGTGGCCAAACACAGCGAAGTTCACCCTGGCAGACGGGCTCAGCATCTCAGATCCTGACCGAGAAGAGGATCAGGAGCATGGCATGAAGATGAGGTAGAGCATGAGGGTATTTATGAAACTCACTGCAGCCACATTGAATTTATTGCTTCCTTCAATGACCTGAGCACCATTCAGTGATTTGCATAGCTTGTCTGAGGGGAAAACACTGATAGAAGGAAGCTAAACTTCAGAAAGATATCAGAGAAGAGGTAGAGACAGAGACTTTTTTGAGATAGACAGAAGTGTATGTGCTGTCTCACCCAGTACAAGTGACGCCATGTAATTGGATATCTGGCCAATTCCTCTCAGGAAGTTGAAGACACAGAACATGACCCAACTGACAGAGGTGGCCTGAACCAAGGCGGTGACTGCTTGTAAGATCATGGTGAGACAAAACACTGTCTTTCTGCCAAATCTGTAAAACAATGGAGATCAACACACCATCTGCAATTACCAAAGCAACCACAGCTATGGAGTATGGAAGATCAGCAGGTGTCATGTCACGTAAAATGTGTTAATTCTGTTGAGCACTTTCATGTCAAGTTTAATCACTCTTGTCTAGTCTTGTCATTCACTTCCTGTTTTATTTTGTACTCACCTTTTCCCTTTTGTTTCAGGCACTTGACTTCCTCCCTTTGTGAGATTTTCCCTCCACGGTGATTGTCTCTCTGGCCGTGATTGAACTCACTTGTGTTTCCCTCCCTCATGGATAAATAGTCCTTGTCTCCCTTTGTCTTGTGTCAGTTCGTCTTGTGTCACATGTCAGGTGTTCTGTCCTTTTCCAAGAAATCGTCAGGTCAAGTTTATTGAATCAGTTTGTTTTGAGTTGTACTTTTGGTCCTCTACAGAGAGTGTTTTTTGTTGTACTTTTTAACCTCATTGGAGAGCGCTTTGTGTTATTTTTTGTATCCTCATTGGTGAGCGACTTTTGTTTGAGCCTTTCTCTTAAGTAAAACCTTTGTTAAACCCTTACTGCCGACTTTGAGTTCTGCTTTTGAGTCCACGTCCCTGAGTCAAGTTGCAACAGCAGGTCCTGACACATTTCCACCTTTACTCCTAATAATGATAACCGAATCCTTTTACTGCAGCTATCTTGCCAAAATCTTAACCCCAATTTTCCTGATAAACATGCAATCCATGTGAGCCTTTCATGTCTATTACTTTGCCTGGGGGCAGCCCTAACTTCAGTTTTCTCAGCTGATAAGACTGTTTTTTTACAGACGCAACTCTTCTGCGGCTGCTTTCAACCATACCAGACTAACATACTTGCATTTATTAAAAGTTCATCTCCCTATTTTGCTTCACTATCTTTGGGTAAGTACATACACAAGACATTTTTTTTGGGTCAACCAGCTGGAAGCTGATCTTGATCCTTTTTTGTTACATGAAGAGAAGTCGAACTGGCAATTCTCTCTTAGTTCTACTGTATGGTAATCTCGCCTCATGAATGAAAAATTAATCACGTTCAGTCTGATTGTTTTATCATACAAGAAAAATTTGGTCCCAAATCAGGAAAGATTTCGGATTACAGACAGCATTGATCTTAAGTCCCATCAAAGCTAACTCTGTCTATACCTCTTTTTTTTTCTTTTTTTTCTTTTTTTTTTTTTACAGATACAACATTTTGATTGTGGTGTAGAGATGGAATCAGGAGCATGAAAGACTTATTTTCTAACATTTTCCTTTCTTTTACACAACAGACAGTGGCTCAACCTACCCAGGGCACACCTCTTTTGGTACCTGCAGATTAGACACTTTATTACATTGCTGTTCATTCCCAAATTTATCCACACCATCTCCAATCGACCGCTTTCTAGATTTCAATCTCAATATCAAAGGTCTAATCTCTTCTATCTATACAGTGATTAGCTCTAGAAATCCACAAATGCTGGACCACCTACACGAGAGCAGGACTGGGGTGAATAGGGTGGAATACACGATCAAGTGCACACTTCTGCTCTTTGTGCCACACATGGACTTATCCAGTATGAGGTCTTGCATTGACTCACTGTTACTAATTCTAAGTCAGTGAAAGTCAAGCTAGACGTCGACTCTGCTTGCCCAGTTCTAGACACATTTTGGAAGAAAATCTTTAAGTCCTTAAATGAAATTTGAGACAAAATGATTTACAACCCTTTTGGCAGGATGTCTAATTCTCTTCAAGTGAAAACATGCATTTCCATGCAAACATACATCTAAATTATTTTGAGGGTAAATGAGTGAATGGGTGGATGAAGGAAGTAATGAATTCAATATTGGAGTCCAGGGAAAATGTATTTTTCACACAGACAAAAAAATCATATATCAAACTGCTTTTTGGACTTTAGCATCGAGTGTGATTGATGCTGTCTGTGGACAAACCAGGTCCTACCTTCATGAGTGGACAGATAGAGATCTCTCTGCTCAGCCTTTTCTTTAAACACATTTCTTTCTGACAGACATTTTCCAACAGATAGATGAGCAGTAACTCACTTTAAAACACTACCATTCCTCTGGTAGCTCATCCTGAAAGAGCATCTGAAATGAAATTACTGTTCCAGTTTCAGCATGTCTGTCTTTTATTTCTTTGTTGTTCTCAGTGGTGTTGCTAGGGTCTCTTAGGGCTCCAAGCAAGAAATCCTTGGGGCCCCCAACCCACCCGTGCATGCTGCAAAAATTTGTTTTTTGCACACATAAATGCACAATTTATGTGCAACTGCCTGGCTTGCCTGTCCACACGCCCCGCCCCTGGTTGTTCTTCTTAATATTTCCACAAAACAGGAGCTACGGGCTGCACAGGATTGTAACCAAGTACATTTACTCAAGTACCATACTTTAGCACAATTTCAAGGCACTTTGAGTATTCCATTTTAAGCAACTTTTTACTTTTACTCTACTACATCTCAGAGAGATTTATTGGACTTTTTACTCCACTGCATTTGTCTGCTTGACAGCTTTATTTACTAGTAAGTTTTCAGATTACAATTATTCCTATCCTTTCTGTTTTTCTCAACCTTTTTTAGAAATACGTGGTTCTCACAGGACAGTGATGCTACAAACATATGATGATCTTATAAATAATAATGCATTGCTGTAGATTAAAATACCCAACAGTATATAAAGTAGTTACAGTCAGCTCAACCTTTAACTTCTGCAGCAGTAAATACAGAATAATGCAGCAGTGATATTAATCCTAAAATAATATCAAATGCTTTTACCTTTTAGATTTTTATTAGTAGTGTTTTCACTGTGGTATTAGTGGTTTCACAAAGTATGTGATCTGAATACTTGTTCCACCATTGCTTACCGGTCTGAGAGGTGACCACAAATGAAGGATCCAGACAGGACTCCTACGAAGTATAAGGAGGTGGAAAAGGGAACCTTCCATGCACTGTCACACACCAGATCCCACTGTAATTAACAGGAGATGAGAAGACAGACAAAAGTATTACAAAAAGACAAAGTTCGGAAAGTTCGTAATCTTAAAGTGAAGTGAAGAGTTTGAGCCCGGACCCTGTGCTGTCACACACCTCAGACACGACAGTGGCGGTGTATATCTCAGTGCTATACACCCATCCGTCCACACATTGCTCGGTGTCATTGTCGAGTCCCGCTGTCTCCGTCCGGCTTCCGTTCAGTTTGTACCGGGAACAGCTGTCGGGTCCGTTCCAGCTGCTCTGCTCCGCATCGGTGCCGTTCCGCGTGCAGTTGATCGACCCTTTGCAGTGGTACTTTGGCGTGTCTGCAACAAAAACCGCCATCACTCCCATGTACCCGCATGGAATGGCACTTATACTGAGCAGAACAATCACGAGAATTTGAAAGAGGCCATAGTCGCCCAGAAAGGCCGTAAGTTCGTCGAAGTCTTTTGCTTTTCCACCTGACATGGCTGCAAAGACAGCTGGCTGTGCGCAAACTGGAAACACGCCAGGGAGGTGCAATTGATTTAACCGAAATACACAGTTATCCAAAACATGCTGAACTGGTTTCTCATATGTCCCTAATGCTCCTTTCTCTCTGCGGCAAAGTTACCTACACATACGACGCATCCATATGTTGCAAACGTCTGTCTGTCTGTCTGTCAGTCAGTGAACAGTGTCTGAATCCTATCACCAGATGATTTAGACCGATTGCAGAAATTCCACACCAAGGACATCCGATCACGAGCCATGGTTGACAGGAAAATATCAGTTTTACGGTTTAGCTTTTACACACTGAAAAATATGTCTTGACTAGGTGTCCGCCTTGAGGTCACCTGAGTTTGACAGAGATCAGCTGTTACAGAGCTGCTGCGGGGCAGGGAGCATTCAAGAACCGTGAACTGCCCTTGTTTAACTGGATGTAGATTATTGCTGAGTTGTGACTTTTGCTGTAGGCTACATACTTGGTCGTCCGTGGAATGCAGTCTTGTGTGTGTGTGTGTGTGTGTGTGTGTGTGTGTGTGTGTGTGTGTGTGTGTGTGTGTGTGTGATATTTTGGAGACTCTTTTTGGAGTCCCTCTATGAATCATAAAAAATAGGCCTGACTTTGTTTAAAGTTAAAATGATAAGATTAGGGTTAAATGTAAATCAGTGCAGCGTCCTCTTAGGCAGTAGAACAAGTACCAAGATGTTTTACTTGAGTAAAGCCAAAGTAAAAGCAACAGTACAACAGTGTAGAAATCCCGTCATGAATGAAAGTCCTGCATTGAAATGTCTGCTTGAGTAAAAGTACAAAAAAAAAAAAAAAAATACTTATATGACCAAAAGTTAAAAGTACTCATTAAGCACAATGTCCCATTTAAGAATGATGTATGCTATATAATTGGAATAGAATTATTGATTGATTGATTAATGTGTACAGGGCTTTAATTTTGCAGTTGTATGAAAGGAGCTAATTTCAGTTACTTTATATACCACCTTGTACCTATGATAATACAGAATTTTTTTGTTGATTATAACTTGTGTTCATGCTTTAACTTGAACTTTCTTTGAAGTAACTAAACCTGTCATATAATTGTAGTGGGGTGAAAAGTACAAGCATTTCCCTCTGAAATGTGGTAGAGCAGAAGCAGAAAGAAACATACAAGAAACAATCAAGTAAAGTACAAGCACCTCAAAATTGTACTTAGGTATAATACTTGAGTAAATGTACTTAGTCACATTCCAAAGCAAGCATGAGACAAGTGAGATGAGTTAGAAAGCCTTAAAGATGCCAGTAAGTGGATGTTAAGTTAAGATTATTTTGTCAAATGTCCAGTGATGACGAGGGTGGGGATTCAGACAGGGAGAACATGGGACTAACATGTCTCCAGGAATGTTGGCAATACACTCAACAAGTCCTAATTCTCCCTGAAAGAGCATAAAGAGAAGGGAATACATCTGTGAGAAAAGATGAATAAATAGGGTTTATTTGGGATTTACCAGTAGCACCAACAGTGCAGAAACAGCCATAAGGACCCACTACAGTAATGGTGTATACAACCACCACAAGATGGTGCAACACAGCACAAAACAGTGCGCTGTTAGGAAAGGTGGGGTGTTTCATTATAGACAGACACTGTATATGTTTCCCAGGAATCAGGTCAAATGAGCATCATGCTTAAAGCTATGATGGAAGTATTTAGAAACTTTGCTTTGGTAAATCTTAAGCACAATGTAAAAACAACAACAAGACTCTTAATTCTGATGCACAGTGCTGAAAGAAGTATTCATTACATAAGTAAAAGTACCCCATCACAATACATTACAAGTAAGTGTACTGCACTCAAAATTTAATTCAAAGTAAAAATATAGAAGAAAAGTAAAAAACAAAGTATCAAAAGTAAAATTACTCATAATGTAAAATGTTTTTATTGGATTTTTATTATTTAGGTATTTCTAGATAATTTGGACTTCAATGTTGTCATTGGTCAAGGTGGAGCTACTTTCAACTACATCCTGTATTATTGGTAGTTTAATCTGATCATATAGTTTTGTATGTTACATTTTTACTTAAAAAGTGACAATGGCTGTACCATAAATTATGAAAAGTGCAGTATTTATCTCTGAGGTGTAGCGAAGACGAACTGTGTTTTATTTACACAACATATAAAACAACATTAAAAAGCTGACCTTTGCTCATATCAAGACATCAAAAATTTGATATCTTGTTTTTGTTATATTCTTTATACTTTCCTAAAAACATGTAATTTGTGAATATTAATAAATAGTATGTGTATAAAATGATCGTATAATTATTCATAATGTTTTCAGCAAGATATGTTTCAAATGCAAATGGAAATCTTGTGAATTCCAATGAAATAATCATCCAGCCGTTTTTCACTTTGACTTTTTAAAAAAGTTTTCAAAATGCTTAAAATGCTTAAATGATGCATAAAATCATGTTGGGATGTTAACTGAATCTGGCTGGAGGTGGCACGGCCTCACCTGCTGTAGAAAAACATTCACCAGCTGCCTCTGGATGCAGTTCAAACAAACCGAGTAACATCACATCGCCGCTCTGTACATCCACAGTGACCCCTCTCCTCCTGAACGCCACACCTTGCCATTCAGTGCCATTACCATAGCAACGCCTCTCTGGCCAGCAGCATGGCAATACCCTCTGACCCCATGAGAGATGACCTTTGGCCTGAGGGTCATCAAACGGGGTCATAGGGTCAGCTCTAGGAGGACGACAGTAAAAGCACTTCACTGATTGGCTATCATTTGCCCTTTCCATACCCTCATCTATGTAATTGGCGTATTGACCAACTGGCCCTTTATACATTGTTAGCAGCACCTTATCCAGTTTACATTGGACAAAATGTTGTGCTGGATTTGGCGTGCTAGGTGTTTATGTGCCTTGCCATTTTATGTAAATTTGTGTTTGTATGAAAAGCAGTGATGAAAATACTCATCTTACCTCCATCTCTGTGTTGTAGAGGATGTAAATCAACTGAGGGAGGAGAGTTAACTTTGGTGGGTGTTTGGGTGTTAGCTGGGCAGCCACAAACAGCTAAGTAAGCTGCAGTAGGGTGGATGATAGGGGAAGCCCTCCATCCGTTTTCTCCTCTCCCTCCTGATGATCTATGCCTCCCAGGCCCATCACTTGTCAATATCTACATTAATTTGAGAGACTGTGTGGCAGCGGGGACACTGGGGGTTGGGGGAGGTGCTCTGTGAGCAGGTAGAGGGAGGCATGGGTGGGGGGAGTAGTGGCACGCAGGACACAAGGACATGAGAAGGAGAAAGTGATGCAGGCGGAGGAGAAACGAGAGGAAAATGAGGAAATGGAAGCAGGATGAGGGATGACAGAGTTGAGTGTGGTTGAGAAGGAGAGGACCGGACGGAAAGGTTTGTGTTTTGCCCATCATCCACTCACAGACATGGCTTCCCTCAAACATCTAAAACTCTCTCCATTTGTCCAAACAAGGCCTGAAGTCAGCAGGAACTGTAATGATAATGGCTGTTTGAGAGCTGAGCCTCAATGTGAGCAGAATCCATCACTCCCCGCCTTCAAATCTCAGAGCTTCTGCAAAGAGAAAGCGGAGCACAGCGGTGATTCATGGTGGGAAAAGTGCTGTGTTTTTATTTTGATGCAGCATATCATGCACATGCTCTGGATCCTTTAACCCCACCTGCACCAAATCCTTTAACCTCACCTGCTGTAGTGAAAGACTTCCGGTACTATGCGGGAGCTGACAATAAAAATGACGACTTGCTCAATAACCATCCTCTCCTCTTTTGCCCTGACATCCGTCCTTTGGGCTCTGTGGTATTTTCAAGGACCAAGTGACGCTTCACCTCTCACCCCTCAACTCTGACCCTGCGCGGCCCAGATTACACCAGGGAGCGACAAACCTTGTAGCACCATGACCTCTTTTCTGGTGACACACATAACAAAGACACCTGCACGCAAATACACTACATGCACACTGTGTCATCTTTCTGTGTCAGCTGGTTTCATTAGCTGTCCATGTTAGCTGTTTTTTAAAGTATTTTCTCTCAGTACTCATTTTTCAATCTCTAATAGCATTCTTGTCCGCGAGGAGGCCTGAGGGACTGGATGGTAAATAGCCATGTTTGTCATCATCTCATTATTTCTGCAAGATCTTATATCATTAATGCTCCAAACAGAGAATATTGGATGTCGGATGCAACACATTTGTCTTTCAGCTGCCCCAAAATTCACTGAAAATTAAGTGAAAGTAGGCAGCTTTGTTTCTCACCCTGCTTTTGTTTTGCATTCAAATGTGTCACCTGCTTCTAATAGACTTATTGCACAACATTTTAAAAGGATTCAGGGTGAGTATCGAGTAAGACTTGCTTCAGTGAATATTTCAGCCTAGAGGAATTCTTTGAAGTAATGGTCTGCTAAGTAACTTCACCGCATTGAGCTCAATAGTTCCTCCACACTACTTACAGAAATGATTTTTCTTTTGCATGCAGCCATGGTTGAAAAATCGCCTATAGCACGCTTACTTGAAAGAGAGAAATATTTGCAACAACAGAAAATGCACAGGTGAGTGTGTGTGTGTGTGTGTGTGTGTGTGTGTGTGTGTGTGTGTGTGTGTGTGTGTGTGTGTGCAGCAGGAGGGATTTCCACATTTTCCAGCTCCTGCAATCTAATGGGTTATTTGTCATCTGCAGAGTAAAGGATTTTTAAAAGTCAAGCTAGAACTGACTCCCTCCCTATCCTTTCTCTCACCCTCCCTCTCTTTCCCACTACCCCCCTGACACTCGCAATGGGAGATCGATAGGTTATTGATCAACTCTCTCTATCGCCAACCCACCAGACTAATCACCTTAACACCAGCCCAACTCTCTCCCTCCTCTCTCTTCTTCTTCTTCCCTGTTGCTCTCTGTTTGCATCTCTCGCTCTGTCACACTCATTCACAGCGCAAACGGCGTCTTTTGGCACATTTTGAGCTCAAAGACAGCTTGATGAGTGTTTTCTCCACCGAAGTAAACACACACACAACCTTTAAATGGTCCCAACATTAAATGCTCATCCTTGTATCTCCTTTTTCAGCTGCCAATGATCGGCAAACAGAATCTGTGTCGGCTGTGCGTTAGATAAAACAGGAAAATTTACCATTGCGGCCAGTGCTCTTCATCTATCTCTCATTTCTCTCCCTCCTCCTCTCCTCACTCCCTACCTCCATCTCTCTCTCTGTCTGTCTTTGTTTGAGGGCAAAATCGATGGAGTGTATGAAACCAGCATATTTCTCTGCCTCCTGCTGTAGGAGACCTGAGGGAAACAGACATGGAGAGGGCGGTTTAAAGTAAATCTGTACATTTCTACTTGTCCGTTGAACACCTTGTTTTTGGTTATGCTCAATTTCTTAAGCATTGGAAGCTCAGCAGGCAAACATGGAAGCTTTCGGAGCAAAAATCTGATCTATTTTCATGCAGAAGGTCGGAAAGCTAAGCTGATAAAGAATGATATGTCTTGATATTTTGCCATTTCCACCTCACAATCAACTGTAGCCTTCCCAGGCGATGACCTTTCTCACTATAGTGAAGTGAAGATAGTTCAGTGCATCATACTCGGCAGACATTGCAGAGCTTCTCAAGTCGATCTTATTTAAATACCACAAATTCACTTATTTGTCTCATAGGACATTTCAATCTGTGCAACATATAACAGTCTCTCACCAGACCCTCGATTTGGGTGAGGAAAAAACTTGATACAAACACATGCACAAAAAAGGGCCTTGTTGCACACAGAGCAGGAGTTCTGCTCCTTTCTGTTCAAGAACAACAAAATCTGGAGAGGCCAGGGGTTTTATTTTTTGTTTGTTTGTTTTTGGAGCTGTTTTCAAGCCGGGGGCCAAGCTAATGATGTCCGATGATGTCCCCTTTGGGTACAGGTCTTCCTCTGCTCCAGCTGACTAATAATCTGCTGCTTTGCCTCTGTATAGTGAAGATAAGAGCTTCCCCTGTAAGCCTTGAACTGCATCAGAGTGATGTGATGTGAAGCAGATAATCCCTGGAGGAGGAATGATGTGTGATCTTTGGATATAAAACGGCTGAGGATGACGCTGTTCTCAATATTAAGTGGTTGAAATGACAAGTGTGGGAAACTACGCCGGAATTTGTGGTCCATCTAAATCAGAAGCTGCTTTCAAAGTGGATGTCATTGCTGAAGATAACGGGATATTCCAGATGTTTGAATTGCCTTGATAGCTTTGGAAACATACGTATATTCTCCCAGACTTTATTTAGAGACGTACACTCAGCTGCATAAACAACATGGCTCTGTGATACACCACACAAACACACACACACACACACACACACACACACACACACACACACACACACACACACACACACCTCGCAGGAGAATTGATTGACTATTCTGTCTCAATACATCTCTCCTTCTGTTACTTAGCAACCGGTGCCTGAGAGGATATGGATGCTGGAGAAGTTGGACTCCTGTGCATTTTTACTTGATAAAGAGATATGATTAATGAAAATGCCACCATTGCTATGTGGCGAAAATGCTGGAAAGAATGACTCAGAAATAAAAAAGAGCGCACAGTCCTCTCCATCTTGTTGTTATCTTACTGTGAACTACACAGAAACTCTTGAATTACAGCTGTGTGACAAGAAAATCCTAATTTGTTATTCTAGCATCGTGGCAATTGAGCAAGTGGATTACATTGCTGAGTTGTTTTAATGAATGTAGGTTTTTTTATTCATTTGTAAACATATATAAATTAATTGCTTTTGTGTTGCTAAAAACTGACAAATACAACCCAAATGTAACAATCTTAACTATTTCTAGCATTAATGTATTATGTGCAATTTCATTCTTTCATAACCACAGACACTATGGAGACGGACAGTTATTCTTTTTATATTCTCTACATTCTGTGATATTGTTTCAGTTTCTTTTTGCTCTGAGTAGCTCCGTGTTTGATTTTGATTTCTTAAAAAAGGTGATAGAAGACACTTTGTAGACACACACTGTTGTTCCTCCATCGAAAGTGAACCCAGCACAGTTAACTACCGCAACAGAAGCAGCGTGGAGAAAATATCTGGACTACAGGGATGAAAATGTCCAATACAACAGTCAGAGGCCGCTCTCTGAATCTGTCATATCTTATATATTAGGCTTTATAGAAAATGCTCATGATTAAATTGCTTTTTTAAATGATGCCCTCCCTGCAGTGAAACACTGTCAGTATAAGGCCGAATTATCTCTATTTAAACACAAACTGTCTCATGTGCTGTAATGATTCTATGAGAGATTAATTTCACTCATTACAAATTACAGATTTTCTCCCATGCACATGTAAATAATGTTACACTGACAGACAATCGTGCGTCCAATATTTAGATAATATTTGGATAAAAATAGATTTAGCAAAAAGAGATGTGACAGACAGTCACCCAGCTTTCGACCACAGAAGCTATAAATCTCCACAAATGAAAAAGACTTCATAAAAAAACACTGAGATGACAAAATCCAACGTGGAAAAATATGAAACATAATTCTTTTCTGTTTTTCTGTATATACTTTGAAAAGCAATGAGCAGTCAATGTGCAGGACATTATTTTCCTTTGCAATAATACTGTAAATTCCTTTAAGTTAATGTCTCTGACAGTGTAAGTGCAGAAATTCTCTCTGCCAGCTAAGATATATTTTTTGCATTTCAATATTCTTTTGTAGCTGTGACTTGGTCATCTTACAGAAAAAAGCAAAGGTGCAATCAATATTTTTTGTCTTTATTTATGTGCTTCATATGTTATGTTAGCTGGAGAGCAGACAAGATTATTTGTGGGTTAAACCACGAAGCGGCAGTGTCCTTTGAATGAGAGTTGTCCTCTTTTCCAGTTTGTCTTTCACTTTATTTCTGGTAATAGGTGTCACAACTCATCAGTCTTTTTTTAAGATTAATACTGATTGTACACAGGGTGACGAATTATGTAAAATCCACAACAAATCACAAACATTTCAATGATGGATATACTGTAGAGATGAGGAAGAGAAGATGCACACACACAAGCACAAATGCTTGGTCTTTCTGTAGAGATTTAAGTACATAAATAAATAAATAGGAGGATTGCATGCAGTACATTGCTTTCACATCGACATTTCACATTAAATCTACATTTTCATTTGCACTTGCGCGTATTATCTTCAACAAATCCAAGCACTGCTAATAATAAAGTAGCCTCAGAAACACAGGGCCGGATCCCACTGTCAAAGTGAGAAAAGCAACATATTTTCCACGTGCAGAGAAATGTATTCAAATATGTGCAAAAGCAAAACAACACAATCGCATGGTGCGTTTTGTCAGTGCAGAATATTCACGTTTCTTTTCGATCAAATAAATAAGTTTAACGTTTTGTTTTCTTTCTCACCATCGAAATATCGTCATGCCTGTGAAGCATCGATGTAAGAAGCTGAACTAGAGGTCGACACGAGGAGGAGGAGGAGGAGGAGGAGGAGGAGGAGGAGGATCAGGGTCTGAATGGCCCTCTGCTCAATAGATAATAATATAAAAACACGGCTGACATTTATTTTTCCTGCACATTCCTGCTGCCAGTCCTTCCTGTGCTACAGGTCAAAGCCTAACCACGGAAACGATCTCACACAAATGCCGTTTAGCAAACTGCGCCGAGTGAGATGGACGGGATCGATGATCGATATATCGAACACAGTGATCAATTTCTGAACTTTAGAAGGAAACAGCTTAACCACGGAGCTTTATGATATCCAGCAGAAACAGTCAGCATGGACACACTTTTCCGGTTTGTTTATAGGCTGTCCTCGGTTGAAACTGTTGTTCACCTCTTGGCCTTAAGAAGTTGAAACTTGTCAAAGACTGCAGTAATAATCTTTGTCTTTATCTCTGAGGTTTATTTTGGGTTGTAGGACAGCAGGCCCGGAGCTCACAGAGAGCTAAATACGTGAGATATGAGTGTGTGACTGTGTGTGTGTCTCTTTTCTTTAATGTTTTTTATTTCCTAAAATAAATAAGTCTTAAACATTAAATTATACTTGAAAATATAATTTCTATTTAGATTTATTTTAAGTTAAAAAATCGAAAAGTAGAAAAATATATATCTGATTAATTTGTTGGTCTACTATAAATTAATTCAAAGTTGTACAACATGATTTTTTTTTTTTTAAGTTCTCTTTAGCTTTATTTAGTAAGCTGATCTTTGTCACGGATGAATTAAAGGCAGAATCTGCCCTTCTTTATGGGAGGTGTAATGAACAAACGTAGTAAGACAGATGGAAAGAACTGTAAATATCTTTCCTTTCGATTGACTATTTCTTAATTCGTCCTGTGCAGCAAACTGAATCACTGAGAACAATATAGAAATCCATAAAAATTAAAAAAGACAAACAAGCTATTGACACGACGAATTGAACAGAAGTGTTTTTAAAGCTTCTCATTTTTCCCGACTAAACACACACACACACACACACACACACACACACACACACACACACACAGTCAGATAAAACGGGCAGTATCTGTATATCGGCCGTGGGTGAGGAAGAGGATGCTGTACACGCATCAATCACCGGCACCGAGCCCGGTGCCGATGTGCTCCTGGAGACTGTTCATTTATTTCTGTTAGTTAGAGAGCAGAGTGATTAGACAGCTAACGCACCGAACACCTGACTGTCAGCTAAATAAATAATACAGAGTTTAATACACAACATCAGAACATTAAATAAAAGAAATATACACGTCCATTATTATTATTATTATTATTATTATTATTATTATTATTATTATTATTATTATTATTATTTGTAGTAGCAGTAATAGCATTTTATTTTTTATAAAAAAAATATTATTAAGTTCTTAACACTTTTGCTATGTTAAATTACTACATTTCAGTGATCCAAATTATTGATTTAACATAAAATCACTAGTGTCCAAACTGCCTCACAGGTCAAGATATGTGCTATTTATTTATTTATGTTTTTGTTCAAAAGGGCCTCCCACTTTTAGAAACTGTTATAATGTTTAATTTAACACTGATCTCTTCTTGGTCTCTTAAGGTTGCAGACTATGGCATGTTCTTAAGTGTGCCAATAGAAAAAATACAATACAGTTAACACAATATTATTAGGTTTGAAGACAATAAAATCGTACTGAACTTCCTCTCTGGACTTGGCGAACTTCACGCAAACCCAACCAGCGGGCTGTTCTGTCATTGGTCTGCAGCCTTGGGATCCTAACTTACTTTGTGACCTCTTTCACCCCCTCCCAACCTCCCTTTACCGGCCTGCGCCACGTCATTAATCTCTGTCAGTCAATACTTCGATCAGGTTTATCACTAAGCGCGTAAATGCAAAACCATACAGTCCGTGGGAAAACAAAGTTTATCTGTAAGGAACTCCTGTGTCTAGAAACTGATACTGGCTGTATTTCACACATATTCCACGTCAGGCCATTCATTACTTGTGTGATTGTCACATGTGGACAGGTACATGCGAGACCCACGAGCGCACGTGCCTGCATCCAAACGTCAGAAGCAATATATGACTGAGATACATCTTCTCAAAACTAAATGATATGCAAAATCATCTGAAACTGTGGGATGTCCGGTGTGAGGCATTGTGTTTTCACCTCTCGTGTTCTCATCCCAGTGAGGAAGACTATCAAGAAAACTCAGCTCGTGCCCGCCCCACATTTTAAATACACAGAGGCGCGCTCCCATCTCCCTGACACGCGGCTCAGCCTGCTCTTAGTGGAAGCGCTGTTGGACCAGAGATGAGATATAGCCTTGGAGAGCTCCCATCCACATCAATGCATAAAGCGTTCCGGCGCCGCGGAGACGCTCGGTTCTGTACCTTCCTCGGAACATCAGAACTTATCTATACGACACTGGATTGATTGGAGAATTTGAATCAATGGATTGGCATTCAAACGGTTTGGCCACTTTATCGCTCCAGGAGGGCTAGGGGGTAAGAGAGAGCGCGTCCCTGAGTGAGCCTGAGAGACAGGAGCGAGAGACAAGGGGAGAGGGTGGGGAGGGTGGGACAGGGGAACATATATCTTTTCAGCTATGGAGCTCACCATGGAGAACCTTCACAGCGTCTCTTCGCACTCCCAAGCGGGAGACCTCATGAGCTCTCCGCACGCGCGGCCGTCGCCGTCCCCCAGCTCCACTCCCCGGAACCTGGTCTCGCACGCTCCCGGGTCGCGGTCAGCCATGGTCTCCGGCATGGCCTCGCTACTGGAGGGCTCCGGCGGGGACTACCGGACAGACCCTTCCGCGCTGCCCGGACACCTGCACTCGTCCATCAGCATGTGCGAGACCGGGATGAGCCTTAGCAACACGTACACCACCCTGACCCCTCTGCAGCATCTACCTCCGATATCCACCGTCTCGGATAAGTTTCACCACCCGCACTCACACCACCATGCTGCCGCCCATCAACGACTCTCCGCCGGGAACGTCAGCGGCAGCTTCACGCTGATGCGGGACGACCACCGGGGGCTCGCCTCCATGGGCAATCTGTACAGTCACTACCCAAAAGAGATGTCCGTGTCCGGCATGGGCCACGGCTCGCTCTCCCCACTGTCCAGCGGGCTGGGCTCTTTGCACAACACCCAGCAGCCGCTCTCAGCTTACGGTCCGAGCGCGCACATCTCCACCGACGCCAAGATGCTCTCTCCGGTGTCAGGGTTCGAGTCCCACGCCTCCATGCTGTCCCGAAGCGACCAAGAGCACCTGGCCAGGAGTTTAGGGGGCCACGGCCACGGTATGATCTCCAACCTCAACGGCATGCACCACCACCCGCACAGTCACCTCCACTCTCAGGCGAACGGCGCGGTGATGCTGGGGGACCGTGAGAGGCACGGCCACGGAAACGGGCAGGGAGTAGCGGGGTCAGGCATCCAGGCGGAGGAAATCAACACAAAGGAAGTGGCTCAGCGGATAACGGCCGAGTTAAAGCGGTACTCCATCCCGCAGGCCATATTCGCCCAGAGGATCTTGAGCCGGTCGCAGGGAACCCTCTCAGACCTGCTACGGAACCCCAAACCCTGGAGTAAGCTCAAGTCAGGCCGGGAGACCTTCAGGAGGATGTGGAAGTGGCTGCAGGAGCCCGAGTTTCAACGGATGTCTGCTCTCCGGCTGGCCGGTAAGAAACTGTCCTCTCACTGTTACTATTTCACATTGAAACCGATCAGTCTGAAGTAACAGCCCGGTCACCTTCCACCGCTCTTTTCCAGATTATTAACAGGCGCACTAAAGTGGCGCAGGCCTAAAAGCTTCAGCACCACGGACAGTTCAACCCGCCAAAACAAAGCGCGCAGAGGCGGAGACGGTTTCAAATCAACTCTCCCTTTTCCTAAAACGCGATACAAATTGTTTACAGAAAGCGAACAGGTGTAATTGTAGTGAATTCGGAGGTCTGGAAAACAACCACATTCATGACTGCTTTGGGCGTGTACATTTGCGTTTACGCTGGTTGTTGTAGACTAAATTTGTAGGTCTATATTTTTGATCGGCAGACAGCAAATCGCCATTGATTCACAATAAACCTCGAAATAGTTGCCCTCCCCCCGACGCCTTTTTTTCCACCCTCTCTCCGTGTCCGACTATAAACACAGCCGTGGTGATGGGGCTACTGGGCCAACTAGTTGAGCGGGAGCAGCGGGGTGACCCCAGGCTGCCTGATCAATACGCCAGTTCCCACTCTCCCTTTTAAATGTGGCACACGGATCAATACTCGTATCGGAGCTGAAAGACGCAATAACCGCACGGTCTCTCCGGCTTTGCATTTAACACTCTGTAGTAAAAGCTCTAAATTTAGATCACAGGCAGGTATGATCACTGGAAAGACGCTTCCTCCACAGTGAGTCAGACGAGCGAATCCACAGATTTCATTATGATTTCACCGGATTCAAAAACACTTAAAACACTGATTATTCTATTCCCCGAGCCATGATACAAGCCTTCTATTCACAGATGTAAAAAACTTTAGAAACATGGATTATTCTTTTGAAACTCCAAGGCCTATATATGACCGGCAGATCTATTTCAAAGCAGCCTTAAGCTGCATGAACTGTGTGATGAAATATTGATTGAGACTGGGATGGGGATTGGTAACAGGGACCAGTATAGACGAGAAAATATAGGGAATATAGAGTTTTGATTGATACTGAAAAGCACAAGTAAAGGAAAGGTTGCTTGTATTCCCTGAAAATGGCATTTGTGTGTCAAGCAGTTTGAGTCCAGTTTGTTTCCCTTAACTCGCAACAATACAGTACAGTGAAAATGCTTTCCAGTTATTTCCGCATGGATATCGCAATCTATCAGTTTACAGACAACAACATTAGATTCAGCAGAATCACCACAGTGTCTTTACAGAAGTTTTTATGTTTTATTCTTTAAAAATGTGGTGTGGGCTTTAATGTGTCTTATTTAAACTGATTACATGAGTACTTGTTATAGGAACTGCAGATAGATAGATAGATAGATAGATAGATAGATAGATAGATAGATAGATAGATAGATAGATAGATAGATAGATAGATGAGGATTAGTAGCTGAGGCTGTGAGTGTCATTAATAGTGTAGCTCTGTCCTTTCAGTGTTTGCCTGGCTTTGCACATAGAAGATCAATAAGGCCGTTTCCCCTTCCCAACCCCCTTCTCTCCCACTCCCTGGTGCTCTCCCGGTCTATTTTTCTTTCTCTCTCTCTCTCGTCTCTCTCTGTCCCTCTCTGAAGCATAATATCACTAATCTTTCACTGGTTAACCTGGCAACAGGCAGGCAGGTTGTTTGGCTTCAGGAGATCGGTGCCATGGAACAAAACAAAACACACATGCACGAAAAAAAAAATTTATTGACTGGAGGATGAGGAAAGGACCAATATGAGCTGTTTCACAAAGTCAAACACGGCCATTTTCCACTCTCCTCGCTCTCTTACCAGAGCCATCCTTTAATGCCCATCAAAACTTGCCTGTGCCATGAAAGATTAATATCAGTCTGCTGTTTCTCATATTTTCTGAGGAATCCAAATGGACCAAATTGGGACGTACAAAAATTCAGGCAACACGGCTTTAAGTGCAAAAGTGAGAAAAGCAAAACTGACATGTGGATAAAGAGGTGGAAGAACTGGGAGATGCCATTGATTGAGTGAGGGTGGGCAGGTTTGGGCTTTGTGTGAACAGCCAGATAGAGGCAGGGTAGTGAAAGGATCAATACCGACCTTAATAATTGATAAGTATAAGGGAGACGGAGGGGAGAGAGGAAGAAAGAGGGAGGCTGAGAGTGGTGGTGCTGGCGTTGTAACAGCATCTTCTAGGTAAGCAAAGTCAAATCTGTGGTTAACAGCTGAGGACCACACACCAGTCTCACAGCCTAAACACCATGCCAGAGGGTGTATGTAAGTGGTTTCGAAAAACATTGTTTACACCCCAAACATCCTGTGAAATACCAACAGCACAGATCTGACACCAACAAGGGTGGTGTAGACTTCCAAGTGCTGAGAACTCAGTTCAGATCCTATTTATGAGTTTGGAGAAGAAGCCTCTCTGAGCATGTACAACAAAAGAACTGCAATATTAGCGGTGGGATCCGGGCAGGGAGGCTGATATGCGAACACAAACATCAGAAAGATCAGGGCTTAAGAGCATCTTACAGGAGACAAAGAGCATCAGAGCATCCAGCTGCCTATCGAGTCGTAGTAATGAGCTCTTTCTGCTCATGTCAGCGAATCCTCAAAGCAATCCAAGGTTGTGATGTCATTTGATTTTAAAGGTTGCGATGCTTTATGGGGTTTGTAATGCGTCTTTATGGAGGCACGCGAGCACATTTCACCCAGTGTGTGTGTGTATGCATGCGTGTATCTGTGTGAGTGCCTCCACATGTGTGTGTGACTGGGTTATAGAGTGTGTCTGCACTATAGGCCTACATTGTTCAGGCTTATCTGACTCACTCTGAATCGGTATTGATTTCCTCTCCTCTGCTCTCTTCAGCTCTCTCACTCTTTCTCTCTCTCTCTCTCTCCTTCCCTTCCTGCCTTCCTCCTTCCTCCCCCCTTCTTTCTCTTCTGGCTCTGTACCAGCATCAGCAAAGCACATCCTTAGCCTTTCTACCCTTATTTCATCTCAGTTCTCTCTGGAACAGACAGGAGTCATTTTGCATAGAAACTACTGGCACACTTGTGTGGCATATTGTGACACTCAGTATGAATGAGAGTGAACGTGCCCTTATGGGAAAACTTAGGCTTTAATATATAGCATAGCAATGAAAAGCTTTATATAACTTAATACAAATGTTTGAAATGAGCTTTCATGACATAGAAACTGATGGAATTACATATTTGTGGCATGTCTCCAAGGCCCCATTCATATCTCATTATTTTAACTTAAATGAAAATATGACTGTGTAGAGGATGCAGCATTTAGTTTTGAAATGAATGTCTGTAATGAGGTCAGGGTGGTATAAATATATGATGACATTCCTCCACTTTGCCTCAAGGTCTCATGATAAACATGAACATGAACATGTGAACAGGCAGACAGTAATGCTATTGATTGATCATTTCTTGATCGGAGCTCTTACAGTAATTTACAAAGTGGAGCAAAGCCAGCTTTGCTTTGTTTAACCTTCAGTTTGTCAGTTTGGAAAAGGCCTCCTGGTGCTGAAGAGACCGTTTCTCTGATCTCAGGCAGCAGCCTGTTAAAGGTGCAAATAAAACCATTAAAGTTACATTAGTCAGGGTTAAATTTCAACTTTTCAGCTTAATTCTTATTGTCAGTAAGGGGGAATTTATGACACAGAACATTAGACTCTCTACAGCTCTCTCTCTTTGTGTGTGTGTGTGTGTGTGTGTGTGTGTGTGTGTGTGTGTGTGTGTGCGCGCGTGCTGTTTAGAGGTTTCTTTTAGCGGAGCCTTATTTTAGTGAGACATTATCAGGTTCAGTTATGTAATTTCCCATTTAGTCTATTTTATTTTTATTTTTAAACAGCCGACAGGAGAAACCGACACAGACAAATACAGTTAATTCTCAATTCAAATCAAGCACATTTTTTAATTTCATAACCTATTTGAAATGTTTTTTTCGTTCAGTTTTCTTTTTAAAAAGTTTTATTTATAGTTTACAACTTAGACTATTAATAGTCCCTAAGACAAAAAAATCGATAAAGGCCGCACATTTTTTAGTATTTGAAGCAAACTCTGTTCAGAGTCACATCAAATTAAAATCTGACCATTTTCCTATGATAAATTAAAATATAATAAATACATAATTAAAAACTTCCAGGCATTTGAAATAAAGAGACCTTGTTTAAAGCGTCCATTAAACAGCGCCTTCAAAAACGAAATGTTGAATTTAAACCAGTTCATATCTGATATTTACATCATTTGTCGTCACTGACAGAAGATGACTGTTATATTTTGTAATAAGGATTCTGATGAGGTTCTACGTGACATTTTTCACTGTAAGCTGCGTTTGCACCGAGTTTTATTCTCCTCATTTTCACCGCGTTTAGGTTCTCAAAAACAGCGGGAAATGTGTGATAGAAGTTGATCTGTGGGGTTAAAGTGCTCATTTTATTTTCACTTGTTCTGAGCATAAAGGACACAATGTGGTTTGGAAAAAAGACAAAAACATGATAAAGTAGCGCAAACCTGGCAGGCGCTTTATAGACTGCAATCCAATATCTGATGGGCTGTAAAGCTGCCGATCACTCGTCCCAACAGGCTTCACACTGACAAATAAACGAAAGCTCTCAAATAATCCAATCCTAATCAATTGAGAGTATTTTTCTAGGATGTGGACGGTTTGGTTTCACCGCTGCTGTGTGTGTTAGTGCGGGTGGCGTTGATGGTGATCTCCCCATACGGGCGTTTTACTTTTCCCAGCAATGAATAGGCCTATAACATGATCAATATAATCAATAACCGTACATCTGAGAGGTGTGACACAGAGTGATTGACACCAAACTGTTTCTCGCCTGCAGTAGTCCGTCCAGGGCGGGAGAGGGTCCGTCTCACCGGACACAAAGCCCGATCTCATCCGTCCGTCCAGGCGTCGACTAGCAGCAGCACGGTGCGGTTAGTTCACCGTCTGCCCCTCATGCCCCATCTGCACACACACACACACACACACACACACACACACCCACATACACATACACACACACACTGATGTAAATTCCAAGTAAGTTTAGAGCTTGATGCACTCCTACAGCTATAAACTCATTGATTGTTTCATATATTGATGGTTCTCTGCCTTTTGAGGATTACAGTCATTTTTTAAAAAAACAATACTTCTTCATTTGGCCACATCACAGAATATAGATAGATGGGCTTTTTAAGTGTGACTTACATCCACTTATTGGCTTTCATCTCTGTTTAATCGCAGTGTGATACCTAGAGGACATGCAGTCGCTGCCATCGGAGAATCTCTGTTTCCTCCTGCACATTCAACGTTTCAAAACACAGCAGGCCCAGTGTCTTCAGACAAGCATCCCATGGTTGGCTACAGTCTGAAGGCAGTGTTATTCAGTGTGCTACACACATAATCTATTAGGTTTATTAGTCAGTGATTAAGGAGGAAATTTAAAGGTCCCCTTCATTCAAAAATGTGTTTTGCTTATTGTTACCTCACTGAGATGTTTGAGCTTCACTGTGCAGAGTGTGATGGTTTCCTCCCTCGTCTGCTGCAAGGGTCAAAGTTTGTCTGTGCTCACCTGAGCCAATCATAGGTCTATATGTAATTTATGTAAGTGTGATGTGGAAACTTGAAACCCCCCCCAGTGCACCTCAAGGCAGAAGTTGATTTTTCAGGGAAGTAGGAGACAATTTATGTCCAGTAGTCCAGTACAACATGGATTCTGGATTTTTCTATGTGGGGGAGAGTATTTTTATATGTCTTAAAACACAGCTGGGGAGGATATTTGCCGAAATTGACTGAATATGATGTATGACGATGATTGCTGTCCGTTCCAAGTGATTTTTGTCAGCCTCCTCACTCTTATCCTTGTACCAGGCTATCGCATGCTCTGCAATGGAACAGACAAAACTCCACCTACTTCCCTTCTCATCTCCATGTTATAATTGCTCAGTCTTACAGACAGTGAAAGTGGAGTGAAGCAGAAACAGCTGCCACTTATGTGATAAAGCCCTTAAAGGAGGCACTAGTAGCCTCTAAGTTAACATGCTGAGCAGTCAGAGAGTTCATCTTTGGATCAGCAAGATGCTGAGATTAAACAAAGTAGGAGTTGCTTCGTTGACACCAGGACGTATGAGCAAGGGCCACTTGAGACCACTGAGAGCCACCGCTTGTCTCTTCAGGAAAGCCCATTTGGTAATGAGGCAACTAAAGATAGAAGCCTACAATGGTGTGGTTCTTGTCTCAAGAGAGGTCGCTTTAATGAGCAGCTCCCTTTTACCCTCCCCTGTGGTCCTATTCATTGCTGTGGAAGAGGAGCTGTTTAGGGGAGTCTCATTTGAAATGTATCTATTGATTATCTGAAATATGTATTGACCAGGCCCAGGCCTTGTGCTAACCTGCAGGCCTGCAGAGCTCCATTTGAGCTGATGGAGGAGAACCAGAGTGGTGTTGGCATTGCAAAATGGCCGGTAGCACAAGTTGTTCGAAAACAGGCATTACATATTAAATTATCACTATATTAGCACTAGCATTCAGTCATTACATTAGGGAGTATTGAGTTTGGTTTGAGACAGCACTTAGAGAGCCGAGAGGAGATTCTGGCATGGCTGGGCCTGGACCAATTGAATAAACGTTCCATGAAATGGTTCTGAAGTGCGGATCAATCAATATGGGGGCTATCAATCTGAGGGCAAATTAAAACAATTGAGGAAAAACAACAAGAGGAAAACAGCCGAAGAAGTGGTGGAGGTCTGGGGGTGATGTAGTATCTGCGGAGGCTCTAATGCAGGGACAAACACATAACCTATGCTCTGCTGGGGGAAAAAAACATCCTGTCTATTAATTATGCTTTGCTTGCAGTAACAAAGCATGAACAATGCCGAAACACATGCACGCTCACACACAGGCATGCATACACATGTGCACATCCACATCGATCTCCTCCCCTCACAGTCAAATCTGTTTACTGCTGTTGTCTAAACCTGCTGTAAAGTCATCAATCATTTGCATACGCCACCTCCACAATGCAGCCAGCCTTCCTCCCTCTCTCCTACCTTCTCCCCTCTCATCCTCTCTTCCTCACCCACGAACACTTGGTGCACGCGCGCACACTTTTTGTTTTTATTTTATTAGTGACATATCATGAGAGGCTTTCCTTTGTCCTCCTCCGGAGCTCTCAGACTGGATGACTACCACTCTTTCCCGCCACATCTCCTTTGTTCATCCACAGATAAACAATTTCTTCTCCACATGTCTGTCACCAAAGCGCGCTCACGAGCTCTATACTCCCCAGTGCGAGGCGGTGCGCGGGGGCGCACGCACGCACACACACCTCGGTCTCGCGGATCGATGGGGATCGATCGGGTGGGGAAGGGAGCCCTGATTACTGGACCACGTGCTCGGGAGAAAACCGCGGAAAATCGATCATTGCAGCTTTTTAGGGCAGCAGAACAGAACAGACTCCCTCCAGTCTCCACAGCGAGAGCCGAGCCTACTGACGGTGCATCCAGGCACGGCAGACCGCGTCTTTGTCAGCATTTCACATCACGCTCCTCCAGTTTCACCCAGACCCACAATGAAAACCATTTCTCCACAACAACCTCCTTGTTTCTGTTAGAGAATTGCATCATTAGGCCGGGAATTAAACCCAACAGTTCACTGAGAATAATAACAGCCAAACTCGTCAAATCGCTCGACTTTTTGTGAGTTGTTGGCTCGCCCATTTTCCACAAACTGCCGGCTACCATCCACTTCACAGTACTGATGACCATTTTCCAGGCCTTACACGTTTTTTAGATTGATTTCCTATCCTCCAGGTAGCCACTGGTCTCAGTTCATTTCACCGCACTTTGCAACTTATAGATATTTGAAACTTGCTTGAAATAGGGAATCCATCCCAATGAAGTCTCCTTAATGTTTGTTTTCTGTGCTATTGTCATGTTTTACTGCAGGGACGGTTAAGAAGCTG
This sequence comes from Chaetodon trifasciatus, assembly GCA_037975065.1. Taxonomy (NCBI): domain Eukaryota; kingdom Metazoa; phylum Chordata; class Actinopteri; order Chaetodontiformes; family Chaetodontidae; genus Chaetodon; species Chaetodon trifasciatus. Next base: position 4,504,826 of record JBBMOE010000012.1, read on the forward strand.
TGTAGCGTTCAAGGACAGTTCGACATTTGGAAATCGATTATCAAGTGCTGAAAAGTATGATTTCCGCAATCATAAATATAAACAAGCACTTCCGGGGTCAAATCTCGAAGTTCACATCAGCAGGAAATCAAAACTGTTTGAAAATAAACTGTCACGAGGGTCACTTCCAAATTAAGACAACTGTTTGCTGTCTAGCCGGTTTCAGATCTACTCGCGTTGATTTTCGTATCATTATGAAATAAATGAGCAAATGCTGCCTGGAAGGTAAGAAATCAATCAAAAAACTTTTAGCATACTTTGGCAAATAGCAGCAATGTAAGACATACAATATTTTAAAGGATGAAACTTGCAAAAGCAAAGGTAATGGCCATTAAAAGGTCCCAAGGGTGGTCTGGTGCTCCGCTCGGGAAGCACAGGTTTAGGCGAAATTGATCTTGTGAAAGTGGTACCGTGATCAGATATCTCAGTTTGAACTTTGAGAAAGACGTTTTAATTTGGTCTTTTTCACTCACCAGTGTCCACTCACTGCTTTCCTTTCTGCCTCTCCACTTTTCCCACCCTCTCGTTTGCAGCCTCCTGTCACATGTCACATGGTACTTTGCAGTTTGTTAATTTCACTCCTTTTGTGTCACACAGTCATGATACAGCCTGCATTTACATATATTTAACAATAAGATAAACACATTGTCTGATAACACTAAAACATTCACGCCTGCACACAAACATCTGCATTTTGCTTTCACACTCACATTTGCCCTTCAACCATTTTGATTGTCACTTCTTCCCTTAATATCATCATTAGGTGTCCTAGCCTTATTGTGTAGCCATATGTTTTATTGTTTGTTAGTTCCCACCAAACCCTGTATTTTGCATGGAGTATAGTTTAATGGTAATAAAACTCCTCTCTTTTGTCCTGTCCTCTCTCCTCCTCCTCCTACTCCCTCTTCCTCTCTCTAGCATGTAAACGTAAGGAGGAGGACCGAGGACGAGAGCGCAACCAGGTGCCAAAAAAGCAGCGACTGGTCTTCACCGACCTGCAGCGTCGCACCTTGGTAGCCATCTTCAGAGAGAACCGCCGCCCCTCCAAAGAGATGCAGGTCACCATCTCCCAGCAGCTGGGCCTGGAGCTCTCCACCGTCTCCAACTTCTTCATGAACTCACGCCGCCGCTGCTCGGACCGCTGGGACACAGAGGAGCACAGTCACGGGGTGCACGGCCACGGCCATGTGCACACTCCTCACGGAAACAGCAACAACAACAACAACAACAACAACAACAACAACAATGCCTCACCGATCCAACCTGGCACCTCCTCTGCAATCGCTTTCTCCAAGGCCTGACGGCGGCAGGATGGGTGGCTGAACCAATGCATGGAGGATGATGGCGGGGGTGGGGGTGGGGGGGGAATGTTTGTCACTAAAATCCTGCAGAGCTACAGGGTGTGTAGCCCCAGTCCTCTCATCTGATTCATCTGCTCGAAGTGCTGATGACTCGTGCAGATGAATCAGATCTTCTCAGCGCTCCGTGTGTTTTCCTTGAACCTGAATGGCACTCATAGGGGGTGGCATGCATTTCAAACAGTGACTCTTCAAACCAAAGATCCAATAGCTTTAAGAGAGTTGCCCCTAAACAATCACACGTGGCTTTCATCCACCTTAATCCACCTGAAAACCAAAGAAAATCAATCCACGCTTAACCACACTGTGGGTTTGTGTTAAAGCCTTGAAAAGGGGACGATTTTGCTTTAGGAGCCTCTGCTGGTGTGCCTGTTGTCAGGATGTAAACATACCAAAGAATCACTCATGACAGGGAACCGATAGCTTTAAGACAGGAAACCTCGAGCAGCCGCACGTTGATCTTCAGAAATCAGCCGGCAGATGTGTCTGCTGGGCTGATCAACCACTCGTCATTTCAGGAACAGACATTGAGGCTGATTGAGAGGTGCGTTTGTGTGTCAAGCGTCTGTGAAACGCTCTCAGCAGGCCCTTTGACCCGCTCATCACATGCCACCTCTGCATCAGCGCATGCGTGTGTGTCGCGCGTGTGCGTGATGTGGCACATGCTGCGGGTGCGCTTTGGGGGATGTGTGATTTCTCTGCAGTGATTCTGCCCGCTTCACATCAGAGTAACAGCGCCGCCTGCAGTCCATTTAAACCACATCTAAACATGTTCAGAGCATGTCGTTGCAGCTCATGTCTCCAGCAGGCCTACAGCAACACAGCGTAGCCTGCAGTGCAGATTTCTGTGAGGACAAAGATACTCTATATAAGCATAAATGTAGCCCTGCAGACACCAGACAAACAGATAAAAATGATTAGTCACAAACCCTTTGATACACATTTGAATGTTTGTGTCTTAAGACTCTTGTCTCGTTGTGTGGCGACATGGCCACACACCGCGTAGCCACTTGAGAGGTTATTTTCAGGTTACAAAAGGAGAACAATCAAACAGGGATGACACTTCCCATGTTAAAAAAAGTGTTTTGCCCGAGTGTGTAGGGGGTGAGGGGGGGAGGGGAGGGAGGGGTCTGCTCTGTTCTAGTGGCCAAATGCAGAGGTCAAATGTCACAATATATAGTAGGATCCTGAGTGCCAATGATGTTTGCCTCTTTATGATAATCAGAGAACAGGCGCAGCCCGCTCCGTCGCCACGCGCCCCGCTGTGTCTGGCCTGTGTCATTACAACCGTCAAACTGCGAGCACTACACGGGCACTTTGCCTATTCCATACCTCAGAAAAACATTGATGTGACTGACATGAAACACAATGGAAAATGACTGTAAATAATCTTTAATTTTGTCTCTCTTCCTCTCTGTCTCTCTGTCTTATCTATTCTCTATTTATCTACTCTCTTGCTACTCCTCCCCTCGTTGTGTCTTTCTTTCATTTTCCCCTCCTTAACTATTGATGCGGGTAATAATTAGTACCATAGACACATGGTTTCTCTCTCGTGACTATTGTGCTATGTTGTGCTGAGACTATATGTAAAGAAGCACCTTGTCGACAAAATGTAAAAACTTAAAGATAAAAAAAGAAGAATGAACATGTCATAGACTGATCCTATGCACAGACCAGGAAGGAATACCACAAGTGACGAACTGTGCATATTTGTGAATACCTGTGTGATGGAATAGATGGACCTCTTCCTAGACCTCTGAACTTTGAGCCCTTTGAACTGGACTGTCACTGCATTCCTCTGCTGATGGTGTTTTCTCTTTTTTTGGTTACCATGAGAATCTCCTCATTTCTTTGTGTCTCTCTCTTTTTTTTTTTTTTTTTTTTAACATTTTTTTGTGGGCAAAGCCACTTGTTGTGTAGCATCTTCTAGCGGGAGATAATCATATTAGAGAGGAGACACAGACAGGAGGAAGAAGGGTGCAGCAGGGGAGGCAGGAGGCCTGGAAGGAAACATTTAACATTCCTCCATAGTTTGGGTTCTGGTTGTTACATAGTGCACTATAACAGACTCCCTGTTGGAGGTGTCATTTTAAGACTTCTTCTAGAGTCCAGAGGGGAGAAACTGAATGTTTCAGGTGTTTGAAGGTCAGATCCAAAGCAGAGAGCTAGTGATGGAAACAGTCGTGTGTATGGCTACCTCACAGAATAGAGTGGACTGTGACACAGCCGTCAATACCAAAGATACTTCAAGCCTGCCGTGTTCACACTGGACCTGGGATGTGCACACATGCAAACACTACACACATGCAGATGCAGATATGCTTCTAAGTGCACATACACACTTCCACGGAGCAGTCGTGCTGCATGGCAAACACACGGCGGTGTTTGTTATGTGGGAAGAGTTGAGTGCCTTTTTCCTTCAACCAGGGGGTTGGACTGCTCTGCACACACACACACATACACATAAACACACAGTGTTTAAAGTGAAGGGGGGCACACACTGGGTGAAGGGGGAGCAACACTGGAGGGGTCCTCACAACATAAAGAAATTTTGTTTGAATTCAAAGAGCACTTTTTTCACACAGTGAGGATGAAAAAGATTGTTTACCACCACCATTTTTATTTATTTCTTTATTTTTGCATATGTTCTTACGTGCTGGTGAGAGTATGCCGTCTCATCAAGTCTCCACGATACACACATGCACACACACTCCCTCCAGAGATATTTTTGTGTAATTTGTAATCCGAGTGTCGGTGTGTGTGTGTATCTGCCTGTTTACAAAGCCCTCTGATCCTGCTCTCTCATTGGCTCGCATCTAAACTTAACCTGTGTAACAACCACTGATCAATTAGTCCAGAACCGATGAGATCATTCATCTCCAAAAGACACATGATGCCCACCGGTGACCCCCGCCCATCCACACCCTCTTCGCTGGTCCCTCTGTCCAGGGTAACATCACAACGAGGCAGCCATGTGTAGACAATTCATCATGATATACCTCAAATCTTTATTGTAAAGGTTAATGTAGTGAAACAATAATGACAATGTTTAGCAATGAGAGTGACATTAAAGTCACAGCAAAATGATTGTTACCTTCTCTTTTTTAAGTTTATTTAAAGGAGCGTGTGCAGTATAAACCGTCTTATGGTTTGACATCGTTTCAGTTGATTGATTTACTGTTTGTAGGTTTGCCCGTTATCCTTTTTGGAGTTAAGAGAAAGATTAAAAGGAGGAGTAAGAAATGGGGAAGAAGAGGGCAAAGGGAATAAATGAACAGGTTGGAAAGGACATAATGTATGATGGAGGAGCAGAAGGGGAGGAAGAAATCAGTGAGGAAAGATTATGAATGCAAAGACAGATACAGTAATCGAGGAAATTTTTTCAAGGTGTCAAGGTAAAAATGACACATCAAGGACACTTAGTTTCTGTTTTGCATCACTTTTTGGCTTATTTTGTGTTTGAAGATTGTCTTCTATGTGTGTTAAAGTGATTCCCATATTAAAAAAAAGACAACCAACCAAAGCACCTCTGTCATTAGGGTTGGGATGAGCGATTCTTTTATGCATGGATACTATATAAGTGTATATAAACTGCAGGATGAACTGTACCTCTACAGGTGGAGGAGAGGGGGAGAAACAGGGACAAAACAACTGGGTTTTGGTTTCCATCCCACTAATCTTTACATTCTTTTTAGCTCTGTGTCTTTTATGTGCTGTTTGTGTATTTGTATAAAGTATGTGTATTTGTACGTGTATCAGCTTCATCACTGTGTCTTTCCTCCTGTTGTAACCCTTTGTGTGGACATAGTCATCCACACTGTCTGTACGTGCCCTTTGTTTCATCACACAGGTGCGAGTGTGACTTGGTGTGTGAGTTTCTTTGTTTTGTTCCTGTATTTCAGCTCATTTGCTTTTAATCTAGATTCGATCGGCCTGGGTGTTTGTCTGCTTTAGGAGCCGGCCGAAGCATAAACAAACAGACAGCCAGGCAGCTGAAATACGGCTTCTTCCAGTGCATCAAAATGGCGTCATTTGCTTTTTCCTTCAGACGGACCTCAGAGCTCTGGAAGCCCCCAGTGTCGATGTTCTCTCCCTCTTCCCTTACCGTTCAATCAATCAGAACCAAGTGTCTTTGTGATGGTAGAAGACAATCAATTTCAAATAGAGCAGAGACAAAAAAAAAGAAGGGGGGAGAGAGAAAGAGAGTGATGGAGGAGGGCAGAGAAACTGACTGGACAGGAGCGATGGGAGGGAAGGTGGAACGATGGCTCTCAAAGAAATCAGTGTATGTGTGTGTGGTCACCTTTAACCTCTGCAGAGTGACCTTTACAGTGGGGGCTGAGGCACCCAGGACTCTCCCCCGGCTACGATGGAGGTGGTGGTGAGGGAGGGATCTGACTTGTTAAGTGGACATCCAATCGAAGATGTTGATCAAATGCCTGCACAGATATGCACAGAACGTGCACATGCGCACACACAGTGGTCACCCAGAGAGCCTTTCTTCTGATCTTCATCTCCCAGTAACACAGTGACTCTGTCAGTCACGTTGGTCTGCCTTCAGGCTGTGGAGAGAGACTCGAGTAATAACTGGAACAAATAATACACCAAGTGAAAACCAGTATGGGTAAATTGTGTGTTTTGACGAAAACAAATAAAGAAACAAACAATTGGCTGACTGGCTTGTCAATTTCTGTATGATGCTTTCTGACTGTGGTGCTCTGTTGCCACCTGGAGGTATAAGAGAAAATTGTGTCCGGATACTTTAGTGAATATGCTTGAAATGAAACTGTTTTCCCCCTTCAGATCAAAGGAAATCTACAGCATCAGGGCCAAAATGAGGATTTTAGGAACACTGAGGTCCCCTAAATGTACCCAACATCAACTTCAGACAAACCTGACCAGAAATCAGATTAAATTATTTGGATCTTTCATATGTTCAGTGAGGGTATATCTGTAAATTTCATCTTCTCTTTGGGAGAAACTCTGAAACTGTAATTTATTTCTTATTCAACTGGCCATAAAATTAGCCAAATTTAAACATATTATGTTTAAAAATAGTGACTTTAGCTGAAAAAAACTAACCACTGTGGCCTGTACATTTGTAATTGTAGATTGCAGTCTCCATGCTGGTTGCTAAAACCAGGGCTGCAGCCAGGATTTAGAAACACTGAGATCACAAGTCCAATACCCCTCTTCTAATAGATCTGATTAGACAGCGTAAAATAAAATGTTTGATTTGGATTTGTCATCAATTGTTCTATTGCATTTTCTGTTAAAGGGCCTGAAAGCCTGTCTCTTCTCAGTATTGTTGCCAGCACTGATCTGTCTATTCAAACAACAGCCACAAAGTCCTGATGAAGTGGATTAGCTGAATTTTTTGCCCTTAAACACTGAATAATTAATACCCAACAGTGCTTGTAGTGTAAATCTGATTGTTTGATTGTATCTAGTCATGACACATTAATGTTTATTTTATTTTATTTTATTTTATTTTATTTTATTTTATTTTATTTTATTTTATTTTATTTTATTTATTTGTGAAGGCTTGTTCCACACTGCAAGGAAAGAAATTATAGTGAGAAAATATTAAATCCTGTATGCATTTATTTATTTGTCAACCCAGAAATAATTGACTACAAGTACAGTGAGTCTGGAACTACTTGAATCTGCTCATAAAATACACACTGCAATTTAGTTTTCATAAATCTTAGCTCACCACAGATTTCTAAAACCTTCAAATTCTCAGAAAAATACAAGGACATTAATTCAGTGTAAGGCCCTGTACAGCATGTGGTATGTCAGGCAAGAGGTGCTAGGTGTTATGTGTGTGAGGCCTCACCTCAACCCCATATCGTATTTGGCCATATTGTACACATTCAACTAATCAAAATGTTCTTCCTCAGATTGAGTTCTTATTTGTCAGTTGTGGAGCTGCAGTTTGTTAAAATTGTTTTCCAGCTGTGAGCTTCTCCTTCCATTCCTTTGTGTGTTGCACTGAGGGAGAATAGTGCTCATCAACAGGATGCTGAAAAATCAATGGCATAATAATGCTGCTCTCATTATACTTTATTCACTTAGTCACTTTTCTAGTGTAAACACACTACACATAAAACCCACTTAGAATCAGTATGTATTCAGTATGGGACTGAGACGTGGTGTAAATGCAAACAATGAGCTGAGAGATGCTATAAAGCTCTGCAGAACTGAGGGTAACTGCAGGTGATAATCATCTGTGGTTTTGTCTATGAGCAAGCCCCCTCTAATACAAGTACTGTAATCTAAAAGTATTTATTATAGCAGCTTTAAATATTGTGTATTTATACAAACATTTGCATAATAGTGTCTTATTTGTAACACTCATACTTGCACCCAGCATCAAGGTGGCTGTTAGACTAACACCCATAGTTTTTGAATTGGACATGTAGTGTGGCTTGTGTGTTTCATAAGCAGATAATGAGAAGAGACACGGGACACTTTTGACAGAGTCACATCATGCTTTTATGACGAAAAGGAGTTCATTTACAAGACAGACAGTATATAAAACATACATTGAAATAAAAAAAGAACTCATATGTGTTTTATAGACAAGTACATTATTGTCTCATCCTTCCCTTTGAGACCAAGCAGCCATGGGACTGAGCAAAACATGGGTGATCCCTGGAGAAAAGAAGCAGCAGTTAAATCCTATATTACTCTACCTACACTATTTACAGTTCAACAGTCATTGTCCTCTGTCAGACATGGCAAGGAGGTCTACAGATTAGATGACATGATATGGCTAATAGATCTAATATGTACAGTTTCTGTTCTTCACATCCAAGGATCCACAAATCACGGTGCATGACAGAAAGTTTAGTATTCAGGTACAGTCTGATGTTCTTGAGTCCAAATTTGGTGCTTACTGCATAACAGTCTCTATTGTGAGCCAATCAATCATTGATCAGATCACATCACTCAAACCGACAAGCTGAAAAACTCGCCTGTATGTTAGCTCTGCATTTAATTGGAGCGCTCAGCACCCATTCCTAGGTTTCAGAAGTCAGCATAACAACTGCGTCAATGAAGAACAAATGTGCATTAGTGCAAAAACTAAGAGTGATCCATGAAAAAATATTCTGAAATGTTTAACGAGGTTGGTGCCAGGTTGACAGAGAGAAAAGACAGAGAGAGAAAAGAGAGAGAGAAAGAGGGAGAATAAGTTTATCCCAGCCAAATTTGACACACACAATTCATTATTTTCTATTAGAGGGCTCCAACAAATACAGAGCTGCACCAACAACAGCTTCCTCTGGAGAGGTAAGAGAGCGTAACGTTGGCTCAGACCTGGGAAAATAAAATCTGGCACCATCTCGTTCTCAAAAGAAGAAGAGAGAAATCATCTTAAAAGGCAATGTGGAAACCTAGGAATGAGTGCCAACCAGGTCTGCAAGAGCTCGGTACGCCGCCTCCTACTCCAGAGGGACTGTGGGAGAGTGACAAGGTTCAAGATAGATCAATGAAAGTATGCCATTAATAATCCTATCCCCATACAGCATTGATCAGTCCCACCATCCTGCTTGGAATATCAATCAGTTTATCTACAGCTTACACATTTGAGCAGATCCTCTGTGTGTGGATAGATATGTGTAAAAGTACAATCATCCCAAGTAAACAAATGCTTCTTTTGTAAGATGCACACTGCATTGAAATATTCAGAGATACAGGTGGTTATTTGCCCCTGGTTGTTTATTTGCACCAGATTAAAAACACATTAATGGTCTCACTTGCTCTTAGTTTGTTTCAACCAGTCCCATGGCCAGCAACAATGGCACCCATAGCTCTCCATACAGGTGTAGGCGAGAGTTTGGCAAGACCAATCACTGTATACAAAAGGCATGCATAGATTAAACCTGCTAAGACCACAAGAAAGAAAGTTATTTGTTTCTAAAGAGGGACTGATCATTTGTGGATCAGCTCTCAGTCATATACAGAGAAAGAATGATACTATGACATTTTCTTATGCTTTGTTATTGTTTGTTCTGATGGTGGTGAGACCAGAGGGGGCATCAGAAAGTGTTTGTCTAATTTACAGACTGAGTCCTGGTAAACCAGGTCAGAACTGTTGGATTTGATAAGATAGAGGCCTCTCCTTGATAACTCAAACAATGCCTCAGACGCCCAGAGCGGAGAGGAGGTTATGCTATGGCTATAAGATAATCAGCGAAGCACTGACTCATGAAGCTAACAGTCAATTTGCTCTGTCCAGTGTTTCACTGGATGAGACCCAAAGCTGTTATCTATTTATTTTCCCACCACATACAGTGCTTGTACATCAGCATCAGCAGTATGGGCCATCTGTTGCTGTTACTCACATTGACCACCAGGGGTCAGTATTGTCACATAGAAAGGGGGGCACTTGCATTTATCTGGTCAAGGTTAAGCAGATGTCTGTCCACAGTGCTTAAAACAATCCTTCAGCAATGCTCCGCTTCATGCCCAATTATGCCTGAATATCAGTTCACAATGACTTGACCATCTCTTTGTACAACTAGAGAAGACCACCACAGGTAATATTTCTGTCTAACACATATGTAAAAAGCTAAGATAATTAAAACAGTATTTCTGTGACACACTTCTCTGAGAGGCCTGTTATGGAAATGGGACTAATAAGCCAAGTAATCACCCAATCAGCCGAGCTTGCTTCTCTGTCATCCCATTACTGCTCCTCTCGGCTCTGATAATTCAACTCAAGTCTAATCCAATCACAGCAGCAGCTGTAAGATCTGGAGTAAAAGATGGATTCATTTAGAGCTAGTATGGAGTCGGGAATGACAGGAACTGAGGGCTGGAGAAATGCAGTCTTAAAGGTGAGACTGCTCTCTTCAGAGGTCTGAAAGAAAAGCCTCCTTTTATTTGAGAAGCAGAACGGAAACAGAAAAAGAATTCAGGCTTGGCTGGTGATGATGCCATGATTATTGGTGTCTCAGGGTTTGTCTTATTTTGGTCTGCGTCTTTGAAGAGTTCCCTAGCGGAAGGTATCCTAATAGTGAGGTTGCTGCTGCCGTTGTAAATGGGGCGTCTAGACTACAGTACACCAACCCCAGGCAAGGACGAACTGGAGGAGGGAGCGGGGGATCGCTCAGCCTACTTTCTCAAGTATCACGGCAGAGGAGATGAATCAAACTCAGCTCCACTGATATCCACAAACACAGAGACTCTGTCAGCCAGACTGAAGCGATGGCTTGGCTGCAAAGCTGTGTGTACTGGCACCTTTTTCTTGTACAGAGAGCTGCTGAACAATTGTTTGGCAAAGTGTCAGTTCTAGCAATTAAAATCATTACTAAATTATCGCTTAAACCTTTCAGAATTGGAGGAAGTTTAATCTGGAAGGGGCATTAAAGATTTTTTTCAGGGCATTTAGGTTTAAGTAAAATGAGTTCTTCCAGCTTTTCAAGGACCTGTGACGCTTGAACAGATACAAACACTTATTTTCAACCCTGACCAACATGAAAATGTCAGTTTTCAGTGAGTGGACTGCCTTAATGCTACTTTTTGTCACAATGACTCAGTGTACCACAGTAGGCAGAAAGTGAGTGTAGGCTCATAGTCATGGCATTACAACAACCCACCCCCCTTTCTACTGTTGTCAGTTTAAGTGTGACAAGATTTCATCAGAGAAAATACATACAGTACAGTCCATGGGTTTTCATATCCGGAGAAAGATCCCAGAGTGGCACTGTGCAGAGCGAGAAAGTTTCAGAAATGGTTCTTCAGGAATGAGTAGGGCGTGAAATGGGAACCAATGTTTTTTTTGGGAACCTGGGTCACCCCTTTCATCGTTTGTCTCCACTGATCCAATCACTGCTCCGTGTTCGATGGCATCACGAGGAGCAACAAATCATAACACGACAACACTGACTCACCGACAGTACACGTGTCTACTACCACACAACCATATTCCAGCCTAATACTGTGAACAGGGACAACAAGGGTTGGACATGTTAAGAAGACAGGGGACAGGAAGAGGGGGGAGGACGGTAAAGAGGAGGAGAAGGAGAAGAAGATAATAAAATGAAACACACCCTCATCTACGCTTACATTTGTGATTGATGTGTACACAATAACACCGTCGACAATCACTACAGACATTCTCACTGTCTTCTAAACCTATTTTTCACTGAGAAATACGGGGGAATGGAAAAACGAAAGGGTCTGCTCAGGGAGAGGAGACGTCCGTGAAGGCAACGTCCTGTTCTCAACACAAAAATGGCCGCTAACACTGTTAAATGCGGTATGAAAACCAGGCCAATTTGTTCATCTATTCTCATTCAGCCTCATGAAACTTTAACAGCTGTTCAGTTATTCATCCTGACACAGAAGCCGAGGTTTCATCATCCCTCACAAGGGACCAAAACCGAGTTTACAGGATTCATTTTGCAAAAGTTTGGAGAGTCTGAGGTTCTCTCTTACCTGGGGCAATTGATTTCTAAACTGTAAACTTGCCTCATACAGTGTTCTAGTTGGTGTGATTTAAATCAGTGGTTTCCAGCTTTTCACAGTACTTCCCTTAAAATGAAGCAATGTGTACTTGCTACTCCACACATCAGTCAGTTGAATAGCAGCAGTTATTCAGAAATCTTTCATTAAGTTGTATATAAAGTCCTTTCTAGATTCTTATCAACAATCCTCAGTTATCCCCAGATTAAGTAAATCAGGCTGTCATTACAACCTGAAATATCTTAGTTCATAAAGATCTTAGCAATGTATACAAACAGTACATTAAACCCAACTCTTTGTAAATTAATGCATGACATTGTTTTATCTATATTGTCAAGCATGGCGAAATATAAGTGTGAGAGTTAGCATTAATTTTGAATGAGTGCACATAATCATGCCGACCTAACCAACGTGACCATTTAGTTTAACATTATTAGCATTCTGATTTGCAGTCTGAGTCACAGGCCCTACTGTATGTTCTGGTGAAATGTAATTTAAAATCTTATCAAACAGTATATTGATTAAGTGTCCTACATGCCAGGTGAGACATGTTGATTCCTTTACTTCATGCTAGCAAGGTAGCATGATATGGTCCACCTCTGTAGATCTGTCTCTAAGTTTGTGTGTAAAATCCTTCCTAAGTTCTTAGTAACTAGCTAGTTTCAACTAGTGATTTAATATATCAGGTAGCTCTTAAGGACTCCAGTAATGTGTAAATCGATCACTAGGCCTGATCAATAGCTATCAAGTACATAAAGAGAAAGCCACTATAGGATCGTAAGGTGTAATATAGCTGTAAAAATGACCAGTTTTATGGACCAAACAATACATTAAACTTCACTTCCTGTGTAACCGTAGATAGGACTATGACTTCGTTGTGCACAGGCCACAAAGAAATGTGTTTCAGAGTTAGCTTGTTGTCGTGCAGTTTATTGGGAAATAGTGAATTACGCTGACCAAGCATTATTGCCACATTTTGCAATTTGAGAGATATTGGGTGAAATATTCCCAATTAACATGACCATCATTATTACTATCATTATTATTATTGTCATATATGTTGACCATATCACCTCTTTTAATCTCCAGTAAAGTTTTGTCTGTTAGAACCAGTTTATCTGTTACAATTTGTCATTTGGCAGACACTTTTATCCAAAGCGATGTACATTTGAGATTTTCATACATCACAAGCAAGGTTTTAGAAGGGAGAGTAAGAAACAAGAGTAAGTGCCCAAACGCAACTTTCTAGTCCAACTGGACATAGGTGCTACGAGACAGTGCTACGAAGTAATGCATAGAGTGCATACACTTACACCTGGCTGCTACTGTGTGTGTAAATACGAGCAACTAATCCGTATGTAGAACTAGTATGTGTGGTGCAAACTGTTTTAATTTAGTGAATTTCTGGTTAACATTAATATTAACAGCTGGGCTAGTTTTGATGAGGCTAAGTTTGAATTGATGAGGTAAAGCTGCAGTATTCATAAAAAAAAAACAGATAAAAGTTTGTATAAGAGATGTTTTTTCATCACTAGGAACCGCTGCTTTAGATGATGTCTCCTTACTTAAAAATATTGCTCTGCCTGGTTTCAGCTGATAAGCACACTGAGATGTAAACAGGCACATGCACTGTATGATGGGAACATTTCTAGGTGTTGAGAACAGAACGGTCCCACACGGAGGACAAGGAACTTCAAATCCAACAAGCGGTCACGGAGAACAACAACTGAGGAAATTAAAATGGAGGACAAAGAAGAAGCAACAGAACACTTCAAAAAAAGACTTTTGTTGTTTTTTTCATTTTAAAACCACAGTACGACTCTCCACTATACAATGCACATGGCGTGGGTAGGGTTAACACGACTTCATTTACATTTGAATCCTCGGTCTCCAGCCAGGGACCCCTCCCAAAGGAGGACCCAGTGGGGGTGTGTGGGGGATAGGGGTGAGGAGGGGGGATGCACTGGGCTAGGGGGGCAGAGACATTCGCACACCGACCGTCTCAGAGACAGAGAGAGAGCAGTCAGCCACACTGCTTTATCAGTTTGTATGTTTATTCATGTGTAACTGTGACTGTTGTTCCTGGCAATCCAGATAACCTTGATGTGGATTCATGTCTTCATTCCCTCTGCTGTGTGTGTGTGTGTGTGTTATGGGCTGCAACTTTATGCAAACCCAGCGACAGCAGATGGTCTTGTGATCATCATGACAGCTTGTAAGATGGCAGTAGCAATAACTGTTATGATGTAACTGAGTCATGCTCAGGTTACTGTATAAAAAAAACAAGCGACACATACTATGGCTTTGTTTTTCACTTGCAAATTTACATCAGTTCTCTCTCGCAGAATGAATTTTGGCTTTATGGCTCCACAGAGAGTATTGCTGGAATGTTTTACTTCAGCAGAGTAAATGTGTGGCTGCACTCACTCTGGAGGGTAGCTATTTCACTTTTCCTGACAAAAGGTGCTGTACAATTGTTGCAATGTGTTTTCCACATGAGTTTGTGTGTTCATGTTTATGTGAAGCCCCCTACAGCGTCACTGTGTGTCCTCTGTCTACCTCTGAGTATGACCCAACTCTCCAGGCTGCTCCCCCCTGGCAGTGCTGGGAAGGTCAGGCATCCACCGACACAGCAGAGGGCAGGGACGAAGGCTGGAGGCCGGCAGGTCGACCCTATCCTGTACATGAAAGGGCATGAATGGGGCTTGTGATGAAGGGGAGAGGAAGAAGAGGTCACATTGACTTCTTTATTCTCCCTCCCTCCCAGTCCACCCAGCAACCTTCCACTGGCCACCAGCCCCGGTCACCCTTGCTCTCTCTTGTGTTGGTTGCTCTCGTTACTGTGGCAGCCCGTGTCCGGTGGGCTTGACTTCCTAACCAAACTCTCTGGGCCACAGGCAGCCACGGCAACTCTCGGCCGGTGCGCTCGTCCCAAACTCACACAGCTAACGTTGTCGCAAAATCTCACAAAGAAGAAAACGGCCAAATTGTGTTTCTTTTGTCTGTTTGTCATTTATGTGAATGATCCATCCATCGCTCCTTATCAGGTATTGTTATCAGAACATATTTTACATCCATTAAGCTTTAGCTCATGAAAGCAAATGTTACATGATAATGTTAAATGAAGTGTTTGACCATACAGAACCCTCCTCACTGTTCAGCTGTGGTCAGAATAGATAGAGGTGGCTGTTATATGTTGTATAGAAAAACATATTCAAACTGTCTTTCAAAGCAATTTGTTTTATTCAGAGGTATGAACTTACAACTTAACGCTCAACTGCATTTCTACATGCATGATTCTTAACAAGGCAGACTTGAGAAGAGAATAGCTACAAATTCTATAAATGGGTGGTAGCCAGGTAATAACAGGCAATACATTCCCTTTAAAATCCCTGACTGCACAGAATACAGTGAAGGGAAATTTAAGTGAAAATTTAAGGAAATTTATTTCATTTTCTTATTAATGTGTTGGAGGGACAGGACTACTACTATTCCACAGCTCAATAATCATGCCAATTTCCAAACTTATCTCCTATAATTCTTGACTCTATTATTCTTATCAAGCTCGGATGATCAGTAGCTCTTTCAAATCTATCAATACTAGTGCCTTGCAGTATCTTTCAAACATGCTTTTCACCACAAGCTGAATAAAACCACTATGAGACAGAGAAATCAGGGTTGTTTTGTTTTCATTCGCAAATCAAACCAAATCGAGTCATGGCTCCAGTTTTGATGTGGAAACTCAATTTTGAATAGAGCCATAGACGGGAACTTGTGCTTTCAAACTTCTTTGCGAGTCAGTGGCTGTGTGTGTTTGTGTGTGTCAAACACGTTTTTGGGACGTGCTCATGCCTCCCCCGAGGGACCCCTGGCTGCGTTGTTTCATATCATCTTCATATTGAACTTCCTGGTCCCTCCTGAGGAGCCTCCAGTGGCGGGTTCAGATTTCCGGAAAGAGTACTCCACTGTGAAGTTGTTCTTGCGTTGGCCACGTCCCCGGCTCCACACGAACAACAGCAGGAAACAGAAGAGGACAACCCCCAGGAAGGTGATGCAACCCATTGCTGTGGAGACCAAGATGGTGGTCAGGTCCAAGGTGAACTTGAGGAAAACACGTGTGCTGTTCAGATTGGTGTCGTTGAAGAAGTCGCCGCTGTACAGCGATCGGTTGAGAAAGAAGGCTGAGGCGGCATCCAGTGGCTGGCCACGCACTGTGAGTGTGGCGAAGTAGGTGTCATTGCCTCCGGCATTACTGGCAATGCAGATGTATGTTCCGCTGTCAGTAAGCTGGGCGTAGCGGATCTCCAGGGTGCCACTAGGAAGGACAGTAATACGCCCTGAACTCTTAGCTGTGATCCGTCTACGCTGTGGGGAAATCCAGACAATAGCAGGTACGGGTTCTCCTTCAGCTCGACACAGAAAACTCACTGGCTGGCCCTCACGAGCAATCACCTGTGGGAGGTGGAGGAAAGGAGTGCATGGACCAATAAATGCAGGAGAGTCAGAAAAACACAGCAGTATATATAAACACCAAAATCTGCCAGCATTACAGAATACTTTTTGTGCTCAGAATAAATAAACATAATCTATGTAATCAAACCATGAGCATTTATTAATTTTTTGCTTGGTATTAAACCTAAACGCAATCATCTTCATTACCTGCTGCAGCTTACGGTTGCGTATCTTAGGTTTCTGGCATGTAAAGTGATCGAAGAGTGCAGAATCGGTGAAGGCGCTGAGGCTGACCCCTTGCACCTCCACCGGCCCCGCACACACCGGCACTCTGCCGTCAAAGTTGAGGGTCTTGCGTCTTTGCAGGATCCACAACAGACGGCAGTCACACATCAGGGGGTTCCCATCCACTCTGAGGGTCTCCAGACTGTTGACAGAGTGGAAGGAGCCCTCTTCCAGAGTCTGCAGATCGTTGGAGGAGAAGTTGAGGACCCGGATCTGTCGGAGGCCTCCAAGGGCATGGAGCTCCACTGTCATCAACCCTGTGCTTACCATGATGAGCTCCTTCAACCTCAGCAGGTCTCTGAAGGCCCAGGGCTCTAATGTGGTGATGGGATTGTAGGACAAGTTGAGGTGGGTGAGGTGCACCAGGTTCTTGAAGGAAGCAGAAGGGACAGAGGTGATGTTGGTGTTGGTAATTGAGAGCCAGTGGAGGTCCAGGCCCTGGAAACTAAGAGGAGAGATATACTCCAGGTATGGCCAATGATCGATGTCCAGACCCCGCAGGTTTGAGAGCTTGCGAAAGTTTTGGTCCTCCAGGGCAATGATGCTGAGGTGACGGAGGCGCAGGGTGACCAGGCTGCGGAGGTAAGACAGCGTCTGACCAGAGATGGATGTCAGGTTGCAGCGCTCTATTGTGAGATCCTCCAGCCCCAGCAGCCCTGAGAATGCCTGGGAATCAGGAAGATAAAGATATTTAAATCATTAAATAAGATGTGTGGCTGTGACAAAACGGTGGCATTTGATGACCTAGGATGGAAATGGGTTAGATGAATACATCATCTTTCTTTGTTAAAGGAATAGTTCAACATTTAAATATAAGGCTACAGACAGCAGCCGGTCATTAGCTTAACATAAAGACTGGAAATGAAGGGAAACAGCTAAAAAAATTGTCTCCCAGGAGTCTTGTTGTCACAGAGACTTAAGGTAATCACGACACTCAAACAAGAAATAGTCCTGCACATAACCTCAATTTGTCATTTTTGTACATAGTTTCTGTATGGATTAAACAAATGAAATATAACATGTTAATTCATGAGCTTTAGAGCTGTTGGTGGGTGGATTTTGTTACCTTTAAACAGAGCTAGGCTCGCTGTTGGCCCTGTTTTCAGTCTTTGTGCCAAGCTTAACTAACCAGCCGCTGGTTCTAACTTCATATTTAGCGTACAAACATGAGGGTGATGTCAATTCTCTCATCTAACTCTTGGCAAGAAAGGGAATAAGCCTATTTCCTAAAGCATCGAACTACATATTTCTGAGCCAAACAAGGCATTGCTACAGGCACTATGACTGGCAAATAGCGGCTTGGCATTACTGTCTATTTAAAACCGCAGAATATATTCCAGTACTATCAATTTGAAAGTGCGATCCTCTGGGATCTAATTTCCAAGGAGGATTTTAATAAATAAAGTACATGTTCTTCCATCTAGTCTTTCATTAGTAGCACAGTCATGGTACCGACAAGATGCTGGAGAGCTTACCTTGTGTGATATATAAACCAGGTCATTGTCTCCCACCTCCAGATGTTTTAGATTTCTTAGATCCTGGAAGGTGTAGTCCAATAAAATCACCATCTTGTTCTCGCTCAAGTCCAGGCTGGTCAGATTTCCCAGCTTGGCGAACGCCCCCATGGGCACTAACTTCAGCTGGTTCCCCCTTAACTTCAGCACTTTAAGACTCTGGAGGGTGGCGAAGGCATTGGGCTCTAATGTGGCGATGAGGTTCTCACTGAGGTCCACTTCCTCAAGGCGCGGGTATGGTGCTAGGTCACCAGCTTGCACCCAGCGGAGCCGGTTCTTGCTGAGGTCCAGAAGTTGTGTCTCTGTGGGGATGCCTTCTGGGATATTAGTGAACCGCCGCCGCTGGCACGACACTGACCTCAGCTGAGCCGAGCACTCGCACCGTGGTGGACAGGCCTGGCTACTCCCTGGCAGCGTCAGGGATATTATGGCAACCAGAGATGCACCCAGGACCCATCGCCACACCCTCGGCCATGGCACTAAGGCACGCCCACCAGGGCCAGGAGAGCCAATCATGGCCCTGGTCCTCTGACTCCTCGCCTGTCGCAGGCAGGGTCAGTGCACCTTACACCTGCAAGACGACACAGAGGGAAGACAGGAAGAGGATGAAAGCAAAGAGAGAGGGGAGGAATAGAAAAATATGAGAAGAATGAACAAAGGCAGAGAATCTACCATCATGTCCCAAGCTCATAAAAATTACATCCACACGGCTATAAATTATCTATGTATATCTAAGTTTAAGTAATATTGTACAGAAAGCTGAGCAGATTTGAGACGTATCATGACACACCATTAAAATAAAACTGACGTAGACCCCATTACAGGAACATGGATCCGTGTAAGATATTTAAGATCATTTGTCTTTTCACTAATTAATCTATGAAGTCAGTTGTGGAACTGGGACAGTCGGAGCTTACTTCAGCTGAATTCATGCATGTTGCATCTCTTCAGCTCTCCTTGCAGCACTGAGACCGTCTGCTCCATTTTGACAAACACAATGAATTTATTATCACCACGCATAAACACAGACTGCGCTCCTCAACAATCATGCTATGCCTGGAAGCCACGCATGCCGCGCATAAGAAATGTCAGGTGTCTGAATCATTCTGCACTTAAGTCATATCATGCGTTTGATCAGGTATGTGCTGATCCATGTATGCGTAGGATGTGGCATTTTGCTGGCTATGAATTAAAAAGAATTTTGGTCCTCCTTGCACGGAGATGAGATGAATCACTCGTGCTTTAACATTCCTTCAGGCAACCTGTCATCTCTCCCACACGCTGTTTTCAACTCAGAGACAGTCAAAGAGCACCTGGCATTAGATCTGGAACACAACTCAGTGTCCATCTAGTTAGCATGAATACTTTTAAACTTTAGGAAAAAGCTACTGAGCTCACGAGTGTGGAAATAGGAAGTTTTTTGCTCTCGTGCTAGAAGTGCTCACCAGGAACCCCCAGATGTTAACTCTTGACTATTTGTTTGGTTGTCTGTTTTCCAGATGAAGTAGAAATGAGAGAGAATATATTATCATCACTGGGGAGTATCATGTTAAAATGCACTCTGATGCTGCCAGTGAAGGGAGGCAGAGCCAAACAGATAAATAATATATGGGTTGGTTTTTGCTTAATGGGCAGTGTTTAGAGGGATAGTCATAGAGTTAGAAGCACCAAAACTCACCAGATTCCCACTTTGCTGCAAGATTCGCTACTCTTCTAGCATGTTGGATTTAGAAAACAGCCTCTTGAACACCTAATCATATCTGACTGTTTCAGTGCATTGGCATCAATGGGATCAAACAGGATAAATGGGATTTAAGCTAAATTTAAATGATGGCAGACATAAATTCTTTCACACATTTTCACACATGATCACTCATACACAAACTGCCATAGAAACCCCTGAGATTGTGTCTCATCTACTAAGCCTCAGTGTAGATAAATCCCACAATTTTTTGACAGGCCTGGAAAACACTCTGTTTACAGAATCCATATCTGGACGATCTGGTTGAAATCTGGCACAATTTTCCGTTTCGGTGGGAGACAAAACGCAGGCACAGAGAGGTTGCTGTGCAGACTGCTGCACAAACTGACCCAGTTCTCAGCAGCAACTCAGCCTCACACTGTCAACCAGCAACAACTCACCATGACCACAACAACAGAGCAGCAAACCTTAGCGTCTCTGTGGAATAGAGCCCTAGAGAGTAAACACGAGTATACAGATGTTCTGAAATAATGAGCTATTTATACGACAAATTCAAACAAAATAATCTTCTGCGTCCCTGCACAGCAGAGATAATCTTTGTGGCACTGACATGATGATATTTCCTTTTCTGGCACCTTTTTCTCAAGTGATGTTCAGGATTTTTCGCAATATTAATGCTACTGTCGCTGTATGGATAGCAACATCATTCAGTCTGTAGGTCAGTCTGTCAGTCACTTTGGTCTACACTAAAATAACTATCAAATGGATTGCTGTTAGATTTTGTTCAAACATTCATGATCCCCAGATGATGACTCTTAATTACTTTTGGTCATAGCATCATCAGCATGTCAAACTCCTCTGCGTCAAACATCTATGGGATTGTTCGTACCAAATTTTGTACAGACATTCATGGTACCCAGATGATGGCTCCTACTGACTTTGGTCATAACCTGACTTTTCCTCTAGCAGCACCATGAATTAATTTTTTTATTGAGATATTCAGAGTGAAGTGTCTTGTCAGCTATCAAAACTCAAAATCAAAATTCTGTGAACTAAAACTAATGACATTGCTACCAGCATCAGCTGTACTATGTTTTTTTTTAATTTGCAGATAGTAGCATGCTAACATGCAAAATAAAGATGTTAAACATACAGCTTAGTATACCTGCTAAACATCAAAACGCTAGCATTTTCATTTTGAGCATTTTAGCATGCTGACATTAGCATTTAGCTAAACACACTACTGTGCTGTGTGATTCGCCACAAACATAAACTCTTCTTGTGATATTGCAAATTTATATAGTGTCTGTTAGCGTGTCAGTGAACATCTGCCTGGCTCTGATAGATGTAACCTGTCTCCACACCCCCTGTGAGAGTCATCCTACGGGTCAGTGGCAGAGTTGGAACATGAATCAATGAGCTGACATCGTGGAGGCAGACAAAGTCTTCACTGCTGGACTCAAGGACAGGCAGGGATTCTTAAAACACACACACACACACACACACACACACACACACACA
>JBBMOE010000012.1:4531172-4537103 GCA_037975065.1 Chaetodon trifasciatus
ATTATATAATTTGTCAATTTATTACACCCTTGAGCAGGATAAGTGGTATAAAATGGATGGAGGAATTGAAAATGATGTACTAAATTAAGTTCACTTGAGTTTTTGCTTAAATTAACGTTTGCCTATTATGAGGCAATGAACAAAAACATTTAATAATGCTTTATAATGAACACTGGGTATGGGTCTTTTTTAACTTTTTGTCTGTGCTGTTTTAATCTTGCTCTGTGAGGCACTTTGAGCTGCATGTTTGTATGAAAGGTGTTAAAGAAATTGAGTCAAGCTGAGTCTTTGGCCTTTGAAATTTTGTCACCAAATACTCAGTCACTGGAATTAAAGTGGCACATGCATCTGATAATTGTCTATCACTTTATCAGATCTGCATCAAACTAATGTAGATGCTAATAAAAACATTTTTGATTATTGAAGCAACAACTTAAACAGACTGTGTGTATAAATAGCCTGTCTTGAGTCAGATGTGCATTGTTCAGGCACCTTTAACCTTTAACTCACTGTAATACTATGAATCTGGTCTCAGCTGAAGGACTCCTTGCACATATGCTAAGAAATAGTAAATGGACTGTATTTTGCACTTTTACAACACGTCTGCATTCACCCATTCACACAACTATTCGTACAATGGTGGTTAAGCCACCTGCTCATTAATTATTCACACACACTCACACACTGATGGCACAGCATTGGGAGCAATTTGGGGTTCAGTATCTTGCTGAGGGATCAAACCACTGACCCTCCGACAAGAGAACGACCGTTCTACATCCTGAGCCGCAGCTGCCCGAAAAAAGAGATGTGAAATAAATCTGATGAATGAATGAATGAATTTGATGACGATAATGTGTCAATCGACAAACGCAAAGTTGATATTTGTGACTCAGAGAACAAACTTGAAAACAAGAATTTGGATCAATTGTGAGACTCAAGCATTAACTCTCTGATTGGTTTCGAATGTCTCTGTGCTCTGGACTGTTTCGCTGTCTGATGTACACTCAGTTGGCATCCAGATTAAGCTCTTCTCAGTGTTCCTATTGAGCGTGTAAGACGTTGCATCAAATGTGCCACTGAGAACATGCATATTATGAAAGATACAATATTTTTGCTTCACTTCTTTGATGTCTTGTGTTAGTTTGCTCCTTCCTTGATTTTGCTCCCACTCAAGAGTGGCTTTGTTATTTTCCTCTCAGTTATAATGAGCAAAAGTGCTGTGCAGTCCAGAACATCAAATCCATGACAAACACCAGTTTGTGTGTGTGTGTGTGTGTGTGTGTGTGTGTGTGTGTGTGTGGGCATGCTTCAATCCTCTGAAGTGATTGTATCTGCACATGAGCCTTTTTCTGCTGTAATTATTTTCTCTGTGCTCACTGCAAAGGAGACCAGAAACAGTATCTCTGTGAATGCTTCACTAAACCATCTACCTGTGGAAACAACGGACCATCTATCCTGATTCTGTCTAGTCAGTCAGATTACAGTAATAACTGACAATTGTCAAAAATGAAAATTGGGAGAGAGTACTCCCAATTACAAAAAACAAGCAGTAGATTGTTCTCAGTGTCTCAGCTTTCACAGCGCCTTCATGTGAAATCCCCTGTGCATGTAAACCTATGCACACTCTCTCTTTCTCCATCTGTCTTTGTTTCCTCTTTTTCTTTCTGGGTGTAATCTGACATCTGATGAGAGTCCTGTGTTTGACAGTTGTGATGAATATACACAGCGGGATGGTGGGATTAAAGGGAAAAACAAAACCCCGCAGCATCCAATGAATCACTTCAAACGTTGTTTGTTCTCTTCAAAAGTAGAACAAACATCTGAATTTATCTATAACCCTGTTGTGTCCCGTGTGTTTCCTGATTTAGACAATCTTGTATTACTGACCCTTCTGGAACACAAACTGAGGGAGATTGATATGAAACATGACATAAAGACATGTTTTATGGTTGAAATGACTGTCCTTAGTGCACAAACCTTTGAAATAATATTATCATCAACCTGCTGTGTATTTTATTCAGGATGTGATGTCTATTGGAAGGTACCACTTTGGTCATCCTGTGGTGCAATCCTGCATTCTCCACGTTAAAGAAATCTTCACATGAACTTTTAATATGACGAGATTTGAGTTGATTAATATTACATCAATTGAAGAAAGTAAGATCTACATTTATACTAACTGATATCTAAAGAACAAGTAAGACTAACAGTCTACAGCCATGCTAGCGGCTCTGTGAGGCTGTACTAGCTAAATGCTAACATCATCATAGGCTAACATACGGTGACCATACTAAAATGATCATAGTTTTGGGCAGATACAAGTTTTGACCTAATCACGGCCTTAAGGAAAAAGAAAGGAATCACGTGGGGGTCATAGATGTCTGTGCCATATTTTCCATCCAACAGATGTCGAGACATTTCACAAAAAATCACAAATGTGACCCTATCAAGAGAGGAAAAGTCAGAGGATCAGCTAAGTCACAAGGATTCAAACTCTGGGCACCATGCGTATACATACTAAACTTCATGGCAATCCACCTGATAGTTGTTTCAGTCTGAGTCAAAGTGATGGAAAAAAGTCAGCATCTCAAACGATGCATTTTCATTGGCTGAATATTAGACACCTTGATTTGGATATTAGATGTCCCTTTTCAGTAGACAGGAGGTCTGAGGGGGTCAGTTGTTACTCTGGTCACCTAAACTCAGAAATGCACTATTTTGAAAACAAAGAGTATTTCAGTCAGCACTCACATTTAGTGGACATGGATCCTTTTGTTTTACTCGAAGGCCTGGCACATTTAATTAGCAGTAGCTTTTCTGATGATTCTCACACCCTGCAGTGTTTTGACCTGCTTTTCTCTGGCTCAAACCTGAGCACATGGTACACATACTGAGAGCGCAGACACGCAGGAACACACACACACACACACACATACACACACACACACACACACACACACACACACACACACACACACACAGGCAGATGCATATAGTGTTATAAACAAACAACAGAGGACAGCCCCGGGAATCTAGCTTATTAGATAGGTAACCTTGCCTGCAACCATATGGTTGCATCTGCTCAGGTATTAAGTCGACTCTCTCAGACTCAGTCATAGTAAAGTCACATGCACTATTTCAACCATGTGACATCACACTTTCCCTTCCAACGCCCAGTGAGGTCATGTGCTCTGGAGGTTCAGGGGTTAATGTAAATCTCCAGCACAGTGGTCGTTTCGGCTGCGCGGCAGACATTAGTGAAATGCCACGGCTAAAAGAGGAACAGGTTGGTTTACATCCCAACAAAAGTCACCCACACATTATCACTAAACTTAGGTCTGTTCGAACTAAACATATATTCACTTACGTCACAGGCAGCTCTGACTTGCATACACACTCAGACATTCCCAGACAAGCATTTGGACATGTCCTGAAGACTAAATCAGAAAACTTTATCGTCCACGATGGAAATGTATCCCTGACGTGAACGGCAAGTAAGTAAAGTACAATAATTGGTCCCTAATTGAGAGATTTTCCTCGCTTACACATTTTAACCTTGTTCATCTGCATTCAGCAGTGTGGCAGTGTCACTACAAGTCTGGTCCTGTTATTCAGGATGGGACTTTGCCTCATTAGTGAGCACGTTGGAGCTGCTACAGAATCTCATGCTAAAAAAATGTACAAATCGCCTTTTCTTCTCGGTTCAAATCCGAGCAGAGTTGCTGTGATATATTGAAATGGCACTTGTGATACGGTGCTATACAGTATGTGCACCATAATGTTTTTTCAGGACTGATGGAGAGCTCGCTCTGCAGATCAGAGGTTTGGGCACATGCCAGCTGGTAGGCAGATAGAAGACTCACAAGTCATTAAGTCTGGTACGTGCACTACTGAAGCTACACAAAGCTCACAAATAGTGTTTGTGTGTGCACGCGAATAAGCCTGTGTTTACATGGCTTTTTATTAGTGTATTGAGGAAAAGCATTTAGTGTGGCAATTGTTTATCCTGGGGTGTAATTAACCAGCAAGTGCAGAGCTTATTATACTATTAGCCAGAGTGCAAGTCAGAGAGGAAGAGTT
Organism: Chaetodon trifasciatus; assembly: GCA_037975065.1. Classification (NCBI taxonomy): domain Eukaryota; kingdom Metazoa; phylum Chordata; class Actinopteri; order Chaetodontiformes; family Chaetodontidae; genus Chaetodon; species Chaetodon trifasciatus. Next base: position 4,535,253 of record JBBMOE010000012.1, read on the forward strand.
AAGAATAGCAGGGAGATAAAAATCATTTAATCAAACTTGACCTGTCTCTGAGAAAAAGACTTTCACACATGGAGACACCAATCATTTTGAGCGACACACAGTATGACAAGTGACTGAACAGCCTTGAATTAGTTGTGCCCTTTGGGGATCTGTGGCCTTATTACTGCCGTGGACTGAAATGACTCATTAATTATCTCACACATGCCTCCAAAAAGCTTGGTCACAGCCATGAGCTGTATTTTATGGTATTTCCTCATATTTGCAAAATATTTATGTGTTGCTTCTACATGTCGGTGCAGTATTGTTTGGGCCATCCTGTTAAATGAGGTCTCACATGTTGCCAGTGACCACAAATCTCTCCTTCACGCAAACAGGAGACTCTGTCATCACAATTGTGATTACCGGGCTTTAGAGGGGATATGAAGGGAGTTCATTTCTGGTGTCATTTCCTTTCTAAAGGCTAATGACTTTGCAGATAACAAAATGGTGGGGGTAATCCCAAGGGTTGGTCATTGGGAAGTGAAATCACGTCTTCTTCTCAGCGCCAATGGAGCAGCCGCATATTGTGATGATAGCTGGGCGATTGCTGCAAAGGAAAACATTTCCCTGGAGACGTCCAACCTGAAAGGAAACAGCCGCTTTTTCACCCTGTACGGCTTAACGTGTCGGTATGTGTGCATGTTTGCGAGTGTGTATGAGACATGGGAGTGTGTTTTATGATCCCTTTGGTATCAAGAAGAAGAGAAATTAAGTCAATTCTCCAGCTCGTTAGATAGGTGAAAGCCAAACAGAATTTAAAACCAACACAGCCCACAGCATCCTCGATACACCCCTGCATATAGAGGCAGAGGATTGAAATAAATTAGTGTAGAGCTGACCATAGTGTGAGCGATGGGTGGATTTGGGGGAGGGGGCAAGTGAGAGGGACACTCTGTCTCACTCTGTCACTAATGATGGAGGAAGGTCAAAACCATTCCACAGTTGACAGAATCTAATGATGCAAATTAGGCCTGACGTTCAGTCAGATGCCACAAGAGAGGCAGAGAAATCCTGATGTCGCTCGATAACACGGAGTGAGATTGTCTGAAGCTGAAATTGAGTATTTTAAATACCCTCAGTTTATAATACAAGGCGTCAGTGGCATTTTACTGAGTGAAAAGGCCACATCTGTCCACAGAAGAAAATGTGCACAGCCGAATGCAGCCTGACTGAGGGAGTGAGTGACTGGTAGAAATATATAACTGTCTGTGTGGCGAGTAAACAGCAAGAAAAGGAATGAGTTTAGAGGGAGAAAGAAGGGGGAGGGGGTGGAGTGACAGCTTTCCTTCCCTGCTCTTTGAAGAGTAGCAATGCATAATAGCATGAAAACGTACATCGCTTCAACCTGAATGCATAAACTGATTGCAAATGTTAAATCACGGACTTGAATGCAGCTTGTCATTCTAGTTTTTAAAATTGCATATTCTGAATTGTGGAAAAATGCACGAAAGAAATGTGGAAAATGCAATAACTTGACGTCAAATTACCCCCCTTCCCCATCCCCCAGCACATAAAACAGCCCTCCACTCTCCCTCAAGCTGTTGTAAATAAACCATATAACCAAGAGGGATGTTCATGTACAGTGGAAATGTGCGGTATAGATATAAGGACAGGGGAAAGCATTGCATATGCATACATGGCAGGGATGTGGACGGCAGAGTAATTGCACTGCTTCATGGATGACAGTGACCCTGTTAGCCTGCAAGCTTATTGGCTGCCCGTTTCCCTGATTCTGCCAGCCCAACCAATAGGAGCTTTTGCCACCATTTCAGATGTTGGGATGAGGGGGCAGAAGGCGGGTGGGGGTGGGGG
>JBBMOE010000012.1:4537487-4583792 GCA_037975065.1 Chaetodon trifasciatus
GGGGGGGGGGGGACAGAGAAACAGAGGTGAAGGCAGAAAAAACGAGAATGGATAACGTGGGGAGGGGAGAGAAATGGAGAGTGACACGGATGGAGAAGTGGAATAAAAGAAAGCAGGGCATGTGGAGGAGAGAGCCGAATCCTTTGTACTGAGGAAACAAAGGCGACAATCCCTGAGCACTGATAAAACTGTTCAGCTTGTGGTTGCACAACACCAACACAGCCTGTGTGTGTGTGTGTGTGTGTGTGTGTGTTTGTGTGTATGTGCCGTGCAGCACTGCGCGTGTAAGAGGATGGTGCTTCACAGGACATCAGGTGATCATCACACTTGGATCCTCTTCTCACCAGAGATCCCAGAGGAGGATATACAAACTCCCCCTATACACACACGCACACACATACGCAGATACACACATGTATGTATAAACACATAAGGCTGTGAAGGGTTTGTAAACACAGCAGAGCAAGGTGGTGAAAAGAAACAGATCATTGTGAGAAGGAGGAGGAGGAGGAGGAGGAAGAGAGGGATCACAGGGGAGGAAGTTTCTGGAAAGGTCATTGAAGTGGTTGAACAAATAAGGGATGTTGGAGGAGTGAGAAGAAGGTAAAATGATGAAAAAAAAAAAACTCACAGGATGGGGAAAAAGATAAGAGGGACGATGAGCCAGAGGAAGAGAGAGGTAGAAAGCTTTTGGGCGAAGGACAAGTTGCCAGGATTGGGTTCAGGGTGGCTCTGTTGATTGACAGCAGACTATCTGGAGTCACAGCACTGTGACAGCTTCTATTAGCATGTCCATGTCTGCAGCTACTGGATCTTTTTTCAACATTTTGGTCAACAGTAGTCCTGGTCATGATGTGCATGTACTCACCAAATTAAGTGTTTAGATCTGCACAAGAAAAGACGTCTGATTGAGCAAGAAACCAAAAATCTGATGTAGTTTTTTTCTTTACTATTTTATACCTTTATGTGTGAGTCAACATTCAGGAGTTGACAGGAAATGAGGGGGAGAGAGCCAGAGAACAACATGCAACAAAGATTTCCAGTCCCAAACAGACTTTAAACAAACTCCCAGCTCGGAGGGATCTGAAGTTGTGAGATCCCTGGTTGTAAACACTTCACACTGTGGGATTTATGTTTGCACCGTGAACATTTGTGTTTATTTATATATAATTTGTTTACTTGGCTAGATTTTCTGTTTGTACTTCATACAGGCATTGTGTCTGAATCTTCTCGTAGCACATTTTAAGCTCCAGCTCAAAACTGAGATTGACAGCTCATTCTTGACCTTGGACACCAAGTACAAATGTGAAAAAAACCTTCTCCAAGGTCAAGAATGAACTGTACTGGAAAATCGTGTGATGCGATGAAAAGCTTCAGAGCAGCTACAAATGAAATTACTTTGTCAACTACTAAGTTTTCCAATGTCAAGGATGAACTTTCAATCTCAGAAACAGGAGCGCTCGTGTCTTGCAAAGTAGGAAAGAAATCTGTTTTTGCTGAGGTCTCGAAGGACAGTGAATGTTTGCTCTCATCCATGAAGTGACTTCATGCTTAGTTTCTGTCTGTGTGTAAGCCAAATGAAATGAAACAAACGGCAAGCTGTGTGCAGTGCGACATGCTAGAAGACACAGGCCCAGCTGACTCACTGGGGCTCAAGGCCCACATGCTGTCTTTAATATTGGGAACTAATGGTGCTTCATATATGTTGTAGCCTATAAGCAGCTGGTATAGCCTCCAGCCTCTTTGATTTTACCAGACATAAAAAACAAAAACCATCTCTCCAGCATTATCTGTGCTGTCCTTCCTTTTAGATAATCTTGCAAATTTGCTGGCTTTTTTTTACAACCTGTTGTCACCATAGCTACGTTGCTGCCTTCTTAACAATTACTTGGGTGAGTGCAATGTTATCATAACTGACAGAAAACTACAAAAATAAGACCCACGTTGCAGGAAATTTCCTTTAAAACACACACCACCATAGGGATGATGTAGTTGGAAGCCTGATCACATTACTGATAACTGATGGTGACATTTATCCTCTGGTACATCCTCTGCTCTGGAAGAATTGGCTACCGCTGGAGGAATGTCATTATCCTGAGCTAAAGCCGGATAAGAGAACCCTTTGCTACTGATTCATCAAGCGATTTTTCTCCCAAAAAGCATCTATAAAGCGAGTGATGGCAGACAAGCTTCCCTGAGAGAATATTAGAGCAGTCAGGGTCCTTGAGCTCCTAAAGGAAGCTGTGGGACTCTGGCATTGAATACACACAGAAATGATTGGAGTTCTCCCAAGGGGGCATCCGGTTAAAATTCAAGGACTCTCTCTGTCTCTCATTTTTGTTTCCACTAATGCTCATCTTGCTCCCTCTCGCCCTCTTCGCGAGGTCACGGCTGAAAAGTTTCAATGATGCCCCGGGAGGCCGAGAATAATCATTCAAGTGTGCATCTGCATCTATCTGTGTGTTTCCAAGCGCGTGATTGACCTTATGTGCGTATGGCGCTTGTGCCTCTATGTTTTTATCCATGTGAAGATCATACATGGACGTGGAGGTGGCTGCCCACATGATGGCCTCAGTTGCAGCCTTTCAGGGTTATCAGATGGTTGGTCGCTGCACCCTTTTGTGTTCCAAATTTGCTGTGTGATGTGAAGCGATAAGCACTTTAGCCTCTCCCCTGTGATTTCCTCTCTGGAAAGTATCGCAAAATGCAAACAAAAAGCTTATGGAACTTGTTTTAGCTGCCACTGCACATCTGAAACGGCAAACATCGAGTCAAAGGGAGCAACCGCTCCGTAATGAGATCGATGGCTGTCTTTGAGGTGGGAAGCTGGTGAAATAAACTGTCTGTTGCATGTTATGCCATCAAAGCTATTCAGCAGAAATGTGCAAAAGAGCATCCACAATCACCACTTATGTACTGACAAACAACCTTCGGGACTGGAAGATACTCAAACCTACAGTATCAACAAACACGTGGTACATACAGCCAAGTAAAGATGCATATGCACCACAACCATATGGATGAACACAAAGAAGAGACTGACTTCATCCAACACCAGTCCCATCCTCTATCTGCTTAGTATGCAGTCCTTCCCAAGGACAGAGAAGACAGAGAAGAATCTGTTCTATCTTCATACAATAGCGAGTGAACTGGTGGGAGGAACGAGAGAAAGCAAGAAGAGAGGGAGAAGAAAGAGTGAGCGCTGGAGGAAAGGCGCTGACAGCTCGCCGTTCGAAAATAGCCTGAATAGCGCAGCTCCAAAATAATTCCCTTTTTCTCCCTGATCCTAACTTCAACCACAGTGGCTGAATTATTTATTCTAGACCAATGACATGCAGGGACGGGGACAAAGAGTCATTGCTCTATTTTGATTCGCATAATAAATTCATGACTCGATGTTTAAAAGGAGGGAGGGATAGACGAGGCGAGGGGGGGACAGTCGCAGGCTCGGGGTCAGGTTGCGAGAGACAGAAAGTGTGAAGAAACAGGGAATTGAGGAACAAAGACTCTGAAATGGGAAAGCACACGGAGGGTTTGGAGATAAATACATTAAAGCATCTTGTTTGGAAAAATCCACATGCATGAAGGTGCAGCTGGCATAGCACAGAAACCCAGGACCAGCTGAGGGTGATACTGACAGGCTGTGAGGGGGACGTAAAGGAGAAGAGTGAATCAAATGAACACTGTGTTGGCCTGGATAGAAGACAATATTTCTCTCTGGAAATCACAGCTGGAGGCTGTGTTGTATTCAAAGACATTTATGTATTCACATATTGTTTTTGAATGTAACACTAATCCTGTAGAGAATGTTGCATTATGGGTTGTTTGCAGCCATAATGTTTGCTAGGCTATAAAGTTTGTTCAAGTCCATTGACAGTATTTTGTGGAGTTAATCAGCCCCATAAATGTGAAGTCAATCTCTTATGGCCTGTGTGACACATTTTGCCATGAAGGAAATAAATTCCCAACCAGTGAAAACAAATCAAAAGCATTCCCGACGTCTTACAAGAGAAAAGGTTTCGAGAACGATCATCTCCCCTGATGTAACAGTGTCTCTGGGAAACTTTCCAAACAAGACTTGTTTGATCAAGTGCTTCTTGAAAAAATCTTTTTCCAAAAACAGCTGCTGAAAAAAGGGAGGTGATCTTTTAATTGGGCCAGTACAGTAGTTTGCAGAAAACAAGATACACGATAATCAACAGAAGAAGAGACAAAAAAGAAAAAGAGACAAAGAGAAGTAACTTGCCACGGGCCTTCGTCCTTCCTAAACAAACAACAGTCACTTTAACAAGCTGCTGAAACACACTGAGTCAGGGGACACACAGCTCCACACAGTCAGTCACGCAAGCACATGAAGATCTTCTGTCTGTTCATCCACTCGCTCTCTTCATCACTGTAAATGTAGACGTGCACGTTAACAAGCAGACCGCCTGTCTATCTTTTGATTTACCTTTTGTGCAAAACAGGAAGTTCCCCGAAGGCGCAGCCTCTCCTCTCTTTGTTTTCTCATGCTAAAAAATACCCCGACTGCCTTGCTAAAGGGCAACAAGTCCCAGACCAATTTAAAACTGGTGAAAAAAACAGAGGTCAACACGCAACGGAGCACATGATTCAAGAGAGCTTTGTTGTGTAAACGAGAGAAGAAGAGTAATTTGACTTTAAAGAGGCAGATAACCTTTAGCTCTGTGAGAACTTTAAGAGATACTGTACATGTCTTCAACTGCTGGCCTCTTTGTTATATGTGACGCATATAAAGGACAAAGCGACACATATGTGCTAGCATCCCCAAGTGACTTCCACTTGCCTAAAGTCCTGCAGGGAGTCTGACGCACATGTGTGCCTGGGTGAGTGTGTGTGTGTGTGTGTGTGTGTGTGTGTGTGTGTGTGTGTGTGTGTGTGTGTGTGTGTGTGTGTGTGTGTGTACACATACCAATGGTGAACAGTCCCCAGGCTTCTGCAAGCCTGTTTGTGTAGCAGTGAGGCAGAAATAATGTCTGAATCTGTGCTCCCTCAGAGCGAAATGTATGTGTGTGTGCAGAACAGGGGGTCAGTGCTGAAGGACATTACAGAAAATCTGTCCATCTACATTCACCCAAACAAATTATTCCATCTGCAACGAGGAGGACATACAATGCACAACTAGATGAAAAATCACAGAAATCTTAACACTGACAGGGATTTCATCTGAGCTTCTGTTAAAGTTGGACTGAAATTTGAAGTCTCCTCTCCTTTTGTAAAAGGAAATCCAAACTATAATGATACTGCAGCTATTGAGTTGTCAATTTTTCAAAAGAACATAAAAAAACTATGTTTTTAAAAAATCAGCAGCAGTTGATGGTTCACCAGCTTCCTCTGGGAAAGTGGAAACTAGCTTACTGATGTTAGCAGCTACTCCCACTTGGTGTCGATTTAAATGTATAGTATTTTGAATTCTTCTGTGTCATCGTCAGCTGTCAGTGCTGTGTTATAGAAAGGACAGGAGTCCAGCTAGTGTTAGCTGTCTCTCAGTTGTGGTAATGGAAAATGACCAGGGTGTCAAAACTCACAGCACCATATGGTCGTGTAACCTCAGCACTCTGTCGCCTCCTCTGAGATTCAAAACACAACACAGAGCCACAAACAGAGTCGCATACAGAGCGCTCAAATCACTGAACGGACTAAATGGAAAAAGCAACAACTAACATCAGCTCCCCAGTTATTTAACTATGTGTGTGTCCGTTGGAATAGAAATTATATTATTAGATATTTTTAGCGTCTGCCTACACAAGCAAAAGCACTGTCAGTCTGTACCAAAAATTCACTCCCCCGGAGAACACTAATGTAGTGGGTGGTATCAAAATTTGTTGTTTTTAGGTATAACAAGGATGTATTTCATTTCTTAGCAAAAAGAAACTCTAGTTTCAGTTGAACTTAAATGCAAAATAAAGACATTTTCACAGTGATGCAAAATCTCTTTAAGGAATTTTAACATTACCTCAGCTCAAATAGCAAAACATTTCTTTCCTGACCCGTTCATTCAGTCTTCCATAGAGGGCATCCCATTTTAATTTCTGCAGGGGCCAGAGAGCAGTGTTCAAGAAATGATACTTGAATCATTAAAATCCAATTTGCAGGACCGGGGCACAACACTCTATCATGGCTATCAGCTGAGCTCTCCTCTCCACGTCTCAGGAAAACATGGTTTGTATTGTGCCTGAACAAACTGCGGGATCTGAGGAGAAATCAATAGCAATACAGCATTCATTAACCGAGTCCTTACGGATCAGAAAGTCGTTCATCTACTCAGAATCACAGATGAAAGAGCAAAAGAGAGTGACGGGGGGGGGGGGGGTGAAGCGTACTAGTGAGACTGATTGACCTTATGTGTGTCATGAGCATGCTCCAAACACACACACACACACACACACACACACACACACACACACACACACACACACACACACACACACACACACACACACACTGCTATTGCCTAGAAGTCATGCCGTTTAAGTTAATGAATAACGTCCCCCCTGCCCCAAAGGTCTTTTCTACAGATGGCATTAGATGGTCATACACACACGTTTCCATGCACACTACAGGCCATCAGAACATTCATCATTAAAATAACTAAAAGCAAAATTTAGGAAATATTAGAGATTCAAACTAAAGGAAGTTATCACATCAATTCAAAGCAAACAGCATCATAACTACAACAGCTTTCTATGTCACTCACACACACACACACACACACACACACACACACACACACACACACACACACACACACACACACACACACACACACACACACACACACACAGATGCACATAGCAGAAGGGGGAGACAACAGGAGGATGTGCAGAAGAAAGTAGAGCTCCTGCATCCTGTGTGTGGTCATTATGTGGGTTGCAGTATTAAGGTAAGTTAATACTATTTAACCTGCATTAACAGTCAATTAGCAAAAGCACATATGGGCAAAGGGTGCACTTTCATCCACACACACACACACACACACACACACACACACACACACACACACACACACACACACACACACACACACACACACACAAACACACACACACACAAACACACACAAAGGGTAAACTCATTGACCTGCATTAACATCTGTGGAGGGGCGGGAAGCACAGGTGAGCAGAGCCACAAACTTTATGACCCACATCAACATTTAATGAAGTCTGAGAAACATGAGTCCTTAATTCAAGCTGGGCAGGTAATGAGAGGTCTGCCACACACACATGCGCGCGCGTGCACACACACACACACACACGCACAGTTTGACTCGATTCATGTTATTACAACAGGTGATGGGAGTAAGAGATTGTTAACACACACTCACCTTTTCTTCTGGCATTTTTAATCCAGCCTACTGGGCTAACACTCAGAATCACAGTTAATATTAAGAATAAGGAAAGAAAACAATCAGATAATACTGAAAGGCCCCTTCTTAAACTCTAATAAGCTTCTTATTAGGTCACATTTTCAGGTTTGAAGAGAGATTTGTAATCTTATTTAAATAGCAACAGCTGGTCTGATGAGAGAGAAGACAGAAGTCTGGCTGTGTGACTGATCCTTATTGGTGCAAAACAGCTCACCCCTTCTCATGTTTATGTTTAATTGTAACTTGCAGTGATCAGTTCATTTGTGCACCATCAATTCCTGCTTGAGAAGCAGTGAAATTACATTCACTGATTGAACAGAGAATCCTAGAGGAGTCTCACAAACTAGCTAACATAGCGGTGCCTGTTCAAGGCTTTGCTTGAAGGTCAATAAATTGCCTGCACAGAGTGTCCATTGTAAGAACTGTTTTCTTCACGAAGCCAGTGTATTTTCATGACTTCTTTTAATCTGCTTTGTACACGCAGTCTGACAATAATGGCTGTTGGCAGAGTGTAACATTAACTGCAGTAATGTGATGTTGAGGTAAAAAGGTGTTCGTGTCCAACAGTTTATTTTTCTGCTTTCTAGAAACCTTATTAGGAACGACAGAGGTGTCAAAGAAGCAAGAAGCTTTCTGCTGAAAGAGAAAAAGCTTAAGTGTAACTGTAAACAATCAAAGTTACTTAAAAATGTTTGCATTGGAGAGAGAAACCACTTGAAAGTCAGTCAAATGAGCCCCTTTTTCTGACTTAAATGAATCTGTGCCTGGCTGAAGAGTCTCTGGACAGAGTGATGATGAACTCTTTAACAGGAAAATGGGATGGTCAAACCTTTGAGGATTTAGTATCTCTCAGCAGGTAAGATTTTCTTCATTTGAAAGGAAAGATTCAATCATCACTGAATTCAGTTTGAGAGTTTATTTTAAAGAGATTGAGAGAATGACTCCAGGGATGGTTGCGCCAGACTGAATAATGAAGCAAAGCTAAATGCTAATTTATTATGAGTGTTAGTCCTATCAAAGCCAAGCAGCCGAGAGAAAGAGAGAGACAGAGAAGGGAAGTGAAGGAAACTGACAGACAGACAGACAGACAGCGCCAGCGGAAGAATGAACAACAGACTCTGAAGGCACGGGGGTCACGTCTGAGAAAATGCAGCTGCGAAAGTAAATTAAAGTAAGCGAAATGGAAAGTGAAAGTGCAGAATGAGGAAAACAGGGAAAGCGTGTGTGTAAGAGGGAGTAATTTGTTGCAAGGGAAGGAGTGAGAGAATGAGAAACAGCAAGAGGAAGCGGAGGTGGGGAAGAGGGTCAGGAGGTCACAGTCGAGCGGTGAAGGAGGCTGAGACTCCAGAGGAGTCGTAGTTCGCACCTGCTGGTTATTTGCCCTGAGATAGAGGCCCACTTGCTCATCATTGACTGGGATCATGCCCTTTATTTTACAGCGTACATGTGCGACAACACCAGCGGTCAGCGTCTTAAAAGCCTGATCACCTCGTGGACACACACATTCATGCACACACACACACACACACACGTAGCAGTGATATTACACACTCGCTCATGCTGTTTTCCTAAATGATACTGGGAGCAACACCATTAAATTCAGTTTTCTGAGCGGTCTCTGATGCAACAACAAGAGTCTGTGCTGTAACTCCACAGTTTAATAAAGACTGGTGTTTTATTGTGTATATGTGTGTGTGTGTGTGTGTGTGTGTGTGTGTGTGTGTGTGTGTTGGCATGGAGGTTGTGTGTCTGCTACGTGTAGACAGCTGTGGGCGTTGTGCCCTTGTCCATGCATGCACCTCAATCACCATCCAGCAATCTAATAGCAGCAATCCTCCACACAGGACGTCCTTAAAACCCTTGGTGCATCTCTCAAGGTCAATCGTTATCCTCAGACACACACACACACACACACACACACACACACACACACACACACACACACACACACTTGTGCACACACTGAGATCAAAAGCTCCTTCAACACGCCCACATACCCCCGGTCACCTTCCCAATCAAATCCTCTCACTACGCAGCCAATCATAGCTCCTTCTCTGCTCTCACACTGCCTCCTCGAGCGAAAGCATCACGCTCACATTTTTTCCTCCCCGAAGCATTAACCATCTGTGTTTCACATGCTCCCATGTCTCCTGAACTCCTCACTCCGATGAGGGTTTTAAGCCTGAAAGGGAAATTCTGGTTTTATACAACTGGTGTCCCTTTTTCACAGCTTTGACCAAATTTCCTTTCGGTTATAAGAAAACCGCACTCACCAATTTAAAAAGAAGTCAGACAGGGCAAGAATGACGAGCGCCTGGATGATCACAGAGGTTTTGAATAAAATGAACAATGTGGAAATGTTTGTGCTCTCCAGACTGGAGGCTTAGTTATTGTAGGTTTTAAACAAAGGTTAGAAAAAGTTATTTGGAAGAGAAAACAAAAGCAAACTGCAAAATTTCTGCCCAGTCTGTCTGCTGTAAACATCCTTTACAGTTTAAAGAGGGACTTCATGGTCACGTTACACATATACATCTCAATATAACTAACACTAAGCAGCCCAGAAAACATTTGATGCTCATTGTACCTACATACAGTAAAACAATGCAGAGCTCTGCCTGCCTGCTCCTGCGTTAGCATTCTTAGCTGCATGTGAATTTTTAATGTTTCTTTAAGCTTGAAGTAATTGATTGTGTTGCCACTCAAAGCAGCTCAATAATATGCAAACACAAAAGTGACCTATCTATCAACCTTGTAAAGTTGATATGGCCAATGTGTTAGCAAACAGTTGCTTATCTATCCAGCAGATGAGGAGCATCCTTGGCATTCTTAACCCCTAACCCAGTCTGGCCATCATATCTGGCTCTTTAGATCATCTGGTCACTGTTAGCTTCATCTGTCTGCTCATCTGCTCATGTTTCTTGGTCCTTCGGACTTGGTTGTGGAGAGGACGCCATGTTCTTTGATCTTTGCTTGCTTTGTAAGAATGTGATAATAACCAATGGAATGATAACCAAACCACACACATAAGACTTCTAATGAGCTGAAATGTTCTTTTGAAGAGATGCAGCAGAAGGCTTTTATAAATTAATCAAACACCCTCTGTTTCCAGTCTTGATGTGCACCTCTCTCTGTCTCCCTGTCTCTCTTTTTGCTGTCTTTCCTCAGTTGTGGCTGAAAACACATTGCTGTTGTGTTCATGGACACATCAGCGATCAGGAGCACTGAGTCCAACACTGAGTCCACACATTTTCACCTACATGCTTCCATTTCGGAGTCAGCCTCAGAACTCTGCGTCCTGTCTATCCCTTTGACTCATCGCCTTCTTCCATTATCATCTCAATCTTCTTTTATTTAATTTTATGCCACTATTCCCATCTTCCTCCCTCTGTTAATTATGTCCTCTCTGTCCCTCTTATCCTTCTCCTGAGTGATCCTACAGTGTCTGATTTCCAGTCTCTGACTCCATCTGTGTCTCTTCACACTATTTTACAAGCTTGGCAGCAGAAAGGACAGTGATGCTATGCTTCAGGTAGCTGTCACGCTGCTGCGCTAAAAGGGTTATACTGATGGTGGGAGTGTGTGCCTGTCTTTATGTAAATATGTGTGTTTATGTAGGAGTCGTACTGATTTAGTAAAGAGGTTATACGATGAGATCATTACCAGTGAGGTTTAAGGAAAGGAGATAGAGAGAACGCTTGAATGTCAGGCGTTTGGAGACGAGAAGGAGGGCAAGGACTCAGCAGGGAAGAAAGGTTGTGATTAGGGGGGTTTCAGCTGTCTGGTAAGTTTTTCCTCTCTCAAACACCAACAACAAGTTCGCCCATATGCTGGCAGTGATCTGCCTGCCAGCTCCATTGGGCGAGCTAGTTTTTGTTTAGTTTTGTTTTGTTTTGTTTTCAAGACGTCGAGACTGCGAACAGTGATAAAGTTAGAAACCCAAACAAGTTAATGAGGAGCAGGAAATAATGAGCTGATTGCATGATTAGAGGCATAATTCTCCAGTTCACTGAAAAGCCCCCACAGTCATTTCTTATTTACATATCTTTTCTGGATCTACTGAATGAAAGCAGCGATAATATGCTGCTGTGTTCAGGCTTCTCTGAGGTCACCCTTTGCTCAGGTTTTGGGGTCCATAGTAAAATGGTCATGAAATCCCTGCCCATCGCTCACTTTGATTGTCGAAAAGGTAGACAGGAAACTAGCCAGCCATGCTGTCCGGAGGGGCAGTGTCAGGTAAAGGTAATTGCTTAGCAAGAGAATGAAACAGGAGATAGGATCAGGAGGAAAGCGAGAGAGGTGACAGCCTATAATTGGAAACAGAGACAGAAGGAAGATGGTGGAAAAAGAGGGAGAGAGAGAGAGGGGTGGGGGTATGGATGGAGAGAAAGATGAGTGGCTGGCTGATATACCTCATGCAAACCTGCTGTCATAAGCCACATGCACTCTGCCACAATGTAACATAACACATGGCCACACATGTCATGTTACCCCACACTGCAGTGGCATGGGTAAGCAGTGCTATACATGTCTCAGACCAGAGTGCACAAACTCGTCTTCAGCTCTTTTCAGTAGCCACACAAGTTATCCCATCAGATCTTTTAATGTGCGCAATTTTTGGCTGCACAATGTATGTGGAACAAATAACTCGTGTACAAAGTTCATGTAATGAGCCATGTTACAGCCACAAAAACAAGTGTTGAAACGAGAGTGATGCTTAATTTGTCCGACAACATGAAACGTTCCAGCAGTGGAGGTTCATTTACACGCATCACTCTGACAGCTTACAAAATCCATTATGAAATGCCGCCAGTGGTATACAATAATGTTATAACAAGACGTAGATGGTAAGAAAACATGACCAGGCGCACACAAAGACACATAGAATCTCTCCTCCTCGTCCTCCTTCCTTTGCTGCAAGTATCTGAGGGCAAGTCGGGAGACTTGTCAGGGTGGGTAGTCGTCAACCCTGAAGATCAGCAAACACGCACTGTTGCGTTTCAAGTGTTTCTGCGCTCTATTGGTAAAAACACATCAAACACTGAGGATAAAACGCACATGCTTGTGTGTGTGTGTGTGTGTGTGTGTGTGTGTGTGTGTGTGTGTGTGTGTGTGTGTGTGTGTGTGTGTGTGAAGTGTGAGTGGACATACCCGGGGCTGAAGTGTGGTCCCTGATGCCTCCTCATCTGTCCAGCTGTGTGCGTATGTGAATCTATTTCCCCTCCTCTGGGCCCACAAGTTGCAGACACTGGTCCACGTGCCGGCCCTCCACTCCTCAGGTCCCCCTCAGTCTGTCTCTGCCTCACTCTGAGACCCTGGCATCGGCACCTGTACCAAACCTGCCACTCATCCCCCTCTTTGCTCTCCTTCTCCCTCCCTCCCTCCCGCCAACAGCCTCCTGTGCACACACCTCCTTTCACTCCTTGTTGGTTATTGTCCCCCCAAAATGATCCAGGCATTCACAGGACGGGGGCTCATGTGAGATCTTCCTCGCCTTCAGACAGTGCTCCTCAGCGGGTCAGGGCACCCTCCATCTCCCCCGGTGTAGATGTGGGATTATGAGAAAGAAGAGGGAGGATGGGGAAGGAGCGCGCTATTGCTGTAGCTGTTGCCTGTGCCTCCTTCAGTGTGAGCGCCTCTCTCTCGCTTGGCATGCTTTTCATCTCTCTCTCTCCCTCGCTCGCTCTCTCTCCCTTGCTCTCTCTGCTCTCTCCCTCTTTATGTGTCCCCCTCCCTTCCCTTTTCTCAGTCACTGTCTATCTGCTACTGCTCCAGCTGTTTGGATCCACAATTCAGTGTGCTGCAGGGCGTACGGCTTAGGGAGTCTCTCTAAAAAGCCAGGCAGGAAGAAAAACGAAGAGACCGAGAGCAGAGATTTAGGAGGTGGGAAAACAAGGAGGGAGTGAGATAATTGTATGTTGAGCCTGGAAGAGAGGAAAAGACAACAGACAATGAGTATGAATGAATATAAATAATGAGTATAAATAATACATTTTGATAAACTGTAATTTCACAAAGAAATTAAAACAAGACTTTAAGCATCTCCAGCTAAGCTAGCAGCTATGCCAGGCTGTACTTCTGCCCCAGGATGGACTGTGTGAAATGTTGCCATCAGCATGCTGACATGCTCACAGTGAAAATACTAACATGCTAATATTTAGCAGGTATAATATTTACCAACTCATTTGCTAATTAGTAACCCAATAGCAGCGCTACCTGAATATGGAAGTCTTTTAGAGTCTTAGATGAGAATGTCTTGATGCTCCGTCCAGAACGAGCAACAGTTTCACGAAATGCTTGGCAAGCCAAGCAATTGGCAGTCCCACTCAGTAACAGATCCAGGAAGGGCAAGGCAACAAATGTAGTCAGGTACAGAAGGCTGAGGTAATTACCGGAGGGCAAAAGAGGAGACAAAGTCAGAGGCAGGCAGGGTCGATACTGAGAAGGCAGTCCGAGGATAATTGCTGGAGAGTCTTGCATGAGGGCAAAGAACAATCTGGCAACGGTGCGAGTGGGAGAGCAGCTTAAGTACTGAACTGATTAGTGATGAGTCTCAGGTGTGCGCTCAGGTGAGTGGACAGGTGGGTGTGGCTGAGTAGTGAAGGGGTGCTGGCTGAAGAGGTGAGCAGATGAGGGAGACAAAAGGCAGCAGGTCAGGACCTGGCAGACTGTGACACATACAGTAAACCAACAAACTGAAAGGTTGACCTGATGATTCTGGTTGAAAAGAATCTTTTGTTTCTTCT
Organism: Chaetodon trifasciatus; assembly: GCA_037975065.1. NCBI lineage: Eukaryota > Metazoa > Chordata > Actinopteri > Chaetodontiformes > Chaetodontidae > Chaetodon > Chaetodon trifasciatus. The sequence continues at coordinate 4,551,615 of JBBMOE010000012.1, forward strand.
GCTGCATGATCATTTTTTTAAAACAAATTTCCCATGTTGAAAAAGAATTGTGACCTTTCTCAGTTTGTGCTAAGTGAACCAAACTTTTGATTTTCACTTGTATTTGTCTTTATTAAAGTTGTTTGCCATTATTCTATTTTTGAATATACAATAATGTGTTTAGATTTTGCAAACAGGTTAAAGATCTTTTATGCAGTGGGCAGAATGTCCTTTTATCCAGATGGTCTTTAAGGATTCTGGAAATACCTTCAGAACAGCAGTTAGTGTTGTTAAACTTTAAACCCTCAAAGGCTTCCAGGGATTTAACTCTCAGAAAAACAGAAGCTTGACTCTGTGACTTGAATGTAATGAAAATACATGAGACACAAATTGGGACTAAAAGAGAAAGAGAATACACATAATGAAACTCTAAAATAATGCGTATTTAGGAGAAAGAACCAGCTTGGCTGCAGTGACTGGCCTGGTCACTTCTGCTTTTTAGCCTCAACCTGGAAACTACTGGCTAATGTGAGGTTAGCATGTCAAGAACTGGGGGCTAGGTGCCTTAAAGGTATGACAGGTAACTATATGCATTAAAATTTCAAAATAACTACTTGACATATGTTTTGCATTGCATGCTTACATTATCCCAAATGTTTTCAACAATGCTCAAACCCAGAGAAGTCAGTAATTTTATTCAAATGCATTTCATTTGGTCACCTGTCAATGGCGTCACATCCTCTATACCAACAATAGTTACTAAAACAGCCAAGGAAACACCAGGTTTGTCAGAGAGTGAGGAAGGAAGTCGCAAAATGTGGCTGAACATAGTGCAAATAAAAATTTAGTAATTTACAGCAACCATGAACATTTCTGCCTGAGTCCCATCATATAGATTGTCATTGGTAATGGTGGGTATTTAAAGGACTAGTGTGTACGATTTAGCAATTACATTTTCATTAGTGCATAATCACCTGAACATTAGGATCGCTGTGTTTTCGTTACCTTAGAATGAGCTCTTTGCATGGTCAGAGGGAGCGGGTCCTCTTCCATAGAGTCCACCATGTTGTACCGCCATGTTTCTACAGTAGCCCAGAAAGGACAAACCAAACACTGGCTACAGAGAGCACCTTTAACATTTTTTGAGAAGTTCTCCTAAAGGCTTGGAAAGGGAAGGTGACAAAAGGGGTATTCAGTTGGTTATAATCTGCAACTTTTACACCAGAAGTCATTAAGTCCTACACACTGGTCCTTTAACAAAACCACTCCCATGACACACACTACAACACAATATCATCAAATTATATCTTTTTTTTATTGTCTTGATTGAGAGACCCCTAGCAGCAGAAGTTACATATGGTGCATTTAAAGGTGATAATTAAAATTATGAAAAACAAGTACAGGCTGTCACTGTAGAAATTCAAACATTTTGGTTGTCTGTATTCATCTGTTGGGTCTTGTGAGTAATCTCGCTGCAGCATTCTGATCCAAATGGCACCAAACTGCTCCTGACGTAGTACTATGAGTATAGCATACAAAAGGGGGATTTAGGTTCCAAAAATTACTCTTTGGGGATATAATTCTTCCAGTGGGTTTGTTGTGTTTAATCACCTCCCCTATTTCGCCTGAAGCATACAGAGAGAGGGAGCGAATGAGAGAGAGAGAAAATAGACATTTTTATTGTTCGGTCCTGTTGCCTTGTCAGAGTAAATCAGATCAGTGTGAGTGCCGAGGTTCAAAGACGCACAGAAACACACACAGAGAAACACACTCTTCTAGCCTGACTGACTGCCCCTGAGGTCAGTTAACAGCTCATCGCAGGAAAGGAGAAGTCTGGCCTGTGACCCTGAGGCCAGGGGTCAGGCATGTCATGATGCCTGGTGAGGGCCAAGTCCAGCAAACACCTTCCACTCCACCCTCTGAGCCAATCTGACCCGCCCACACACACACATGCAAACATACATCACATGTCACAATGTCAAGTCTCAATATAACTACACATTAAGCAGCCAGGTTCCTAAAATTACTAAAAAAATGTATCTTCCTACTTACCTCCAGTGATAGATACTCCTGCAGTCAGTTTGCGATCTTATTTTCGTAGTACCAGTACCTGCAGTACCACTCAATACTAGCCACATACTCCTTTCTCCACTCCACAAATATCATTTCCGTAATATGTCTAAATGCACTGTTTTCATCTCAACCCTCACAAACACATGATTCAAATGTCCAAGCACGGCATGACAGTGTGGCAGTGAGCCAGCATGCACAGTACTCAACAAATTCACATTTGGTTTCATATGGGACACAAACTGCAGTCTCCTGGATGAAAGTCCAGTGCTTGACCCATCCAACTACCTCAACCCTCTCCATAGGTGGGCTTTTCTTGTTCTTTATTCTACGTATTGACAGTGAGAATGGGCTGCCTGTCTATTAGAGTGGCCTGCATGTTGAAAAATGACGCTAAAGGGATACACACTCCCTTAACAAGTGACACCAAGAGGTCCCGACCAAGCGACCGTATGTGATAAACTGGGAGTGAGAACAGGTTACAAAAAAGGACCTTGAAACTTAAGCCACTAAATGGAATGCAGCCATCATTAATGTTATTATTAACACCTGTGGCATGTCAAATTTGCCTCCCCTTTTCTAAAGAAGACACCAGACTCAAAGCAATCAGTCACGGTATTACCACCATTTTTTTTTTTATTCTCTTCGGGTAAACTTACATTTCCCATTAGGAAGCAGAGCATCCGGCCAGTGGGACAGCTCTCCTGACCAGTGAGCAAGTCACTTGAAAAATGTGGTCAATTATTCACTATTTATTAATAATTGAAAATGTAATTACATTACTTTCACTACAGTAATTGCTGAACAGCAGAAGCAATTAGTTACATTAATCTGCTCCATTTGCTTTCTTTTTTTCTTGCTTTCTACTCCATATGCTCTCCATTGCCCAGTGTCCACGCCCACATTTCACTAACTCAGTGAAATGAGTAACATGTAGAAATACTGAATTTTTATGGCAATCCATCCCTCAGCTGTTGAGACATTTCACACAAAACCACAATGTCATCATCATGGTGACACAGGATAAGAAGTCAGGAGACCACCAGTCATTAGGGTACATCATCTGGAGACCATGAATGTCAGTTTCATGGGAACAGCTCCAAAGGCTCCATATCCACATGTCACACATTCTGAATTAATGAATGAGAAGAAAACATTAATAAACATAAGAACTTTGGACTTACCAGAAGTAAGAGTATTCAGAGTATCCAGAGTATTCATACTCTTATAGCAGAGGTTAGCTGCTTGTACTCCTTATAGTAATTATTTACTGTGTAATACAACTCCAGACCAATGACCAGGTTTTTATAGTTATGTTTATGCTGATAAAGTTAGATACTTCGATTCAGGAGCAGCAGGAATTACTAAGTGCTATGACTTGGCTCAGTTGTGCCTCATTGCCTTAAATTGAGAAAGAGACAAATGGTGCAGTGCAACGACTTGGTGGCACACAATCACATTCCTGTCAATTAGAGGTGTTTAATAGACAGATGAATCCACTGCAGCAGTGACTGTCATGACCCAGTTAGTGTTGCTCTTACCTGATGACAGTGAAACCAATGTACTCTCAATGAGTGGTGCACATCTAGCACAATTGCTTGTTGTCTGCCGATCTATTTTAAGGAAGTGGGTGTTGGTTAAGTTTTTATATGCTCCTAAACAGATCCCAGAACCTGGAAACACCATTTGCTCCAATATTTGTAAGCCAAGACATTTTAAAAAAAAATGTTTTTGAATTATTTTGACATTATTGATGGTATGCCATCTGACTGAAACACCAGTCAAATGGCAGATGGTAATATTTTTCCTCCACTGTTTACTTAATGAACAACCTTTCCACTGTACAAATGATTAAATGGGGTAAGCTAACAGAGAGTAAACAAATAAATGAGTATAACTTCCTTGGTAAACCACATTTATCAATTTAAAAAAATCCACTTTTTGTCTCAGCTCTTTAATCAGACTATTAGATTTGTTTACTCCCACAAATTGTTCAGGATCCGCAGACGGCTGGCTGCAGAAATCCCACCTTTCAGCAACCACACCTTCTGCTTCAAGGTCATGAAATAATTTCCATCACTCAGCTCCACAGAAAATTCAGGTATTTCTGTCATGGCTCCACCTTGAACGATGGCAAAGATATTCTTGTGCATGTACAGTGACTGCATACACAAGATGTCCTCACAGTGGGTGCAGAGTGTGAAGATTATGACTGCAAATGTAAGAATTTCATACCAGCGTGGATCACACATGGCATCCAAGTGACAGTCTCCCACTTTTGGGAGGACTTTCATTTTCACTGACATTTAGGACAGAATAGGATGACATTTGAGTTGTGAGTCCATGTGGGATATGGGTCAGACATAAATGTATCAGATGCCTTGGATGGAATATAGCAGGACCTAGCTGGTACAAATCATAGTCATTTAAAAGAAGCTGAATGTGGAAAAACTGCTTAACAACTTGCATCAAGAATCCAATTTATTCATTACTGAGCCAAATAAAGGAAAATAATAAATGGAGCGACTGAGTCTTTTTTTTTTATCAACAGGATTTTATTTCAATTGTGTGGATGATTCATGCTCACACTTACCTTCCCCTGTCACCCTATGCTTAAGTACTTCAAGATACGCAAATCAATTCCATAATAAGAAATAAGAAATTTGATTTAAACACGCATTTAAACATGCATACAATATGGATGTCTTCCTTGTTCTAGCCTGCATGCTCCCCATCAGCAGCTGTGTCATGATACTAGTCACGGCCTTGTTCATTGCTGTTGTATTTGGCAACTTCTCCGCATTTCAGCTTGTTCCAAAGGCAGACAGTCAAGAGCCAAGTGGAATTACATCGCTGACCGTGGTCACACTTACCAAAATACCATGCGCTTCTCATATGACCAGAGCTATTTCCCATCATGTAACTCTATACTAAGGATAAGGCACTCTGAAAATCCAAAACATGAAGCTGCTACATATTAAAAATGTGGGCATGTAATATTCAAGGGTCAGTCAAAACTTAATGCCATTTCTAGGGATTTCTAAAGAATGTTCAGATTTTTCGAGTCTATCTTCATTGTGTTCATTGAAAGAAAGTTACTGCTAGTTATTTCTACTGTTTACTCTGGCCTTCTTAACACAACTGCTCTGCATGAGACGAGGGACAAAGTCCTTGTTCAGTCCCTGTTCTGGTCGGAAATGTTTTCCGAACTTAAACTGAAGCTAAAATGCATTAGCAAAATCAGCTGCATATGTGGTTCTTTGGATGCAGCAAGTCATTAATGGCAGCAGAAACACTCATTTCTACCTCTGCTAGCTTAAGTTACAAGTGGTGACACTGAAACACTTCAGTGCGATGCAAGTAACCAGTGACAGGCTAACGCTGGTTGTATAGTCAGGATCTATTATCGCAGTCATACAATCAGAATTTTCAGATGGATCAGTTTTTACTGAGAAATTGAGCATTTCTGTATTGCAGTAAATTACTTTAGATAGATAAGATAAGCCTTTATTGTTTATTATTATTATCCCCAGATGGGAAATTTGGTAGTTGCAGCAGCACAAGGACAAAAATCAGTACCGATTAACAGAGAACGTAAAAAATAAATAGGTATATAAAACTAAAATAAGAATAGAAGTAAAAATAAAAACTATACAAGTGCAGTTAAAGACATGATTACAATGCAGTGATATACACAGTATAACATAATATACAGTATAACATAGATTATCAAATATAATGTAGAATGAGTATAGTGTGTGTGTGCGTGTGTGTGTGTGTGTATATGTATATGTATATATATATGTGTGTGTGTGTGTGTGTGTGTGTGTGTGTGTGTGTATATATACACACACACACACAAATCCATGCTTTCTACACTGACTTTAGGAGGTGAAAAATGACACTTGTATAATAATGTTAATACATGTATTCTCCTCAGGAATACCTACAGTAAAGTCAGATAGACCTGAAATTAATCGCTACTTGTGTTTATCGTTTCTTCATTGAGCAAAGTCTCTGCCGGTGAGGGTCAGACAGAAGCACTTTATCTGTGTGTGACAATAATAAACTGGTTGGCCTTTAGCTCAGCCTGTGGTGTCAGAAAAAGCAGCTTATTCACCACTCTCTCTACCTGAGCTGGCCATAACATGCCAGGTAATAACTTTGTCGCGGTGCAGCCCCAAATAAAATGGATTTGCAAAAAAAAAAAAAAAAAAAAAAACTTTTTGTCCCCTCTTGCTCACCTTCTCCCTCTCTCCATATTTTTCTATTTGGCTCTGGGAGAAAGATCACTGATGACACATTAATTAGCAATGATATTAGGACGGGAGGAATAGCAGTCAGCAGTGATGCTAACTATGATGGCAACACAACATCCTCATCTCTTCCTCTACATGTGCGTGTGCGTGAGCGTGTGGGTGTTACTGAGAGTCTGAGAGTCTTATCAGTGGAAACAGACCTGGACGTGAGCAGGGTGGCGAGCAGGAGGAGGATGTGGAGGGATGGGGGGGCAGGGTAGAAAAGCAACAGTGAAATTGAAGAATAAGAAAAGAAATAAGAGACTGGAAGCAGGCAGAGTCGGGGAGATGGATGATAGACACATGGAGGATATCAGAAAGGTATAATGTGTTGTGAACGAGGAGAACGCAAGATAAAAGACAAAAAAGGAGAAGAGTGGGAGGGAAATGGGGAGCAAATGGGACGTGATCCGGGTGGAAAGTGGGAGCAGAGGGAGGCACTGGAAGGAAGAAGACAACAGAAGCTGGGTTAGGGAGAAGATGCCTAAAAGGTGATGAGGAAGACTGAGCAGCTGAGGGGAGATGGGCTTTAGAAATGAGATTTTTGATGGACTGATCATCCGTGGAGGTGCCCTGGGGGGGGGCAGATGCTACTAATCTCCCACTTTGGCTCAGATTATTGCTATGCTGGTTTAGATTGGCCTGAAGGCGATAACATACATAATGTCTGGCATGTTCTGCACCTCGGTGTATAAAGATGATGGCTTCTTTAAATTACATGAAGCAGAATCACTCCAATTTCATAATTTTCCCTATTTGCAGTAAACCTATTTGTGCCATTTTATCTAAGTGACAACATTTAAAATAAAGTTTGAAATATGTCCCCAGAAATGCCCTCAGATTCTCACAATGGAGCAAAAAATGTAGCCTGCATCAGGAAGACATCTTAACTCATCCACCAGTGCAAGTTATATCCACATCATTGGTACCTCGTGTCCCACAAAAAGAAAGCTGGAAATGTTACAGTTCTGTGCTGCTGAACAGGTTCGTGATTCCGTGTTCAAACAGCCTGAAGCCTTAAACACGCTTCTGTGTGTGCGAGTCAGAAAACATTTGCGAGCACCATGTGCAGACAAGTGTTCTGCTCCAAACAACCACTGTGAAAACACACGCACATCCTGTCCAGCTGCTGAGTCCAAAACACTATAAATTCTGATTCAGATCTTTCAATGGACTCCCAACACATCATGTGCTCCCAGTAGAATTTATTCTGCATTACATGAAGAATAGCATACGACAGTAAAAATTCGTATACTGGAGCTTTTGACCATATCACATGGTCTTTGTGAGCAGATGATGTTTGTTCAGCTGTCACCGAATTCAGACTAAAATTTTCTATTATTCTGAACAGGTTGAGGACTTCTTCTGTACATGTACATGATGTGTGTTTGTGCTTTAGCTTGTTAATCATTGAACTGTTGGATTTTATTTTATCTATTATTTTAAAAGTTTACAATTTGTCATTTGGCAGATGCTTTTATCCAAAGCGACATACATATGAGATTTTCATACATCACAAGCAAGGTTCTAGACAGGAGAGAACAACAAGAGTAAGTGCCTTAATGCAACTTTCTGGTCCAATTGGACATAGGTGCTACGAGACAGCGCTACTAAGTAATGCATAGAGTGAACAGAGTTTTTTTTTTTTTTATGACAAATTGTAATTGTTGTAATTGTAGTTGTAATTGTAAAAGTTTCTTTCCTTTTGCAGTTGCAGTTTTACATTAAGTACATAAAGTATATGAAAAGCACACAAGCTGCCTTATATTTATGAAAAGTGCTATTCAAATAAAGTCATTATTGTATGTATACTTGACTTGGGACTGTTGTTACATATCGCCCTTTGCTCTGTGTAGTCATTATTTTTACAGGATATAAGAAGAAACACAGGCCTAAAAAGTTGTCATCAACCATGAAAAATAATAAAATAGCAATAAATCACAGAATGAAAAGAATAAGCTCACAATTTTGATTCCACCATCCCACATTTATTTGGCATATATGGGACTGAACGTGACATTGAGCTGCAAAGTCGAGACTCTGAATGCAAGCAGCACCTCTGCAAGCACGTGCTATCCAAAAGCCTCTGTCCCTGTGCAAAAAATGTATCTTTGCAGAAGCACAGGGGGTGACACAAACCTGCAGACCTTCAGTACAGACAGACTCCTTTACCTCCACAGCAGCAGCTCGGTCATACCAACCAGCAGCCATGAGCAGCAAAAACCATCTGAACTGGATGGGAATCTTCAGCATGGCACAGACTTGCAATGTGTTTTTCTCAGTGATACCATCAAAGAGAAAAGGGCATTATCAGCATTTTGCCCTACAAACCCTCTGCAGCTATGCAGCGCCCTTAAGGCACTACAAACACACATTACCTTGCTCTGAAGCCACAGCAGGTAGCCAGAGCCGGTGTGTGTGAAGTCTAACAGAAAACTCGGACATGAAAGGAGAGGTGAGGAGAGGGAGGGTTGAAATGGAGTGTCAAAAAAATTTTAAAAGTGAGTGGGACACATAAGGAGGATGGAGATGCAGTAAATTTTAGTGGAGATTGATAGCAAAGCAGAAAAAGAGATTAAGAATAATCATATCTGGAAGGGAAAGACAGTGTGTGCCTGACAGAGATAGCTCTAGATAGAGAAAATGAGAGAGTGGGAGATTGCTTATGTGTGATTCTGTCGGAAAATGGAAACAACCCTGCAAGGTGGAGAGAGATGGAGTGACTGTGGGAATTAAGAGATATGGAGATATGACAGGAGAGGCCTTGCAAAAATCAATACCGCATTGATTGGAGAGAGATAAAGTGGATTGAGGGAGAATTGGGGCAGGGGAGGAGAGAGAACGGTGACAGTAAAGCTGAAAGAGGGGTAAAGGAGGCAGGGGGAACAGGGGAGAGAGAGGGGATGAGAGGGTGATGAGGAACTGGAGAGAGAAAGAGGAAGAGAGAGAGAGTGTGATGATTATAAGGGAGAGCAAGATGATGTGAGAGGAGCTGTTGTTTGTCCTCAGGCTGCTCTCTTCGAGGAAGGACAAGGATGTGGGGGTGGTTAGCAACATTTACTGACACAAACTGTGAGCGTGTGTGTGTGTGTGTGTGTGTGTGTGTGTGTGTGTGTGTGTGTGCGTGTGTGTGTGTGCGTGTGTGTGCGTGTGTGTGTGTTCATTTTTCACAGCAACCAGCCACCAATAACATTATATAAGAATGATCAAAACAGAAGAAACCATGGCAACTGTAATCCAACAGCCACAAGCTGCACACACATGGAGGGAACACACAATATTAGGTGTGACAGTACAATTACAGATGCTAAAGATCTTTTCAGATATCAACAAAAATCTGTTTGTAATAATCCTGATGTTATTTTTACCGTGAGGAGAGAGGAGCTCTCAGCCTAACAGGGATGAGATGTTTTGTTATCGTGCCACTGCAGACCACAAGGCTCTTAGTCAGAAAATTCCTGACAGGAGCCCAGACAGTGACGGCCATAGCTTCTAGGAGATGAGCATATTTCAGGCCTGAAACAGAGGCATGATGGACAGAAGATCAGGGCATCTGGGTCACCGTCCCAAATGAAGCCCTCGCTTCCAAAAACTCCGGCACAAGCCTCCAACGTCTGTCTGGATCCCCAGCTTAGGAGAGGATGAGGGGGATAAATGAGGTAGCTCCAGAGAATGCCGTTTCACTAGCCACAGCTTAAAAGCTCATTTACATCTGTTTCACCCTCACACAGGGCTAAACTGGGCCTTGGATGGCCTAAATACCAGTTACCACACCTGTCTTTACTCTTCGACCCACAGACTATCAGACTGTGGTTTTGTTTTTGTTGCAGTTTCGCTGCATGTTTGTAGTTTCCACCGGTTCAGTGTCCCTGTTTTATCAGTGATGCTTGGTGTAGATGCAGTCATTTAAAAAGTATTATTTGTTTTATTCTCTTTTCAACACTCCAAGTGTCTGCAATCATGGACCACCTTAAGTTAGACTTCTAGCAGCTCTGTTAGGCTGTTACTGAAGCACTACTGTGCTAACATGCTGACGTTTAGCAGGTAGAATTTTTACCATGTTCACTCTCTTAGTTCAGCATATCAGCATGAGAACTGCTAAATACCACTTGACATGAAATACAGCTCAAGCAGATGGGGATGTCATTAGTGTTGAGTCTTTGTGGTAATAAACCAAAGTGTGACAAAGTCGACCAGTCATTGCTGTTCATCTCAAGGGAAATATGAACTTGTGCACCAATTTTTTTTTGTACAGACAAGGGAGGGAGGAGTTCAATAAAAAAATCAATGACTTTTAATGAAAACTTCAAAAAATGTGCAACAGAAGAATCCAGATGATCCTCACAAAAAACTGGAGAGATGGCTGAGAGTGAACAGGCTGGAAGAGTCCAAATCCAGTAAACTCATGAGGCACAGACAGGCAGGGCATGGACTGAAGCAGGCGACAGTTTGGCACCTGAGCACAAAAAACAAGTCAGGAAGGCAGGTAAGCAGACAGGGAAAAGATATGAAAAATATTTAAATATATAATATTTGAGTCTTCAGAAGGGTCTTAGTCATTACCACATAGATAAACTGGTGATTTGACAAAATAATAGTGGGTGGAAACGCCTGTGCTTATATACTGTGGCAGCAGGTGAGTCTTGATTGTCTGATTGTGAGCAGGTGCCCTCAGGAGAGGAGGAGGCTGGACCAAACCTGTCAGCCACACCCTGCAGTGAAACATGCGCATACATAACAGACAGGGGAGAGGCAGACACAAAGACAAAATAGGAAAAGGAGGGAAAACTGCAGATCCCAACAAAATTTCACACCAATCCCTTCAAAATTTTACTCACTACCACAAATGTCAACCTCATGGCGCCACTAGAGGAGAACTCAGGACATCACCATACTCATTCAGAATCGTTCTCAGAGGACCATGAACATCTGAATCAAATTTCATAGAAATCCATCCAATAGTTGTTTAGATATTTCAGTCTGGCACAAAGAAGTGGACAAACCAACTGACTAATGGACATTACTGTCCCTAACGCCATGCCATGCCACTACAAAAACAAAATATTTGCTTGTAGCTTAGGATGTGAGCGTGAATGGCTGCCTGTCTTTATGTGTTGTGACAGAAGGCAACCTGTGCAGGGTGGACCCCACCTCTTGCCCAGTGTGAGCTGTGATATGCTCCAGCACCCTGTGGCCCAGGAAAAACAAGTATGGATCACATGTCTGTGAATTCACAGTCAACTGTCCACATTAGCAAATAACACCTCAATCAAAAACAGAGATTTAATAAAGAAGACTGCGTCGAGTACAGTCACACATCCTCAGCACCATTACTTGTGTTGCAATCCAAGCACACAAAGACAACATACTGTAATGAAATGCTTGGTTAGACACTAAGAATTTGACTATGATGGCCTGAAGCGACTATGTGATGGAATATTGCATGCGCTACTGAGACAGATGCCCTATTATTGACTCTGACTGGAGACTGTTGCTTCACAGGGCGGATGCCTTCTGCCTTCTGTTTATTCCTGCCACAGTTTTGATAACAATATTATATCAGCAGGAGATATTGAGAGGTAGGCAAACAGCCACAACCCCACCACCTGCATGCAGACACACACTCAATCCCATTCACAGCAACTTTTTTGGAAACTGTGAGGTATTACATACCTCAAACTGGGGAGATAAGAAAGGTGAAATGAACTCTGGATCAATTCCCTTTTCACTCCATGTGTCCAACTGCTGAAATCCAAACAAATATCAGACAGCAATCTGCTGCTCTCCTCTCTGTAGTGGCCTTAAGTGATTTTAAGGCTTAAGTTTTAATTATTGCATTAAAGGTCTCACTGGGTCTGCGAGCTGTCTCCATTTTCAAGCTACTGTTTCCTTACTTCAGTGAGAGGGCCCTCGGGTCCACGCAGGACTCCTGAACATTAAAGTCGACATGAAAATCAAGAAGCAGCCAAGACTTTCAGACTAAAAGAGTCTCCAAATCACATACTGTGTTAGGGGACACAGATGTAAACATTGGTTGATAAAGTGGCAACAATTTGTGGTTGGCCATTGAAAAAGGAAAGTTATGACCAAACAAATGCAGATATTCAATGAACTTTTGACCAAGTTAAGGAAAATTGCACGACTTTTCAGTGAAGCAGCCATAACGACCATGCACGCCCACACAGGTGTTTTCAGTTGTGAATGATTAGACCTCTTCTCTTACGCGTCACTGATCTTTATGTGCTATTAAGAATAATGAGGGTGTATGTTGTTCCACCCGAACAAGCTCAAGAAAACAAACCCGGGAAGTGAGGCAGATGTCAATCAAGCATAGTCCTGAGTCTAAACAGGGACAACTGTGTGTGAAAACTGTGTGTAGGAAGAACGGCTAACATGGCTGCAGACTCTGTAAGAATCTTAACTGTATATTCAAGCCATTCTTGTGGTTTTAAAATGGAAAGTTTGTCATGGATTCACAGCGAGAGATTAACAATAAATGTGCCAGATATAAATCTGTTGAAAAGAGAACAGCCCTGTAATGAGCTGCCAAAAATATTGTCAGTGAAGAACTTATCTGTGTAATTGTTGCTTTTCCTGAAACTGATTCAAAGTTTATCAGCATGTTAACTAATCCTGTGTCAGTACAATCTATTGTCCCACACTTGTGTTTTCTACTCATTTCACAATAGGTTTGATTATGCTGTGTGACACTGCGTGGGGGCCCAGGTGTGCATTGTCTTGTGTCTGGTGCTGAATTGTATTTATGAATATCATAACAGTGGGAAGACAATGGAGCGATTGTTGAACAGTGGCCCTCTCTCCTCTGTTATAAGAGCTACTCTCATATATCATGATACCAACTTCACTGGATGAAAAGCTGCTGGCACACAGAGATAATCTTTGTTTTTTTTCCCCCACACACTTTAAACTTCATTTCTTGATTCATAAAAAGCCACACGCAAGGCACAGCCGTTTATGCACGTATTCATCTTCATTGCTTTCCTTCTTCTGTTCTGCATAATGTCTCCATGAGGCGGGAGCGGAGCCTGGAGATGAGTCCGTGTACACGCTGACTGGAGATGAAACGAAAGAAAGATGAGTCAATTAATGGGAAACAACAAGAATAATGTCTTTTGACATGTGGAATGAAGTGTGAGGATCACATATTGTCAGTGCAGACGCCCAAATACAAAAACACAATTATTAGGGCTGCGCAACCCAGCAGTGTGTTACATACTCTGCAGTGCATATGTATGTGTGTTTATGCTTCGCGTCTGATGGGCTTTGAAAATGGTTTGTGACATGTGGAAGGCCAGAGGACACAACACTGAATCATATTGGTTGCTCCTCATATTAGATTCTCTTGTTTTCTTTTTGTCACGTGATGAGATGCATTTTCATACCTGAAGGCTGCTCTCTCCTACCTGTTATTGTGGAGTTTCATTTTCTCACATCATCGATCTGATTTGGACCGCAGAGGTGGAGGAGGAAGAGAGAGAAGAAGAGAGAGAGTTGTTGATTTTCTTTGAGTCTGAGTGTGGAAGCATTATCTGCTTTTTAGAGGGTGTTGTTGTTCAGAAGCAGCCGGCTGGAGAGCCCTGCCTGCTGTACCTAATCGGAACTGAGAGCGTGACGCCCTGATTAAAAACCCAATGAAAGCACTCACACGCACACGCACACACACTCACACGCGCACACACTATCCACGTCTGCTTTGAAAATATCAACTCTCTCTTTTCTTTGGTTCATTTACACACTTAGATGAAAGCACATCACCTTGGTGGTGCACAGAAAAAGACACTGCTCTATCACAAATAAATAAAAGCTTCATCAATATGTGTGGGTGTGTTCTGCTGGGTGAAAAGAAACTGTGTCTGGGTAAGGAAGGCTCGCACACTAAGTAAAGCCAAGAGTCACGGTCAGTTCCATTTGAACCAGAAAGTCAGAATTTCCGAGTCCCTGGTGGGAAATTTCAGGTGAAGTCAAGTTTAAAATCCAAGATGGCTTCTCTGTTCATCAGCAAGTGAAAGCTGTAGTAATGTATCATTTGTGTCTCACTGAATCCGTTATGCACACAGAACTGTCCAACTGCTTTCTGTGGACATGTTTCTATGGTGTTTGTACGTGCAAAATACTGTGGAATGCATTCTCCTGGAGGCGTCCATCTTGCTTTTCCAGCTTGTTCTGCTGGAACACAGTCAATTCATGCGTGACATCGTTCCCAGCTCTGACTTCCAAGGTAAATGGAACACAGCTTTATGTACAATCTTCTCCTGTGAAGGGTAACACAGACACTTATTAACACATGACAGCTTGACTGAGAAATTGGTTTGTGAATCCCAGAGCGACAGGAAACGTGATATGGATATGTTGTATAAGTGTAAATTCACAGGAATATTCCTGAAAAGGTCTGCTTTACGTAATTTTGCAGTAATTGCAGGGAAAACGGAGACACTGTTGTGTTGTTCGACTTCCAGTTAATTAAATCCAATTAATATTCAGCATAACCTGGAGGGCCTTTTAATCAGTGTACAGCATGTCAGCTGATCATAACAAAATGGGAAATTCCCCTTCAAGCAAGCACACAATACAGCCAATAAAATCTACTTATTAAATGACAAAATATGTTGTTTGTCCATGCCCGTCTTAGGACATGTTGACAATTAAATCAGTTTTGATGTTACAATACTAAGATTAAGCTTTGGTTTGGGTAAAAATAAGTACTTTGTTAAGGTTAGGGTACCATCTTAGTCATAGGTATCATAATAATATCATTTTGTTAAGGTTCAGGAATGACTCGTGGTTACCAGATAATAAGATACAGTTCATGAATAATTACTTCTAATAATTACTGGAGCAGTTCTTCTAGGAAATTCCTATATTCCTGTTTATCAACTCAATTTCCTCAATTTACACTGAAATCACTGAGGGTTTAGCTTCAAATCTTCAAAATTTCTCCATAAAATGAATAGTACAATCAAAATAAAGAAAAAGTCAAAATTTTACAAGAAATTTTAAAAAATCCTTTGGCATTATTCATTAAATAGTTCAACAATCAAATTTGACTGACCTGCTCCATCTGGATGGTGAAGATGTGGTTTGATCAGATTTGATTGACAGTGGCATCTCCATGGCAACTTAAGTAAACAATCATGCAAAGGCCTGGACATACAAAATCTTCGTCATATGTGGTTTTCAGAATCTTGGCGATGTTGTGACTCCTAGCAAGGAAAGTTAGTACACCACTGTAGCTGGTGCGCTAACCGCTAACATGCTAGTCATCCGTGAGCATGCTCTATTCAGTCAGTCCAAGCTACAACTGATCAACTTGCGGACAATTAACGAGTTAATGTGGTTGCTTATGGGACAATAAGGTCACATAATTTATTCAGTGGTCACAGGCTACATGTCAAATTCAAATATTGTTCAATCCTGATTGGTGCACCGAAGTCACCTTTTTCCAACTAATCCAGCGAGCCAAAACAGGCACTCTGCTAATTAACCACAATGCTGACTTTGGCTAAAGGTTGTGTTTTCATATAAAACCTCATTATTCATTGAAAAAAATACTCTGATTGATGAAATATGTTTTCAGGGCCTTTAAAATTAGCATTAAATGACATTGTTCCTTCTCAGAAACTTGAGAGGAAATAATTAGGTAGTTACTGACTCGTGAAATAAAGTGTTACTGAACGACTTTGTCCTCTTTCTAGGTTGAAGTTCCCAACAACAAAGCTTGGTGGCTGACAGTAGATGATATTGGGCAGTTTCCAGCTGCAGAGATGAAGCAGATAACTCAGTAAGCCTTCCCTGGATGAATAAAGGTTTAACAAATGCCAGCACACACACACACACACACACACACACACACACACACACACACACACACACACACACACACACACACGGGTGGCTGTGAACATAGTAACTACCTCAAGTAGCCTGTTAGCAACGGACTGGGCAATTATTAATCTTTCACCTTCATCACTCTGCGACCTCTCTCTTCCTCTCCCTGTTTCAGTGCATCCCTACATCCCCAGTCTAACCTTTCATTCTCTGGCCTCCTCTCAGTTTTGCAGCTCTTAACCCTGTGGTCATGAGCAGTGAGTGGTTATGTATGCATAAGAAGAGAAGGGGAGGAGAGGGAGAATTTTAATTAATTTCCATGTCTGTATCTCCCTCCATCCACCTGCTCTATAGTCTTAGCAGGCTGAATGTAACCTGGAGTCAAGCCCAAGCCTCCATGACGGGAGAATTGCAATTATTTCTTCAACGCCCTTATCACACCTCATAGCCACATCCACCCACCCGAGTTTTCTGTTTTAATCCAGAAATTGAGGGCTGAGCACAGATACTCTTTTCCATCAACACTTAAGCTTAAACTTCCACAAGTAAATATATTCACTTCATTCAGTGTGCCATAATTCTCCATTTTCTACCACACAGCTCTGGACCAGCTGGGAAGGGAAGACCATACATGCTTTAGACGATTAGCTTAACTCAAAATTGTGAACATTTTAAATAACTTGATACCATTTTCCAAATTCCTACACTGGTTTCTATTATTGAAAGTATGCTACACAATAAATAAGTGACTCTTAAGCTTGCTGTCAGGCGTCTCAGGTGGCAGAGTGGGTTGTCCTTTAATTACAGGGTTGATGGTTCAGTTGGTGGGTCGATCCCTGTCTCCTCCTGTCCTGTGTTGCTGAGGTGTCCTTGAGTACGACTGATGAATAAAAAGACTCTCAGGCCAGTGAGAACGAGGTCCTCTGCTCGGTAATTTGTCAACAAAACCAGAAAGAACCAGTTCCCAACAAGCATATCTTAAGAAAATGAGACACCCCAAGGACTGCCTGAACTTCTTCTGGGGTTAAAAAGGCCCTTTTGAGTTATTCAACAGATTCAGCATTTTACATGTACATATCAATATCACCGCAACAATGACGCTAAAATTTGCTCTGTGTAAATCTGCATCCGCCTGACGCTCAGTATCTCTAGGAAATATGATTGCATGTGATTTGCATCCATTGCAAATGTTCAATGTCAATACAAAAAGTAGTGTTTCCGACACGTAGAGAGGCAGTGTGGGAGCACATCTGACTTTCTGTTTTTATTATACATTATTAAATTGCTGTCAAAATCATATTGTGGCAACAAATCTGACCTTTAAGAACCTTGCTCAAGGGCACTGTTGTTGAAACTGGTGCAACAGTGAGAAGTTTTCTTTATTCACCTCTGCCACCTACACTTTCCACATGAGGATTCTTTCACCTTTACTCCTCCACTGCTGCCCTGCATTAACTTTAAGAACATGATGGGAACTTTTACTGCAATGAAAAACCACATGTACAAGTAGAAACATCAACTGACTTCCTCTTTCCTGCTGCCCCACTTCCTGTCCTTGTACTGCCTTTCTCCTCCCAGGATGTCCGATCTGCATGAGAGGAGACAAGACAGCACATTAATCACCACCGGTACTACTTACAACTCCCCTGACAGTCTCTGAAACACATTCACACACAGAAACGTTTAAGAGACGGAACCTCACACACCCTTGAGCTCTGCGAGCCCTCAGAAAAGCAGCACAGCTCCATGCTGTTTAAGCACTCAGGGCATCTCACAGAGTTTAGAGAACGAAGGCTTGAAGCCAGGTTGGAAGAGGTCAGGAAGAAGGGCACAGAGAAAGAGGAAAAGATCCCGGAAAGGAGAAAAGTGAAAGGTGGGGATTGCAGCAGCAGAGGGAGAGAGAGATTGCTAAAGAGGAGGATTGACAAGTGAGTGGGTAGAAGTGAAGGGAAAATGGAGGCTTTGGCAGAAATACAGTATGAAATTGGTTAGAGAATTAGAGTGCATTGGAGACATGATGGCGGAGAGGCCAGAAAATGAAAGGATTGTGCAAAGAGGATAAGGGAAGAAGGAAGGTGGGAGACTGTTGGGGCTTTTGGTGGTTACCTCCGTTCACCTCAGACTGAAAAATACATCTTCTGTTATCGGCAGAGCTACACACCCACGTGCATGCTCTCTCTCTTTCTCTTTCACACACACTTAGACACACACAAACACGAGGTGGGATGCTGATCCCTGGGCCCCTTTACTCCAACATGGAGCCACCACACTTCAGCTCTCTGTCCTCACTCAGTGACTGAAGTGAAATCAGGCCTGAAACACGCAGAGATTATTCCAGCACACTGCAGATTATTACACCAGAACCACGCTCGGCTGCAGATATATCCAGTGAAGAGCTTGGCCAATACACCGCACAGGCCCTCGCCACTTGCCTCATTGTTGTTTCCTCTTTCATAATGATTTTATATAAAGCTTCTGGAGCCCCTGGGGCTGGGGCCCCTCAGCCAAGTAAAGATCCAGTAAGCCGATGGCCAGCATACCTTTCCATAAACACAGACAGGTAGTAACAGCTGGTACACTGTGCATTTGACTGCATTATGAACTCACTGATGTGATGTAATGCAGCGTTATAGTTTCTATGGACTTTAAATAGCCTGCTGCAGCCTCGCTGTATACGGCTACGGTGTATATGGCTTGCATAAGAGCATGTACGGGGAGTTTTCTAGTTCAGAACTAGTGTAATGTTTAATCGTTTAATCAATCAGTTGTCAACTATTAAATTAATTGCCAACAATTTGGATAATTGATGAATCATTGTTGAGTCATTTTCTAAAGAAAATAAATAAAAATCCTCTGATTCCAGCTTCTTAAATGTGGTTTCTTCACTCTTCTATGACAGTAAACTGAGTACCTTAAGGTTGTGGACAAAACAAGACATTTGAATTGATTTTGGTTTGCACATCCATAACATCTGGGATTTATTAGAGACAGATTAATGAAACAATGGTCAAAACTTAAAGCAGAACAGGCCAACATGTCCTGACTTTTAGTCCCGAGTACATTTTAAGATGCAACAACAAAGGATCCTACTCTTCCCATAATGCAACTCGACAGCATCTTTCATTACACCCTCTTGGCCACATCTTTCAAATTTTCTTCTTAAAATTTGCTGCTACAAATATGAGTTCTCCAAACTGAAACCAGCGTATATAATAATATTTTCAGACTTGACAAAGCTCCCTCCAGAGCCACAGAGGACATTATGACCTGTTTTTAAAGGCTTGTTTGCACTAATCAAACTGACAAATTGGTGGATTACTTTTAACACAATAACTACCATCAAGCTAACATTTGTAGATGTGTCGACAACCTGCTCTTGTGGTGCAGCATCAGCCTCGTTTCACGGTCCAATCATCTGTGTGATGCCTATGTATTCTTCTCGTGTGTGCACCTGCGTGCATTCACATTCAAGTAATGCCTGTGTCCCACCAAATTATTACAACTGACAGAGACAAAAATGTGTTAACCTTTAAGATTCCTTGATGTGAATGTTTGTGTAGTCTTTGTGTGTGTGTGTTTGTGTGTGCCTATGTGTATGTGTGTACAGGGGCTTGTAAGTATTTATGCATGTAGAAGCAACGATGTGTGCAGTGATGCATGGCCCACTCTCCGCCTATGCAGGACATAATAAACCAATCACTGGGGCTGATGGAGAGGGGTGAGTGATGAGAACTCTATCACCCAGTGGAGAATGAGACTGGGGTAGATGATGAGTGTCTGCTTTTTGCCTGGCATGACCACCTAACACCTGAGACCAAGGCCAGGGCAGCACAGCAAGCCACAGCTGATACTGGCCTCATTGTTATAGAAAGCACATACGCAGTGAATTATCCTCTCAGCACAAGCCTTGCCAAAGTAATGGCAGAAAAACACACAGTTTGTTTTATAATGCATCACATCTGGAGAAAGGTTGATAGCTCTGGCACAAGTCTGAGCTCTGTTTACTTTCACAGTGGGCACCAATTATCCTGTGATTTATTAAGAAATTAACAAGCACTTGGTCAAGCATCATGGCATTTCATGCACACAAAAAAGAAAACATTGATAAATGAGCCTCAGGTTTGCATTAATTACTGTGCTTTAACTGCTTTGAGAAAATAAATGGTAGTGTTATTTCTGTACTGGTACCTGGCGTGGGACTCCCATGGAAACAGGTTTGGAATATTATTACAAGGGACACACTGATCACCTTCTTATCACCAGCTGCAGGTCCACAGAAACAGACACACTATCAAGCAGACACTTCATTACGCATACAGTACACAAGCAGCCTGTCACACAGCTCCCTCCTGTATTGATCCCAAATTGATTGTTATTTTTCACTGCAGTTCTGTGTTGAACTTGGCTGTGTATGTGGCTCCCTGGATTACTGTAAATGCCAAATACACTCAAATCAAAACATGACTCCAGAGCAGAAAATGCCTCATGAATAATCACCGAAATTTGTAGATGATCTGTGATGGCATTACAGGGTCACAATCATGCAAATTACCCAGGGGGGTGGGTAATCAAAGGAGGTGGCAGCAAATCCTTCTCATCTATGTAACCATTCACACATACGAAGGAATTAACTCAGCAGAACAGGGGGTGAACATTTGGCTGAAAGCGGCCTTGTTGCCTGAATTTCCAAATATCACTGCTGATTCCTGTGTTTTAGGGAGAATACCCATGACTGCACACAAATAAGCAAAGGCATGTGCAACGTGCAATACACGCAACGAACAGGCAAGAAATGTGCTGCCAGGTGTCAGCAGACACTCAGTGGGCATAATAATCACATATGTGAGCCTGCATGTGAAATCAGAGGGGTTTGTCTGAGTGCCTGCAGTGGTGAGATAAACAAAAAGCAAGGCTTGCCCATTGTCATTGTGTGTGTGTGTGTGCGTGTGCGTGTGTGTGTGTGTGTGTGTGTGTGTGTGCATCTGAATCTGTGCTCTACCACCCAGGACAACACAAGCCTGAAGGAGACCAGGGGCACAGTTCACTTCAATAACCGTATACTTACTGCCATCTTTCTCTCTATAGTTCTTCTATCTCCTGCTTTTCCTCTGGCAGCCTCATTTCACAGCCCATAAATACAAACTGAGACCAACGATAAAGCAGCAAGAAAGAAAAAACATCCTATCAGGACTCACACAAAAGCATCTATTTGGCGTTCTTGTTAGCATGTCATAATGTGAGCTCTGTTGCTTAACAACTAAATATCTGACAGGCTGGTAGTGCAGTACCAAGTTTTTTGATTTCTATTGTTTGTATAAGGTTAATGCAAAAAGAAGAATGATATATTATCAGTGAAGAAGAAATTCTGCTTGTTACTTATGGGATGGGTTCAGTTTTTTTGGAGTCTGCCTTAAAATAACTCTGACATACTCACGCTGAAAAAGTTAATCCTCCTCTTGCTGAGATTTTGGATTTTGGCCCCCATCTTTTACTGTACATAGGAGCACTATTACAAATCAGAGTGCTCCTGATGGAAAATTGACTAAAAAATGAGTTGGCCTTTATGTGCCTCAAAAACTGCATTTCCACCACAGGCACTCTCCCAGGGACTGGGAACCTTTGGAGAAACTCAGTGCCTTTCCAGAGCCAGGACCAGGGTCTAAATTAAGGTCTGAGGACATTATTTTACTCCCTATTAAATCCCTGCTCAGGCTGCTTTCTAAAAGTACAGGAACTTTGGGGATGGGGCATGCAAAGCTGAACATATATGATTTCTGAGTTCTCGCAGTATTTTATCTCGGACACCATTTTTAAAGATCAGCAGCTGTAAACGAGTTTGTTTTTTGTCCATTGTGCCTTGACATGAAGTCACAGAAGAAAACATGACAGTCATTGTTGCATAGACTTTACTTTATTGATCACAATTTGGGAAATTCTTTTGTATAGTTGCAAACATAAATAGCTGTCGCTCTTTCCTGCGTCAGTGGACTCATTTACCTCATCTTCACGGGTCTTTAGACCACGGTAGAAATGCAGGTAACAGTGCTACAGCATTGTAGGACAATGATCCTGCAAGAGGATAAATGCCTGGGACTTCCCATTCCCAGTCAGTTAGACCTAAAGAGGCCTCTTGGATGAGAGGCGAAACGTCTTCTAGAACCACAAGCAAGTCCAGTTGCTTTTGTAGCACTTAGAAATAACAGAGAGCTGAAGGAACCTTGCAGATGGGTGGAAACATGACTTCAATAGTTAATATCCCCTGTGTGTTTGTATTACATAGGTGTAGTAGTTACTTTAAATCTCAGTCACATAGAAAAACATTTGTCATATTAAGCAGGGTTTGGGAGTGTACCATGCAGCTGGTGCCCTTCTTATTTGTTTTTGCCTCTGCCCCTCAGACAGCCTAAGTCTGCCACTGGTCTGGCATTGCAGTGAGGAGTTGCTAGAGCCCAGAAAAAGTCAGCGTACAGAGTTTTTATGTATTTCAAATCAGTCAATTAGTAGTGAGAAGCTTCTGAGAAGATGTCCACAACACTGTCTGAATGCCAGTAAACTTCTGCAAAACTCAAGAAAAGTCTTATGAGTCTTTCTTGTCATTACAGTACTGCAATAATGTAATGCATTATAGGATTTGTTTTTTTAATTGTGACAGGTTTGTAACTATCCATTTAGCATTTAGTTTTTCTTTCAATTGGCAGAAGACTTATGGGTGCTGTTAGCACCAACGAACTTGTCCTAATCCCTCTTTTGCTTCCAGCTTCTGCCAACCTGCAACTCCTTTCATCATGGCAACAATGTCAGGGTCGAATAAATCATTCACTGAATATAATAATGATAAAAAGAACATAAAAAACAAGTTATTGCTTTGAACTTTTGGGTCCACTTTGAAAGAAAAGTACCCTGTGTGTGTCAGGCAAGTGTCAGAGGGAAGGAGCGTATGTGGGAAACAGAAAGATGGAAAAGAGAAAGTGCTTGTGTGTGTGTGTGTGTGTGTGTGTGTGTGTGTGTGTGTGTGTGTGTGTGTGTGTGTGTGTGTGTGTTATCTTTTTCTGCTTTGATCTCTCTTGCTATTATCCGCTTTTGCCTGCGGTCAAGTGTGCAGCTGTCATGGCTCCCCATGAAACAAGGAGACAGACAGAAGGGGGGTTCCTGTTGAGTGAGGGGCTGTGATGAGTCCTCAAGTCTCCGCTGTCACTGTGTTGTTCGGCTTATGTAAGCAGGAGACAACGATGCGGGGAGGGAGGGAGGGAGGGAGGGACGGCACAGAAGACAATGAGCGGAGAGAGGAGAAAGAAGGGGAAGAGAAAAAAGTGTCAGGCAGGCAGTGAGAGAAAGATGGAGAGAGCTGTCATCATAAAGAGTCTGACTCATTCCTACTGTTCTGGATATAGCACTGAGCTGAGAGGCATGTAGCTAATGTACGACAGCTCAAGAACAATTACAGTCCTTCAAACCAGGATTAGTCTCATAATATGTGAGAGAATGGACCAGTCTCTACAAAACTACGCCGAGCAAGAACTCAATTTCCACTGAAACTGCCACCAGAGTTATTCTATTCCTCAGTATAAAACTGAGTCATTCAGTCTAAGCACAAACAAATGTTTTTGTTAAATTTCAAAAATTTTAAACAACATTTTGAACCATTTCTGCTTGCATCTTGAAAAAAGGGAATTATTTCCGAATTTGCTGAAGAACTGAGGTGCAGCTCGTAATGTTTAGGAGCAAATCAAAATTGCATCTTTGCTATTTCTTCCTCAATTTTGGTTCTTCAGGTTACAGATCAATGCTGCTGTTTAGATATTGAGGTTTGCACAGAATCTATAGCGTCATATGTGAATACCTGACAGCATCAGCATCAGTCTGATATATGATTTATATTCTATCATATTCACTCTGCTATTGTGTCTGTAGTTATCCGCAGAGGCAGTTAAGGGCCTCTGCTTGGCATGTTCCCCCTCTGTAAGTGCCTCCAGAAAGGACTGGCTGTGAAAGCTGCAGTCAAATAGCTGTAATTATCTACAATCAGTTGACAACCAGGGGCTGGCTGAAAGGCTGCTCACACAAACACGGTGGAGGGAGAGAGGTGTCGAGGGGCACGGAGGGTAAAATATCTCCGGAGAAGAAAAGAAAATGGTTGTGGTGTCAGTTTAGAAAATCACCCGGCAAGCTTGTGAAAAACATTGAGATCTCAAATAAAGCTGCAGATGTGAATACTAATCAGAGCAGAAATTCATAACAGCACTGACTCGTGTCTCTAAAGACTGCTGTCTGCAACACGTTACATACTGTAGCTGCAAATATGTCTTATGTGTCTCAGTGTGTGAGCTCGTCTTCATTTTTTAATAACTACATGAATGTTATTTATACAGTGCCTTTCTAGATATTTCTGAATATTTGTGTGTGAATGTGCATTTCTTCAGCATTCTTCAGAAATCATAGCTCTACTTACTTACGGTTTGACAACTTCTTATCTCTAGACTTTTGAATTGCCTCAGAAATTACATCACACCTGCATGAATCCCACTCGGAAGCAGTAATGTTAACTCTAATGTTGTATGTGTAAAGCTCTGTGTGTACCTGATTGTTAACTCACTGAACATCAACAGGCTGTGACCCTGGCTTCTGATCACACACAGTTTATAGTCTTTTAACTGTCACTTTCAAGAGGTTTCTAATGTGAAGTGCAAAGTGAAGAAGAGCCCATTGATCAGCCAAACCTTCGCAGAGAGGCAGGTTCACATAGCTGTTCTGGAGCTTTCAGTTGTGTTGCATGATCAAATTTACCCACCCATTTACCCTCATGAAATTGCAGATGTTCCAAATTTTGCTCAGTACAAAGAAAGGGAAAAAAAGGAATTTATAAGTCCACAACATGTGGGGAAGCATGTGAAATGGACCCTGTCATGACATTATTTTCTCAACGGCTATCTCCGAGGTCACAAATAGACTTTGAACCTCAAGTTCACACTGCAGACTTGGATTTTATCTCACAAGAGTGTGTTCAGTCAGTTTGATTTGGTCAAAATCTATAACTTAAAACCTAATTGATCACACATTTACTTGAATACAGTCTCATTAAACAGTATTTTACTCCTACTTCGGTAAAGTATTTAAGTCGAGTCACCAGACTGCCACTTGTGCAAGATATTTTGTCACACTTGCCCTCCAGCTACTTACTTATCTTGCTCACAAAGCCTGAGAGGATTATATTCCTAATGCGCAGGTTGAACACTGCGTCTGATGGCTCAGACGGGTGGAGAGAATCTAAGTGCATGTAGGCTCCTTGATTAGGCAGAGAAGAAGGCTGATGGATGAGTTATAGCTGGGTTTAGGATGTTGTCATGCAGCAGTCATTCCTCTTAACAGCCACTGTACAGGAGCAAGCTAGCAAATGAGAGCAACTTATTTTTAGCAGGATGAAACTGTGCTTGAATTCTGCATGAGAGATATGTAACAGTGCTATTGTTGGATGTCCAACTAAAGGTATATCTCTGCTGAGTGTCTGAGAGGATGAGAGAGAACAAAGAGTAAGCAGAGAAGTCGACGCCTTGAGATAATCAGATCTGTGTGCTTTTCATTTCTCCTCTTCTTCCCTGTGTATGTGTTTAATAATTTATCAGTCTTTGCAAAACAAAAATCAGCCCCCTCCTCTTTTTCTTTCCTCTCTCTCCATCTCCCTGTCTCACTCCCACCATGTACAAATGTGAGCTTTTTCTGAAATGGATTAGCAGTTTCACAAATCCATTATGAGTTTAGGACTCTGGAATGAGTTGCTGGTTATTTGCTTGTGCACGCACAACTAACAGAAAGTGCAGAAAGGTGCATGGAGGGGGCATAGAGGTCCATACTAGTGCAGTGGTGGATATATACTGCACTTAAAGTAGGTGAAGTAGGTATTTTGAGGTACTGTATTTCCATTTCTGCTACTTTCACACTACTCAGATTTAGATTAGCAATACAAAATATAATAGACAAATATGTAATTATGTATTATTTCAGGTTAAGATAAGACTTTTACACCTAGGAATACATAGCAGTACAGAGCAATTAATATTAGCCCAATCTTTGCCAGCTGCAATATTGAAGTGATGAACACACACAGTATATTATTCTGAAATGAGCCATTCTGCGTGATGAATGCAGGACTTCTACTTTACAGCATTTACACTAACTACTTTTACTCAAATAAAACATCTTAGTACGTCGTTCACCTCTGTTCATGTGTGTGTCGCGACCCTTTCAGATGTCATTAACGTGGCCATTGCTGAGCAGCACCAATAATAAATCATGCTCTTCCTTGGTGCATGGGGTTTCACATTACTGGTCTCCCACAGGCACACATGCTTCTGCCGGAGCAGTCGGGCTGTGACAGAAGCTGTGAGGCACTGGTCTGGAACCACTGCTCTGGAGCACGCTGAAAGGCTGAACAGCCTCAGATGAATAGATGGTAATTAATACACATAGCCCTCAGGAGACTGTCGCACAATCTCAGAGCAAATTACCCTATCAATAAAATGGCCTACAGACACAACGAGAGACAGAGTAGGAGGAGATGGAGGAAGACGGGGGGTGGCGGAGAGGGTGGGGGTGTACATATTAAGGCCAAGCAACTCTGAGGACTGTGAAAGTGGAGAGGTTCATTTGTTTGAAAAAAGAGATTGTCACTCATGCATGGCTCCCTAAAGAAACAAACAAAAAAGAATAAATGTCAGACCGGACTTGAAAGGTTAAAATTGGGAGGAAAAGTTATGAAGATAAAGCCACACAGAAGGAAGGATTGTGTGCAGCAGGTTAAAATAAATGATATCAGTCTGGTAACACCTTGGTATCAAAGTCACATAAAAATAGACAATGGGCTCTGGAGCAGGAAGATGATGCAGTTGAACTTAATATTCATGATCAAACACTACCAACTGGATTTTCCCTTTTAAGAAATTCAGCATCTCTATCCAATTACTCTTCTTTGCTTCTTAGTTGTCTCATCTTACCCTCAATCTCTCGTCCCATAATGACGAAACAAGGCTTCAAGATATTTGGAGAAAAAGATCAATGGGAGGAAAGGCATAGCCTGCACATGCTGAAAATCTTTCGCCTTAATCTCCTTCTCAGATCCTTCCATTCCCTGTGCCAGAGATATCCACCAGCATGTCCCAGCCATCCTCTGGGTCAGCGTCTCACTCCAGCTCCTTCCTCAGATGAATCTCTATAGACGCTTCACCTCTGCCTCCCCCGTCCCACGGATGGGAAAATGAGGGACAGACCATCACATTGTTTAGACATTTGAACATTTATCTGCCTGAGGGTCCAGATTTGCGGCGCTCCCCCATGAACTCAGCAGGACTTAAACTCGTGATCCGGTCAGTTACATGTTGTGGTTTCCGAAAGATCAAAGGCTCAGTGAGCTGCCTGAAGAGATACAGAGAAACACACAGAGTCCCACGGTGGCTCCAAGAGAACATGAAGGCTTTGCCTTGAGATTCAAAGTGAAAGACGAGCAGCTCTGAGACATATGACTGAATCCTGGTGGATCCAGTGTCATTCGTCTTCAAATACAGGTTTTACACTGTCAGCACATCTGAGAAGTGGGATGTTTCACACACAGACAGATATGTATGCTGGAAGTAGGTGTATGGCTGTCTGGTGGTAAAAGAGGGTTGCTAGTTCAGTCCCACTGACAGCTGCTGGTTTTGGCCATGACAATAATGTTTTAAAAAGTAATTTTAATAAAGGGATGAAGCTGATGACACAACACAAATGATAGAAAAGATCAATAGAGTTAAACAGATAAAGTCAACTAAAGGGATGTTGTTGGACTAAGGCAGACTGGACACTATGGTGACTCACTACCACCTCTTGAGGTGCAAAGAGGTATTTCAAGACAGGACGGGCCAGGGCTAGCTAGTTAGCGTGCTAATTTCAGTCGATATCTCTGCAACGCAACACAGACATCTTTGACATAATGTTAGAATTAATGAAGAATTTTGGAAAATGCAGAAAGATGGAGAGAGGATAAATCATTTTCTACTTCTGTTCGGCAGCTTGGCAGCCTTATCTCCATCTCCTTCATTTATCCAGAATGCCAACCAAGTACTCGTTCCGTCATAATCCATCCATCTCAATAAAGTCTGAAGCATCCAGAGCTGTTTTTAAGTTTTATGGCATAAGCTCAAATGAAGTCTTCACCTGTCTGAGCACGTGTCATATTTGAAATTCTTAAGGACAAGTCCAAGTCACGAGTCTTCTGTGCTTTGCAAGTTGAGATGTAAGTCTTTGCATGGTGACCATTTAAATGGAATTTTTTTGACAATTTTCTCTCAAAGCTGTGTTAATACTTTGACAAAGTCGTGAAGATTTGAATAGGAAATGTTTGCAGGTCCATCTGTATGACAGAGGAGAAAACTCAATCCACTACTGAAGACCTTGTTTTATGGTTGAGAGCACTGGAAAATGCTGCTATATCGACCTTGAGTTGTGATTGTTTTGTCAAACTTTGCAAGGTCAAGACTGAACTCCAGTGCTTATGTGTTAGTACTCTTTTTACATAGCTACATAGCTGACGACAAGCCCTTTCAAGACAACAGACCTAATAGTAACCTATGCAAGGCCTGTTTGTGTATATTTTTCTATGTTTTCATGACTTCACTACATCAAGGTATTTGAGTCCTACTTAAAGAGTTCGATATGCTTCAAGTGAACTCGTTCATACAAAGTGTCATCTGATCACACCTAAAGGAAGAAGTGTTTATAGCTGTTCCAAATGGACAAAATGCATCCTGTCATAGAGAATAATACAACTGGTGATAAAAAGGTGCGAACTTCCTCCTCGGAAGCTTTCATGGGGTTGCACTTGGTTGTGCACATGAAAAGTCACTGAAGCAGTTGTGTGAAGAACGGAAAAGGGGAGCGTGAGAGACAAGTTTGAATCCGGCGTACTTTCTCACGTCTGCAAGTACAACCAAATGTTGTGTGAAGTGGCCAAGACTGTTGGACTGTATTTCAGAAAGACACTGTTGGATGCAGCCCCGCTAATACTGATGTTGGAAAGGTGTGAGGGGAAGAGGTTTACGACACATCAAGACACATCAGCTCATCCTTTACAATGACTGAAAATTCAAACAGACTACACAGTTAATATTGTTTCACACTCCTCAGTGAGGGAGGGTGTACAGCAGCTCCCACTGGGTACTGGGCAGTCAGTGTGTTCTCTGAGCACAGTCCCCAATATGTGAGGACAAACGGGGACAGGGAGTGTCACCCAGGGCAGGTCTCTCTAGTGTCTGAATTTGGAACGTAGATGTCCACGAGCAATGTTTGCTCACCTTATTGGGCCTGAAACGTCCACAGGGCTTGCGGTGCCCTCGAAACACTCTTTAAGACTTTGGCCCAAACGTTTGCAGAGTTCCACTTTTTTACCTTGATGTGTGCTGAGAGAAGGAGATGAGGTTACTTGTTGACATTAAGGAGGAAAACTGTCAATCTGCAGGCTTGATTGGGATGAATTAATTTCTCCAAATCAAATTCCTTTTTCAATCAGAACTGTTAACAAAGATGATGCACTCTAACTGGTGGTGAAGCTGTGTCCTTGGGACTAACAAGCACTGAGAAATCAGTGGGGTGAGGGTGTACAGTGAGACGTGAGATGAGTTCATTATAAGCAAGAGTAACGCTAAATGAACACATGACACTGCTATAATGTTTAGTGTGTGTTCTGTGTGCTGGGATATGAGATACTCCGTCATACAAACACATACTGGAGGCATGTGCACAACACTTAACTAGGCCCTAGAACGAGACTTTGAGACATTTTTGATGAGTCCACTGGATCATATTTGGTGTGGAGGCACAGCTGTGCTAATGTCAGCATGCTAACATGCTCATGGTGACAATGGTAGTGTGCTGACATCTTCCAGGTATACTGTATGTTTACCATGTTCACCATTTTAACTTTGTGTGTTAGCATGCTAACATTTGAATCTATCCAATAGTTGTTGAGACATTTCAGTGTTGAACAAAGTGGTGGACCCCCAAACATCACCATCCGTAAATCCATACCACTAGCACGGCTAAATGATTCTAATTAGATATTGATAATGTCTTGTATAGTTAGTGTCTTTGGTGATTTATAAGTCACATGAATGATTGATGGACTGTATATAAGGAGACTGGATTCAGCCACATACAGCGGATACAGGCATGCTTTCATTTTGATAAACACCACCACGCTGGCAGAGGTTGGCTGTGTCAGGTTTTGTACATTATGCCATGTGATGCAGCTCTGGGTACCATCTGAGACCCCAGCCCGCTCTTGCTTAGTCTACCCACGGCAAAGGTTACAGAGCTTAAGTCCAATTCAAAGTGATTACTGACGGGTATAGCAATGTGTGATTCAGCTGGAATTGGGCAGAGTCCCAGCAAAGGTATGAGTCATCAACATTGCCACAAGCCTGTTTACCAACACTTCCTCTCCTCTCCCACATAAAGGTGGCCTGCAACCACCTCACCCTGATATAACCCAATCATCTTTACATCTGTTTACACTGCTTCTTGTTAGCGGCCTCCATCTCATATAAAGAGGGTGAATGTGCCTGACAGCTTCACAACACACACACACACACACAC
The DNA here is from genome assembly GCA_037975065.1 of Chaetodon trifasciatus. Classification (NCBI taxonomy): domain Eukaryota; kingdom Metazoa; phylum Chordata; class Actinopteri; order Chaetodontiformes; family Chaetodontidae; genus Chaetodon; species Chaetodon trifasciatus. The sequence goes on from JBBMOE010000012.1 coordinate 4,582,427, forward strand.
ACACACACACACACACACACACACACACTATCATAATATCCACATGCCTCATTCATTTGACAAGATTGCAGAAGAAAGATGCACTAAAGCAACATTAAGAATATAATCTGATAAAACCAGCATGGTCATGTGTGTCCAAAGTGTTTGATATAACGGCTGCGGCTGTCAGTCAGATCATGAAAAGGAAATGTGTGAGTCCTTCCGTTAATCTGCTTGACAGCCAGTTTGCCTGATAGACTACAGACTTCAAAGCAGCCAGAAAATGCATCTTCCAAGTACAGTGGCGCTCTCTGCTGGTGAAATACAATAGTGTCCATACAATGTTCAGATAAAGAGAGTTTTTTTCCTTTTTTGTTGCTTTTTTTCCTTTTTTTTTTTTTTTTTTTACAATTTATATCCATTGCTATTCTAGTTGCTGAAAATTGGTGGAACTGTAACTCCCTTGATACCAAATAAGAGAAAACTTTAATAGCATTGTTTTCCAAAACTTGATGTAACCCATAGCCTCCTTCCCCTCTGAGTCCTCTCTTGGGACAGTACAGCGCATGTTAATGTCAGCCCTGCCTCAGTGAACGCCTCTGACTGACAGTCCATTCTTTTTGTTTTTTCATCCTCTGACACCTGTGCTTGGCTGTCAGACAGCTCAGAGTGTGACTCTGCTGCCATCTTTGCAGAGGAACAACAGGCAGTGTGACAAAGGTTCTCACAACGCTGCCCATAGGACCCCAAATGTCAAGGCAGGTAGGTCAAGTCCTTATTTCAATCAGGGTCAAAGGATTGGCTTTATTGCTGGAGAGGCTCATCAGGGGTGCAGTAGTAACATCAGCCCTTTTCTTTTTGTGGGTTTATGTGCACTGTGTATCCGTCTGTCTCTCCGGTGGCATTGCTTTATCTATTTATAGGGCTGTGAGGACATTAGCTCAATGTCTGTGAAGAAATGTCATGTAAGACATAAGGGCCTCACAGCATTCATCTGTAAATGTGAAGGTCAGGAAACTGCCTCAGTTTTATTCATAAACTGGAGATGTTGACCTTTTACTTTTGCCATTTTGTGCAGCCAAAATGAAACACTGATGAGACAGTGGAAATAAATTTTCAGAAAGGAAAGAAGGACTGCAGTGACTTTGTAATCCATTGAATACTCCTGTTTTTGAAAGGTAACAGCTGGCAAGAAAAGCATTTCTAAAAATATCAATGATATATCGGCTGAACTGGCCTCTGACTACAGCCAGGTTCATATGCAAAGCTTTCTGTAGTATCTAAATCCACTAAATCATTTTTAAACAAACTCAGTTTTGAGCCGCTTCCATCTCCTTCCCTCTCTCTCTCTCTCTCTCTCTCTCTCTCTCTCTCTCTCTCTCTCTCT
>JBBMOE010000012.1:4596196-4756571 GCA_037975065.1 Chaetodon trifasciatus
TGTGTGTGTATGTGTGTGTGTGTGTGTATATATATATATATATATATATATATATATATATATATTTCTAAAGTAAATGATCTGAACACTTCCTCTTCCATTGGGCTGCATCATGAAAGTATGTCCGGTTTAAAACGCACTGTTCGCCTAGTTTGATCCTGCCCGATTACCGTACTATCACCAGTGAGGAGTATCACTGCGCTGACAGCGAACGTGTGTCCGGAGTGAGGCGAGAAGGAGAAGTCCGGCACCGCTGAACCGCAGAAATGACCAAAAACACTCCGTTACACTTCGAGAACATCAGACAGCGAGACAGCGACGTGTAGTCGACGGTGGAGACCCAACTGTGACTACTTCTCACTACTGTTATCTCAGTCTGTTATTATGTTTTCGCTCGTGGGAATGGCTCAGCCCTGAACAAGCCGTGTTTGACTGCGTCAGTGACTGCGATGCGTTTCAACGAGAAGGAGCTGGTCTCCCTGAGCCGCCAGCCCTCAGAGAAAGCGGCTGAACTGGGGATGCGAGGACCCAAGAAAGGAGACGGTAACACGGTCTTATTACCTACCGACTCTTCACACACCTACTTCCGTTTCATGTTGTCCGGGCAGCAGCTAAGTGTTCGAATCAGCTGTTAGCAGAGTCAGCTCGCGTCATGCATCAGCTGTGTTGGTAACTGTAATTGTACTGTCTGCTGTGGAGTTTCATTTCTCTTCCCTTTTGATATCGTACAGTTGTAAAGAAGAGGCTCGTGAAACTCGTCGTTAACTTCCTGTTTTATTTCCGGACTGATGAGGAGGAGGTCAGTTGAATCATCATTTGAACACCTGTCCATACCTTTGTTGTCACAGTGTGTATTCATTGTGTTACCTGTGCAGTATGATAAAGTGAAACGACTTCCTGTAAAGGACAGCAACGTGTTGAATCAAAATTATGTCTTGATTTATTTGTCAGCCGATTGGAGCTTTGCTGCTGGAGCAGTGTCGGGTGGAGAGGGAGGACAGCCAGACCTTCTCTATCGGTGAGCTGCAGTGTCCCCAGAGCTACATTTCACATTGTTAAGCTGACCTCTCTCACTTGCTGTATAGTTTCACAGCTTTTTGTTGGTATGTTAAATATGTAAAAGTCCATCATTTGTGGCTTTACATGACAGTTACTGTTTGTGCTTTTGCATCATGTATTTCTGGGTAATTCTATGTTTCCTTTGTAGCATTTCTGGATGAAGCTGAGAGGAAGTATCTGTTTGAGTGTGACTCTGAAGAGCAGTGTGGGGAGTGGATAGATGCCATAATCAAGGCCAGGTAGGACTGAATGTTTTCCATTTTATTAACAGACACCAAGATCATGTACATATTTTTGGTGACCTGGCAGAAACTTTTTAACAGAAAAGTAATTGATTGCAGTTTTGATAATCAACCATTTCAGTCAATTATTAATAAGTAAAAAAATGTCAACATCTAACAGTGAATAATAATTTTTGCATTAAAACTTCCATACATGTTTCATAGTCTTTCATTAATCTAAAAAAAAAAAATGGCAGAATGTCCATATTACTCCAACCTAACTACAAAATTATTACAAGAGTGAAGGACTGTGTCCTCTACAGCTGAATATGGTCACATACCTGCATCCATCAACACTGTTCTAGCATTTGTTGTGGCTTTGGTAGGTCTTACTGTGCAGTGAGATGTTAATTGAACAACTCGCACCTCAGTGTGTTTTAGCATCCAGTAACAGACTCACGTGGGTGAAACAGTCACACATGAATGATGTAGCTGTTTTCAGGGGCACAATGTCAACATTGTGACTGTGTCGAACAGTTTCCATTTGAGCCATCACTGCTTGACCTTGTCCTGTGTTACAGTTTACTGGTAAAACAAATGCTGTCAAACAGGAAATGATGATTATGAGCTCAGGTTTCTGCATATGCCAAGATACTCCGTATTAAGGCAGTGTGAGACTAATAAAGCTGCAGTGATTTGGTTTATCGGAGCTGTGTACTAGTCTAGAGCTGTGTAGAGTCTAGTTGCAGCCCCAGTTTTTGCTGTATTTGTTTGAAAATGTTCTTCCCCTCATATGTCAAATTAATCTGTCATCTCATGCCTTGCAGTTACGAGTTCATGAGGAAGAACCTGATATTCTATCGAACTGAAATCCACAGGCTCACTGGCAAGGTGAGACCCTTCAAAGCAGCATGTCCACTAAATGCCACACAGATGGTGCTTCTGTCAAACATACTGGGAAGTGCAAAGTGAATTTGTGCTGTGCTTGACCCACTGAAATGCACAGCATCATCAACATCTACAAATCTATCATCTGATGGAGAGAAACATTTAGAATAGTCAAATGATCCACAGATGATACTCAATGAAAGCTGTTCATTTTGAGGTTATCGATTGCAGTTTATGGATGCTGTGAGAACCGCCAATTGATTCAAGGGATATAGCCTGCCTATGGGCAGCCATTGACTACATATTTAAGACTCTTTTTAACATGTGTCACATGGAAACGTCAGCTGCAGACAGACTTCTCTGCTGACTCACACAGTTTAACCATTAGCTAGCTACTCATAAAATCTGCTAGCAAGAGTTATCATTTAAGCTGAAGCCTGTTTTTGTCTGGCAAGGAATCGCAGTGTTTAGAAGTGACTGTGACCATGGGAAAACTTTCATTATCACTGTAACTCCATGTGTGCAGTGTGTGACTTTGAATCATGTGGTATGAAAGGGTCAGTTAAATTCCTCTAACTCACACTGTGTTTTAGAGGAGGTAGAAGTTTCAAAGATCTCAAAACCTCACAAAACCCAACCCAAATTATCTCCACACAGGGGTCAAATATACTTTTGTGTTTGTGTGATTTTGATAAGCTGACCGTTTAATAGTTAAGTTTGATTCTGCTTCAGTAATAGGGAATTTGCACATTGAGCTATTGTTTTCTTTCAGTTTCACTTTGTTGCTCTCTCTGCAGGACCCCTTGGAGCAGTACGGTATATCCGATGAAACTCGCTTCCAGGTCAGCAACGGCCTGCAACTTATGCCTAGAGATACCTCCTCCCTGTAGACCAGCGTCCTGTGTCCAGATGTACTGTATTTTCATTGTAGTTCACCCCGCCATTCCAACATTCACTCCTCGCTGGTTTGAAAACTATGGCAATACCATGAGCACACAAGCTTTTTAGAATGTATTTAATGTAGCGCCGGGCTTCCAGACAGGTTCTCATGCAGATGTTATAACAGGGTATCTGAAGCCATGCAAAGTGATGAGTCTGATTATTTCTTTAGTGTCATTCTCAGTCATTGCAGGTAACATGGGGCTTCTACACTGTCTTATTATCAGTTTAGGGGATTTTAACATGCCATTTTCTGTGTCATTTTCAGACTCTGTCTTGTTTAGTTGGTTGTCTGTATAAAGCACGTTTTGTACTGTTTTCTACTAGACATACTGTGTTTTTAGACAATGTGACTTTTAGAGCCTCTGATTGTACTTTGTGCTGTAGAGCTGCGGCTGTGACTTTCTTTCAGGACTATTAGCAATATGAATATGACTTTGTGTAACAGGAATCAGTCCAAGACACATGATTATTTGGTGTAAACCAGTGTTTGAAGAGGCTCATGAAGCCCCATATCCAATTCAGAAAACTCTCACCTGCATTTACTGCCCTGATTTGAACAGCATGAGCCCTTTGATCGGCTGAGTTGAGCCACCCATTTTACTCCATTGTTGCTTATGTGACAGTAAAGATGTATTCATCATCTTGCCCATTTAGACTATTTCATTTTAACTTTACTTTTGCACATTACTGGGTGTTGGTTTTTATTAGAATTTCAATAATGAACTTGAACCTACTGTACCTTTTCTCTGGCACTTTGAATGAGATTTCTTTAGGTAAGCTATTGGACCATGTTAGGATTCCAGGCTCTTGACATGCTCTTCTTTTTGAAATATCACACCAACTTCTAATGGTGAGGTGAAATTTTGCTGTCAACATCTCACTATGTGGCATCGCTGTGTCCTGCAAACTGATAAAATGTTTATTTCAGCAGTCAGTGGTCTGTACCTACAAACGGGCTATGTCTTCATTTTAAACTTTTGCACAAGGAATGTGTTTAGTCTGTTTTTACTTCATGAACGATTAGATTTGTTTCACTGCATCTTTTTTTTTTTCTAATAAAGCCATTTGAGAGATACTGTAAATTCTGTCAACTAAAATGAAATTTGTTTACACCAAAATATTATTTTGTAAAGTTGTGTATTTAATCATGTCAGGCCAGTAATACTTTTCAATGGCTGGCAATGATGCTGCCACTTTTGTCTGTCTGCATAGATTGAATATTACAGTCACTGTCAACAATATCTCTGCCTCATCTAGTTTATCTTGAAAAATGTGCACATCTGGTTAGAGAACTTCAATTTAATGACACTAACTCTCAAATAAATACAAGCAACTGGGCAGGATAAACTAGACCCTTATTTTTTTAAAAAATCTTTACCATATTAATTCCTGAACAAATTAAATATATCTTTAATCTCTCAATTTCCCTCAAGTCTGGGAATTTGCACATTGTCCCACTGCATAAGAATGGTGACAAAATGATCCTAACAACCACATCGGCAAATTTCCCAACTGTCATGTTTAGCTAAAGTCCTTAAGTTAATATTCAGCTCAAATCATTCCTCTCATGAAATTCGGTGTTAAAGCCACACAAACCAGCAACATCCAGCATTCAGTACATAACTTTATTATTAACCCATAACGAGATGATTAATTATTAACAGTGATTAATTAGTAACTAGCTGTCAAATGTTTGTTTTGATAAGCTTCTCAGATCTCTTTCTGTGTCACTGCGTCGCCTCAGCTTCGCTGGCCTGTTGACGCTTCAGTGAACAGTGTGCCGAAGATGTGGGAGGAAGTCAACTGATAGGCACTGTGACTGTGACACGTTTCCTTAGCAACGCAAAATGTGTGATTCAAAAGCAGTGACGTCACGTCTTACCCGTGATGCTTAGCGAAGCCAAATTGAACGCTCGGCAAAAGAAAACATTTGTGTTCTACATGCTCTGTTTTTAAGAGTAAAACGCATAAAACAACGCATTTCAACTGGAACTGACACTGCCAAGAAAAACAATTCAACTGCGCGTAACAGGAAGCGTTTATCGGGGCACGGTAAGTGTTTTATAGAGGAGATTGTGAACAAACAATGTTGCTAATGCATTAGCCACATAGCTAGCGTATCTTACGTTAGGTCAGCCAGCTGAGCTAGTGTTAGCATTAGCATACCTCTGAATGATGGGTGGTCAATGACTTACTTGGCTTTTGATGTTTAACGTTCTGGTATTACGATTACAGATCAGCAACAATCACCACAGCGGGTTTATTTATTTATTCATTCATTTTGTTTCTTGAAACTTGCCCGCAAATGCCTGCAGTTAGGATGGGTTTAGAGTTGCAAGTGTTCACAAAGATAAATGAAGTGTTGTTAGTAGAAGACTGAGCCCACCTGCAGCTGACTATGTTCACTGTATTTAATGTCATTGTCGTTTACGAACAGATTTGCCCCAAATGAGCTAGTTTGGGATTTAAACTAAAGCTCTAGACCTATTTGTTAGTCTTGTCGTTATAACTTGCTAGGTAATGATAATCGTATCGATGGAGTCTTCTTGCCATAAATTGTAATAGACGTTTTGTTGCCTAGCTTATTTAGCAGCACAAAGCGATTTGGATTCCTCCAAAGATTATCTCAAGGAATGCTTCCTGAAGGTCACTGTAAAGTTGGTAATCCAGTTAAATATTTATTTTGACTAATAACAAATGTGATACATGTCGATATCGGGGGGACGTCTCCTGATCAGTATGATACTGCTTGTCTCATGAGTTTCACACACGGCTTGTCAATTAGCCTTCAGGAGTGATTGAATTTAGCTAAGTGCAATACAAAACACCACACTATTGCTGAAACAGTTAGTCTGTTAATCAAGTAGTTGATCTGCAGAAATCCAGTCGCAATGCTTTGATAATCCATTCAGTTTTTAAGTAATTTATCAAGCAGAATGTCAAGCATGTGCAGGTTACAGCTTTTCTCTGCTTTATTTCGTTAAAGGTTGAATATCTTAGAGTTTGGACTGTTGGTTGGACAAAATAAGCAGTTTGAAGACATCAACATGGGCACTGGAAACTGTGCTGGGTGCTTTTTCTCAGGTTCATTACATTTTATGACTGAACAACTAGCATATAAATTGACCTAAGATCTATTTGCAGTGCTTCACAGCTGTCTTATATGCTGGTTTTCTTATCAGGAGTTTACTAGCTAAATAGGCTTAGCTGTCAGTAGTGTATAGCTTTTTGTTAATTGCTTACTGTTAGACACCTGCCATCTTTTCAGACCTGTTACTGGAAAGTCAGACAAAATTAGCAGAAGTAAGCAAGCCATAATTATGGCAGTCCCAGTGTCTGTTATTAAAGTGTGGTGTGATTTTATGATTGTGTTGATCAGTGTCATCCTGCTTTCAGGCATCATGGACCAGGACTATGAGTGCAGGCTGCTCAGGCAGATCAATGTACAAAATGAGAATGCAAGCCCCATAGTAAGTAAACGATACACACATTTTTTTTACATTGTGTGCCAGTCCTAATACATACAAGAGCTGTATTTCCTCTTAAAAGTATAATTCTACAACCCGAATCTAATTAAGTTGTTTACCTGTGGAATGTTCCAAACAGGTGTTTTTGGAGCGTTCCACAACTTTCCCAGTCTTTAGCTGCTCCTGTCCCAACTTGTTTGAAACGTGTTGCTTCATCAAACTCTGAATAAGCATATAATTGCAAAAATCAATGAAGCTGATGAGTAAAATATGTAATACCTTGTCTTTGTACTGTTTTCAACAGAGTATGTGTCAGAAAGGATTATCACATTCAAATCACATTCTGTTTTTGTTATTGTTATTGTTAGGGTTATTTTCTTACATTGTTGACTATAATGATTGTGATGATCAGGTCATTGTCTTGACCATAGCACGATTATCCCTGAGCCCCTCCCAAAGAGGACTCTTACCCAGCAAAGGACTTAAAAGGGGCGGATAGGGTGTTACTCTCAATGTGTTGGAAGAATTAGCGGTTTAACGGGCCAGTCGCTTTCTTTTGACGGCGTCACTAGTGTTGAGTGGTAACAAGACCTCACCGGCCAAATGACTGGGTTTTGTGAATGTGGCCTTCTGTTGTTAACACCTCAAACAAATGCACCATCTGCCTCCTAAATTATCTTCCTGTTTTGTTATCAAGTTTTCAAATGACTGTCCAAGGCCTGTGTGTGTTTGGCCTCTCATCACAAAGTGCTCTCTCCTCTCCTCCCTTGTGTAGAAAGCTGTAGGAGCGGTGCGAGCTCTGACACCCACCAGCTCCCCCCTGTCCTCCCCTAGCAAGCATGGCGATCGCTTCATTCCCTCCCGGGCCGGAGCCAACTGGAGTGTCAACTTCCACCGCATCAATGTGAGTCTGCTACCACACACCCAGGCTGTCTTTCCTGTCAAAAGAACAGTGCCGTCAAGATCAAAGCGTTGATTATGGCTTATAGAGGAACATATTATTTATTAGCGTTTTCCTTTAATTTGTTTGTCAATACTTGCACATAACAAGTTGAAAGATTTGGTTGAGAAGGATGATTTATTTATTTCATTATCTGGCACAGGAAATTGAAAAGTCGCACAATCAAAACAGGAAAACCAAAGATGGCACAACTGACAGCAACAAAGGTAATCAGTCCACTTTTGTACCAAGAGCCTGGAGGTGGGACGAATGAATATTGTGATGCAGTGTTTTGTAATATGTACATTGATATTTAACGTCATACAGTACTAATGACGTGGTTGCATTTAGGGCTGCAGCTAACGATCATCATTATTGATTAATCTGCTTATTATTTTTCCAATTAATCAAATGACTTGTTTGTCTAGGAAATGTCAGAACATGTCTGATGTATTTGAATTCCTCATTTTGTTTGACCAAAAGTCCAAAACCCAAAGATGATCAGCTGACGGTCCTATATGACACACAAACATGTAAAATCTGTTACCTGTTCTCTATGTTTGATATTTCAGCTTGAAAAATGACAATTATCAAAATAGTTGCCGATTTATTTATTCTTTTGTTGAACAACTAATTGATTATACAGCTAATCATTGCTGCTGTAGCTCATGTTATTGATACTCTGGCACCAATACCATGAACCGGCATATTTCACTATTTTAGGTGTGTATTTTAAGCTTGAGATTCATAGATACTCTGACTGCTTTGTAAAATATTGTATATCACAGAATCACCTGTATTATGAGACATTACTTAACATAGGGAAGTTATCATGATAGTGATGTATCACAAGTTACCCCATTATCAGCACCAAAGACAGATGTTCCTCTCTGTTGTCGCTGTAGATTTCATGTGAGTTTCATCTGCTTTTAGGCTCGCTTTCCACAGTTATCTGTCTGTTCCGGTCAAACTGGATAATTTGACCTTCTCTTGTTTACTAAGCTTTGGTAGGCTTATGGAAACTGGAGATAGGGACTAAACAAAGCTGAGTGACAAATTCTCCCTGATCTTTAACGATGTGAGAGATAGGAGAAATTGCAGAGGGGCCACAGTGTTTGAATTTAATCATTTTGATAGCCTCGTTTGATTTCCTTTCTGTCTCTTCTTCTGCCTTTAGCGGATGGCCTGGCTTATTCAGCTCTGCTGAAGAACGAGCTGCTGGGAGCCGGCATCGAGAAAGTCCAGGACCCCCAGTCAGAAGACCGTCGTCTGCAGCCATCCACACCTGCCAAGAGGAGCCTTTTTAGTGTAAAAACAATTAACATGGCCAAAACTTTGAACGTAATACTTTAATGGGGAGTTTTCCCTGCATCTTTAATGATCTGCCTGTGTTTTGTAGTATTCTGTTAGTGCTAAGAGGGCTCTGCCAGAAGAGGATGGGAACACAGTCTCTCCGTATTCTCTTTCACCTGTCAGTAGCAACAGGTAATATGTTCTTTTTGTCATTCCTCAAACGTTTTTGACTCCTTTTGGAAGTATTTCCATTGTATTGCTCATTAAATTGTGTTGTGCATTGCAGCCAGAAACTGTTGCGGTCACCACGGAAACCTACACGTAAAATATCCAAAATTCCTTTCAAAGTTCTGGATGCTCCAGAGCTTCAGGATGACTTCTACCTCAACTTAGTGGACTGGTCCTCTCTGAATGTGCTCAGTGTTGGACTTGGTACCTGCGTATACCTGTGGAGTGCCTGCACCAGCCAGGTGTGTATGTGAACTGTTAATTGAGTGCAATGAGGCGTCCAGCAGAGGTCCTCACTGTAGTTAAAAATAGTCTAAGCCTGTGTATGTGTTTCTCTCTCAAATGTCATTTCTGTTAACACGTATTATTTTTCCTCTTCATGTTTGTAGGTGACACGTCTATGTGACCTCTCTGTAGAAGGAGATTCTGTAACGTCAGTAGGCTGGTCAGAGAGGGTGGGTTTCTCTCTCACCTACTATCATCTTTTCAATTGCTGTCAAGTTACATGAAAAAATAACAACCAGCATCATAAATTTGATTGTAGCAGAACCTGCTTACCAAAACTCTATTCACATATTTACTCTTTGAGTACAGATTAATTGACAGTTGCTCAGTTTGACCTGAGATCCATCATGGAAAAAGGCTGTTACTTGACATTGATGAAGATGCAAACGAGCTTTGGTGCACAGGCTCCACTTCAACCTTTAAAAATGTCCTTTCTTTTTTGTTTTTTTTTTTTTGTCTGTCTGTTCTTAGGGTAACCTGGTAGCGGTGGGGACTCATAAAGGCTATGTACAGATCTGGGATGCAGCAGCAGGGAAGAAGCTCTCAGTATTAGAAGGACACACAGCCAGAGTGGGTGAGTTGAGAGGCTGAGGAGATGGAGGCGGAGACGGTTACAGGAGTCAAATATTACACACTTCATTCATTTTCACACAGTTGTTTAGCAACATCTCTCATTCTTGGTCGGTGAATCACCCTCCCTTCAATCTGCCTTTCATCTTCTGCTGCCAGGTGCGTTGGCATGGAACGCTGACCAGCTGTCGTCTGGGAGTCGTGATAGGGTGATCCTGCAGCGCGACATCAGAGCCCCGCCTCTCCAGTCAGAGCGCCGTCTCCAAGGACACAGACAGGAAGTCTGTGGGCTCAAATGGAGCACGGACCATCAGCTGCTAGCCTCAGGTGGAAACGACAACAAGGTATAAAGACAGAGTGTCTCTTGTTTGTCTGAGAGCCACACATTAGTTTACACACAGGTTTCATAAAACATCACAACCTTTTTTTGTACCTCCTCCCTTCATTTCAACCTGCTGCCTGTAGCTACTTGTGTGGAACCACTCGAGCGTCCTCCCGGTGCAGCAGTACACAGAGCACTTGGCTGCCGTGAAGGCCATCGCCTGGTCCCCCCACCAGCACGGCCTGCTGGCCTCTGGAGGCGGCACCGCTGACCGCTGCATCCGCTTCTGGAACACACTGACTGGCCAACCCTTACAGTGCACGGACACCGGCTCTCAGGTCTGCAACCTGGCCTGGTCCAAGCACACAAACGAACTGGTGAGTCGCCTGAAGGTTTTGATCTGGACAGCTAGATGACATGTTTCTGCTTTTAAATGCAGATCTTAGACAAAATCCTTTCATAGTTAGGTTACTTTTTGCACACTGAAAATACCATTATGACACTTGGATGTGTTGTCCATGTAAATTACTCAATTTCACTGTTGTTGGAAAGTGTATTGTTTCAGTTCAGATCACTGTTTAACCCTGCTTCCAATCCTGGAGTTAAGCTACGCTAAACGCATCCCTCTGTACGCGAAGCAGAGAGATGGAATTGATTTTATTTGATAGTATTCAGGCACATGTCTCAATCTAACAGTGTTCTTTTTAGTCTGAGATAAATGTGTATTAAATGTTGTATTTGTGTTCTGCAGGTCAGCACACACGGTTATTCCCAGAACCAGATTCTGGTTTGGAAGTATCCGTCTCTCACTCAAGTGGCTAAACTAACTGGACATTCCTACAGAGTACTCTACCTGGTCAGTATAGACTGTGTGTTTTTATATTACGACTGTGTGCAGTCAGTTGACCCAGTAGTCCCAAGGTTACACCAGCAAACTCAAACTGAAGTAGAAACAAGGTGCTAAAACATTGCTGGAAAAACAAACAAATAAAAATATGTGTGCTTTTAGTATTAGAAGTATTTTGATTTCTCATTCCTATTTATACACCCAGATTTAAAAAAATGTAATGAGCTCTGAACCCATTACAATTTTGCATGTTTTTGCCAAAGTGCTGCTCAGCAGAGCAAATTATTCGGCAGCCATGATCACCTCTTGCTCTCTGCGAGTGCAAGTGACAGCAGAGCCACCCACACTGGAAGGGAACTAAAACAAAAAAAATGCCTGCATACGCCTGATTACTCTGATTACATACTGTTATAGTATTCTGTATGCAATGTATAACAGTGAGTTTATGTGCAGGCCATGTCCCCTGATGGAGAGGCCATTGTGACAGGAGCTGGAGATGAAACACTTCGCTTCTGGAACGTCTTTAGCAAGATGAGATCCACTAAGGTTCTACTTCTCTTCATGTCTCACTTTACGTCTCAGATCCTCTGCTTTGCTCAGTGTCTTCCACCTGTCGTTTTCCCTTATCTGTCTCTAATTATCTCTGTCTTACATCCCCCCTTCTGCCCCCCCCTCCCGTTTTTCAGGAATCCGTGTCCGTGCTGAACCTCTTCACCAGGATCCGGTAGTAAGCACAGCTCTGTACTACGAGGGAACATAGCCGGGAAGGGAATTTGTCTTTGCATGTGTCACGCTGTAACCGGGCCCCTTCTTTGAGTATTGACCTCAGTAGTCTGCAGAGGGCCCCCTCAACTGCCCTTAGTTATTTAGCCAAGTTGTAGCTGGAGGTGTGAGGGGGCTGGAGGGGTGTCGTGGGCAGAGGAGACGCATACATACATACATACGTGCGCACAGTATTCCACTTCCTCCTGAATGACGGAGCCACTGCCTCCTCCTACAGACCAGTGATCTCTGATGACAACGAGAATTTTGTTTACAGACTGACTTGTGCTTACCTGCCAAATATTGAGTTTGTCATTGTGATTGTCTATTTATTTTATTTCTTTTTTTTAAAAAAACATATTTTTAACATATATACTTACTCGTGTGTTTGGCTGGTAGATTTCCTTTCACGTGTGTAACTGCAGGTGTTGGTCGTATCTGTGGAGTATGTTTGGCTTTGTTCAGTGTTGCAGAGAAAAGAGGAGCCCGTCTTTTTTTGTATTTTATGGAGAGAAAATAATGTTTCATGTACACTGATAGCAGATAACATAATTCATTGCCATTTCAAGAGCTGTTAATGGTTATCAAGGATTGGACAGATGATTTCCTTTTTTAAAAAAATCTGCCACTAAATTCATTTTAGTCTGATGTAATATTAAACAGTATTGGTGCATTGTTTTATAATCTGTCAAGAAAAATCTTGTGATGGCATACAGCACATTTTAATAAACACCCAAACACTGTAGGTTAGCATAGCTGCTTAAAAAATTAATTCACATGGAAATTAGAAGATTTAATGCGACTTGTGTTGAAGCTTGTTTCTCTACTTAAATGGAAAGGCAGGCAAGGAGAGCTAAAAAAACAAACTAGAAAACACTTTGGTTTATCAGTGTAGTTTGTAACAGCAACTGAAGCACAGAGGAAAAAACATTTGGGATTAAATGAGAGTGAAACGCTGTTCTGTGCACAGCTTCTGCTTTGCGCTGTGTATAAGATATTCAAGCTCGAGGCACTTGTCTTTTGCTACTTCAGACCATTTCTGTTTCAAGCAGACGAGCTATTGTAATTTTTTTTTTTCATTAAAAAAAATCTGATTTCATATCTTCCAAACATTTTCTGCCATTTTTTTCCGCTGTTTGAATGTTCAGTTAAGAAGCACGCCACATTGAAATGAATGCTATTTATTTGTGTTGTGTACAAAAGTTCTTGTACAGCAATGGCATGTCTGTTTGCTAATGTTATCTGAGGGAAGCTGGTGGGCAGTTTCTCTGCTAAACTCTAGGAAAATTTCTTTTAATGCCACTTAAAAATTAAGACAAAGCTGCCAACTTGAATCACAGAAAGAATGTTACAACAAAAAATATTTCTGTACTGAGAGATAATCAACAATTAAACGATCATATCTTGTACCATTTGCTGTTGCTGTTTTATTGATCAATAACTTAAGAGCACGTGTCATAAAATCAGTCAGCTGCTGTGAAGTGAAAGAGATAGTATTGTAATATCGCTCTCGAGCCTGCACAGTTATTCTATAAGTGACTGTAATATTAATGAGAATGAGCTAAAGTCTGATATATCCTTTTCTTCAGTGCTATAGAGCTCCAAAACCATTAAAAACACATGAATGAGCCACAGTACTCCACTGGGTGACGTTCCTTCATTACCAGGAACACAGACACTATTTCAGTTCTGCTCAACTACTGCTACATACAATCAATACAGGAGCACAAAAAGTTTGTTAAAAATGGCAGAGCCCTGCTTTTTTTAGGAAATGATTTGGCCTTTTTTCAAAAAGAAATGAATCAATAAATTTGTGACCGGTTTTTAAAGATGAGCATCTTTGGTAGGAATCGGTAAGCTTGTTGGATCTCGTAAAGAATGTGGAAAGAGCTTCACATTTATTAATTATTCACTCTGGTAAAACATTGTGTTTAAAGCAACGGTGTGGAAGTCAGTCATGTATATCAGCTTCTTGTGTTCTCTCTCAATATTAAGGTGATAAAAACAACATCAAGCGTCCTGTCGTGCCACTATGAGACCCCAGAGCAGCTTCAGTGCGTCTTAATTACACAGATTGGAAAAGTGTTTGAACTGGTGTTCAGTTGGGTTGATACATATTGTACATAATAATCTGTATTCATTAGGTTGTCTATACCTTTTTTTTATTTTTCAGTTTTTTCCTTTGTCATCTGTCCCAATGCTTTTCAGTACTTGTGGCTTCCTATGCTGTCCAAACTCACAGTGAACACCAGAGGGCGCAATCCTATGAGCGCCTCAAAATTCAATGCCACACTGCTGCTACCACACCCATACAATCAACCTTAACCATGTTACCTTGAAGGTGAGAGTCAGATCTAACACTCAGCAGAACAATATCCTGCCAATTATGCTGACTTGTCGTTATAACAGGCTCTGAGGAAGGTTAAACATTCAGCTAACACTGTATCTGGTTTCAGTTTATCCTCTGTTTATGAACCACATTTGACAGAACGAGATCTTTGAACGGCCAGAAAACACCCCGTGGCCACACCTTGCTCCCTGGAGGGCTGCAAATTTTCATCATATTACCAGTCCAGCCCACACATGCATACTTTTGACCCAGAGCATGAAAAATAATGAATGTTTACCACCTCCCAAAGCTCCCACACCTCTGCTTGTGCCCTGCGGCCTATACAAACTCCCTCTCACACATTTAAACAGCAAAAGGATTTTTATCAGCATCAACAGCGGCTAAAGGGGATGAACACATGAAGGAAAAGGCGCTCTTAAATGATTCTGCTCCTGTGGTTTTGCTATAATTTACAGATAGAAATCAGAAAATGGGTAATATTGAACACATATTGTTGGAACTAGACTACTACTGGGCTGAAAGTAATAAGAAACACTGCTGCTAATTTAGTGACTTTTTTGTGTGTGATGAAGATCAGGTACTGTAGGCCTATGTGACTCAGCTTCCATCAGCGCCAGAGAGCCCGAGTCTTTCTCCCCATTCACAGTCCATTATAATGTCATCTAAATACCATGCATATAGTCCATTATAGTGATCAGATAAATCATGTGAATGGAAGACATTCAACACAGTCTTCCAGCTCATCTGTGTCTCTCGGTGGGCAGATGTTAACATTAAGCCCTGAAAGCTGAGGGGAGAGTGGAGGGGGACTGCTAATATGCGTAATCCTACCTCCTGATGTTTCTATCAAGAGGCGCAGAGTCTGATGTTCATTATACAACTAAAGACTCACAACACAGCGAGCAGGATCTTCCCCCAGGTTCCTCCCTAAGCCTGACTCTTGAGTTGCATTGATAACCGGCCTGCAGGGATATCAAAGGAACAAGGCTTTTGTGACAACTAATAGCTGCAGCCAGCCAGGCTTCTTTTTGGTCATTTTGTCAGAGGGAACAGAACACAGAGAGGGTCACTCGTGCCTGATTTACAAAAAGACACTAGTCACCCACCCCAGCAGCAGCTTTGCATTCAATGGGGTGTGTTTTTCCACAGCCTGTAAACTGTGACGAGCTGTTGAGACACGAGATGCTATGATTTAAATAACTCACTGAATTTAAAAAAAGGATAAATGAACAACAAAAAGATTCAGTCCTGGATGGCTGTTTTGAGGCTTTTGAAGATTTTGCTAAAATGTCACCCATGGGCCTTGAAAGCAGCAGGACATGTCCTTGCCATGCTGTCCTTGTTATTTAGTGTCTTCCTCAGAAATGAAATGACAATAACGCTGTCCTTAATTTGTGTCCTGCTGTGATGACTGCTCAAATTAACTGATTCATATGATATAAGCAGATTCTAGTTTTGGTCCTGAACAAATAAAAATGCTCTGCAAATATGAAGAGTCACCTCCTTTTCTCTGCATGTCACTATAAACCGAATACTGACAACACAATCTGAAAACATCACAGAGGGATTTGGTGACTTGCGAAGACAATTTGAGCATCATTTTTGAATTTTAGGAACAAAGTGCAAATAGCTGGAGTCTAACATAAGACTTGAATGAATTATGAACAGTATTGTGTTCCTGTGGGAATAGTCTAATAGTCGACAAAGCTTTTTAATATACAGGCTTGCTGACAGTTATTCTAATTGTAAATTTGAATTTAATTTACAAGGAGGTATAATCCAATCCAAGATAGACCAACAGTCAAATGTTCAAATTTCCTTTCTTAATGCTTTGTAAAGAAACACGCATCTGAGGGGTCATTGTTTCTCTGTGGTTCAGACAGGATGAGTGAGGAGCAGAGAGAGTCATGAGGAAAGAAAAGGGAGCACAGGCAGCTCTGCTGATTGTGATAATGCTGCCCAGTTTTACATCTTTTACTGGAGCAAAAAAATCTGACAATATGAATCCACAAATATCAAACTCTCAGCTTTTCAATGGACAATAATCACACATTTAAATCACTCTCTTGTGCCATGCCGGCCTACAACTGCTGCTAAACTGTCAGGAGGTCAAAAACAATGTGTAGCAGTATAATTTGACTATTATGTCGTTTGAAGAAGCACTAATGCAGAAATGACTTATGATTATTATCTCCCAGCCCACTTAGATTTGGGAACATCAGTGTCTAACAGCCATCCCCTGCTGAAATTTACACCACTCAGCTACAGAAAATCAGGAAGACTCCTCAGGACTCCTCTCCCCCTGAAAAACATCCTTTTTTAGCTCATCCCTTCTTTTAAAAGACTTCTATCCATAAGACACTGTTATGGTAAGTATACAATGATATTCATCACAGGTTGTATTGTTGACAACATCTCCATGGGGGTGCTTGTTTCTTTTACTCTTTATACTCTTTAGATTTTATTGTTGACTATGGTCATTTATACAACTTGTTTATATCCCTTGTGATTTCTGCATGTGATGTTTTTATGTTGTTTTTTTTTTTCTAAATTTTAAACCTAATCTTAAGTCAAGTTTAGGTTTGGGTTAAGATTAGGGCTCAGTAGTGTTATGTTTAGGGCAAGTCTGCAAGGAATGAATGTAAGCCTATGCGTGGGGGCGTGCATTTGTAGGCGAGGATAAGTGAATACAATATTCAGCCCAGTTGTGGGCTATTCCAAAGCAATTAATTTTACCATTTTGCAATTTCCACAGCCCTTAGGTATGAAACATTCCCTACTTGTTGTTTCCATTACCAATTAATTGGATGCATAATCTTGATCTCACAGTTCAGGTTTAATTCAATTACATCTGAGCTCGTCGCCACAGTCAGGCAGCGGTGCTCAGGTGAAGTCCTGTGTCTGCGCTCTCCCTCACACACATGATTGCAATGTTGTTGTTGTGTGAGGTGTTTCCTCGATCAGATTAAAATTACGCGCGGACATGAGGTTAGAAAACCGACCTTCAGCAACCAAGTTCTCCTTAACTAGTCGTGTTTTCCATCGGTATACGTCATCGGCCTCCATATGCTTTATCCTTACGCATCCTTAACCTTCATATAACGTAATTTGGCTGCTGGTTTGGGCCGCACCCTTAACAAGGTCTGAAAAAAAAAAAAAGAAAAAGAAAAAAAAAATCACGTCAATTGGCCTCCTGCGCGCAATCGTCACTCCACATCGTCCCGCCTCCTCCTTGTCTCCTCCGGAGCAGCAGACGTATATAAACACGCTGATCCATCTTTCCTCCAGCCTACCCAGTAACATCATGATAAGCGTTATGTGGAGCTCGGATGGGATGGCGCACAGGCTCCGATCGTGGCTGATTTCAAGAGAAAAACCCAGCAGTGAAAGAGACGCAGCCTCGGCTCCTCGTCCACCACACGCTGCGTGACATTATGTCGGCGTCACCTGTTGTTCCCGTCGACACACGGTGAGTCCAGCACTTGCAGCTCCTGAACGCAGCATTAGGCTCTTTATTTGCGATTTATTCATATGTTTGCAATGTTGCTCGCTCCACAGAAAGCTACCTTTCCCTTTTCCCTTTTTTTGAATATTTATTTTCGTACTTCAGGGTTGAAAAAACAAATATGGTGAAGAAAAAACAAAAGCTAAAAAAAAGAAAGAAAATCCTTCGAGCCATATAAAAGGAAAATCGCTGTTCAAATCCCGACTGCGCCTTACGAAGAATTAAATGACAAACGCCTCTCCTGCACCTCCTGCCTCGCCTGGGGGGAAAATGTTTATCATGTCGTCGTGTTGCTGTGATTTGAGGAAGAAGGAAAAAATAGGGAGAATTGATTGACCTGACTTTAGATCGGGAGCAGGGTCGCTGTAGATTATTATATGTCAGATATCAGATGGCTGATTTTGGCTTTATAACCTCCTGAGAGAAAACTTCGGTGCAGCAACAGGTGGCATGTTTTTTTTTTTCCCCCGGCCGGAATCGAGGCGAGATGCTGAGGAAGGAGATGGACGTGGAGGAAAAGTAGGGCGTCATTCAGCACCGAGACACTGGACAGCTCCCACTGTCGAGGGGCTACTCTTTCCTCTTAAGCTGCGATCTGGATGGAATAACAGCTTTATTTGGCGCTTTTATAGTTTTCTTCTGTTTGTTTGTTTGTTTGTTTGTTAGATCATGTTGACATGTGTAGTGAATATTAACACAACCTAATGTTCAGCATTCAGCGTCCCTGCTGTTTGGAAACTGACTGGAGGATGTTTGAGCGGCAGGTGCTTGAATATCAGCCTGCAGGAGGATCAGCAGATGAAGAAATTTGTATTTAATCAATACTATATTGAAATGACTTTAGTGCACATTGCTGATTATCTCCTCTTGGCTCTCCTGCTGGTCTACATAGAGTTGTTGTCTCCACACAGCACTCCTTTTCTCTCCAGTTTGCACTCAAGGACCCCCCTTTTCCCTTTTTCCTTCCTTCTTTCTTTCCTCCATTCCTTCCTCTCAACGAAACTGTCCCCATCTTCCCATCCCCCCTCTTCCACTGACTCCCAGTCTTGTTGCATAGCTACCAGCTCAGATACATACTGGAGATGCAGGACAATCTGTCTGTCTCTTTTCTCTCCCCTCTCTCTTTCAGTCCAAATGTGACTTATTGGAAAGAAAACACAGATCACTGAGTTGATGCTCCGTGCTCACATTTCCATTTTGTCAACCCAGATAGGGTGTAATTGCAAACTGGGCACAGCTTCGTCTTCTTTTCTGTTTCACTGCATATGGTGAACAACGTTTAGCCTAAGTGCTGTGCTGTGATCCTCTCTGTTCCTCCCCTCCTCCTCCTCCTCCACCACCTCCTCCTCCTCCTCCTGTCTCCCTCTTTTGAGAGGAGCTGAAAGGTTGGCATTACAACAACAAAGGGAGGATGGAATGTCAACAGGCTTCAGAGAGAAATGGGTTGAGGGAAACACAGAGATGGGAATTGCATGTAGTGTTTCCATCTCTGACATCTGAAGTTCACAAACTGTCAACACACCGTTAGCCTAGTGGTTGGATGCTCTGCAACACCTGTGCACATCCGAAATGCTCTGCAGCTCCGAAGTCTGCATAGTTGACGATGCAAAAATATGGTTCCCACCAGCACTCAGACTCAAGTATTTCATGGTCCTGTGGTGTTACAAGGTTGTCTCTTTTTTCTTTTATTACAGATTGAAGCAGTGGGTGTGGAGCTCCTAGCAGAAATGAGAGGAGGCATTGGCAAAGTGTTGGTAGTGCTGAGTGGAAGACTAGTGATTTTGTTGTGACGCTGATCAAAGAACAACAAGTCCCAGTCTGCCTCTCAGCATAAGCAGTGCTCTTCAGTCCACATCAGCTCGAACCTGCGCCAACTCTTCAAATAGGAAGTTGCTCACATTTTAATTCTGGCATTGTAACTGAGTTTACATGTTTATACAGCTGCAGCAATACTTAAACTACCTTTAAAAAAGGCACTTAAAATGTCCTGATTCATCTCTGCCTGCCTGCCCCTGTGTGACTGGGTAGGCTTAATGTTCAGCAATGTTAATTACTGGCAAAATTGCAATCAAAAGCATAATTTAAGCAGAGATAGTCATGCAGGTGAATCATGTACAATAAAAACTGGTAGAAAACCTTGGGGAAATACTTTAATGATGACATGCAGAAGCACACTTTGTACAAAACACACTGAAATAACCCACTCTTCCCCATTCAGTGCTCGTCTGATCATTCATTCCAAACTTCACTTCTGCACAGGTGTGCTACAAAAATGTAAATAACGTTGTTCATTGCTCATTAATTCATTTAATTTCTAGCCTTTTATATTGGTGAAATAAAATCCAAATGTAAACCTCTTACGTGTATTTCTGCATTTTCTCACCTCAGCACCAACAAGACAGGGTTGAATCTGAAATTAAACGCCAGCTATTTTGACAATCGACTAATGGTTTCAGTCATTTTCTAAGCAAAAATGTTGCTTTTCTTCTTCATTCATGATAGTAAATGAAGAGTCTTTGGATGCTGGACTGTTGGTTGGACCAAAGAAGCAATCTGAAGACATCAGTTTGAGCTCTGGGAAATTTTGCTCAGCATTTTTCACAATTTTTTGACATTTTATAGACTAAACAATTAACTGTGTAATCAGTAGATTAATCAATCCTGAAAATAATCACTAGTTGGAGCCCCACATGCAACACACACCAGGTGCTGAGGAGATCCTAAAGAAAACAGAGAAAAGCACTCTGGTCTACCCTCCTATCTGCACTCTAACATATTACTCCTCTTAGATGAGATGGTCTGCTGCCAGAAAACCTTACTTTAACACTTTACTACGTGTAACACCTTGAGTACTGAGAGGTCTAAATACAGGCCGTCCATCAATATGAGGTGCCTAAATCCCTCTGTAGACTTAAGTGACTGCCTCAGTCACTGTAATGACCAGTGGACAGCACTTACTTCCTGTAGTGCCTTCGTAGTTTCTCCAATATGTGTCAGTCATGAGGGACCAGGTGAATGAAGAAGGGGAGTCCATTTCCCAGCATTGCCATGATAAATGGTGAACATATCACAAAACCAACCATGCAGGCAATCATGCTAATTATTAAAAGAAGTGTTGGCAGGATGACTTGACTTTCTGCATGGTGATAGTGAGGGTGCTGCACAGCACCAAGGAAAGCAGTCAATATGTCTATTCAATGTGTCTATTCAATATGTCTATTAGGATCTGAAATAGGGAATAAGTCCTGCGAACACAATATTCATGCCCTTTTTGCAATTTTTTTCTAGCTTTTTATGACACTTCACTGCCAGTTTTTGGTCTGTGTATGGGGTGGATGCAGAGCCAGGCCTTTTCTGAGCTTTGATTAATATCAGTAAACAGACCTGAGCAAATATAAGATATCTACAGTCACTAAGAAGTCAGAGATCTCACTGACCAGAAGACAGAAGACACAAGTCTGATAGATCTCGCTCTCTGCTCCAACACTGCTGTAACAGCTGAAGCTCTATTCCCATAGATGAGGACATTGACAAAGAAGAAGACATACAGTAACAGATGAACAATTAAAAGACTTCAGATCACTCCACATCATCAAGAAGTTTCACATTATGTGCGACCAGCTGCACTTAAATGAATAAAAAGCAGCAGAGGTGAGCAGAAATATTCCTGAAAAGAAGGGGATTTGAAGAGATTGGATGAAAATAAAGCAAAGGGCTTGAGGCTTCAGTCATTAACAATTTGAAAACATATCACATATACTCTATCTTTTTGTGTTGTTACCAGGATACCTGCATGAGTTACCTGACAGAATCCCCATTTATGCTGTGCATGGCAAACAAGAAAAGTCAAACCCATCTCACATGAAAAAGCACATCCAAAAACTCACTTTATTGATGTGAAATGTTCTCAGGTCAATGCAAAGTATGGATTGTTTAATTTGCCACCACTGAAATACAATGCTGACATGAAACCAATATGTAAGTTACATTTTGAGTGATGAATCATCTCTATCTGCGCTGACACTGAGCGGAGCAAAATCAATCATGTCACCATCTCCAGTTAATAATGATCCCAGACAATGCTTACAGCCGCTTTCACTCAGAAAAGCTTGCAACGTTTTAATTAAAAATGCATTGGAGGCTGGTCTCATTCACACTGCTCTCCCTGTAAGTCTCCAGATTGGCAGCATGCTGGTTTTTCATATATAAAAACCAGGGACTGACTGGCGTTGCTAAGCAACACAAAAGAGTCAAATGCATTTGTTTATTGGCCAATAAGAGTGCAGACAAAGTTTCAAGGTTTTAGAGGAAGGTCCTGTAATAATGTAACTCAGAAAAAACAGAAGCGAGGATTCTCTAATCACAACCTGTGAGTGAGTGTGTAAATAGTGTTATGCACTAAGATGTCTCCCTTCACAGAGCTCATAGCAGCTCTCAGCCTGTTTGGTTAAGAAGTAATAAGATGGTTGTTTTACTGTTGGTTTTAACATAAAAATGACTGCTTAATCGCTCTTTTCTTGTCTAAAAGAGGCTCTATAGATACAAAAAAAGAGAGTTATAACACACTCTGGCTATATCTCTGGTATGTCCACTTTTGTTTGTACATTTTGTTCTCTTAATAAAGAAGGGAAAAACATGTCCCCTGTTATCTGTAGGTGTCCAGCTTTGACGGACACCAAGCACTTCTGCCACCCACAGGACCGGGACAGAATCACACATCACAGCCATAACCAAGCACATATGGTCCTTTATTTGTCCTCAATTAAAAATCAAAGCTACTATGACCTCGTGAGAGGAGACGTATTCACTGTCAAAAGATACTTTTATAATTACTATGTCTGAACAAAAGAAGCTGTTGCCAGGAGTCCAGGCAGGTGGTTTTGCAAAGAAAGAACATAGTAGAAAATAGTGATTGATGTGTAAAAGGAAATGCACAACAGGTGACAAATTACATCAGACACATTGTCAAGAGCGCAGACCTTGTGTAATACATGTATTCCCTCCTCGTTGTTATTACGATCTGGGCACCCAGCCTGGCGTGATGGTATGCCAACTGTTCCCCCGCTGTCTGTACTGGCACCCATCAGCAGCACCCTGGCACCTCGGAGGGACTCTGGGGGAGGGAGAGGTCGTCAGCAGTCAGCATGTGGCTACATGTGTGGTCAGGAAGAGCAGGAACTGAGAGAGAACGTGGTCTGCTCGTCATCAAAGCAGGGCTGACATTTGACGAATGGACACAGATCAACCCTGTTATTAGATAAAGCTCCACCTCATGGCAGAATGCATATGGCATTAAGTAATTACAAATATCTGAGCAAGGTCATCTTTAACATCATTTTGTCTACGATAAATAATTTACAGTACTGTTGGGGAAGTAGCTGCCGCTGTCATCAGTGTCTTTGCAGACAGCAGGAGAAAGCAATAGAGGCCTTTTGCATAGTCAATGCATGCGGCATCTTTAATATGTACTTTACAGGGCACAGTTATAATCAATCAGGATTATGATCCTGTTTAGTTTATACAGATCATATAGTGCTGTATAAATAGACTTTAAACGATTTTGAAATTATCCACCGTGTAAATTAGTTTCTGTTCCCCTGATTTCATTGGCCTTTAAATACGGAAGCTAATCAGGTATCTGATTAAAATAGGCAACAAAAAATCCTGTTAGCATCTTAACTGTTTAAAGCACGACAATGATTTACTTTTTATTTTGTTAAGCTTTAATTTGCTGTTAAGAGCCTGCCTTTACCAATGCTAGCAGAGTGAATCTAGGAATACTAAGACAGTTGGTCAGTCCACCGTGTTGGACTGAAACAGCTATTGGACAGATTGCCATTAAATTTCAAACACTCATGCCCCCCCACATCAAACAGGTAAAATTTCTTGGCAACTATTGGATGGACTGATTAAAATTTGGCAGGCGTATATACATTAAGATTCCCCTCAGGATGAATTTTAATTACTATGATGATCCCTTAAGTCTAGCACCACCATCTGATCATGGCAGGGACTGAATTGGTCAAATATGTTTATGACAAAATACCTGGGACACTAATGACAGCTGTACTTTGTGTTACTGCTAATTAGCAAACATTAGCATGCTAACACGCTAAACAAAGGTGGAGAATATGGTAAACATTACACATGCAAGACACTAGCATGTTAGCATACTTATGTTTGCATTAGCTTTAAGTGCCACTGTCTCACAGCCTCATGCTAGCTTCGCTATAGACTGCTTACACGACACACATCACTGATAACCTTATTTTAGTACACTTTGTCATAGCCTGTTTTTCACTGATATTATCTTGGTTACTGAGCTGTCGAGCCCCTCAAAACACGGAACAGCTTTTGCTTCACTAGGAAACACAGAAGGCTAAAGAGTCAGTGTCAAAATCTGCCTGTTAAATAACCTAAAAGACAGACAGAAGACAAGATGACTGAGTGTCTGACTTGGTCACAGCAATGCATCCACCAGCACAAAAAGTCAAAACACCTCAGACAGATGAAACATCTCCAAATGTCTACAATCATACTGTCCAGACTTTCATCTAGAGTCTAGACTGAGATAACTTGTTTTTTCTTGTTTTGCACATGTGAACATGAACCTGCACTGCATGCTGGAACCTGGCATGTGTCGAGGTCTGCTCACCTCTTTCACATTCAAACTCAGCGGTGCAGCTCTTTCGTTTATGCAGCGACCAAAGAAGGTTGTCAAATCTATCTCATAATGCACTGAAAAAATATTTGCACTGTATATTATTCATAAGACTGCTTTGGGGAAGCTGGATGCAGTATCAAATCGATATAAAAATGTATATACTTACATAAAAGAAGTGTAAAATTACTTGACTCATTGCATTTGACAGATGAGGATAGGTGCTGTGGAAAAAGTAACTTAATGACCTGAAGAGTATCAGAGTCCATTCACTGAATTCACAGAGGTGAAGGAGAGACGCCCCTCAGCTCATGTAATAGTATAAAGAGGGTGATTTCACATTTACTTACATGTTTAATGCACACATTGGGCCTGCATTTAACTCTGGAAATATTCACATTCTGAATAGGGCAATTGTGCTGCTACATCAGCAATGTATAAAGACATAAATCTGCAGGTCATGAGGTCAGAACGTTGGGATTATGAATTATTGGTTCACTCAAAACCATGTCACCTTTTCAGAATAGAAAAAAATGATAGAGAGTCCCCTGTGTTGTACTTGCAACCATGATGGAACAAAATGTCCAGTGCAACACAAACTTCACAATAACTGGATGAAGAAATAAGTTTCAAGCAGCTTTGTTTTACGTTCATAAAAATGTCTCAGATTATATTTACAGAACAAAACATAATTAGGGTCACAATGAACAATATTTTGAGGCCTGAATATATCATGTCACATCATTCATTTTTGGCAAATCATAAAGACTTCAGCCCAAATACTTAACAATGTTGGTGGCCAATTTCAACTACATAAAGAGTGTGTAGCACAAACACCATTCAAACAACTTGACATCAACATCAGTCTTTTTCATATATTATTATAATGTAGAAAACTTGCAGAATGAAACAGAACAGAGATATGATAGAATAATCTTTTTTTGTGTTTTTGATTGTTTTCAAATCTCATCAATGCCTGTACACGTGAACTGAAACTGCAGCTCAATGTGATGGGAAAATTAGCACAAATGAATATTTCTTCTATATTAAACAAACGGAGGCCTACCCAGTGACACACATGAAGCACAGCAGACAAGTTTTGCCAAAAAGCACAGCCAGATATTCCAGATGAAATAAATAGCACAGGCATATAAAAGTGAAATGAAACACCAGTAAAACACAGAGGTATATGTAAGAAAGCTGAATTCTTTTAGTTTGATGTGTTGCTTACAAAAAGTATGAATTTGGGGCTTGAAAGTTGCACTATACAAGTGTGATACAACCAAAGCAAACGTCTAGCTCCATTTCATCTGCTGGGCTATACAACCGGTCACAGACCTGCTTTATTTACATTGTAGACGTCCTAATAGTCATACATTAAGATCAACTTAAAACTGAGAATCAAAGACTAGTTTGTCTTGCAATGTGAGAATGAAAGAAGCCTCTGGAGGTTTACCAAAAAAAAAAAAAAAAAAAAAGAAAAAGAAAAAAAAGATGGGGCGTTTGATCTTCGCCTCACACTGGAGGAAAACTGAAATCTGGAGGAAAACTTTTAATGGGTAATGACTGGTCGGGTCAGAGATGAGCCTTCAGCTCAAGATGGAACCAGACAGTCAGTACTAGGTGGTCTTCACCAGATCGTAGACGTGGATGTGGACATCATCGTCATATTTGATGTAGTACACCGTGGGCTTAGCTGGAACCTGGTAGATGACCAGGCCCGTCCTCTTTAGACCGTTATCTGTGACGTACTCCACCTGTTTACCCACGAGGCTCTCTGGCTCCTCGCCCGGCTTCCTGTCTGCCGGCAGCAGGTGTTTGTTCTCTGGTTGATGGACAAGAAAACAAAGTCAGACCAGTGTAACAGTAGTATGCGATTGCATCTTTTAGCATTTTAGGCAGCCAGAGTTTAAACATTTGCAGAATAATGTCAAAGTTAAGACAGCAAATTATTTACACTTTGAAGGTGAACCTTAACCCCAACCAAGCAAGTTTATTTATTTTCCAAGGAGGGTTGAGACAAACGCAGCTGGACTTGGTTGTAGAAACATTTCATCTCTCATCCGAGCGGCTTCTTCTAAATGACTGGTGAGGAGTCTCTGGTATTTAACCTCTGCCCAGTCACTATTAAGGTCGCTGATACCACCTCGTTCATTAGTGCTCCTGGCTGAGTAATGGCAGTAATAGGGTCATTGGAATCACCTGATGCCAAGTGTAGACGACAGTTGTTGGAGTGGTCACATGAGACCAGCTGTGAAGAGTTGTGAAATCTTGTGGGAAGGGATGAACGGACAGGTGGTGGGGATAAGTGCTGCCGCAGACCTCCTCCTCAGATGAGGGATGCTTTCTCTATTTTGAAGTAAATAGCCTCATTACTCATCTTTCAAACCATCTGTCCTCCCTATCCAAAATATATACATCGTCCTCAAAAGAGTGTCCCTTTTTCTGCCCTAGGGACACTCTTGAGGACAACAATGTACATGCGTGGACAGGAAGGACAGAAGGTTTGAAAGAAGATATTTATGTCAAAACAGAGAAATCATCCCTCAACAGAGGAGGAGGCTTACAACACTATTTATCCCCCATCGACAGTGCTGTCCTTTCATCCCTTTAACAAGCGTTCACACTTGACCTCAGGTGATTCCAACAACTCAAATGACTGCAGCTACACTGCCGGAGCACTAATGAGCCAGCTGCTATCAATGACCTTCACCATGACCCCACAGAGGTTAAATACCTGGGACTCCCCACCACTCAACGTTTTTAGGTTTCTACAACCAAGTCCAGTTTGCAGACAGTATTGTCTCTTCACGATAAGACACGAGTGCCCATGACAGAACACATGCTCTTCGCTTTAAATAAAGCAGAAACTCTGAACAAAATGTTGAAAAAAAAAAAGTGTTTTGTAAGGCTGACTATGTAAATTAAGTCTGCTCCCTTCCTCCCACCTTTCCAGGAGCATCTGAAATATGAAACAATGACAGTTTTATGCACACAAACAATAAAGATCTCATTGCTGTACCCGATTCAGGCAGGACACGTAGGTCTCCGTCCTTGTAGTCGTCCCACAGCTGGTACATGTACAGCACGGGGTCCTTCTCGTAGGTGATGTAATACCAGTGGGTCATGATGGGGGCTCGGGACAGCACCATGCCTCGCCACTCATTTTTCTCACCGTCCTCCTTCTCGAACAGATGCTCCACAGCTCGGCCCACCAGCTCCTCCGCCCCAGGAGGCACCTTGATCTTATTGTTCACTGCGGGAAGAAGGCCCTTTAATAAGCCTGTTAACTGAACAGCTTCATAGATCCCACATGACACATTATGGCAGGACATTAAAATATCACATTATCTTACAATGCTGACAAAGCACAAATAAAACCTCTAAAACCCTCGACAGACTACCAGATTTGCTTAATATCAGCTTTATATGAACTCACTGAAGAAAGGATTTTTTCCATTTTGGCCAGAATGAAAATTACTGACTGATGCTAAAGACATAATTCTTCTTACTGAAAAAAGTCCAGTATTGAAGTGTTCACACTGCCAGTGTTATCACTTCAAGTTATAAATCATCACATTCTTTAGTAAAACACCCATTTATTTATTCTTTGGCAGAAAATAAGCGATAAGTTTCATGATTTGATCTGACATCTGTCAGCCACAACAGTTGTGTGTTTAGAATAAGCAAAAGAGGAACTGGGCAGTTAGCATTATCAGCAAAAGTCTCCACCAAAGGCCACAATAGTTGTGTTTAACTGCAGGGATCCCTGAGGGACAGAGAAACACACAGCTTAAATGATGACTTGTGACCAAATTAGTGAGTACAATAAAACAGCTAAAAATACTTCTCAGCGCTTTAACCAAAGCAAAAACACAATTTGATAGAGATGCTGTCGCACTCACCGACTTTCTCGGACAACACTTGCAGGTTGGACACCCGGCTGTCTTTGAAGAGCTCGATGCCGTACACACAGTCAAAGCCGTCATATTTGACCATGTAGAGGGAGCTGTTCACAGTAAGGCGCTCCAAAACGGTGCCTTTCCACTTGGTCACATTGCCCTTCTCCCTCCAGGTATGCTGTATCCTGCGGCCCAGCAGGTTGTCCGGGTCTGGACTCAGGGTCGATGCTGAGCTCTCACTCAGCTCTCCACTGCTACGCTTCCTGTGCACATGAAGGGAATGAGGTCCATATTAGTATTAATGAACTCTTTGAGGTACCTTGTAAACTACTGAATCAATATTAGTGTTGGGCTACTTGTTTAGACTGAGGAGATATGAAATGAACTGAATAGGCCCCAGACAACAAGGACTCTATCCAACTGAATTGTGAGATATGCACCCAAGGGTGCAAAGCCTGTCATGCATTAATATTCACAAATGTCATGCTATCAGGGGATAGAGGCCTCCAGCTTAACCAATATCTGTCAAGTTTAGTCATCTTCCCACTGATGAAAACTTGCTTTAGTGCCTCTAAACATGCAATTACTGATACAAAAATACCAAGATTGCTAGTAAATGATCACTGTGAAGATATATCTGAGCCAACAGTACTGTAAAATGACTAATTCAGCTTATTAATAGTATCTGTAGTGCTTAGGATGTGCCAATGCCTCAGACCCCACAGATGCTTGGCAGGTTTATCATTACAAACACAGCCAAATTGCACATAACATTATTTCTAATGATCATTCAAGCACAGAGGCCGAATACGACACACTGAATTACAAAGAACGAAGCACAGAATAAAGTGACGCATTACAAAAACCCAATCAGCGCGATCTACACCATCTACAGTTGATCCAGCTTTAACCAAGAGCTGAAAACAAGAAAATGTCAAATGTAAAACACGGCAAACACTTTTGGATTAATGTTTTATCCAAGTTTAAAGCCACTGGGGGATGAAGCTGAACTTAAAATTGTTATTAAAAGCCTTTAGGTTTGGTTCACGGATCACAGGATGTCCCTGCTGTATCATTCCAGATATAAGTTTATTGTCACACACTGTAAGACAGTTAACAAGAGTTTAACCAAAGTTGATCCTACCTGCCCCGTTTCTTTGACATGTTTCCATAAATTCACACAACCCTGTGAGACACAAGACAAACCGGTTAGTGAAAATGACAGGACCAGCTGACGCTTACAGTCATAACCAACCTAACAACTTACTTAACATTAATTCCCATAGATTTCAGTATAAATGTGCAGCAGACAGACTCTGTTAACCCCGCAGGTCCGCTGCCCTCAGCTCGGCCATGCAAATTGGCCAACAAACCCGCATAACCGGATGTAAACAAGGTATCTGCGACAAGCCCAATGCTAGCTAACGTAGCTACATGCTAATAAAGCCTACAGGTTTTATATTTATACAACGAAGCATATGGCTCATAAATGTGTAACTTCACCGAGACTCGCTGAATAAATGCCGACGTGTCGAGTGTCGTCGGGAATGTGGAGCTGCGGTGTGTCTAAAATTGGAAACGGCTCGGTAGCCAGCGTTAATTAATCCATTCAGTTACTGTTTATTTTTAATGAGTAACATTTCTGAGAATTTGCCTTCTGTATTTCTACACATAAGCTAGCTGAACAAAAGGAAATGCATCGCCATGTAAGCGCTGATTTTGCACACTGCTTGTAGCCTCTACATTAGCGGATAAAATAATGATTGACCGCGAGAAATTAATTGACATATTTAATGCGATCGACAACTTCAGCAGGCGGGAACCGGCAAAATAAACTGTTTGCCCTACCTGATCAATAATTTCACATGTGTTTGTCTTTGCAGAGCAGATTCCACCACCTAACGTAGGCTAGATACACGGAAACGATTCTTTTTGGACTACAACTCCCAGAGGGAGCCCGCCGCTCTCAAAGCACTCTGTGACTCGAAGTCCGTTTCTACGAACTTCCTTTTTAATTAGTGCAACCGCGAATAACTTGTTAAAATTTAATTATCTTTACACAGGACCAGCGTTTTAGAAATTTCGACCACTTGGATATTAATATCACTGACATGCTGTTCCCCTTTGGAAGTTTAGGATGTAATGAAACTAAGACACTCCTGAAACTACATTTCCCATCATCCACCAGCCCAGATTTTTCCCTCTTACTGCTACACGTTTCTTTCCTAAACATCTTCCAAGCGCCAAACAGATTTTTAGGCAGTAATTTGTGGGATTAAATTACATTCGTTTCATGTACACAATTGATTATTAGAAGTTTGATTTGATACTCCTAAAGTATTTGATATCTTCATTGAAAAAAAAAAATCAAATTGATTTTAATATATTTTATTTTTTAAGATGCGTTTGACTTGGATTTTGGTTTAGCCTATAAATTTGGTCAGAACAAAATAATATCTGAATGTTTAGATCATGAGTGAGATTTCTAATAGAAAAGAGTAAAGAAAGGCACACAGAAAAACATTATCTATGCATTCATATTGATTTGGTCAGGCCACATGTATTTCTGCAATCTTTTTACCTTGAATATCTTCTGTATTGGTTGTATGACATTTTGAAAAGTTGAGTATTACATTCATTTAAAATAAACATTGTGTGTTATTTGATTGTCTATTAATCATTCAGAAATGTATTGCAGCATTTGTGTTAGACAAACTTATATGGCCAACCATTTCACATATTATAAAACACACCATAAAAAGTGCTTCGTTACTTTAATGCTATAAACAGAGAAGGACAGAGGACCTTTCATATAGATGAAATACTATTTTTGACCACAAGATGTCACACTAAACACAAAATCTCTTCCACTGGCTCCTTCAACAGACTTCAGAAGATGGACTGAGCAGTGTGGAGAGTGAATGATGCAGTACCCTTGGGGGCCTATCTGACAGCTTTTTCAGGGTGAAAGCTTTTGGCTTTATCTTGCGCCACACCACCTGTAGGTGTATGACTCACCTGTGATGTGGAGGTGAATAAAAACAGTGCGTCAACCTTAACCTCCTGTTAAGGAAGGTAATTACAAAGCAATCTGTAGTAATCATACACATAAATTAATGATTTTGGCCCCATTACTGAAAAAACAAATCCTTTTGCCAATTTCTGTTTAATTTTAACGATAGTGTTGAAAATCTTGGCTATGGCCCTGATCGTGATCTGCTTTGAAGGCTCGGTGACAGGTTAATATATTTGTGTTCGCTTTAACCTCATCTGGACTTCTTGAACTTCAGTCAGTCACTCTGAACTCGTGCTATATCAGAAACTGTTTGCTCTCAACTAGTAATTCTATTAATCAGATCCTCTTATGACCGGAGAGACCTGCTGTCTCTGCGTGGTTGCAGCCTGACTTTGCTCTTTCTCATAATCAAATTCTGATTACGGATCTATCGTTCGATCGCTTGACCACAGTTATTTCAGATCAGTCAACTACAGACGGAATTGCTGCGAGGTGTGAGTCAGTGCTGTGAAGCTGACAGCCTTCGTGAGGAAGCCAGTGTATCGACACAAAGCTGTCCGGCGTCCAAGGTTGTCTCCTCTTGTCCTTGTTGTTGTCACAGCAACAGAAAAGGCCTGGATGCTGGAGAACCGGGGTGTTTTTTTTTGTTTTTTTGTTTGTTTGTTTTGTTTGTTTGTTTGTTTTTTGCATTTAGTCCCATGATACTCTAGACCAGGCTTTCAGTAAATCAGTGGAGGTCACTCAGTTTTGAGGGCAAAAGGAAGTATGGGAGTGCGACTCAGCACATTCCCAAACCAGCTGTTACATGTCTTCCTCTTGCATTTGTTGATTTCTTCTGAATGCATTGCAGTCACAAGGCCCCAAAATATGAATCCTTGTGTTTACTCGTCTCTGACTGACATCCTCTGCTGCTCGTCTCTTGCAGGTTTCTCCTGCGCTGCCATCTGAGGAGGGGAGCCCACAGCGGCCCTCTCCCCTGGGACACCATGAGAATACCGTCTCCAAAAATAGAGGTCTCCTCCTCGCCTTCCAACTCTTCCGCTCTTCCAGGTATCTGTCGCTTCCATTTGTATTACTGGATGGAGGACACACTCACGGATCATCCACACACTCCTGCATTGACATGATCTGCACCCTGCTGAGGAATGCTGTTGATGATTTTCGTCAAGTATTGCGGGGAGATTGCGTGGCTGACTCGTAAAGTCAACCCAAGGTTAAGTGCATGAGTGTGTGTGTCTCCATTGATTAGATATCTCTATTATTAGCAACATGTCTATGCAACCTAAACTATGGTCATTTTAAAGGGATGGCGTAACATGGCTGTATCATCCATGTCTGGAGCTGAATCGAACTTGCCTGTGTGTGTGTGTGTGTGTGTGTGTGTGTGTGTGTGTGTGTGTGTGTGTGTGTGTGTGTGTGTATGTGTTTGAAGTGTGCTGCTGATTACTGTTTTCACCTTTAATTAGCAGGGTTCTGTTTCTTTCTGGATCAGGCTCACCTTTCCTCTCTGAGGACAAAATGGCAGATATTAACGCGTTGGACAAAAGCCTGAGTCAAATCAAGACCAAACACAGAGAAACAGTATCTAGAGTATTATGATTTGGATTAGAGAGAGTTTAGAGAGAGATGGTGCGGTCAGGAGATACAGAACAACACATGAGCATGTGTACTGGGCTGGCTGCCAGCGATTCCTGTGTTTTCTTTCATGTTTAGATGAAAGCTAATTCCCCTTCTGCACCAAAACTGTTTCACATTTTTTGATTTTTGAAATGATTTTCCCACACAGACTCTTTGGCCACATTCCCAGGAGGAATGTCATCCTCACAGAAGTGTGCAAATATATTTTCTAGACTTTTTAGTGAGCCCATATTCATATATTCAGCCTAATGAATTCAAATCCCAAAAGTCCAAATTCACCGTTTCTAGTGAGAGAATGAATCACCTTTGGATTGCATGAGTGTAATTTAATCTCTTGGCATATGTGATGATGAAGTGCATCGTCGCGTTGACAGTTTGGATCTCCCTGAGGTGTTTCTCTCATCTATTCCTCGACTCGTCCACAGCTAACATGTGAACTTGCGAGCCTACAAGATTAACTGAGCCTCGTGCCTCTTGGACAGTGTGGTGGATGGTGTTTTCATCTTCTCCTTCCTTTTGTTTATGCATGCTGGTGATTTATCTGGTCTGCTTGTCAGCTGGTGGTAACATATCTATCTAGAAACATATACCAGTAGGCTCTCTGAAATAACAATTATAGATGCCACAAAGTATTAATCAAGTGCCACAGAAATAACTCAAGGAAGTCATAGCATCTGCCATCCAGCCCTTAACCATAACACTAAATGTTTCAATGTAATTATATCCAGTCGGTGTGATAATAAGTAAATCCTCTCATTAATTGGGTCTTAGGATTGTGTAGCTCGTGCTGTCACAGCTAATTGACCTCAAGAATGAGGTGGAGTACATCTGCCTTCATTTGTGCACAGCTCTAATTAACACCACCAACAGACCCAGAAAGGGATGCATGCATGTGTGTGTGTGTATCTGTGTGTATGTGTGTGTGTGTAACATGGGATCTCTTGACCCCAATCAACTGTACCAGACCATACAGAGATTTTCAATTTAGTTGTTTTTACAGTTCATCCTATATGATAATGGTATTCATGTCCTGTAATTGCACACACACTTGCCTGTGTTTTATGTACTGTGTGCTGGTTTAGTACCACATATTTCAGGCTACATGCTTTATATCAGTGGTTCCCAGTCTTTTTTGCCCCTGCATCCCTGTGCACAGTGATCGTGTGGAAGTATATATTTTAAGACCTGGTCTCTTCTTTTTGTTGGTCACTTTTCCATTTGTTTGACTAGTTTGGCAGAAGCTGGAGGTATATCAGCCATTTATCTCAAACTTTTAACAAAACATTTAGACCTTTCTGCTCCTTTGCTAACTAGCTTTCAAGTGCTCCCAATTGCATCATTTGGTGTAAAAGTGTTACAGCTGATTGAGGTCGATGGGGAGCTGAGGCCTGTCCCGTGCAATCAGCCGTAAACCTGCAATAACTGCTTTTTTTGGCTTCTTGGAAACAATCCATGAACACAACACCGATATTTGATCACCTTTTAAGTTGTTATGGCAAACTTATCAGCAAACAGTTTTAGTTCTGTCCAATGGCCGAGGAAATATCTGCTAAAT
This sequence comes from Chaetodon trifasciatus, assembly GCA_037975065.1. Lineage (NCBI taxonomy): Eukaryota > Metazoa > Chordata > Actinopteri > Chaetodontiformes > Chaetodontidae > Chaetodon > Chaetodon trifasciatus. The sequence continues at coordinate 4,630,648 of JBBMOE010000012.1, forward strand.
GCTCCACGATGTTCACCAGCTAGTTGCTAACTTTGTCCTCCTGCCATTTGGTGCGGAGCAGGTGATGTACAGTGGTGTTTTCAGAGTTTTTTCACTTGAAACAGCTGCCTGCTGTGGCCCAAAAACAATTCCATCTGCTCATTAATCTGGATATGGATTAACTTTATATTAAAGTCAGAATTCCTATTTTTCAACTTTCTGTTACACTTTGGGTATTGCAGAAGAGCCCTGTGGGATACAGGTACAAAAACTAAATGAAATGAAAAATGATGACATATATCAGCTGGTCATATTACTCTTTCTGGAGAAAATGTGCTTAATCAAATTGATCTGAGGGTCCATTTACTTGCCGCGTGCATCCCAAGTGACGTGAAGTAAACTGGAGCGGTTTAGTGTCTTGCTCAAGGACACTTCAACAGGACTCTGTGTTACTGGTGGACAGAGTGGCTGTGGTGGAAATGTAATGTGACACTGTCCGCTTGCGGGACAGTCTCATTCACCTCAAGGCAGCCACCTCAGAGGACAAAGACATCTATCCTTTAACTCCTTACACACTGAGAAGTGATTTGAGCTTCATTCCCCCCTCCCCCGGCTGAGATAATAAGCACTGCTGAATATATTGATCACTCCTCCCTCCAGAGGTGTTATTGCATCTAATGTTGATGACAGTTTATTTAGATGAGTAACAGTAATGTGTTCTCTCTCTGTAGTCTCTCCAGCTGGTTCCTGGACTTAGTGGACTCTCGATCTGTCTGCCCACGCTTCCTCTCCCTTGTTCTTCAATCCTTTAATCTCTGCATAAACCCACTCTGACTTCATAGCCCTGAGTCATACTGTATCACATCAGGCTCCTCTCCTCTCCTCTCCTCTCCTCTCCTCTCCTCTCATGTATTTTCTCACAGTATATTTTTGTGTTGTCACAGAGTTTCACAAGATGTGTCTTCTTCCTGTCACTGTTCCACAAACAGCAGGGGGTGCTGCTCTGTCAGGTGCTCGATGATGAGGCTTGCTGATTCCATAGGAGCAGATCTGATGGCCTTCCACTGCTCTGTGTGTTTAAGGCTGTATGTGCACTGTATGTCTTACATAGGATGTGTGAAAGATGAAAACCAGACCCATATGTTCTTGGTTGTCTTTGCACAAACAGATTTCAGCGGGGAAGATGGAGAAACAGTCGTCAAAACAACAATAAAAGACAACAAAGTGGGACAGAATCCAATGAATATAGACAACATGGGGTTTTGATCATTCTGCCATAAGCCATGTACAGTACAGGCTCATTGTTGACTTTCACAGAGCTATACACTCCTTACTGAAATTCAACGTTAGAGGACGGAGAGGTGAGCCAGAACAAAGCATTATAGTTACAGCTGTGATATTTATGAAGCATTAATAATGTGAATGGGCCTTTTTTCATGGGACATATTTTGACATGTCATGGTGAGAAATGTGAATTTGTGATTAATAGGATTAACCCTGGCTGAATTTCATTTTGCTGCAGCTGTTTTTGAGTCCTTTTATTGTGGTGATGGCTCACTGTCGCACTCTCATGCCTTGTTGACACACAAACAGATCAGAGCCATTGTTAATGTTATTAGCAACACGTGGTTTTCCCACTGGACAAGTCAAACTGTTTGCTGTGAAGACGACCTATTGGGCCAACAACCTCCTCTTCTTCTTTCCCATTTAGCTCACCTCTATGTCTCTGTCAGTACTGGCTTCGTTCCATCATCCAGTAGCTGTAGCAATTGTTATTTTCGTGCTGAGAAACGTTTTCATTTTTAATCTATTTGATACTAATGGATGACAGCTTATCTCATTTGCCTTGGTGAAGTGTCCCTTTGAGATATCAGCAGTGTTTGTTGTCACTGATAAGACAGTGACCTCTTACAATATCTCCACTAGCCTGTGTTGTGTAACTTTGTTTAACAATCTCTGTAATGTCATTTGAAGTAAAGTCCCATACAGAGGTGTTCAGTGGTGTGTTTGGTTTCAGAGGCGTGGGATTGAATTTCCTCTACATCCATCAGGCTTAAAAGGCCGAAAGCTGTCCCATGTATTTCTTCATAGTGTACACTGACAGGATAAAGAACAACTGTCAAACTTTGTGTAATCATACTGGCAGATAATGACTAAGAAAAACAGTACAATGTTTTTACAGTTTAAATTACATAGATTGCAACATTCAAAAGATATGAGCTTAATTGTAGTTAATACAGTTTTAGCAGTATAATTGTAAATTCTTGTATCGTGAGTACAATCGTCATTTATGTTAATCTATTATCTTTTTAGGAGCAGCAGTTATAGAAACTTTGGGGTTCCAAATCTCACTCAGTGTTGACACCTGAATATCAGACCCTCACACTAGGCACACAAACGAGAGAGATGATCCTGAGATACAAGGAGAACACAGCATTACACACCAGGAGACAAATCAGAACTTCAGCAAAAAGCAAACCACTAGGAAGACCCAACATCAGAGACATGTTACCAAGCTGGTGAATGCAATGATCTGGTGAGGAGAACCTGGTATTTATCCTGTGGTGGGTAATTAGTGGAGAGGCTGCAGCTGTGATGGCTGATTGGCAACAGAGATCAGGTGCAGGTGAAGCGTGACCAAGGAGGAACCTCCAAGTCCAAACACACACAATTTTCAATCTGGCAGGATTGATCATACTTGGTTTTCTCTTCCCTCTGGGACAGGTTAGCTGTCACGTGTGATGTGTGTTCCTTCTCAACCCACCGTCTTTCCAGGAAGTCACTGTTCTGCAGGACTTGCAGCAACATCAGATACTGAGTTCAAACACGGTTACTTATTTTACAAATGCATGAGAACATGTCAGCTTTGATATTCTGTCACATTAAGCTAACCTGGGCATCCCTGATTTCACATCCAACAGCAGCAAATCTATGTGGCTTTATCTTTGGAGTAGATAGAGTAGCGGTGGTGAGCAGGTGAGTCTTGATTCTCTGATTGTGAGCAGGTGTGCTCAGGACAGGAGGAGATTGGACCAAACCTGTCCGCCATACCCTGCAGTGAAACATACACAGGCACAACATACAGGCAGGCAAGTTTACCTTAAACTTGCACTAGAGTACTTGAATGAATGTACTCAGCTACTTTCCATTGCATAAAACTGTCTAAAAAGTGTGACAATTTGCATCAAATGGACTGAGTGATGTTGTCATCATTCAGGTTTTCATCAGTGTATAAGTCAGCGTTTGTTGGCGGTCATTTGAACTTCATCCTGCCTTCTGTCTTTTCTTCCCAACATTCTGCTGCTGTTATATAGTCACTGTTGGCACATAGTACTATAAATATAATCTATCCTGACCAATCAAATAAGTGCTTTCTGCCCACTGAGCAGTGTAATAGATAGGATTATCAAGCTTTGCCAATCACAGATTCGCACACACTAAGTTCTGCTCTGGAGGGCTGCGGCTTCCCGGTAAATGGAGCATGTGAGTTTGATTTCATACCAAGTGAGAGGCTTTACAGCACAACATATAGGAAGGAAATGTCAATCAGGGTAACTTTCATCACATCCTGCACATATTACAAAAACAAAATGACAAACATGCAACAGCAACGTGGTCAGATCCACAAAATGCCATCTGTGACCACAGGTTGTGACTATCAAAAAGGCATTAAATCTGCAACAATGCAAAGCTCATTTGTGATGTGATGTTTATCAAAATGAGGATATGATGTCAAATGTACGTCATCTGACTACAAGGCCTGCAATCTGCTGCTGTACTTTTAAATAAATAGATGTTTTTTCACGTTAGCTGCAATCAGGTTTGTTTCCTATGAGTCCGCATGACGAAAGCGTAGCCGATAACGATACCACAGGATCACTGTGGAGTAACAGCATGTATCATCCTCCTTTCTGCACCCCTAGCTCTCTTGGGTTGTGTGAGTGCGTAAGTCTGTGTTTGGTGGTGACGGTGGCGGTGGGGTGGGGACAAGCTGTGTGTCTTGGTGAGGCTTGTGGGTGAGGAAGACACAGAAGGAGGAAGAGAGCTGGTCCGTAGCTTTACGCTTCCAGTGACTCAGCAATTTCAGAGACGAATTTTTGTAAATAATCCCCTCTTCTCATTTCTGCTCCCTTCACTCCTTATCCCCTCTGCCCTTTTTGCACTCCATCACTGCCTCTTCGCTCCCAATAATCATTTATGTCTCATTACTTAATTGCTTTTGTATATAAAAATAACATCTCATCATTGTAATGACTCTCAATTAGAGAAAAGAGGGACAGCAAATTTAGAAACTCATCATCACACATGCATTGTCTTATTAATTCTCCTTTTCTAGAAAAGCCATTGAGGTGAGAAACATAATCTGGTGAAATAAAAATAAATAAAAAAGGGGGGGGGGGCTTTATTTAAATTCAGATCTTCAGCTGAATACCCATCACTGACAGCCCTCATCTGTTTAGTGCAGAGAGAGACGTCAGTGGCACTTTGCTGAAAGCAGAGAGACGCAGGGACAGAAATAGACCATACTGGGATATCTGAGGAGAGGAGAAGGGAGAGGCCCTGGGTATTCTGCCATCCGAGATAGCACGGACTCTCTGGCATGGTGGGGTGGAGAATTAACGCCAGCAGAGACAAAGAGGAGCATGAGCGAGCACTGGGTCATGCACTGAACACGTGCGTGTCTGCGCTTCTGGTCACAGCGGTGGTGGTCTGATGGAAGACAGAGAGAGGAAGGGGAAAGGAAATGAGCTTCCATGTCAACCCTATTAGATTAGGAAGAGAGTCCACAAGAATCATGGGGACACTGGAGAACATTTGTAGTGCTAGAGAGCACATGTGTGATGGGTGTAAAATGTAAACTCAGCTGAAGATATTAATCATTAACCTAATTTTGGTGTCCACACATTTCAGTTTGAGGACTGACTTGATGCTAGCCTGTTTATCTGACTGAAATACTGTAGTAATATGAAATATGCCAATTTAAGAATTGTTATTCTGTAAATTGATTTCCAATACAGTAGATTAATGCCAGACTCACTACACTGTTCATCACCAGAGACATGACAGACTACACGTTGGTCCCTGACCTATCAAAGCTTACCAGGGACTGGCTTCGAAGAACAAGAATGGAAACAAACAATGGTGGTGTGTATGATACTGGCAGCCTTGTGTTCAGAAAAACCTATTGTCTTTCTGTCAGGCCATTGTGAGGCGTCCCAGATGCGATGTCATTTGTTGTCTTCCATGATTCACTACGTGGAATAAAATGATCAGTTGTTGCGCCTGACACCCATTTTCATTCCCACCGCTCTATGTCAGGTCGTGATATCTTGTAGTCTGAATCCAGCAGAGTCTACAGCCATGCCAGCAGCATTTATCTGTATTTATAGATAAAGTGTTGCTTTTCACTAAATGCTAATGCCACCATGTTAATATGCTCACAATAATAACATCCTGACGTTTGGCAGGGTTTTACAGTGTTCACCAGCTGAAGTACAGCTGAGCCTGGTGGGACATTAATATTGCTGGGATTTGGTCAAAACCAGTGTGTTGGACATAATCTAGTGTGTTTGTTGGCCCCTCTCTTTTGCTACAAGAATTTTCCCTTTTTGCACTGTAGATAATTAGTTGGGATCATGTATTTTTTGTTTTTTTTTCAGTTGGAAGTGATTTTGCTCACCTTTCTGATGACACAGGTCACAGTTCCTTAAATAAGCATGAATATTGTCATTATCATAATTACAAATTTAGTGTGCAGGAGAATCTCTGGATCAACTGAGCAAGTGTGGACAAGGAGTAAGAGAAAATGAGAAATCTCACACATGAATTCATGAAGTGCAAGTGATTATTGAACACATGTTGGGTTTTACACGTGAAGAAGAGTTGAATTAAAACATGACAGTGTAGAACTCTCAGACACTCTCAGGAAGATCTCTGAAAAGGAAACATTTCAGTCGTAGACCTTCATCAGACATTAAACCCACCATATGAACCACAACCTCTTTCTACTGCAACATGTTTGATGCTTGACTGCAGAATTTGCTGGTATTTAATTGAATCCATCCACTGTCTCTTCAGGAAATTCTGCACCTTTTTGTCTTCAAACATGTTTGCTCATTGTAGCCAAAAAGTTCTATTGTAATGTCATCTGTCCGCAGGACTTTCACGATGCATCAGCATGTTGAGATGTTCAGTTATAAATGTCTGACACTGAATTTTGTGGAGAGGATGTAGCAAAGATATTCTTCTGATGACTCTTCCATGAAGGTCATACTTGTGCTGGTGTCACTGCACAGTAGAACAGTGCGCCATCTCTCCAGAGTCTTAATCTTCCTGAAGGTCCTCTGCAGTCAAACAGGGGTTTGATTCGCCTTTCTAGCAATCCTCTTCTAACAGTTCTCTCTCAAAGCTTTCTTGGTCTTCCAGACCTCAACTTGACCTCCACTGTTCCTGTTAACTGCCATTTCTTCATTACATTAGGAACTGAGGAAACAGCTACCTGAAATCGCTTTTTGCATCCCTCTCCTGCTGGGCACCAGTTATTTTAATTTTCATAGTGTTAGGCAGCTGCTTAAAGGAGCCCATTAATGTTGATTGTTGGGACAAGGTTTGAGGAGGAGGAGTCTGATTATTTACGAAGCTTTGAAATTTGCATCACCTGGCCTTTTTTGACGGTGATTATGCACACGCCATAGCATGATGAAGCTGATTAAGGTCTGAGACCTCAGATAAACGTATCTGAAATGCAATTCTCTAGGGGTGCTCAAACATGCTCCTTTCCTTTTTTCACTCTAAAATTGTACAAAGCAAAAATAATTCACTAGTCCTGCTTAAAATGCTTAAAGGACCAGAGGTGCCCAGACTTTTGCATGCCACAATTTTCTATAGAAAATTGTGAATGGCATTATTTTAATGTCAGTGCTGGCGGAAATATGCAAAACTGTCCTTGCAATTCAATTATAGCTTAAGTTCCTCACATTTAAGTTTGCACATGTGACTTATCTCTAGTCCACTTGATCCCCCAAAAATGTTTGTGACTATAAATCAGACACACTCCTAAAAAAGACAGAGCAAAGCCCCCTTGGACGAAATAAAGATAAATATGTCACGTCATGGTGAGAAACAAACAGATAGCCAATATGGCATACAGTGCAGGCTCATTAGATACTAAGCTGAGCACAGAGAATGTCAGTACGTTTTTACTGCATTTGGTCTTAGCAGGACTCACCCGAGGTCTGTTTGTTCCCAGGTGAGCAAGTGCATTGAGGGTACTGTTAGGACCCAGGGGTGCTCTGCGTGAAGGTGATGGATGCTGTAGGGTTTCTTTATCCTCCTGACAATTAGACCGTCACTGCTGCTCCCCCCTCACACGTTCGCCGGCTTGAGATGCCACACAGTCATCAATCTCCTCTAAGGCCACTTAGAATCACTACTAGAGATTATATTTCTGCACAGAGTGCTAGATTCCTCTTGAAAATGCAAGACCACACACCGGTATATTTGTGATTATGGTCACATAGCCAAAGACAATGACAGAGCAGAACAGACTGGCTTCTGGAGTAATGCTCAACAGCAACAAAAAGCCCTCCACAACCAGAATTAAATAGCTCCTTTAAAGGGTCACAGCAGCAAACAGTTTATCTTGTTTATAGTTTTTCTCTGTTTTCTGTCACTTTCTCCCTGCCTCCCATCATCTGTTATTTCATAGTTTTAACACACAAAATGAATTTGCACATGCTCAGGAACAGGAAATATGACCCTGTGGTTTGTGCAATGCCATGACTCCTGTAGATGTTTACTTCCCTCGGCAAGAGTGTCAAGAAACTTGCTGCTCCTGTTTCAGTTTGAATGTCTTTGAAAATGCCTTAAGTATACAAGCATTTTCACCTTAGATTTGACCTACCGCAGCCTGCATTAAAGAAGAGGCTGGTATTTACAACCCTCCATTCTTGAGATTTGGGAAATGCAGACAATGTACATCTAGTCAAGCCTCCTGACACTTCGCTCCAAATAAACTTCAGTTTTTACGAAAATTATTCAGGCAGCTGGTTTGGTTAGCCATCAAGTTGCCCCAGAAATGGATCCCTTTGCAGTTAGCTACAATAACAAATCCAGGAAATCCATTTCTGTGTTTACTTTCAATCAGAATTATTTAGTATCAATGATGTAAAATTTATTGCCAAAGTGTCAGGAGCTGCCTGCTCTGATATACTTATACTGATAGTTTTTATTTATTTATTTTATTGCTTACGGACCATGTACAATTTCAAACAAAGATGCTACTTTTGAAGAATAATCTTAAAGCTGATTTTCATCTGCAGTCCCTTGGCAGGTGATAATTAAAATTTTGTTATAAAGCAACAGCTAGAATGGCAGCTTGTAAACTCACTCCATTGTAGAGCTAAGGGAAGTGCAGGCAACGTATATATTCCACTGACCCATGTAACATTTCCCATTAAACATCAGTTTTAGGCATCATTCAGGAGCTAGTTTGGTTAGCCAGAAATGTGCCCCAAAATTAAATACCAATGTTACATGGGTGTCTTATATCAGTGCTTACTTTAAATTGGACTCAAAGACAAGTATTTGAAATGATTTATTCAAGTTTATTTGTAAAGTGTTAGGAAGCTGGCACTGCTTGCCCTTACATACACTGTTTCGCCAAAGTCACATTTCCTGAATCTCTACAACACAGTTGGAAAATACAAAGTTGGCATGACCCATATTCAGAATGGACCCAATATTATCTGATTTCTACAAGACCCCTATGTCTTGTAAACACATTTTCTGTTTACATTGAGTGTTTCTCACCAAAATCCAATGTGTGTCCTTGGCAAGCTGCAACCTCCAGGGCTGATGAAGATGAAGCCTTCGGGAATCTATGGCTGACGTCACACCGAGTCCATCCGTGTCTTATACAGTATATCCTCGAGTCCCAACAAACATGTTAAATGTATTTCCTTCCTTATAACACATTTGCAAAACTGATTTTTTGACCATTTGAAATGCATTGCATACACCCATGCGTGCTTACTTCCAGTCTTCCTCTTCACTGCCTTTGTTGACGCATCGCTGCACTTTCTGGCACTTTGCTGCCACCTGTAGATCAGAAGAATAATGTGAAACTTTTGGCAGGAACCTGTATCGTGTCACCTGCATCCACATACTAACAAATTGGGGCCCTGCTCATAAAAAACATTACTCAGTAGTGCTTCAAGTAATTAAAAACTCCATAGGGTGTCTTTAAATTGAATAGTTATACCATGCAATGATATAATACACACATGCAAGGATGAATCCTTAGCTGAATGTCTGATTAGATGGTAAATGCTTTGTAATGAGGGGCATCCTCGGATGGAGAACATTTTAGTCTTTCACTGTGTGCGTGTGTTTGTGTGCGTATGTGTGTGCGAAAGTGTGAGTGTGTCTGCTCTGATGAATAGCCACAGTGTCACCGAGTACAGACCTTGACAGAGCAGAACAGATGAGATGATTCAGAAGCCAAAGCATTGTCCTGGCTCTCATCACTTCAGTTGGCGGCCCAGAGCAAATATTATCGGTGGAAGTGGATGATAGAGTGAAATCATCGAGCGGGGGCCTTTGTTTCCTGTTGCTAAACAATCATAACTGAAAGAGCCTGAAGACCTGGGGATATTAAATATTTTGCTAATGAAACAAAGTGCTATGAGGGAAAAAAGGTCATCTGCCCGGAGATTTCTTTCAATGAATAATATTCCCTTTTCTCCATATTGCACCCATATCACCGCTTTGCTTTACACTTTATCCTCTCTATATCTCTCCTGTTCCATTGGCCGGGGGTTCATGGACGTTTCTGGGTCGTCTGTAATGGGAAGTGTTTAGCAGCGCAGATGCATGGAGTGCTGCTCAGGCCAGCTGCTCACAGAGAGCCCAGCAGCCACCCTTTCAGCTCCTCTCTCCTCTGCCTCGTACCCCATTTTCATCCTTTTTCTTTCGAGAGAAGGGAAATTTAATGACAGGAGCCAGAACCATAAGTTCAGATGATGCTGAATTATCATTTCACTTTGAAAACAGTGTTCAGGGACTTTCTCATGTTTAAACAGTTAATAATCTATGTGAAACATTGTATGTATAAGCTACGTACTACATGCAGGCTGTGACCTTGTTATTTCAAGAGACACGCTGCTCATTACATAGTTTGTTGCTATAAGAAAATATACAGCAAGTTGTTAAAAAAGTCTAAATTCGTGTCTCAGCATACAAATTCATATTAAATAATGGACTGTGTAAATGTAAGGTGTATGCCTTTTGAAACTTTGAAATATATTTTTAGATTTAAGCACTGAAACATACACAAATTTATCACTACTAACGAATACTATCGATGACAAAGTAGCTCTTATCATATAAAACGGTTTTGTAACAACTGAGCTTGGTCACATTTTACTTTACTTTCTTAGTGAGTTATTTGTCATGTATAACAAAAAAAACACTGATTACACTTAACAAATATGATACAGATGGCTGTATATGTAGAGTGGTTAAAAAAAAGTTTTTATAGGAGAGGTTGTGTGTTGGCACATGTGAAAATCATTTATTCTTGTATTACTGGACAGCTGGAACAAGACGAGAAAAACGGCTTAGCCATTTCCTTTCTTTTGATATATGTGTGCTGTGAGTGCACCATTGAATGGCGGACTGAACGACACTTGGGTTAGGTTCACGTGATTTATAGGACCTGTGTCCTTGGAGGGAGACTGCGCTGATCAGTCAGAGGAAAATCTTTTTTTTTTCCAGGAATAAAACAAAGTCAAACAAACCCCATCAGGGACCAAAGATAAAAGGACCAACAAATCAAATTGAATTTTTTTTTTTTTTTTCATAAAAAGAGATAACATGGCTTGCAGAAGATCACGTGAGCCCTCCCTCCTGTCTTATACTGTGTGTTTTTCTCTTGATCATTTCAGCTTGACGCACTTCTCACTTCCTCCAGCCCACTGTCCAGCAACTGTGATGTTACTGAGGCTGCCTGCAGCTGTAAGATGATTTACTGTATCTCTCTCTCTCTCTCTCTCTCTCTCTCTCTCTCTCTCTCACTCTATGTGTTTGTGTCTTGCTCACTGACTCATTCATGGACTCAGAGCTCGGACCAAATGCTAATCCTGGCATTCAGATTTGAGCTGTGTTCTCTAGATGCTCCCCAGTGAAGAGAGACGTGGCTGAAGCGGCTTCAGCAGAGAGGAGATCTGAGGGCAGAGGGCTGAGCGTTTGTGCCTGTGTGTGTGTCTTCTTTCCATATTCACACAACAAGTTGCACATTCGCATGAACACCTGCAAATGTTACAACAATAACAAACTACACCTGACCTCTGAATTGGGGAAGCTGAAAATGCAGATTTCTCTGGGAAGACCCTGGGGGACACAAATGTTTTAGTTTCTAAAAATGGACAAAATGTGAAGTTTGGGGAGTCTAGTCATGGACCTATGCGAGCAAACTTGAAAGAGATGAATGGGAAGGGACGAGGATACCAGTAAGACGCTAAATAAGCAAATTGCCCTCTGGAGGTAAACAGCCAGGGGGGCAGTGCAGGAGATGCTGATATGATTAATTGAAGTAGGACAGCCAGGGACAAAGTAGAGGACCGGCACTGCAGAGGAAACGAGGTAGAGGACGATCCTCAGCCATATACAGGATGAAACTATATACTCAGACTACATATAGCTTCACAACTTGGTGTAGTATCTGCCTGCAGCCACTATCAGTACATTGCTTCCTCATTGAATTACAATGAAATGGAGAGAGAGAGAGAGAGAGAGAGAGAGAATGTGTGTGTGTGTGTGTGTGTGTGTGTGTGTGTGTGTGTGTGTGTGTGTGTGTGTGTGTCAATAGAGCTGAAGAGAGAGAGGACATTATGTCACGTCAAGGTAAAACTATGTACACGCACTGCGGATGGCCTCACCCACATTTGTACCAGCTGCATGTAGATGTGAGGAGGCAACATGAATGGTGTAAAGCTCTGTGTCGAAACCCCACCTTGCATGTAATTTTAATCTTTCTATCTCAGTGTGCCATGCATAATCACTGAGGATCCAGACAGCAGTGTGTGTGTGTGTGTGTGTGTGTGTGTGTGTGTGTGTAGGGAAAGGAAAGGAAATAGACGGAAAGGGAACTGGTGGGTGCTGCTCCCAGGCTGCCAGAGGAGAGTGTCCTTGGACTGCCCTCATCTCTGACGCACACACCCACCCACCCTTTCATACACAAACACACAGATACACACACACACCCCTACACAAACACACATACACATACACATTTGCCACTGGTTCATTTACTCTCTCTCTGTAACAAACAAATACAAAACTAAGGTTTGCATGTGCATGCACGCTCTCCTAGGTACAGGAATAAATACACTTGCTGCTGTGCTGTGTGCATTCATATACACACACACACACACACATACACACGCACACAGTGGAAAGCTCTTAGACTGAGCTCAGACATCTCATCAGGGATGCAGCAGAGCTCCTGTCTGCAGAGAGAGAGAGAGAGAGAGAGAGAGAGAGAGAGAGAGAGAGAGAGAGAGATCTCATCTAATGTGGGGTAGAACAAGAGTGGAGGGGTTTCTGGCTGATTTACAAGGTTGAGGTGTGTGTGTCTGTATTTGTTTGCACATGATTGCTGCTACCGATGTAACTCTAGGAGGTACGTTAAATGTTCACTCACACTGCATCCAACACAGCATGCTGACCAACAAAGACACAGCGATGAATAAAAGTCCACACACAGAGATAAGTATGCCAATGCGCTCATCTTTTTATTGCACAACAATGTATCGTCTTTTTACGAACGCTTAAACGACATTGCCACTGACTGACAGACCAGCTTATTGAGAGAGACCAGGGTGTGGCTCTGTGTTCTCGGCCAGCAGAGGTGGTGGACAAGACAGCCTTTTGGACACAGGCTCAAATCAGCCCCACGCCCCTAGCCGTGAGCTGTGCATCTCAGTCTGAAAGGACTGAACGGTGACAAATATCACCAGCATCTCAAGCATCCCCCTGATCCTCTGAGATCGATTTGGAAGTGCTGAGGCTCAGGCTGGAGCTGATTTGTCCCTGGATTGTAGACATCAACTTAGACAGAGCTGGCATTCTGAAATACCTTTTTGTTAAGAGCAGAAGCCAAGCACAGTCCGAGATGGTTGCAGATTGGCCTCCAGAGAGAGAGAGAAAGAGAGAGAGGACACTTGCTGTGTCAAATATCTGTGCTGTTGTCTACATGGTGCTGGTAAAGTGTGCCTGGATGCCCATGCTCGTGCATGCTGTAGAATGCTACTAAGTCTAGGGATGTGCTAGAGTCATTTCTAGGAGCATTACAGTGTTGTTTGTGTTTTTTTAGAACAAGTGGAGTTGTGACTGTGTAACACTCCAGCTTGCGCTGGCATCTCTCTCAGCTTCACATGGGTTTTAAACCCCTAAATGGCATCATATTCTCAAGTGGGACCAACATTATAGAAGGAAAGGCACAGGAACACACACGCACACACAAACTCAAGCACACAATACACAGAGTCCTGAAGCAGAGAGAAGGCTTAGGTAAGCTAAGCAGGCTACAGTAGCTACGACACAAAGGTTAAACTGTTATACTAAATAAAATAATTGTACAGTAGATGGTACACAATAATGTCTAGATTTGAAGGTCCCACTAACAATCGTACACAGAACTCTGCTTAGATAAGAAAAATACGAACATGCACTCTGCTATTATCTGTCAAGGTAACTCAACCCAATGTTGGGCTTGTGATTGCTGAGGCTCCTGAGCCAAATTCAGCCTTGGAGAGATCCATTTTTTGATGGTAAACACTAGATCAGTATGCAACCACCATCAGGGTTTAAAGACCTGTGCAACAATATGGTTTGAGTAAGATCTTTCAGCACGTGCACAGCCTAGTTTTTTCTCTGTATTGATATTGTGCTGGCATCTCCACCGTTTTATTTACCATTTGTCAGTTTTGGCTTTGTGCAGCAAGCAGGTCATCTAAGCTAAAGTCTAGACTGCCGATATCCACCAGAAGCCTGTCAGAGCTCACCCTCTCACTGTAGAAAATGTATCTTATACAGCAGGTTGTGGTAAAACACAACAATGTGCCCCACATCTCTGTGTATACCATATGTACAGAACATGAAAGTACAGAGTACAGCGCGCATGGTGTTGGAAGGCTCAAACCAACAAAAATGTGCAATTTTGTGTTTCCCAAATCAGGGAAAATTATATATACTGACATTGTCATTTTAATTCAGCAATACTAGGCTTCATCTAATGTTTTTACATATATTGCAAGTTGAAAATAAAAACACATATTTGCATTTTTACAGGCACATACATACCACAAAAATAGACTATGTGGAAACTAGATATACTAGGCACAAGGTATATACAGTCCATGTGCATGGGGCACATTGCAAAAACAATAACCAAACAAAAGATACCAATAAATCAAAGACACTTTTACAAACAAAAATAATACCCTGATTTGCTAACATATCAACACCAAGGCATTCAGTACCCTTAATATCTGGTACAGCAAGAATGAGAGGTTTGAAACTTAGATACTCTCAATAATTGTCAGTCAGTGTCAAACATGTATGAGGGATTTAAATCCCACTTCACAGCAAGGTCCAGAAGAAGAACCAATAAACAATCGCACTTTGAACCCCCCGTCATCAGGCAAATACAGCGCTATATCACACACACATGCCGACAGTGGCTGGAAGCCAGCTGACTGAACACACTTGTGACGCAGACACAAACAGATAACTGATAGAAGTATGTGCTTTGCCAGGGCTGTATCAGCCTCATGGCTGAGGGTTGAAACAGAGTGGTACTGATCAAAGTGTCTGGGATGCCATCCTTTGAGTGGGAGTGAATTACACACTACAGTATCTTAGTGGATGGATGCAATGAAATAGAGACGGTGCCTGATATTGCCTGAAACATTAGCTCTTTAACTTTCCTTCCATCTTGCTCTCACTGACTGTGGACTCATTCAAATAATATCAGCACAGTCCTGATAGCAGCTTAATAGGGCAAACTCTGGTATTAGCACAAAGGAATAGGGAAGAGGACCAATTGATTGCACTGGAACAGTATTGAAGCACACAACAGCTATTGACTCAAATTTACTTGGTTCATTCACAATCACATTGGCATTTTGGCATGTACCTTTCCCATAGGAAAAAAGCAATACGAAGTTCCTGTGTTGCTGATGAAGCGTGTTGCAGAACTGTGACTCAGGTATGACAAAGGACAAGGTTTAGTGCATGTTACTGATCAAACAGAAAGTGAAAATGTGGCTACTCTACAAGTGAACCAGGGTTTACAAACCGTTTCATGAAGCCCTTGGATAAAAACAATCACCTACACCTTGTTTCAAGACTTAAACAGCTCTCAAGAAAAGTGATCAAAACAAAATGGCAGCGAGTTACGCAAATAACAATCTCAGGGCTATAACTCCATTAGATCCTCCTTGTTATTCTCTGCCAATCAAAATTCAAGGGGAATCTTTTCGCATGGTTAAATCAACAGGTTGATCGTGGGCGGATTGACAAGTCTACACAAATCAATAGAAAGCCACGCTGCGGCAATCAATACATCTCTCTGGAAAGGTAGCAAACCTGAGTGAAATGTCCATTGCATCGATTTTACAGTTTGGCTCTGGATCAATACTCAGAGCTGAAAAAGTTGGACGCCGTGTTTATTTAACACATTGAATCAGCTGCCTATTTTCTGTCCCAATTGGATTCACTTTTCGTCCTAACAATTTAACCAGATAATGGCTCCAGGAGAAGCACTGTAACCGTTTTAAGAGAATAGAGCATCGATTTTAATTTTGATTACAAGGGCGAAGTGCAGCAGAAGGTGCTTAAGTGAATGTCCTCAGAGCTCGCTTTGGAGCGAGGAGTTCAAAGTGGTTACAACTTGCTCTCATTCACACCCTCTTCAATAAATGAACTTAAAAAAATGGGTCCTCTCATTTTAGATCTGGGGGTAGGGTGTGAGGTGTCGGGGTGTAGCATACAGGCTAAATACAGCAACGTTCTACCCAGAGAAGCTTCATCAAACCTAAAAATATTGCACAGACACTCAGCAACACATACAGCAATGCCCACAACCCCCTTGCATCATAAAAGCCTCTTTAAATCTCTGTCCCTTTATTTACATGGCAGTTTATATCTGATTAGCTGTCTTCCTTCTCATATGGCATACATTCAGCAAGAGAAGGCTTTTAGGTTCAGCAGGATCAGAGTATTTAGAATAAATATAACCAAAGCCTCATCCCAAAATTTGAATGATAGGATTGTTGCAGATCTAAATGTTGAGACATTCATGGGATTTTTGGGTGATATGGGGCACACAGAGACTTCGATATGGAGCAAAGAGTTTGTACAAGTGAGGCGTTCTTGCCCCATGTTGCCCATCCCAAACCTCCCCTTTCATCTTACAATTTAATATCTTCAAATAGGCTTTAAAGTGACGTTTTTGAGGATCTGGCTTGCTGAACTCAAAGCGTGGATTCTTCCTGTGATTCTAAACCAGTTTTAAGCAGTTTGTCCCGTCTGTTTTTTTGTTTTGTTTTTTACAAAAGATGACACTGCACGTCCTCTCATTCCCTCAAACATTTTTGGTTAAGGTAACAACATGGTCACTGGATTACAATACCTCAAGTGAAGCCACAATAGCTGCTGGATTCTTTAAGATTTCACATTAAAAATAGAACAAAAGGAAAAAGAAACAAGTTCACTTTCCTGTACAGCATATGTATAGATATTTATATTCATATATATTTATATATAGGCGGGGTAGAGTATTGCAGAATTATATTGCATGTGTTAATCAATAAACCTAGACAAAAACAAGCAAGTATACAGTATGGGTTGTTCACAAATGTTTCCTTTCGATAAAGCTCAGATTATTTAACCACCTTAGCCTTCAGAGTTACAATCAGTACGCTGACCAAACAGCTGACCGCCTCCCAGATGTTTCATGAACAGCTCAGTGCCACCATCAGCATGTCAAACCAATCACGCTTGACAAAGCAGTGTTGAGAGTGTGTGAGTCCATTCTCTGAAAGTAGAACCAAAACGTACCAACAAACTCACGCACACAAACTTACACCCACATATATGCATACACACAAACCAAATATATGGCTTCTAACGTTGAATCAAGGCAGTTAAATAAATGGCATTTTCTTCTATGTTTCTTTTTTAGTTGATACAGACACAACCAGACTTTGTGTTCAAGCTCAACTTTGGTTTGGGTAGATACAATGAATATAATATCCCTCCATACTTTTTTCATCAACTATTTACACATCGATGTAAGATCGACCAGCGGTCTAAAACACTATTTTCACTACTATTTTAAACAATATGAAGAGCAATGTGTTCTTTTGCTACGACAGCTAATACGGAAAAATTACACTCAAAACACTTGTTGAACGCTTAAAATGTCATTGTCATTTGACTTCAAGTCCCTGATTTTCATTTTTAAGTCCAGCTCCTGCTAGATTGCATTGCATGGATTCTACACAGTATGCAATAGTTACATTAATCATACTTTTCTTCATATCTTTACAGTAAAGACAGCGATATACAGTAGGTGTTTGGAAGCAGAGTGTAAGGGGTGATACTAAGACTAAAGGTGCTGGCACAGTAGACTAGACCAGTTCAACCTTAAGTTATACTAGTTTAATTGTATAGACTCCTCCTAGCCAAAGTGTCTCAAGACATTGAGTTGTTCTTCTCCTTCTGCTGACACCAGCACACAGTGCATCCAGGTCGAATGACTGGTGGCGCTGGCGGTAGCTGATTGGTCATTTAGCAGGCTGACAGATCAGCTGGACTGACCTAAAACAAACAGATTCTCCTACAAAAAAGGCCTCTTTCCTGAACTCTACCAGGGTCACAAGTTGGAAGACAGCCGGGATCTGGCAGAGTCTAGCTCTGGAAGGCTGACAATTGAATCTTTCTTGGGAACTCCAGAGTCTGGAGGTCCTGATCCAGCAGCTGCTGCTGCTGCTACTGCCCCCATTCCAGCAGGTCCACCGGGAGGAGGTGTGGAGGCAAAGGCCACCCTCTGTTGAGCTCCTGCCGATCTCCCCACCCCTGAGGGCCCTGGCAGGCTGGGCTGAGGGGGCTGAGGGGGACCGATGGAGTTGTTGGAGGTGTGGGTAGATGGTGGAGGGCTGGGGGCTGCAGAGGCAGCTTGTGGTGTTCCCTCCTGGGGGAGTGAAGGCTGGGAGGCAGACAGGGCCCGGGTATCCTGGCTCAAGCTACCTGCATGAAGGGAGTGGGTGCTCTTGTGTGAGGCAGGCCTCTGCTGGGTCTGTGTGGGACTGGGTACATGGTGCTGTACTAGGGACAACTGGGAACCAGAGGGTCCTGCGCTCGCCATGTACTGGAAAGTCCGTCCTGAAGCTGCAAGCGGGCTTTGGACAGGCGGGCTGGAGATTGCAGATCCGAACGCCCCTCCGAACGCCTGAGGGGGTTGAGACTGAAGAGGAGACATTGACACTGGACTGGACAGGTTCTGCATCACCTGGAACCTTCGCACCATACGAGGTGACTGCAGAGTCCCTGGACCCACCAGGGGACTTGCCATTTGAGGACAAAAGCTCATGGCCACAGCCTGCTGAAGAGTGGCGATAGCGGAGCCTGTCTGCGGCTGGCCGGGAGGAGCAAAGATACCGCCAATGGAAGGCGTCATAGACATGGCCCGCGGCCGCTGCAGGTCCACCAGTTTCACCATTTCACGGTCATACTTGACAATCTCCTGGATCAGCTCGTTCTCCTGGTTGTTGAAGACACCAGAGTTGAGATCATGCTGGACCTTGTGCATCAGGATGGAGTTCTTTTTACCTGAAGAAAGAAATGAATGCATTGATTGTTAAAGAACTTGAAGCAGAAATGAGAAAGAACAGGGCAGAGAGGACAAAAAGGAGAACAAAGCATTAATATATCGAAACAAGAGGATTTGGAGAGGGAGAACAATATGAGTTAGATATAGCATGTGATGTCCTTCACACCAGGTACATCCTCTAGCAGAACAAGCCCTGAGGAAAATGGATGTGTCACCCTGTACTCTCATCTACTGTTACAGTGTCCCGTGTCATTCTGACGGAAGAGCACAGCTCATCTTACTGCCTATTTCAACATTAATATTCTGGAAACATCTCCTAAGCACAATATTATTTCATTTTCTGTACGTGGGGTTCATTTTACAGTGATTTGCAAAGCTGTATGCAGAGACCTATAGTCACTTACAATAATGCTATAGATGCTCTGATACTGCTGGTCATAAATCTACCCATGTCAGGCTCTAATCTTGCATTTTACCTATGCGGTCTAGACGGTCAATGGCAACGGTCTCAAAGGCTCGTCTCATCATGGGATATTCTTCCAGCACCTCATTGAAGTGGTCAACAGACAAGGAGTAGAGTCGACAGTAAGTCTCTGCTCGCACGCTGGCTGTTCGCCGACCCCTCGTCAGTAAGCAGATCTCTGAAACAAGAAAGAAGAAAGTGAAACAGCCCCAAAAACCGATGCTAAAAGCAGCATCACCAGAAAAACCACATGTAAATCACAAACTGTATCCTACCTCCAAAATAAGAGCCGTCAGAAAGTTTCATTGCCAGAGTGCCTTTAGTGATGACGCTGCAGACTCCGTGCTGAATGAAGTACATCTTCTTCCCAATGGTTCCCTCTCTTATAATGTAATCATGTGGCTGAAATACCTCAAAGTGCAGCTTGGTCAACATGGCTGTCACAAAGTTTGGCTCCGCGTTGGCAAACAGCGGCATGGATGCCACCAGCTTGCGGCAGTTGAAGTTTACGATTTCCTGAGAAAAGGCACATTGTTTGGTGTGTTCAAGGACAAGAGAAATGTCCGTGAAATGTGCAACTGGGGCACTACACTGAGGTGAAGTGTCTCCTTCTGCATGCATGAATGGTGTCTTCACAGATTTAAGCATTTAAGTTCTTCTTGTAAGCATGTGATGGACAAAGTCACATCTAAAAACAACTGTTTGAAGTACACCTTCAATGTATTGTACCATTAAAATACAAGTTGATACACAATATCTACTATGTGGATATTGTGTGTCTTTATTGTGTGTGTATGTCTTACCTCTCTGAGAGGCTCACTGAGTTCTCCCAAAATGCTCTCCTCATCAAACATCTTGCCCTGGTATCTGTGCTCATAATAGTCATGGATTTTCTGTCGGAAGTCAGCAGGCAGCTTGTGGAAGGACATATACTGCTCCACTTGTTTGTACTGAGAGGGAGCAGGACAGACAGAGATAATGTTCTGTTAATACAGTGCATGCAATCATTTTGAAAGCACCTTTATTCAGTTTCCACTGTAACAATGTTTAATTGCATTGTCTCTTTTAAAGAAACCAAAACCAACAACGTACTGATCCTACCAACAAGCACTGTCTGTGTAGTCAAAGCCTCATATAGCTTATTCATGTGTGCCGCAGAGCTCCACTGTTGCCCAAAAACTATTAAAAACACATCGGTTAGCCACACTGTTGCACTGGGTGACACATTCCTTCATTATGATGAAAACAGGCACTTTATCTCAAATTAATCCCATATCCACCTTCTTGCTGCTGGTAAATACTCATTAAACCAAACGTGTATTTCTCCGCAGCTGAAAATAGTCCAAAACTAAAGCAATATTTATTCCTGTTTGACTAACATTTGCTACAAAAAACTACAGTGCCCAACTGATTCAGGTAATTATTTAGCCTTCTTAAGAAAATTAAAGTATACAGTGTATTTGTGACCAGGTTTTAAAGACTTACATCCAGGAGGAACTAATAGGCTTGGGACTAAAAGCTGTACACAGGATAAAGACATTTAAATAGAGTAAAAAAGAAACAAAAGAAACAAAAACAACTGTGAATCACCGACACTGGGAAATACTTAAGGCTATGACGCAAGCGGTGACATGTTTTAAAGCACAAGGGATCAGATCATGTGTGTCCATATCATTAAACACTTATGTCTATATATACAGTGCAGCAGTTCACATACAGCAAGTACGCAGAGATCTTGTGATATTTTTGCATGTAGCCACCTGAAACGTGCAGTGAAATGTACTCTTTGATATGATATTCTGTTGCACATTATGTTTCCTGAACTACATTCACTCCACTCAGTTGCCAGTCTAACACAACAGCCCAGACATAAATCACACCTTTGTGAAGGTTATAACGTTCAGTTTGTATTGAAAGTGTTTTAGAGAGGTGCTGGTTCAAATTTATGGCCGTTTTAGAGGCTGTAGGTTATGGTGCTGTTAAATTGCACTGCCTTATCCTCAGAGGGGTTTTTTTGGTATTCTATTTTGCTGTGGACAAAATGTTATAAACACAAACTCCAGCATTCAATAAGGATGCAGCTTGTCAATGAAAATAAAGAAGATATCTTTCTCAGAAACACAAATACAAACAACAACACAAAACAGCGCAAGCATACGTCCTTCAGCTGTCGACTGAAATGAACACACTCGCCCATTGATCAATGCGACCCAGAAGTTAATCAATGCCAGATCAATAGAAAGTGAAGGGTCGAAAGCGGCAACAACACAAACAATCAGCTTCCATTGTTGAGATATGCTAATCACAATCCATCCAGAGTGACCACTGAGAAACCAAAAACTACGTGGCCAGGCTGCAGAGAGTGACAGACGTTGTGATAAACTGAACAGACAGTGAAACGCTGAGAGAAAAGGTTTTCTCCTTGTACTTTGTGCTGTCAGACTGTGTGCACTTCAACCCACCTTAAATGTAAAGCTTCAGAGGACACACAGCTCAACCCTGCACCTATAAAACTGGCTGAAACATAACTTTGAGAGACAGCTCAGCAGGCTGGCACGTACAGCATCGTGCATTCACAGCTTTCAGGGACTGAGGAAGACATCATCCACACTGCCTCGATCCAAAAACTCTACTTTGTGCATTACAAACGCCACAAAAGCTGTCATCTGGCATCAAGTGACTTCTCCTGACAATGTCTTCTGCAGGTGTGCTTCAGGAGCCGCCACACGACTGGAGGGTCCCCAGTTCACTTCTGCTGCAGATAGTATTGTGTCCACAGCCGCGTGTCCTCTCAGAGGCCCCAAGCAAAACAATGGGGTCCATCTACTCGCCCACTGTTACAAGCTGTGGCTCCTCAACAGCATCTGATAAATGCCTAAATTGGAAATTGTTTGTTCTCTGAGACTGACAGACTGGCTCTCTGTTTCCAAAAGAGAGACATATTTGGCAAACAAAGATTTCTATTTGTACATAACAAGAATACTTGGGTACACAGGGAGAATCCTGCAGTACAGGGCGATGAAATCCCCACTTTCCTGGCTTCATTACAGCAGTACACTAGCTCACACTTTGAGCAAAAAGAGCATCCTAGATACCCGATTCACATAACTACAGTAACATTAGCATCAGAAACTGATTATCAGAACTGCCAAACTTACTGACAGTATTCACAGGGCAGTCAGACAGTATTGGGATATTTTGTTTCAGTGCACTGGCTTAAATATGAAATAATACTCTTTGGGGTTAAAGTGCTGACTCTCAGCTTTAAATTGAGTGTCAACACAGACACACACACACACACACACACACACACACACACACACACACACACACACACACACACACACATCAGATGGCCTGTGTACGAACTGTATTGTTCTTTTTTTCAGTACTTCAGTTTTAAGAGACAGAAAGTATCAAGTTAACACGAACTTAAATAGTGTTCATATTTCATATTTGGTTGCAAATCTTTTGCTGTCGTGGCTGCCTGGACTATGTGACCCGTAGACATGAGCAGATGCTTGCCATCTTCCCCAGTGATGCTCTGCCAGGGTTATACTTCAGTCTTCTACAGTTCTTGCTTATTTTAGGTGCTTTTTGAGTTCAGTCTGGTCTGCTGCAAATGAAACAAATGTTTGGGAATATCATTCTGGTGCATTATCCTAAAATTATTGGACTATAAAGGACGTTTAAGGTAGGGAGACACACAGTGACCAGATGTCCCATTTGTCCATGATTGTCCCGGTTTCAAGTTGGTTGTCCAGAGTCCCCACAAATATCTGTAAAACACTAATATGTCACACTTTTCAACATCACTATCAAATTGGCATGTTTTTCACCAAGTTAAAATAATTTGAATATTGGACCTATTGTCAGCACTCAGACATTTATCATGTTCTGTCCCACTCATAAAAACATAAACAATTCAACTGAATTCAACACTGATTTGTCTGTATGTGTCAATCAATCAATCAATGTATCTTTGTCAAGGCTGTTGCGCGTCAATGAGTCATAGACAAACGTCAGGGACTATGACGCTCGCAGCTCTTTCTGACAGAACCCATCAGTAAGCTAACATGTGTCACACCGATGAGAAAGTTAATATTTTCTAAAGATCCAGGAGATTTACTCCTTCCTTTGTAAAGTACCTGGTACCAAAAATGCTGCATTCATGCCATCCATGGTGTTCAAAGGTGTGCTTGGTAGATGTGCTGAGCATGGGGAAAATAAATGTCCCCAAAACACCTTTGGTGCATGCATAAATGCATGCCTGTGCGCATGCAGAGCAGTGGGAGGAAGGTTGGGCATCACCAGCATATAAAAGCAGCGTCTAGAGTCAGAGTCAGTCTGTTTTGGTGAGTTTTATTTTGTATCTGGCGAGTTTGAATAAAGTGTGTTTGACGATGACTTAACAAAACAGTCAAGCTCGTCTTTTATGGGTTACAAAGAAACTTGAATTCAGAGGGTGTGCAGTTGTGTTTCTCTGTTTGAAAAATCACCTCTTGAGCTACAAAATGCTATTACAAGACAGGAAGGGCTGCAGCTAGCTGGTTAGCATGCTAACTTCAGTAGATATCTCTGCAACATATACTTCTTTGACATAACATCAGAACTGCTACCTCTTTGCATTCTGTTGATATGTTAGTTCATTTTTTTAACATTAAATCATCATGGTTCCTGCTCTGTTTTAAATCCAATGTGATGGATTACAAATACTTTTCTGCATGTAAATTAATGGTACCCCACTAGAGTCACACCACATACTGTTTCTGCAAAGTGGATGTTGGTACACCATGACCCCACACAGGAGAAGTACTGTCACTGCAGAAAAAGCAACGTGTGTTTCCAACTGATCCTGTCACTGCTTCCTTCTGCCATTTAACATAAACATAAATTAACCAAACATGCAACATCTGAATTATTCAGCATCTACGTAAAGAAAAGTCTCCTGGGTGTGGGCAACTCCTCTGATGGAGTTACACAACACAAAGTCTCACCTGCATGAGTGACTCTGCTTCCTGACATCTGCAGATGGAGAGTGGCCCGAAGAAATGACCCTGTGTCACAAGTCTTTACCCGACATGTCAAAGCGAACGCTGCCGCTGGTGTGCCTTTCATAGAATAGAAGTGCTGATTGTGAGCAAAGTGTAGGTGTGGGTTAGTCTGTCTGGCAGTGAGGGAAAACCTCACACTCCCCGCAGAGATGCAGTGACCAAGCAGCTGTGGTTACACACGAATGCAGCAGACTGTGACTCAGCTAAATCTGAATGAATGAGGCAGCAAAAGCCTATCTGATTGAACTTAAATGGTGGCATTTAATGACTTGACTTTGAGAGACATGTCACAGTCCGTTGTATCGATCATTGCCAGGCCAACCTCAAATCTCTCTAGTGTCACTGCAGAGAGGGGAGCGAGCGTTTGGCCGGTGCGTCACAGCACCCACAGGGGACTGACAAACACCTAAATGAGAGTGAAAATGACATCCATTTCCTGTGTCACTTTGATGACAGTGTGTGCAGCAGCAGAACGCTCCTCTGGCATTTTGTCATCTAAACTGCTGTTTTTGGGAACTCTTTGCATTTTGTGATTTGTTATTCAGATTTTTTGTGTTTGACTTTGCCTTCATTTTTCCACTTTCAAACTCATTAAGTACTGACCCAACATAGCTATCAGTTTCTTATCATTCCCCTTTCTTTCTTTTCCTTTCTTTTACTTGTCATTCCTTTTTATTCCTTTCCTTGCCCATCTTCTCCTTTCATTTGCCTCTCCTCTTCTTCTGTTCTGTCCTTTCTTTTGCCATTGTTTCCTCTCATTTCCCCTCCTTTACATTTCTTTCCCATTCTCAATTTTTCTTTTCCTTTCCCTCTCCTTCCATTTCCTTACTTTTCACTCATTTCCTTTCTTTACCCCCCTTTCCTTTGTCTCTACCCTCCTTTCTCTTCCCTTCTTTTCTCCTGCTCATTCATCCCACAACTCCTCTCCATTGGAAATTCTAATTCAGGTTCATCCCAAACGGCCACGTGGATGTATAATTCATTCACTTAATTCCCTGTAAAATCGCCTCATTATATTATGAAGCACATTCACCAAAGAGAAGAAAATCAGATAGTGGTAAGTCAGCTTGTCTTTCTTCAATTCCGAGATGTGTACACAGGGAGGAACAACACACTGTGGGGTCTCACACAGTACAAAGTCTCATTAAATGAAATGAGGCTTCTAAGGACACACTGAAAATCCTATAATTCAGTCAAAGGGAGTGACGACCAAAGGAGGCTGATAAGGGTTTGTTCATCAGACACACTTTCTACTGGAGTGAATATCATTTGGCACGACTGAAGGGACGCTGTTTTTGTTGTAGACATTGGTGCAGGAATCTCTCTGGCCACTATCTTTGCAAAGTCAGGTTCTGGATAATGGGAGCGATCAGTGACAAGCAGTCTGGTTACAAGAAGACAGATCACTGTTGTTGATCATGGCAGCAGCACGGAGAAGGAGAGGAGGAGGAGGGGGAGAAGGTAGAAAACAAACTTGTATCCTGTCCTGTGCACAGCAGACAGCTCAGACTGCTGTCTGCTCTCTGTCTTGCTGACTGAGATTAGTCTCTCAACCCCCCTGTGAGGCCATTAAGAGCTGATTAATGATGCAAAAGGTGTATTTGTGTAGAGTTGTATGACTAGTCTACTGTCTGCTGCATGTCTTAAAGGCACAACGTGTGCTCTAAAGGGAAGCCCAACTACCAAAATTAAACACCAAGTCATCTATTTTTCTCAAAATGACTGACGGGTTATTATGGGCTGTAACTAAACAATGACTCAATACAGGAAAAGTCTGCAGTGATTTGAATACTGTGAAAGCTTTTCTGAGAAGAGCAATTTTGTAAATAAAATAGTACAATAGGCCTGTATCTAAAATGCTGATTTTACTGACAGCTATAGCTGAAACTCAAATGTATGCACATATATAGGAGGAAAAGCACAGGGTCCTTGTGTTGTGCATGCTAGCTCATTAATGTCATCAGTAACACCGGTGGTAATGTAGTGCATAGGGTTCTAAAAATGAAATAAATAATGAATAAACAGCATTTTACAGTCATTAACCTCTGTCACTGTCCTTGCACTCACTGCAGCTAGGCAGCGTCCTTCCCTCTCTGCTGCTTGCATTATTTTGTACTTCTTCCTGAACAATTTTGTGTGTCAGGGTCAATCAGATTGAATGAATGAATGGAAAGCAAAGTCTGGTGTGACTGCAGGATGCAAGTGACGTTAAAGGCCCTGCACAGCGACGCAGGTGTTTCACTTAGTTTGGCTTATTAGACCAAATTTCATGAACTGATTGGAATTCTAAAGGTGCATCGTCTCCGGCCCAAACGGGTGCAGCAAAGCTAATATGAGGGTCAGACAGATGTCAGTCAGGCACAGTGCTACATGCTGACACAGTCCTCATGGTGCACTCACATCATATTGTTCCAGACTGCTAACAAAACGTCTACAAAACCACTATCCCTGGGTGCATCAAACAAAATCTAGTACTAACACTATTACAATGAATTCAGCTCATTATAGGAGCTACACATAGTTTGTTTGTACCTGGTTTCACTTATTAAGAAATCACTACAAATACATACAAATACACATACAACACTTCAGCAGTGAAGGGAAACTCAGGTCGGAATAATGGGAGGTTTTCCTGTTCTTCTTATTCTGCCAGCAATGCAGTACGAGAGAAGGTCCAATCAGGCAAAATAAGCGAAAAGGCCTGTGTGGGTGGCCCATGGGTGTGAAGGGCCTTTAATGCAGCATTTTAGTGACGTCGCCCCGTGTTATATAAAACAGGATAATCGCAAAGTCAAAAACATAGAACATGGTGCACCAAAAAAGAAGTGTTTCTATTGGCCAGACATGCAGGTTTGAAGGTCCAGGTATCAACAAACACAAATTCTGACTTGTGATAACCAGAAAACATGCCTGAATGTATAATGTGCATTGTTTTCCAAGGTGTATTAAAGGTGGCATTAGTGAGACTGCTTCTTCCCATGCACTGTGGGTCTATCTGCCCCGCTGCTATGTGTCAGCGTGCAATGTTACTACGCATATATAACTCATAGGTCTCTGCACCAAAGCCACCAAGCCAAATTCTCCCTAAATTTAAACAGCATGGACTGTGAGTCTGACATTACTGCTGGGCTGAAATGGAAACCTCCACACAATGCTAGCTCGAGCCTCATTGAGGCTGTAACAGACTGCCAGCAGACGTGTTTTGCTAACACTCTCCAAATGATAAAAATGTCACTCACAGTCATATCTGGAGGCGTGGCGAATTCACTCAGCAGCATCAGCATCAGCCTCACTGGCATGGCTGGCACTTTTCTGCTCTACGTGTTTTTTTTCTAATTTTTTTTTTTTTTTTAATAAACACATCTTCAGCTCAAATACTAATCCTCACAGAGCTTTGGAAAAAAAAAACTTTGCAGCAGAAAAAAAGAAAATCTGACAACTGGTCAGAAAAAGGGTTCCGGAGAAATGCACTTTCCTGCCCTCAGCAGAAAAAATACATACTCTGGGATAGGGTGAGGAACTATTAGAAAATGTGACACAGAGCAAACGGCATTATGAACTGGTTTCTAATGTGTACGCATGCAGGTTTCTTACTCCACAATCTATCTTGAAACTGAGTGGAAAAACAGGCTGTTTGAGGATTATACACACACTTATACAACTCATCACAGCTCTTAAATATATTCGTTTTTTGTCAGACAGCTTTAGTGCAAATTTAACTGGATATTTAAAACTGAGGTGAAAACTCTCAGCGACAAAAAAGAGGGGCGAGTAACGGTCTCAAGTTGCTCATTTTGTTGACCTCCATTGTGGAAGGAACCATTCCTCACAGATGAAAGACCACGGGTGTCTCTCTAGCCTTTTAACTCCCATCATCCAGGACACACAGTTGCTGAATTGTTGTCTTCTAAACCATCTATTGGACATGATTTATACCCAAGCATCCAACCACACAGCGGAAAAAACCCTATGGGGAGCTCACACACAATGCTGGCCAGACAAAAAGCCGACAAAAACACTCTAAATGACGTGAAATAGACAGTGTTCAAATATCTTGCAGTGCACCAGGACTTGTGTCGACAACAAGGCCCTCCCGTCTCCCACAGGTCTCCCCTCCCCCTCTCTTTGCTCCCTGTAGCAGACAGTTAGCAGTAGCACTGCACCTCTCAAGGACACCACCACCAGAGAGGATACAGAGAGGGGAAGAGAGGAAGAGAGAGAGAGAAAATCAGATCGGGAGGAGAGGAGAAAGAGAGAGGGATGAAGACAAAGAGGGAGATGGGAGGCAGAGCAGAAAATCAGGTGGAGATATTCAAGAGGTGGAGGGGAAGAAAAAGAGAAAAGAGGGGATGAGATCATGCAAAGAGGGATAGTTAAAGACGCATAACAGATGATACAGAGTGCAGGTAGAGTGAGAGCCGGTGAGTGAGTGATCAGAGAGAGAGAGAGGCAGCCATGGCTGCTTACGTCACCTTCAGGATGACATTGGCAGGACACACAGGTCTGCTGCCTCATCAATTCTACTGCTGCCCTGGGGGACATCATATCACACACACACACACACACACTCTCTGTGTCTCTCATCCACATCAGCACCCCTGCACTCCCACCCCACACAGGCACGCACACACACATACGCCCAGCCCCTGGCGATGTGGCTCTACCTGGCCGAACACACCCGCAGCCTCTGATTGGCTGCTGAAAGCCAGCAACACTCCCCCTGCTCCCCAGCCAGCGAGACTCTGCTTGGAAACAGAGAGGCTGCGCCGTTACCACTACAGGCCACTGCTGCAGCACCGCTCAGCACTGATGCTCTGATCCCCAGCCTCGTGTCAAAAGATGCCTGATAGTCAAAGAAAAATACTATCTAATAAAAAAATATATGAGAGGCTGAACAGGACCTGGTAATGTGTGATAAAGGTCATAACCCAAAGGAAAGTGTTTTGGTGTGACCTCATGCTGCTGCACCACAATACACCTAGTTCTACAAAAGATTTGCACTTTTCAAAATTCCTCCTCTTTGTATTCAAATCCTGCGTCATGAATACAGATCAGGCTACAGTATGATGAATTTCCATTCAATCAAATCAAACCAATCAGCTGCAGCCAATGACTAACAAAGAGAAAGAGAAGAGATGCGTGTTTTAAAGGGCTGTACCACTGCTTTCATCAACTAGGAGATTTTTAAACTTGACAGATCGGTACAAAATCAGTACAAAACTCACACTGCAGTCACACAAAGTTGAAACTGATCCAGCATTTCTTCCCCAGTACAGATTCTGATATCTACACAACAGGTATTTGAGTGAATACATCTCTGATACCAGAGATCGTCTTTGCCCACTTTCAACTAACTACAACTACATATAGTTCTCAACTATAAAACACATTTGTACACCAACATCATCATCAATGTATAATGTGTGAGCCTTTCTCCTCTCACGACCTATCTAAATCTAAACCTATAAGTCTTTGGTAACAATTGCGAGCCATGCATGTCACCGTCAGTCCAGAGTAAACACCTGCCACAGATCCCAAAGTTTCCAAAGATGCCAAACGCATTTGAGGTTGAATTTGTGTGAAAATGTGTGTAAAATAATACACAAAACATCTAGAATATTTACATTTGCCGGAATGGTGCAGTAAAAAAAAAACATGTTCTGGGTTTGAATTTTTCACACCTTCATCCAATGCTGGAACCAGCTGATCTTACATATCTGAGATACTGTCAGGCAGAGTGGAGTAAGATGATTTTAACAACCTTAAAGTTACTTAAAGGAAAAGTTTGACATTTTTGGAAATACACTTATTTGCTTTCTCATTCTGCCAACAGTTAGATTGTTACTGCTCCCGTGTCTTTATGCTACATTAAGCATGAACTCCAGGAAGTTTCAAGATATGAAGAGTTAATGAAAGAGTTTTAGATTTGCTGGTCGGCGGATTTATTTCCAGTCTTTGTGCTAAGCTAAGTGAGTGGTGATGGCAGCTTCAACATACTATACAGACATGTGAGTGGTACTGATTTTCTCATCTAACTCTCAGCAAGAAAGCATATTTCCCCAAATGTCCAACCTTTCCTTTCAGGGGAAACCTGGATGTTAAGCAGTTAATAGGAAACAGGAAAGTGTGGAGAACATGGGACAGAGTTGATTTAATGAAGCTCCTCACCTTTTCCTGATACTGCCGTCTAGAGGAGTCCAGGGACTGGATAAGAGCTGTTGCATGGCCAATAAAAACAGCATAGCAAGTAGCTCCTACAATCATACTGAGCATGGTGAGCCAGATATCAGATAGACTCTCCGGGGCCTGTCGACCATAACCAATACACAGCATGTGGCTCATTGCCTTGAATACGGCGAAGGAGTACAGCTCTGACCACGTATCATTCTGTGAAGAGAGAAAAAAGGGACACAAACAAATCAGTAAAGACACCAATGTTAGATAAAAAAGCAGGTTTTGAGGGAGAGAGTAGGGAACTATGAGAAAAGCCTCGGGGACAGCGGGGTCATAGAATAACACTTACACAAATGAGAACTCCAGGGACAGAGTCGCATTAGAAACAAAGAGGGAAGAAGAGGAAGCGACATCAGGGGAATCCTTCGAGGCCTAATCAGTAAAGTAGAGACGGTTCGGAAATTATTCCCTCGCAGAGGAATCATAATGAGAGGTCATTAAATATGCCCTTTCAGAGCTGTGTGAATAGGAATCCACTGCAGGCGGTGGCAGCCAGGCAGCGGTCACCAGGCTGCTTGTGTTGAGATTGGTGACGGGACAAACCTCAGGTGGCGTTAGTGTTGTTGTTGGATCACTTTGAGAACAACAATCAGTACAGTTTCCTAATGTAAACAGCGGTTTGGTTTCATCACAGAGGAAGGGGCTGACTGAGCAATCCTAACAAGCTCAATCGATCTGATTCTTTTGTCCACCAGACTTCCTTTGTTTCCCTGTTTTTTTCTTTCATTAGCACTGAGTGGTGACTGTGGTGACCTTGGCCTGAAGAGGCTGCTGATGTCAATTAATTTAAGGTAAAGCCAAAAACCGGGATTGAAACTCAGTTTTTTTTCCATGGGATTCAAATTATTCCACCATAGAAACTACTGTCCTGTGTAATTAAATTGTATTATTAAAGCTTCTGTCCAAAAAATTGAAGTTAAAAACAGGACCCTGAAAACCTTTTTGAGCCTGACTTCAAGAGCACAAAAAAACCCAAAACATTTTCTGTCATGGCCTCTGGCACACACACACACACACACACACACACACACACACACACACACACACACACACACACCCTTCTCTAAATTTGTGCTGTGCTACATAGAGGTTACCATCTGCACTCAACAATATCCTCGCTTTAAACGTAGCAGTGCATTAGCAGTCTATTAGTGCCTTTGCCATCAGATTATAAAACACACTTTGCCTTCCCAGGCGTCTTTCAAATAACTACATTCACCCTGTCACCAGCCTGTTAAATCCATGTATCTCCAGAAGGTGAACTTTTCATGAACTCGGAGAAGCAACGATGTCCTCAGCCTTGTGGCAATGCACTTTTCAGACAGTTCAACCCATTTTTTAAAGGGTTTGTTTAGATCAAGAAGTGTGAGGATTTTCTCAGGAACACGCAGTCCTTCAGTTTAGCAGAAAAATTAAAAGTCACTGGAAAGCAGCAACTTTTTTCAACTATTAGCAACAATGATTGTCTTATAAGGACTGTATATTCATATAATGCAGTGTATAGCTAATGATGAATGGATTGCAAAATTGCCTGGCAACTGTTTTCATAATTGATTATTTAAGTCATTTATCAAGCAAAAATGCAGAGGATTGTCTTGTTTCGGCTTTTCAAATGTGAATATTTGCTGCCTTTCTCTTTGTTATTTCATTGTAAATTAGTTATTTTGAGGGTTTTTAAATGTAGTTTGATGAATTACCTTGAGCTCTGGGATATATTTTTTGAATACATATTGAGTAAATCAAAAAAAATTCAAAAGATTTGTCAGTCATTGCATGAATCACTGATTACAACAGTAAAGAAGTGAAATATAGAGCAAATGAACAAAATATATGTTGAATACAACAGCATGTGTTTTCTGCACAGTGTCTGTTATCACATTAAAGGGCCACGCGGTGATGGAAGGACTTCTCTGTCATGAGCAGAGGAAAATGAAGACTCCAAAAATAAATACAGCTCCACCAAGTGGGCTGAGGCTAAATGGTGTACGTGAAAACAGAAGGAGAAACAGTGGAGTGAAACAGATTGAATAATAGATGAACGATGAGCACTTTGATTCTGAAATAGCACAGGCAGGAGAGAGGGAGAGAGAGAGACTCCATAGCCTCTTAAGTCAAGCCTCCCCGGAGATTTCTGTTTGGGAACTATCCGTTGCTTTGTTGGTAATCATCGTCTCCATTAGCTGCAGATAGTTTGTTTGAAGTTGGCTGATAACGCAAAGGGCTTTAAATTTATCCTCAGTGTCCTAAACTGCTTTTTTTGTGTATGCAGTTGCGACCTTGCTGCGCAGCAGGTCTCATATCTCTCACACACACATTCAAACATGAATGTCACCTGCCAAACAGACTGACCAGGGCAAGTTAGTCATGTGCCTTCCTGAAGTGACAACATGTACCAACATTTGGCTCAGGAGCTGTGCTAATTTCATGAAAAGAGGCTGTAATGAGGATGTAATGCTCATTGCAAAGTAAAATAAGATGCAAAAGGTAATCCCAGTTACAATCCATCTATTAGTTGTTGAGACATATAGCTCTGAATCACAAATGTCAACTTCATAATGGTGCTAGAAGAAAAGTCAAAGGATCACACCGATCTTTAAGATTCATCTATGTCTGTACAACATTTCATGGCAACTCATCCAATAGCTGTTGAGCTATTTGAGCCTGGATCAAAGAGGTGGACCGACCGACTGACTCTAATGTCCCTACACCACTAGTGTGGCTTAAATAGTGCACCCAAAGCCCTTCACAAACAATGAACTTTTGCCCTGTTACCAGTCTCATCAGTTCACACCTCCCTTCACCAAAGGGTGAAGGACTGAGGCTCTGATAGGTGCAGGGATAGAAGAAATGACAGCAGATCATGGAAAACGAAGTTATATCACACTGGATGAACAATCACTATGTGCGTCTGACAAATATCAGAAGATAAGTGACATACATGTAACAAAGCCTCTGGCCTGGCCCTGTCACACACCCACCGCTTTAGGTTATGATGTCTTTGCAGAGTCAGCGCTGTCTCCTGCTGCCTCTCTTTCTCCTCGTCTGCCTCTCTGAGTGTGTGTGGTCTCTTTATAAGCTGTAGGGTGGGCAGTGAAATATGTTGTTTCTGAATGTGAAAGGCAAGACATCCTCTGGCCCCTGGCAGTTCATTTTAAGGCCAAAAGAAAAGTGGTACTCGATCTGTTCGTCAACATGAACACCATGTGATGACTGCCTGGACTTGTGTAGATGGTTTGGGTTAATTCATTTAAACTCAAATTCATGCTGGTCATACTGCAGCATTTTGGGAAATATTAGCTGTCTTGTCAACATGAGAAAACTGGTAACACATGTCTGTGCGACAGCTATGGAGCTGGAGTTAGCCGTTGCTTGGCTTGGGAAGACAGGAAGCAGAGGGAAACAGTTAGCCCCTGAAACTTTTGATGTTTTTGGACATTTTTCTGTATGAATTAATAATCCTGCTTCTATAGGGGTAATCCAGAAATTTTGCACTGCTCTTCCACAAAATGGGATGAATCATGAAAGACAGATTTTATAAAAAAGATGGTCAAAATCAATCACAGCAGAGGACTCCAATACAGGTCAAGCTCCAACAGCACAGAATCCTACATTTCCTACAATGCACCTAAATAGCTTAAATGCATGGTGAATGCATTCAAGCTATTTCAAACTCAGTCACCTCAGTTTGGATTGTCTCCAAGCACAAGCTGCGATAAGTCCAATGACATTATCAGGGGTTATTTTTCTTAAACTTGACAAAGCTTCTAAAGAGCTACAGAAAGCACGACTGTTATCACAAGCTGAGAAGTAATGAGTAAAGACCATAAACTGATCTAATTTTCATCTCTTCTGCTGGAGTATAACTAAACAAGAGATGCATTGAGTTTGACATGACTTCAATAAGGACGCCATATTGGCTCTTTCAGACTGACCGTATGTAACGAAGTAAGTGTGACTCAGTAGCAACATTTTGCACTTCTGCTTGCGAAGCTTTAAACACAAGTAAGCTAAAGTAATATTTAAGTGCAGCACTTCCTGCTTGAGTAGGATATTGCAGAACAGCTCATCCTCAGCACATCAGGCTCCTTCAGAACAAAAACACCTGAGTTCCTCTGGGACTGTGATAATCACATCCTTTCCTCTCCTGGCTCAGGAAGCAAATACCACCTAATTTCTCAGCCATTTATGCAAGTTAGGCAGCTGCTTTCACTTTTCATGTTTATATGCTCTTACCGGCTTTGGGAGTATTCTAAATTAAATTTGCAACGTCCAGCAGCAGACCTGTGACACTGTTTGGTCAGACTAGGTGTGGTGCGTAAACAATCAGATTTAACACCAGCTTATCTTCTCCAGAAGAGCAGACCACTATACTGCAAGCCTGCTCCTGCTGATGTCAGTAGGGCATCATTGGAAAGAGATGCCTCAGTCTTGTGGATACTGTAAGGGATGGTTACACATACACAGTTGTAATTACAGCATTGAAACTATACACCCTGTGTCTGTCAGTTAGCGTTGCTGTCACTATTACCCAGTCGCCTCTGTACTCCACTGACACAGCGAGGTGCAGCCACCAAACTGCACTCTACCATGGAAATTAACTATGTGGCTCAGAGAGATGTGTATAGTAACATACAAACTAAATGAAATTAATGGATGAAAGTTGAGGTATACTGCAGAAACAATCTATGTTCCCTGAGGTACTACAAGTTCAAGAGAATCCAATTACAGCTTGGTGGATGTCATCCAGAGTTACAGAGTGTTCTCGACGCCCTCCATGGGTCCTGCCTGTGGGCCCCTCACCACCAGAGCCACTGTAGGGTGCGAGGCTTGATGGATGGCCTGGCTGCAACACAATGGCTAATGTTACAAGTTGTCAGCCACTCAATAGGGGGGCGGTCTCAGGTGGCTGTAGGCAGCCTGTACAATGGCAGAGTGGCCCTTAAGTTTAAGAGTGGCGGCTCTCTGGAGACTGACTGTCTTTGATTATACAGAGAGAGCAGTGGAGAAGTCAGTGGCCTGTCAGCACCAAACTTCATCATCCTTGACTTCAGACTCTGCACTGTACACAGCACATGGCTGTCTGTGTGCCAGGTCATGTAAGTTTAGAAAAGTAAAAGTGGTTGATGTGCTATAAAGTTTGTGCTTTACAGGGAAAGTCAGCAGGGTAATTTTTACATTAAACACACGTGAAATAGATTGAGATTGAATGTCACTGCTTTTCAGTTTGTTGATATCACATGTATAAAGCAAAATATAAAATAAAAATACCATTGTTTTCATTATCAGTTAATCTGTAAAATGTATTCTTGATTCATTTCATTTTATTCTCATTCATTTTATTTTCATTTTTTCAGCAAATCATCTCAAGAGAAAAGGACAAACTACTGAATCTTTGAAAAATGACTTAAAAGATTAATTGATTATCAAAATAATTACTGATTCATTTTCTGACTAAGAGTTTCTGAGCTCTGATTACATCAACATATCTCTCAGCCTCATCATTTTGTTTCTGTTTTGCTTAAAGTGATCATTGGCTGCATTTTTTCAAAGAAACCACTTGGATACAAGGAGCCATTATTTGCTTGCTTTGTTATATTCAGATGTGTGTGTGTGTGTGTGTGTGTGTGTGTGTGTGTGTGTGTGTGTGTGTGTGTGTGTGTGTGTGTGTGTGTGTGTGCGTCTTTCAGTGGAGGGCAAACAGTTGAATGATGCAGTAGAAGGAAATACCTGATGCAGTTTTCAATAGTTTAGAACATCAAAGACTTGGTGTGAACACGGTGGAGACTCAGCCTCAGGACCAGTGGACACACCTGCTCTGGCTAAAGTCTCTCATTCTCTGCATTCTGCTTATAGAAACACTGACATACATGATGCTCAAATGTTTTCTTATTCATTATCTTAGAGGTTACACTGCAGGAATGTGAATCTACTCCCTGAACTTAAATGATAGTTTCAGATGAGTGATATGAATAGCTAATGTCTCCATAGTGCATATTAGAAGTTATTTTTTCTAAGATCATGTCACCATCGGCTAATTTTGATTTAATAGCACATAAAAGCACCATTCATCAGACCCAAAATATCCCCCACATTATAAATACTGAGAGCCTGAGTCAATATTGTAATATGTGGTTTTGTCAATATTGTCCAGCAGTGCCAGCAGAACTGCAATATGTCTGTGTCTGACATATTTAAGAGGAATTCCTTAATTTCACCAACGTGAAGGAGAGGACATTCATTCTCAGCATCACATTAACTTGTTTTAATCAGAGTTACTTTTGTATGCCAATAAAAACAAGGGTCAGAGCTGTCATCCAAGAAATACTTCAAATCTGAAATTCACAAGTAGTCAAGGCAGGCCCTGACAACGCCGGAGAGCGGGACCCAATCTGTTTAAAACCCCATTTGGACCTGTGCCTCATGTCTGGGTTAGTGTGGTGTCCCCTCACTCAGTAAAAGGCTGGGCTGACAGACAGACGTGTAAACAACCAGCTTTTATCTCTGAGAGAGACATGGCAACAAAGAGCCCAGCTGCTCGGCTATATTCCCCCACCTTCCCTCTGTTTTCCCCTTTTATCTTTCCCATCACCCCACCATGCTGAAGAGGAGACACGGGGGGATCTAGAGGTTTGCTTAAATCCTTCTCTTTCACAGCTTCTTCATTGGTATCCTACGGTTGTTTTCTGTCTGGCACAGCGGCTGAATGCTGCTGCAGAGAGCAGTGATATGAGTAATTTTCTTGATTTGTTGGAAAGAAATACAGACTTTTCCTCCTGAATCAGTAATAGCATAATTGCGACAGACATCACTTAGGATAATAATGGTTCCCTGAGCAGTGCAGTGCACTGTTTTCAAAGTGGACCGTATTGATCCAAATTATAGTATATGTAACTATCAGCACTAACCTGGAGCACCCTTCATTTTTAGCCACGCTGGTCACATGGCTCTAGAGATGGAAATATCTAGTTAAATATTTATTTATATATTTATGCAAAGGTAATGACATTCCAGGCAGCCTCAGCTGTACTCTGTATTTAGTGCTAAACAGCAAATGTTAGAGTGTCAGCACACCGATCTAGGAGAGTGAACGTGGTCAACATACAGATACATGTAGATTGTTTTATTGTAATTTTGCCGTCATAATTTGTATGTACTGTGATCTGATTTTTTTGTTGTTCTATTCACATCTATCATGTCTGTCCGTCCTGGGGGAGGGATCCCTCCTCTGCTGCTCTTCCTGAGTTTCTTCCATTTTTGTCCCTGTCACAGAAGCTATGGGGAGTATTCCTTAACTAAATCGAGGGTCTAAGGACAGAGGATGCTGTCTGCTGTGCAGATTATGAAGCTTCCTGAGACAAACGGTGAATTGACATTGGGCAATATGGATTAAACTGACTTGACTAACACGCTGACGTTAGCATTTAGCTCAAAGCATCTACATGCCTAAATACGGCCTCACAGAGCTGTTAGTGTGTCTGTAGACTCTTCTTCTTGTTTCAGTGACGAGGACCTATATTTATTACTGCTTGCCCTTGTTAAGGAAACACTCAACCTTAAACAAACTGCCATCTTTGTACAATGACCTCCAATACTACAAGAGGCAAAACTACCAACTGATTTAATTTTTAAAACGATGATGAGTTGGCAGGAAAATAAACCAATTTTCTGGTCTTTTAAACAAAATAATTCTCTTTCCGATGCAAAAGTTCATAGACAGATTAAGGCTGTACTCATGATGGCACATCGTTTCATTTTTAGTTTATCATGGTCACAAAATAATGATTGACATTAAGCCAATATTTTCTGATGATGGTCAGAAATGTTAATCAATGTTCTGTGACCACTGATAGCTCTGTCCCAATCAGCTCAGAGTGAAAGATGTAAATCCAGTTCCGGGGATGAGATGTGCAATTTGGTATGCGCCAACATGATTCCCTGACACTTACCTCCATCTTGTTGAGGGACACCCAGCAGTCTGAGGGGAAGTCCTGCAGCATGGGAACCAGGAACTGTAGGCAGCCGTCCCAGTGACACAGCAGCAGCATCATACCAATCAGGTTAAAGATCCGCATCACCGCACTGGCCAGGTCATAGGTCATATGGAAGATCTGGAACGAGACAATGAGACAAGGAGGGGTGGGGCTGAGACTCATGGAGATAAAGAATATGATATGGTAGAATATGGTTTTCATACGTTTGTTAAACACCAAATACTTTGAATTCATATCTCAGACTGGCTTCCCACTCGGTTCCACAGTCTCCTTTGGATTACACCAAGTTTGATTAACGAGTCTGGGAGACAGGTTCCCATCACTCCCAAATCAAACACAGCAGGAGCAGGCAAGACATTTGTTACACAGAGATACATGACATCAATCAGAGGCCCAAACACACACACAGAGGCCAGTCACACACACACAACACTCACGCATGCCTGCAGGCGCACTGATACACTAAAAACACAGACAGACACGCCAACACATACACACTCAAACACCCAGAGTGATGGACAGGGACCATCATGATCCTTAGCAACTGATCGTCTATGTCGTCTCAAACATCAATCATTCTCGGTCACTGGACAGTCACTTATAGGCCAATCATCTATCACCCGACTGACTTCAACAAACCACTCCTTGTTGGTGTTTAATAGTCTAATGGCTGCATTTAATACCTTATTAATCTTTAGAAGGTCTAAATCTGTATAATTACAATACTGTACAAGACATGTAGGAAGGCCAGATAGAGTCTACTATGAAGGAATGAGAAATGGGTCATTTGTTACTCAGTGCAGCTGAGGGAGAAGTGATACTCTGTGAGTATCAGCAATGAGGAATGAGACTGGACATGAATCACATGTGCTGATCTTTCTAAATGCCGCTTTAACCTTTCTGGGGTTTTCACTGTCAGTTTTTATCAATCAACAACTGACAAAATACAGTCATTTGTCATATCTTTTTCACTGTGGATGGAGGAGAGAAACTGTACTGTACACGCCTCTGTGTTGGCTAATGGAGATGTTCAGCACCACGGACAGCTTCAAGAAAGTTACAGGAACTAAAAGCAGCTTCGGGTTCAGATTCTTGGATTTTCCAAATAAACTATGACAGATAATTTGAAACTGGGCATTTCTTGTGTCAGTTTCTCACTCTCCACCACATCTCCCCTCTCATTCTCCACGCATGCCAAGTATTACTTCCCATCACGCACCACTGTGTGTGTGTGTGTGTGTGTGTGAGCATCACATCATATCTTCAGAAATCCAATTATCCAAAGGTCAAGTTAGCAGCCAAGCCCCACTGCGCTGCGCACCACTACAAAATGCCAACACCGGGCTGCCAATACTGGCATAAACGAAAAGTCGAGTGATCCCGTGACATCGTTGGACCTCCTGCCTCCCAGGCTGCTCTCCTTCATTTGAGAAAGGAGTCTGAGGAGAGGCTGAAGCAGGGCACCCCCAACAAAGTGCATCCCTGGCAGAGTAAATAAAAGCTCAGCAGCCAGGAAGGGCAGGACAGGGTCTTTGAGTTCAGTCTACAAGAAGCTGGGACTCTACCTGGCAACAGCACCCATATTCACAGTCTGCCAGTCAGGCCTCTGAGGACATGCCAGCTTATCTAACCTCCCTGATCCCTTTAAATGAACAATTACTGACATATATAATCGCAGTCAACAGCCCCCTAGTGCTGCATATTATCATCACCCTCTACCCCACCTGCTCTTCCTCTGGTGCCTTAATTGATTAACTGTGTTTGCCCTGTTAATAGGCTGCTTATTAGACCGCCTGATACCACCTGTGGGACTGCCAGGTCAGACAGGGAGACAGAGGGCTGTGTGTCGGGGGTAGTTGTGTGACAATAACAGTAATTAGAATGCAAAGTTTGTTAAAGCTCAAACATCCTGCTGACATTATACATTTCTCACCATGTGGCAGGTGAGAGCATTAATATCGAGCCTGCAGGCGGAGGAGAGCAGGCCGCTCGAAGCAGACAGAGAAGCAGATTGTTGGCTTGGTCCCGAGCCAACACCAACATATTGGAGGCAAATCAGTGACCTTTTATCACCGAGTAGATTGGGTGTTTCTTCCTCTGTGGCTGAGAGTTGTATGGTTAGCGTTAATATAATATTCACAGAGGCACAGTCATTAAAAGTATGCTCTTACCTCTTCCCATTGGTGAATGTAGCGTATTAATCTGGAGAGCCTCAACAGCCTCAGAAGACTTAGGATCTTGGTAAAGCGGACGATCCTCAGGGCGCGAGCAGTCTTGTACACCTCCGAGTCGATTCCTTTCTCCACTATGAGGAATATGTAATCCACTGGGATGGAGGAGATAAAGTCCACAATGAACCATGTTTTTAGATACTTCTTCTTAATGGTTTTAGGGTCCAAAATGATGTCTGAGTTGTCCTCGATGATGATTCCAGTGCGAAAGTTGAGCACCAGGTCCATGAGGAAGAAGGTGTCGGAGACCACATTGAAGATGATCCAGGGCGTAGTGGTCTCGTCCTTGAAGAAGGTGATGCCCACGGGGATGATGATCAGGTTGCCCACCATAAACAGCAGCATTGTGAAATCCCAGTAGAACCTAGCAGGCGTGTGTAGTTGTGGTGTTTACATGACAGTGTGTTAACATGGGTACAGGAGGGGAAAAAGGGGGGGGGAGGACAAAAATAGAGTCAGATAAGAAAAGAGAGCTGCTGTGGAAAGCCGACAGACACAAGAGACTTCCTAACTCAAGATGGAAAAGTGTGAACAAAGAGCAGGAGCTACACTCTGCCTGCCTGAACATGCAGAAGGCCACGAGAGAGAGACATGCTGCTGAACTTCCAGGACTCACATACTACAATTATTAGTCAATTTCTCCATGCACTTTATACACTTCTAATGCAACAAACGGATTCCTATGATTGTCTGTGCTCATGAAGTAAAAAAGAATGGCTGATGAAGATTTTCCTCTCTTAACCCAGCTGTTTTGCTGACATTGACTTTACTTACACTCAGCACACTGCTGTAAAAATAAAAACAGAAAACAATATTTGCAAAATCTAGTTTTTTCTTTTTTTCCTGACCTCTTTAAAAACCAATCTGTAGAAAAGAATTGAAACCAACATTTTTCCCTTTGCAAAAATAAGAGCTTGCACATTTGATGGTGACAAAATTAAAAAAAAACAACCACAAAACGCTGAAATATTTCATATTTTCTTTGATATATGCGCAAATGTTACATAGTCCAAATGTTATCTGTCATAGTGACATCACTTAATGTTTGGGGTAAATTATTCCTCCTATGAACAAAGTATTGTCAAACTCCAATAAGATCCAAGATGCAATGCAAATAAACTTGTTTAGGATTTGGGAGGGGTACTGCTACATGGAAAGTGTTATCAACACCACCACAAATACTACGTCCATTATATTTCATCACATTATATCTCTGAGACCCCAAACAGAAGTCATTTCCTGTGGCAAGCTAAATAAGTTTATACTCAGTTCTCATATAATTAGGAAAAGTCATGAGGTATTAAGCTGAGGTCTGCAGGGATCCAAGGAGAACAATAGGTTCCTTTTCTAACCCTGCATTTTCAGCAATTAACGACCTTCCGGTACACATGGTCGCCAAGAAGGTGACTGTCTGGCTACTTGCTGTCGGTAGTGATGTGGCACTTTGGTGACTGGGACAGACAGAGTAAAAGTAGTGAGGTTTGAGCCCGTCAGAGGAGGCTCTGCAGGACAGGTGCAGCGCTGAGTCATTACACTGCGACTTACGCAACAAGCTCTGACTCCTCCACTCCACGGCAACAACAATAGCCGCC
Organism: Chaetodon trifasciatus; assembly: GCA_037975065.1. Taxonomy (NCBI): domain Eukaryota; kingdom Metazoa; phylum Chordata; class Actinopteri; order Chaetodontiformes; family Chaetodontidae; genus Chaetodon; species Chaetodon trifasciatus. Next base: position 4,673,090 of record JBBMOE010000012.1, read on the forward strand.
CCGATTGTAATGTTTGAAGCAACTTTGCTGTTTTAACTTTACATTCATTAGCATGGGAATGACGGCGGGGCCGCTGCAGCCTCACACCGTGTGGGAGTTTGCATGGGAGCGGGACGTCTCCAAAGTGGCCTGTCGTCAGATTACATCTCTGCTGTTAAAAACATGTCTCAAGTTTAGCCTTTAGTGGCCTACTGACTGGGCGTTATTTGATACAAATGGGCCAAACATGAATGGGGGTGGGGGGCTGTGGAGGGTTAGCGCTCAAACGCGCGAGCCGACTCCAAATCAGACGGGAGCTGTCCACTCATTGAGGTGCTGAAAGCAAGAAGCCCAGCAAAGCGCAAAACCTACTGATTCTCTGACCCAAATGCAATTTAGCGACGTGGTATATGTCGGGGGGAGGGGGGTACAGGCAAGTCAAACCCGAGTCACGAGGAGCCTTCTTGGCTTGTAGGTACCTCTAAATATTTACAAGACAAAATAGCTGCTGGATGTCCAGCTGGGTTATCGGTGTTCGAGCCGTGACAAACAGAGCGCATCCGTCATTAAAATGCAGGATCCGGGGAGTCGTACAGGCGGATATGTCTCCAGTGAGCATGCTTGAGGTTTCGCACACTTGGCTCAAGGTGACATTCCATTACTGAGCGCATCGCGCGCACACACACGTAGCCCACATCCTGTCAGCACGGCTTTTGTCGCAGAGCATAGCTTATAGCCCACTACATTAACCACATCTTTGAGAATAATGGCATTTTAAACGAGCCCGAATTAGCGTCAGAGCGCTGTCCTCTTTGTTAACTGTGAACGCACTGTGTTAGCAGGCCGGCCTCGCTCAGCATCCCAGACAGCTACTGTATACATACAGACTGGAGCAGGATTTGTTTACAACCTTGAAAGGACACTCTTTGCTCAAGTCCTTTTGCCTGACAACAGGTTGTTTGGTGGATTCATGGCAGCACGTTGCAATGCATCGATTCAAAGCTCTACAGATTCAATCATAGGGGATGAAATGAAAAATCAGCAGCCTGTAGCCTTGAACAATAACCATGCATGTGTTTCCCGTGCAGGCGCAGCGGTTACTCACTATGAAGTGAGTTGTAGATGACAATGAGGACCCATACGGGCCCCTCATGACTTTCAACGTGCGACCAATGGCAGCCCCAGCTCTTACCTGAAATCGCTGTAAGGGTGGATAATCCAATTTCCAGCTGATTTTACCCTCTCCTGCTCTCTCTCCACTGCTTTTTGACTACCATACATGCGTAAGGAGAATTTGTTAACTCCAGGCTGCAGCATACTACTAAACTGCCGCTGCATGAAGCTGGCTTGGCTGCCCCGAGGCTCCACATCCTCGGCGGGCACGATTGGCGGTCCATCCTCCGGCTTCTGGAAAGTGACAGAGTTCCTGGGCTGCTGGGTCTGAGTCTGAGTCGGGCCGTGCAGCGAGGACGAGGCTTTCCGGCTTGGTGCGTTAGAGAAGGACACCTTGGAGTCCTTTTTCTCGGGGACACCGCTGGACACGGGGGTAGCGCCGGGGTTAGCGCTCTCTCCTCCGTGGCCCCCGGTCAGGGACCCGCCTGGTGTGATCGAGCCGTCCATGCTGGCGGTGGTCGAGTTACAAGCTCCTCGCTTGGCGCCCCCTCCGTCCTCGGCCCTTCCCGACCCTCCTGTCTGCTTCTCCTGCTTGGAGATGATTGAGCGCAGGCTCCCGGTACCCGAGTCCCTCCTGCATTCTCCGTTTTTGTTGCATTTCATGCTGGAAATTGGAGCGACGCTGTTGCAACCATCACCCGCTGTCGCGTTTAAAACCTCTACCGCGACCACTGATGCCGACGCCTCCGCCCCAGATGCTCTGCTGGTCTCGCCGCGCTCGGCAGCATCGCCCGGACGGGGTGTCTGAGTCTGGGTAGCTCTGGAGGCAGCAGTGGGCCGTGGAGCGGCGGGAGCGTCCTCTGTGTGCGTGTGGTAGGGCTCCTTGTTGGAGTTTCTCCTGGAACCCGAGGACGCGGCTCCCCCTCCTGGCGTAAAGTTCTTCATCCTGATACTGCCACCGCCTCCTCCACCTCCGCCGCTGCCGCTCCCCCCGGCTCGGCGCAACCGCGGATGCTGAAACTTGGACTCCTCTTCTCCGTCCTCCGTCTCGTCCATCACGACGTTGCTGGGCGCACCGGACTGCTTACCGCTTGGTGCGCCGAGAGAACCGGAGTCCAGACAGTTCTGGCTGCTGTTGCTTCTTGTGCATTTGGACGCGGCAGCCTTAGGTGCGCTGATGTGGCTGCATCCACTGCCGCCCACCGCCTTCTTTTTCATGGTGGCAGCAGACGCCGGTGAAACCTCATTCCTGTCCATGACATTGAGCATATCAAATTTTGCCTCCAATTATCTTTGGAGAAAGCCAATCAGGGATAGAGGCGAGATGGAGAAGAGAAGAGAGGGAGAGAGAAAGGAGAGAGGGACAGAGGGAGGGGTGGACGTGACTTCTTTGCAAACTACTGCGCTTTTACTTTCACTCGTCATTGTGTCAAAGATGCTCCAGCATTAAACTAATTGAGCCCTTTGACTGCGTCAAATATCATTAAACTATTAGCTTATGCTGCTCCTAATACAACTCAAGCTGCCTCCAGCTGAGGCCTCTCAGTCATGACCTAAATACTGAATTGCCTCGAGTAGCTCAATCCAAATGATCACACGGAAATTGATGCTTAACGTGTTGTCAATGACGTTGTATACTGACATCAAAAGTTTAATTACCACGTGCTAATGAAAACTCAAATGATGTCATGTTTAAGAAGGTGTTTTCAATGACAACCGCTTGAATCGATGCCACCCATAGTTGGTGTTTAGCGCTCCCTAGCGGCCATACGGGGGTGGCACACAGGACGCAAGACAAGTGTTCATATTAATGTGATTCCTCCACACACGCAGAGGTGTCAAACTTTGTCAAAGACACATGATCAGAAACTGGAATAGGTCTCCAGTTCAGGTCCATGTCTCTACAAGGGACACTTATTGTGGCACATGTCGCCTCAAACGTGCCTGATCCTTTGGGTGCTTGTGGCTGGGTTCATGCCCCTCAGGGAACACACTGTACCTTCCTCCTCTCACGAGCTACATTTTGGTTTCCAGGCACGTTTTGATTTCTGTCCCTTGGAGTCTGGACTTGCTGTTTTAGAGGCACAGATGACAAGAGTACAAACGGTGCCCGTGGGCACAGACAGGTACACAAATCAAGCAACTAATACTTGTCCTGTTTTGGTGCTTTGCATTCCTAGGACTTAGTTTCTAAAGGTGTGAGTATGAAAAACACAAAAGAAACACAGGGGAATCATCAATTACCTGTGCAGCCTCTTTCAACTGCTGACAACCCAAGATGCTGTGACATTCAGAGGCAGAGTCAGCTCGTGCGCAGTGCGTGCAGATACTACCTGTGACGGCAGAGGCACTGATGCAGTGTACACGTGGACAGAAGGATGGTTTCACATGCAGATTCAGCATCACTAATAGACTACTCTGTGTTTTGGCATATACATACTGGTTATACATGTGTGATGCTGTAGTAAATGCCTTCCTATTAGCATCTCTGCCTGAAGGAATATTATGCAACATAGCCTGAATGCATGTATGTGCCGATGGCCAAATCCACAGCTATAGAGCATCATACCTACACTCTGAGGATGTGGGCCATTACAATCAGGTGCTTTGTCACTTGAGAAGAGATAAAGTAGCTAGCCTATTTTCTTTGATCTAGATTTGGTTGAGTCTAATTTTGGTCACATGTAAAGGATAGCTTGGTTTTACACAAATACTCATGCAGACCTATGTAACAATAGCAAGATAACTACATAAACTGGTGCTAATTGCTGAATCATCCCTGCTATATAATGTTTTCCTGAAAATTGTAATAAAAAGTAAACTTCAAGTCTCTACTGAATCTTCTTGTCATAAATTTCTTACCTTTTGACATCAATGCTGGGAAGTCATAAACATAATTTCCCCCACCCTCCCTTCTTCCCTCTCCCTGTCATCCTCCCTGCACTTCATTAGTCAAAACTAAAGTGCATCAAGGTTCACTGTAATTTCCTGGTAGCGTGATGCAGCTGTGTGACGCTCTCAGATGGTTTTCAGCAAATGACAAGAGACCAAAAAGGTACAGCGACTCACTGAAATGGCAACACAAGTAAAAGAAGACAAGTGGGTAAGCAGTGAAACATGTTCCAGTACTGCATAGGAGTGTTAACTTATACAGGGGAGATTAAGTGGTGACCATATTTGTTAATAGTAGCCTAAGCCATTAAAACCAATAAAAGAGCTTTTTATATTTGCAGCATTGCAACTTTGGGACCATCTGGAAAATAAATTTCTTATTGCTATTTATTTGAATATGAAAACCAGACAGCTCACTGGTCCGATGACTCAGCGACCACCTGCTTGTTAATTACTGCAAAAAGTCTTGAGCTTGCTGTGAACGTCTGACACGTCCGTCTTTGTTGCCACTGAAATGCAAGACTGGCACGCTGCCTAGTTTCATGGATGACTTACTTGACTTAAAGTGCCTCCAAAAAGCATTCACCCCCATTGGAAGTTTTCATGCTTTTTTGTCCTGTCACTGTTCTTTAAGAGATGTTCAATGATTTGGAAGTTTTCTTGCACCGGTCCCCTGGCTTGTGCTTTTCACTGGGTTGTTGTTGCAGGTTTTGCCTCAATACTGACTCACTTCACCGTCCAGATGCAGGTGTATTTATACAATAAACTGGAACCTGCTGACTGATCTCCATTGCACTAATAATGTGACTTTTATGACCAATAGACCCTTTTCACAGCAGGCCTTTTCACTTGGTCAAAGCAGGAAAAGCACAGGTGTAAACAACAGTAGTGATTGTTCCATTCTGCTGTGTCCCAGTAAGCCACACCAATGAGTGAGCAGGCACGATACCAGAACCCTGGAACCAGCACACCTAAATGTGATGCAGACATCATTAAGATAATCAGTTCCACCTGTGCTTTTTCTGCTTTGATAAGTCAAATACCCCGTTTATACTTAGGGAAAACGCATATGTTTTCATGCAGTTTGGTCTCTCGTTCACACGCAAACAGAGTTTTTTTCACGGAAAACGATCACTTTTAAGAACTCCGGCCAAAGTGGAGATTTCTGAAAACGCCGGTTAAGTGTTGGCATGTAAACAGAGTTAAACGGCGTTTTAGGTTCCGAAACGTCACAACATGCGACTGAAAATGTCATGTGAGCGACCTGTGTTTACATTCGCGCCCATAGGTTTGGCATAGTTATGATGCGCTCGACGGCGTATTTATCCGGGTTCATGTAAACGACAACATTTTTGAAAATGATGTTGTGTGCACGATGTTATTTTTGAAAACGGAGGAACTAAAATATCTTTTCCAAAATACCCTGCTACGTGTAAATGTAGGGAAAATGTCTGCTGTGAAATGGGCACCAGTGAGGATTTAGGTGTGTCCTTTAAAGGGGGTGAATACTTACACAAACAAGTATTTTATTATTATTTAGATATCTTAATATCTTTACTTTCACTTCTGTTGATCAGTGTCAAAAAAGCCACATTAAACCTGCTCTGATCCAATGCTGTGAGGCAAAAGAAGAATGAAAACTTCCAAGGCTGTGAGTTGGGATAGATTGTCAATCAGATGACTACATAATCATTTAAAGGTTCAAAACGTACATAAAGCAGGGTCAGTTTGTAAAAACATGGTCAACATGTGTTCATGATCTGCAGACATTAAAGCAATGTAAGCCTCAATAGAGATAAAAGCAGGCAAGAAAAACTCCTGTCTCTCTCCTAATTAAACTTAACATGAAAGCATTGCTAAATGTGCATAATTAAATAGTTAAATAGTTAATAACATTCTGAAACTGCACATTATCAGCAGAAAACTCCAAATCTGTTTAAGTACTTTATTGTAACTGTACGAAAAATCAGTAAATAAAATAATACACTTGTCTTGTGAAACACATTTGGTCAGTTCCATAGAGGTAAGATGATCCCATGCCGGTTTCGTCTGTGTCTTCTCTCCTTTTACGTTGCTCACTTTGTGTCTTGGGCAAGGGTTCAATAAATAAGTGGGTTAGTGATTCTTTGTTTCACTTGAGGAATAAAAATCTGTCCACTGTTGAGCTGCATGGATCTTTACCTTGTTGAGATACACCAAGTACACCAGATCAAGCTCTAATAAAAAGAAAAAAAAGTCCCAAAAGACTCATTCAATGCAAAAATGTGAAAAATCTTTTTTTTCAGTAGTTTAACCAAATTCACATTCTCCTCAACATCAGACAGAATTTTGTGCAAAATAAAAAAAGGTGCAAATAAATAAAAACCTGATGCATACACTCAGCGTCCCTTCCACAAGGTTTTAGTTTGACCCAGCAGCTGTGCAGTGGCCGACAGCTCAAAATGAATTCTCTATCTACACATCTTTGTACTCTGCACCACCACAGGAAATGTCTTTTTTAAAAAGAGCATTTTGTCTTAAATATAAAATGTGTCCCCACCTCGTGGCAGAGACATGTCTCCATCAAAAAGTAGTCCACTCTGGCTCAAACTCTGCTTCCGTTCTGGTTACAATGCCAATATTATTATTATCATTACTACTATTCACAGCCTTTCTGGATCCTCCTTCATCACTGCCCGGTCCCACCTCCTCAAATACTCGGCAACGATAGCAGCAGGAGCTGGACCCAGCGTCCGATCAGCACAGGGGGAGGAATGACGACTGACAGTCTGTAACAGATTCAGAGTTCACCTCAACTCATATCGTCCCCTTGAATTGAGACGGAAGACTGTCCTGGTCTCAGCTGTGGAGAGGAGCCGTTGGGTCTCGTTTGACGCATGTTGTGAGGTTTTCAGATGGGATGTGGTGACAATGGTGAAAATCTATGAGTTGCTGGCAGCATTCTCATTACTAGGTGAGCTGGGAGAGGAAGAGGATGAGGAAGAGGGAGAGAAGTTCATCCCTGATAGCCCGGGTGGGTCTGTGGCTGTGTTCTCTCCACTAAGACTCTTCCTGCACACAGGACATGTATCGTGCTGTTGGAAAGAAGGATGAACGAGACTTGAGTAGAAACTACTTTCAGTACAGTAACAAAGCTCAAAGGACTGATCAGCCCCATCAGAGTCATTCAATACCTGCCAGTCAACAACCACAACAGCACTATGCACACTCACTAAAGCCAAACCAGTTCACATATGACTGAACAGATTAACAGTCATCTGCTTCCAGACCTCTGATTTGCCACCCAAATTGAAGATTAGTTCAACAATTCATATACATCTGGTGTGCTCATCCATCCCTGAGCCCATCCGCTACGGTCTGACCACAAATTACCCTGTGGGCACAGCGTCAGACCGTCAGCTTGTCTCCAGGATTTAATGGAGATGAATACTCTGGTGAGCGTGCAAAAACTCCTTCAGGCGTTTGGTGAGAGGTTTCAAGACATGAAAAGTAAACAAAGGAACTTAATATATTAGCTAGGATGTTTAATGTGGAACAGCTGATGAACCTCCAACATGAAATTATTGAGTGACTGTCACTAATCACTAAGCGCCATATTTAAAGGATATTTCATGTTATCTTCAACACACAACAATAACGGACAGACTATAGAATTAAGCCAAATAATGAGGAAATAACTGAAGAAAAGTGTAAAACGAGCACATTGCATGGATTTAGAGCAAAACATTTCCTGTGAATACTGCATCAAAGATGAGATTTTTATACAATCCTCCATCTGTATTATGTATTTTTAACTTTTTAACTGTCACAGACACTTAATAGGCTTCTTTTTTTGACAAATTTAGACGCTTGACCATTGTTCTATATATACACACCAATGAAATACCATGATCTAATATCAAGCTTACAGATCTGTTTGGGACATCCTTGATAGATATACATACCTGTTCCAGCCATGGTACTATACAGTCATTGTGAAACAAATGATTGCACGGCAGTTGTCTAACCCTCTCCTGAACACTGTAGTCTTCTTTGCACACAGGACACTCTAAACCAGCACCTGCACAAACAAAAAGAGACCCGCTGTCACATGCGTTGTGAGGTTAAATTGGGGCATGTCACAAGCGCTAAACACAACATGATTTAAGTTAAAATATCAGCGAATCTGTATGTAGGAATGTTCCCACATCACTCTGTGATGTTAAAAACTACAAAGAAAATATAATTTCATGACATTTCAAGCAGTGAAAGTTTGAAAATCATGACCCATCCCTATTTATAATAGAGAAAACACTGTTATTGAGCTGGTTGAAAGGCTTATCCAAAGGGTTTATTTTATATGAGGTGTCCTGATAAGGTTGCAATGACATCTGTGAAGCCAGTACAAAGCACAACACTGATCACAAGGGACGAGAACCTTCTGTTCTGACAGACAGCTTAAAAAAAGAGGCAGAGAGATAAGAGAGATGTTCGAGACTTACCCACATGTTCCTCTGTGATAGATATGGTGGGTAAACTCTTTATTCTTTCTCTGTCTGCAGGAGGAGGACCCGTGTTTTCAAATTGGTTCAATAACTACAAGTGAAAGAGAGCAGAATCCCTATAAACAGCTGTGAGATCATCTGCATGAGAGCAAGGTTGATCTGCAAACGACGACTTTCAGACATTCTCCTTCAACATATCACTCATCTATATGCCTGATTTAGTTCTTCACAAAGTTTGAGTTGACAGCTACAGAGGTGCAATCTGGACAAAAGGTGCCGTTTAGTGCCAACAAAGTACCTTCCATAGATACTCAGTCAATAATCAATTCTTCAAAAAAGTCTCAAATACGGCCATTAAAGGATTAACTCATGTAGGCAGAACCAGCCTGGGGGGAGGTGGAATAGCAGAGTCCTTGACTTGCTCTGAGTTGTTGTCTGATTTGACTGCAGTAACAACACCACTGACTTCCTGCAGGGACAGTGTGAGTCTTTTCTTCTCTAAATACCTTGAATTCTGTTCATTTAATGTAAATAACATATAAAACGACTGTTAAAACAAATCTGTGTATTTCCACGCCGTTGTTATACGGCATTGGGACATAAAGCCATGCTTCTTTATGCCTCCAGTTGCATACCTGACGTGGATGCATTGCCACTGCCACTTTATTACTGCATCATGGTAAAAGCACAGATGACGGATTGGTCTACAGCGAAGTGTCCACTAGTCAAGCATTCTGTGAAACCCCCTCATCCTGACATCTACATATTGCTATAAAACAAACCATTCAAACACATTGGGGTCTATTGAAAAGGTTCTCGGGACATTGATGTGCAGTTTTTCCTCCTCTGTCATGTAACAAAGTAACACTTTGATACCTGTGTAATGATCGCATCAAGTCCATTGGCACCCCAGGCGTAGTCCATTGGATTGGAATGAAGCATACCCCTGAAAGACAAGAACAAAGAAGACCAGAAGTTAACACATTAAGCATCATTTCACTCAGTGACATGAAACAAGTAAACAAGCGCCACAGTTTCTTCTTCTTACCATGGTCCCATCCCGATATTTGGCATGGCTGTAGGTGCTATGATCCCATTTACTAGCTGTTGGATAATTCTGCATCGGAGAAAAAACAGCAAAAAGCACTTTCAATAACCATTTGTTGAACCACACTGAGAAATTCAACTTGTCTTCTTATGTAAACTGCACAAATGGAAAGTGTAAGTATATATTAAGACTTTCATGGTCACAAAAATATATTAATACTTAACACACATAATACTAGATAGAATACCAGCTAGAAGGGGTGTGCAATATCATCGTTCACAGGAAGTTTAGTAAAATTTTTAATGTGATAAAAAAAATATCAGTGAGATAACGCCAATATTCTGAATTGTTAACATAATGACGTAATACTGTAACGCACAGCAACAAGCATGGATGAAAAGCCGAAGTACCACTGGCTCTGCTGATTTCTGCAGGAATCACAGGAATCATGGAATTTGATAGCAAAAGCAGAGCCAACTGTAAAAAGTGGAATATCGCTTACAAAATGTGTGTGCAATTTATAAAAAACAGGGTTTTTTTCTGCCATTATACTGCAACTACTATACCATGAAGTTTTTTCACAGCAGACACTCTTTCTATGACAAAATGTGCTTCAATCGTAAAACACACAATTGAGAAAAATCAAAACAGAAAACAGAGAATTTGGGGAAAATTCAAATGAATTTCATTGCCCACCCCTACTAGATGGGCATCGCAGATCATGTTATTTTTACTGGAAGTGTTGATCAAGTTCTACATTATGTTCAGATGTATCTAAACACATCATGTCATCATATTTTAAATGTTGTAATATAGTCTATTTTTGTTGTACTATGTATTTTCTAGCATAAACATGCAAAGTAGATAATACTCTCACAAACAAAGTTCATTTTTTACCTCTAGCCTCTTGTGTCCCACAATAACCTTGCACACACACTCTACTGCTGAAAATGTCTCACCCCTCTAATGTTGGCACTCCTTCATGGCGCGTACCCGGTCGTCGAGGGACGTGTCTCCCCCGTGGCTGTCGCGCACTGTATCGCTGCCGTGATGCCATTTCTCGTTCTCTCCTGTTTTCTGTCTCTCGGTTGTCCTCTGCTGGCAGCCGTGTTCGAAGGTCGAAGTTTTCATCAAAAATCCCGAGGGCAAACGGACCGTACCCAGAGGGGAATGTGAATAAATGTTGGTGATCCATGTTCTAGTAGAAAAGACGGAGGCAATGTCAAATCATGGTGCAATGGTGCAAAATGTTTTCCTGAACCTGCTGATTTAACAAGTCACACTGACCTCAAAGGCTGGGCGGTTCTGATCAGCGGAGGAGGACGTGGATGCGGAGCCATTTTCAGCACTGCATGAACACAATGATAAAGAAAGACTCAGAAATCCACTTGAACATCAAATGAATCAAATTCATGAGACACACGATAATCCTCCATACCTTCTTTCTTCAGGTAGTTCCTCAATGAAGCCAGATTCACAGCGTGGACAGGTGTAGTCCTACAGTGAAAATACAAATGTGAATACATAGTGTGCATAGACCATAACTAACACACACACAGCTGTCTATCTATTTGGTGCACCAAGCTAAAACTAATGCAGCCTAATTCAACAGCTCAGCAGAAAAATCCTGCCCTCATGAGGGTTGTTAGGTTCAGTTAAGAGTGTCGTTATTCGTTTATGGCATTTATTCAGCTTTATGACCATTTTGGAGGCTGTGTGCTGTTGTTAAACTGTACTGTGTGGTGAGGTGTTTCTAATATTTAGTATACCATCACTGATATAAATGGGGTGGCCAAGTAGTAGAGATTCAACAATTAATCAATTAGTTGTCAACCATGAAAATAACCGGAAACTACTCTGATAATCCAGTAATCAGCTGTTTGATTTTTAAAGAAAAAACAAGTCAAAATTGTCCCCTTCAAGCTACTTCAACGTGACTATACTCTGGTTTCTTCACTCCTCTACAACAGTAATCTGAACATCTTTGGGTTGTAGGCAAAACAAGATATTTGAGGACGTCATCGTGGGCTTTGGGGAAACAATGATCACCCTTTTCACCGTTTTCTAACATTTTATAAACCAAAGGACTAATCGCTTAATCTCGAAAATAATGAAAATAATGTTAGCTGCAGCCCTACAAAAGAGTGGAAATGCGATACAATTCAGCAGCCCCACTCACTGCAGCCTCCATATATAACACACTGTCAGCACTTCCAATCAGTACGTATGATCTCCTGATAGGACGCTGTCACACAGGCAAGCAGCTGGCTGACTGTCAATAAAGTAACGGTGACTGTAACATTCAAGAAGCTTCCCGTGAATGGCTCCAAACAGACTGCTGTGGCAGGAACGCGGCCTGTTGCCACAGCAGCAGTGTGAAGTTAGCTGACTGACACTGTGTCAAAGTTTGACTGCTCTTTGCGGCACAACAATACGTTATCGCCTAGCCTTATGGGAAAGAAATATCCATGTAGAAATTCCATATTTGCTGAACGAAAATCATTCCGTAAAATCCGTAGCCTGCTGATTGGCCCCTGACGGAATCGAAATCTGACTAAAAAAAACGTTGAACCGAATTACGCCTTCTTCTGTTAGCTTGCTTGCTAACGTTGAACCGCTGAGACCTGTCAAGCTGTGAGGATGGGCTCTATCTAGATCCTGTTCATTCTACCGCCATATAGCTGAAATTACATGCCTAAAACACAAGACCAAAGCATGAGCGTACCAGCCAACTTAATTACTACCACTTGACTGTCACTCTGGACCGTTGTTGCCTATGGGGCTAGCTAGTTAGCGAAGCTAAAGAAGCAGCAATGAGTCGACGTGACTGGGGTATGCGCAAAAACATACACACACACACACACACATACAAACACACAAGCCTAACACTAATTTCTCATTCTTCAAGTAGGCAAATATGTCTCTTAAGTCCTTACCGGTAAACGCGGACTAATCTCTGCTGAACACCGGTGACAAAAAAACCGGCAGGGCCGTGGGGGAGCTTCAGCCATCTCTAACCAAGAGACCACTTCAGTTATGTGGACGGGTAGCAATAAGGGACAAAACAAGCCTGACTTTCGCAATAGGAAAGACACGAGAAAACGGAAACACTCGAGCAGCAACGCAACGATACTTGTCAGCTAGTAAAAATTACCACGAAAATGACTTCCTGTTTAATATTTTCACTCAATAAAAGCAAGAAAACGTGCCTTAGAGCGGCATGTGCTTTTATTTCTATTCAATCATTTATCACATAATAGTTAAAGTTAATGATTTACATTAAAATGCATCTTCATTATGCTTGTAATTTTGAACTGTCTACAGTTCTCTTAGACCTAAGCGCAGCATCTGATACAATTGACCATGACATCTTTATTATCATCTTAAACAGTTGGTTAGTCTTTCTGAAGCTACTTTGGTCCATTGCTGTTCTCATTACAGATGCTGCCTCTTGGTGACATAATTAGAGAGCTGAACAGAAAGATGCAACCAAATGAAGCTGCAGCTCTATACTCCATAGCTAACTTTGGCAATAAATACATGGATGACAAATACTTTCTTGAAGTTAAATGAGGACAAGACTGAAATCCTACTACTGGACACTTGAACAAAAATAGAAATTCTGATGAACAATCAGGGCAAATTAACTCCCTGGGTTAAGGTTACAAGTGTTATCCTCCTCCTTGCATACAAAGCCCTTAATGGGCTGTAAACATCGCCCAAAATTTTAAGATGATAGTATAAATCTATGCCTTTTAATTTTATTTCATTTTAAGAGTAACAGTAATCACTGTGGAAGTAATGTCAGTGCCAACATATAGATGACAAGTGGACGAGAATCCTCCAAGAGGATTTGTGATACAATATCTGTATCACAGATATTGGCACTTTTTGGCATACTGGCCAGATTTTTGGTTTGTTTGGGGTTTTTTTCACTCCTGGGTGGAGGGTACCCAGGCCTTATTTATTTACATTATGTTATTACATTTATATTTAGATTCTAATGCTTTTGGATCATCTGTAAATTTGTGGTTGGTAGCTGTTGTTTATAGCTTGCCATTTGTCTTTTTCCCCTTGTTTATAGCATGAATGCGAGCTGCAGATGCCACAAAGAAAACATTAAACAATCTTCACAGTTGTATGGTGATGAGATAATTTAAATCTCCAATCTTTGAGGGGAGAGGGAGCTGTCCATGTTAGTTTTAATACAATTAAAACATTTATTTCTTTCACCGTTGATTTCAGAGCCTCCAAAGTTAACTGTGACTTGGTTTAAGATGAGAAATGTAAGGAGCCACACTGAAACAGGTGGTGCAGAAAAGCAGCCAGTAATCATACTGGGCTTTTTGACAAGGGCCATTTTTTGAGTAGATGATAACAGACAGAATGACAGCAGCAAGGTAAGTTGACTGACCAGAATTGTTAAGGCTGGTACAGGCGGATAATTATTTGGTTTTGTGTAGAATGCAGTGTAAAATTAGATCATAGTTTATGGGAAGAGATAATGCTTTTATTCTGGATAAACTACAACCGGAAGTTTTGTTCTTAATTTTGCCAGCGGATTCAGCTACTGCTAAAGCAGCTACGCTACTACGGTAACAACTAAAGGCCTTCTTGCAGTCTGTTAGCGTTGTTTTCGAAATATATTTTCCATCCTGATACTACCATGGAGTCTGGCGATGCAGGTGAATTTTAAATGTGAATTTTACTGGCATGCTCAATCTAGATATGTAAGTTAGCAGCTGGCCTTAAGAAACACAGTTAGCCAGGATAGCTGTTAACGTTACTTAGCTAGCTTTTGTAGCTCCTGCACAGCGAGTTAGCTCGCGTAACCGGTGTACAACGTTAGCTAGCGGTTAGCTGTCGGGTAAGGTAAACTAAGTAGTTATTATCAAACAAGACATTTAGCATCATTCGTACTTAACGTTACAAATTCCTCTCTCCAGAGGTATGCAACCTGTAATATCCACATTTAACAACATGTATGTCGCCTTTCGCCCCAGTTCAAAGTCAGAAAGTTAAAAGTTGTTTTTGTTTTGTTTAGAGAGGTTCTTTTGTTTGCTGGTGTGCAATGCAAAGTTGGAATATTAAATATAAATGTAGCATATTTATCTGAGTTTAAGTTGAATCTCAGAAATATCAAAGAACTGGGTCAAATTTTATAGGACACATATTAGAAAATGTTATTTTTGCTACTTCAGTTTCCAGTTCTAATGCTGTATAACATGCTCATTGCTCTCACATTGCATTTTTGCCTTGTATCTTTTTTTAGGGCGAGGAGGATGGAAGTCCAAGCCCGTCCAGCCACAGAAAAACAAGATGAACATGAATATTCTCCATCAAGAGAAGCTGATTGCTCAGAAGAAGAAGGAGATTGAAGCCAGAATGGCAGAACAAGCCAAAATGAACGTACAAACCACGAGCAAACCCCTGCTTCCAAGGTAGAGACACACTGATGGACCTGCTAATACTGCACAGACACAGGAAGTTCAACACGAGGGAATGATTTTACTTTTTTAAGTATAGTGATGCCTGGAGTTGTCATTCAGAATTGCTATGTGTGAATGTTTTCTTGACACCCAACATTGACCTAAAATCATAACAAATATTTTGTCTGTTCTGGTCACAGTAGCTCTCCCAGTCTTCAAGGCGCTTCCTCAAACAAGTTTGCAAATGATGGCAGCTTCTTACAGCAGTTCATGAAGATGCAGAAGGAGAAATCAAACAATGTGTCCGGTTAGTACATTGATCTGCACAGTTTTGACTAGTAGGCTACAGTCATGGTCTTGTCATTTCCTTATCAATTGTAATACATTATAAATCACCACAGGGCTGTCAAAATTTGCCCCAGAAAGAAATTGTAATTCACGCAATTAACTCTTGATTCTGTTTTTTTTTTTAATGCAATATTAGTTAAGTAATTCAAATTTAAAATATTTGTTGACAGCCCTATATCACTGTGATGTTGTCCAGTGAAACTTAACACAACAGGAACGCTGGAATACAGAATAATAGTTGTGACCTTGTCATTTTGGCTCATGGAAAAACAGATAAAGATGCTGCATTTTGTCTACAATAAGCTGTACAGTTTGTGGGAGGTGCAGGTTTTTGAAAGCGAGCATCCCTACCCAAGGAGACTAGTCTAGAATAGGGACCAACAGTAACTCTTACATGAAGGCCAGTAGTAGATTTTTAGAAATGCGTCATGTGTTTTGTACTCTTTCTAGGTTCCAGCAGTGATACCAAAACTCCCTCAATGTCATCACCAGGAGGAAACACACTGCAAAAAAAGAGCATTCTTGTTGGCAAGCGCCCTGGCCTTGGAGTCAGTAGCATGCTCAGTCAGTTCAAGAACTACTCACAGACCAAGAAGAATCCTGTCCTCAGCCAGAGGCCGAATGTGTTTTGCTCTCCAAATGGTGACGATGAGGAAGAAGAGGATGATTACCCCGGATTCTTAGAGATGAAAGGTAATTCAAGGCCTGTGTTTTTCAGTGTATCTCTGGACAACTCCATGGCTTGGACATTTCAGTGCATCTTCTGCCTGCTCCAGTGGCACAGTTGCCTTGTGACTGACATGTTGTCATAGGTGCCCGTAGAGTAAATGTACTCATAGCCTGCTTAAAGTCTCTCCCCCAGAGGATTCAGACACCAGACTCATTATTGACAAGATGGCCTCTTTTGTGGCGGAGGGAGGACGTGAGCTGGAGGAAAGGGCCAAGGAGGACTACAGGGACAACCCTGTTTTCTCGTAAGTATAAAGGATAATGCGTCTCATTTAGATTTATTTACACGCACTGTATTTTCAAACTCATCTGATTTCAACTGTTATCTTGCCTTTCAGATTTTTATATGATAAGAGCAGCATGGATCATCACTACTACCAGAAAAGAGTTGCAGATTTTAGAAAGACTTTGCTAAGACCTGAGAATACATCAGATAATGGTAAGACTACCTCTCCGTACACTATATTTGTATTGTGTTATTGACGAAAGTGTTCAGCTGCATTTTAAAAAAGATACTGGCTTGCAGGACCACACCATCATGCAAAAATAATTTCGTAGGCTGTGCATGTACAGATCATGGCTTCTTCAGTTTCTCTCATAGTCTCTTGTGTTTTAATAAACCATATTTGTGTTTGGTTTAAACTTTGAAAGCTACAAATAGAGTACTGCCTCATTTTTTTAACCTTAGCCAAATTATTGTGATGTACACTGTTTTGTCCATATTGCTCACTCCAAAGTTGTGCCTAATTGTTAGACCTTATTAAGATTTTTAAAGCTGGAATAAAGATTCTACTTGTAATTATGCACAAGATTATACAGGCAGGTAGAGCCTCTCTGGGCTTTATATGGTCTTCATTTGTTAAAATAAAAGTTTCGCATCCATACAGTTCCCCATTCACCACCCCTGTCCCCCCTTGCTCCTCCTCCCTCCTTCCTCTTCTTATCCCCTATTGGCTCTAGACTGGTGGTGTGTGAGGGCCAGTTGAGTACGGTACAGTAGTAGAGTGTGAATTGAGTCCCAGTACTGATAGGCTGCTTAAAGTCTCCCCCCCAGTGGACGCAGAAACCCAGCAAGTGGCTGAGAAGCTGGCCAGGTTTGTGGCGGAGGGTGGTCCCGAGGTGGAAGCCATCGCTGCAGAGCGCCACCGAGACAACCCTGCCTTCAGGTCAGTCACTGTATGCCTGACTGTAACTTTTCTAATCTTTACACTTTTTGCTGTGATTGACCTCTTGCAAAATATCTGCTGTCCATTCTTCAGTTTTTTAAGTGACCACCAAAGTCCAGCCCACCGCTTCTACAAAGAGAAAGTACAGGAGTATCGTGCTGCGTCCTCTCAGAGCTCTTCGCTTCCAGCAGCAGAGTCCGGGACAGACCTTCTGCGACCAGCTGCGCCGCCATTACCAGGAATCCCTCCACCGCTGAACTTCACTTCTCTACCCCTTATTCAGGAGACAGAAACTCCACCTGTTAAACGGAAGAGGAAGAGTAGATGGGGGTCTGAGGATGACAAAGTGGAGTTGCCCATTCCTCCCATCGTTGTTCCTCAGGAAATTAACGTTCCAGATCCTAACGCACCCACACTCTCTGGTACATGAACTTGTGTTTTGCATGCAGTAAATATGTGCACATATGCATTTTGTTGTTTACCTAATACCTGAAGTTGGTGTAGCCCTTTTAGAAGGCAGTGGCAACATGATCTTGCAGCTGACACCATTGTGTAATATTTTCCAACCCATAAATGGTAGTAATTAGAATAAGCATTTTTGGAGTCATAAAAGATGCTGTGACTGTGAGATACCTCTATCGTTATATATGTAGATAAAGTTGCACCAGGTATTGCTTTTTAAATAAGTTTGTGGTTATGTGTGTCTCAGCCCAGGAGCTAAGGGGTCTCGGTTATAAGAAGGGAAAGCCTCTTGGTCTGGTAGGAGTGACAGAACTATCTGACGACCAGAAAAGACAACTCAAAGAACAACAAGAGGTATGAATATGCCAAATAAATGTATTTATTAAGAGAAAATTGCACCTAAATTCCACCCACCCCAAAAATGATTTCTTTCACTGTCTTTCATCACACCACAGATTCAGGATTATTAATCCTCTAATCCAGTATCATCACATGTGTTGCTCACTCTATGTGTGTGATGTTTTTCTTATGCCCCCTGTAGATGCAAGAGATGTATGACCTGATCATGAAGCACAAGCGTGCAATGGCAGAGATGCAGGTGATGTGGGAGAAGGCCATAAGAGACCACCAACATGAATACGACAGTGATGAAGAGGTGGACCAGCAGGCGGGCACCTGGGAGCATCGTCTCCGAAAGATGGAAATGGAGAAGACCCGTGGTAAGGCTGACCATCAGTGTGGAAAAATCTTCTTGCTCCTGCAATACAAGCAGCTCTTGATGCTTGATAATCAGTTCTTAACAAGGAAAAGTGATCGACGGTTCCTGTACTTTTCCAGAGTGGGCTGAATCTCTGACAGAAATGGGTAAAGGGAAACACTTTATCGGCGACTTCCTGCCCCCCGAGGAGCTGGAGAAGTTCATGGAGACCTTCAAGGCACTCAAGGTCAGTTTTCCTCTGAATTCTCTTGTTTTCAAGCCTAATAGGGAAGAATCTTGCTGTTGCGCAACCACTAGGATTGCCCTTATCCATTAATCTCATCTTCAGAGAAGGAGGAACCACAACTAAAGTCAGTAAGAGTTTTACAGACATTCCACAGATCAGTGAATGTTTGCAGGGAGTAACTTTAAGAGGTGTATTGAGTACAGGGAAAATAAGCAATTTCACCTATTCCTTCCAAGACCTCTTCAGGGTACTGTAAAACTTGTTTTATACATCTTTAGTGTAATTTGTAGTGACTATTAGCCGTTAATGTGCTTTTTTCCAGAGGAAGGCCATGCACAGTTTAGTAGAACCAGGGTCAGTTGGAAATGTCTGTAAACAGGATTGTAATCATCCATCCATGCCTCTGTTTTCAAGCTGCTTATCCAGGTCAGGGGCACTGTGGCAGCAGCCAGCAGAGCAACCCAGACGTCCCTTTTCCCTACAAATTCCTCCATCTCCTCCTGAGGGATCTCCAGGAGGAGACTGTAATTGCCACTTGGTTATTTGAAAGTCTGTTAAATTCAATTTGGCACTGTTGTGCAAACCACATGTTTTATCCCTTTTAAAGTGAAGCAGCACAGCCAAAGTCTTGTTATTGGACAGTCAGCAGTCACATAAGACCAGAGATGTAACTGTTGAATGCCACACAGTATAGCACAGCTGTATTTAGTGAAGACCACCATTGTGGAGTAGTGTGGAAATGCACCAACTTTGCTGCACTGAACAGATTCAGATGACCAGTATTGTTCATTCTTTTCCAGTTAAATCAACTAAATAATCGAAGAAAATCTAGCGTAATCTACAATAAATGAGTAATCAGTCATCACCCCACCCTCCTCCTCCATCAGCTGTGGTCTGTGCGTGTAACCAGACCAGTCTTATCTTGTCCTAGTCTACATTAGCCAGCACTCAGCAGCTGTCAAGCAGTGTCTCTGTCCTTCTGCTCCGCCACGTCCTCCCCGAAATGATCCAACACTTAAGTGTATATATATTAAGTGTATAATTCACACCTTTAGTCTTCTTGACTTGCAGGAGGGACGGGACCCAGACTACTCAGAATACAAAGAGTTTAAGTTGACCGTGGAGAATCTTGGTTTCCGAATGCTTTTGAAAATGGGCTGGAAGGAGGGTGACGGCCTCGGCAGTGACGGACAGGGAATCAAGGCCCCTGTCAACAAGTGAGTACATCTTCAGTACATTTCCCTTTCATTGAGCATTCACGCAAAAATGTCTGTGAAAAAGTCTTTTAATTGTTTTGCTTCATCTGGATAGACAAAGTGACATGAAAAGGACCAATTTTGACTGTCTCTCTGTCCCACTCTAGGGGAACGACCGCCATGAACGGAGCAGGGTTTGGAGTTGACCGTCCAGCCGTACTCACAAAAAGCGACGATGAATATGATGCTTTTAGAAAGAGGATGATGCTTGCATACCGCTTCAGGCCCAACCCCCTGGTAACGTGTTTTATATTGTTCACTGTTGTGACAGTGTTCTGTGAATTTGCGCCAATTTATTGTGACATGTTCACATTAGCTCGTGTGTGATAGCATTTATGAACCCATACTCATTGTTTCCTTCGCCATAATTTAATTGAATCCAGTGTTTCTTTTTTGTTTCCACAGAATAATCCACGGAGACCATATTACTGATGTTGAGGACTGTTTCTGGTTATGCTTGTTCGTGTTTATCATACGGTAACTTAAAAGCGGTTTGCTGCAGCTGCCACAGCTCTGCTCGGTGGTGAAATGGACACTGTTGCACAATAGAAGTGTGTGTATGGAGACTAGTAGAAAGATTGGTAGACTCTCCATTATGTTTGAGGTTTCATTTGGATTTTTAAAAAATCCAAAATGTTTTTTTAAATAACAGATTACCTGTTTTGTCACACGTTAAGTCAACTAAAGATATATAAGACCTACATTGCCTGACTTCCATAATGATTTCACTCCTCAGCGTCACAGCATAATCTTCTGTATAATTCTTGCATTGAATAATTTTCCTCACTACACTATACTATAACTCATTTTGGCTTCTTTTCATTATATTCAGTGTTTTTCAGTGTTCACAATAAAAAAAGGCCATTACTGAAATGTGCGGTTGTCACAGTCTTATATCTCCTGTACTTAAAATGTGTATTTACTGTTTATTAGGAAATAAGTAGGAGCTAAGATAAACTGACCTTGTTTATGGTACACCGTGTGCTGAGTGCAGATATTCAGCCAATCATGTTGATAACTGCCATCAGTATTCATTTCTCTATGGCTCTGGATAGCAGTGGGTCATTGAGTAGAGTTGACCAGGCTCAAGCAGTCAGTGGTGAGGAGGGTGACAGATCAGTGAAATCAGACCTTCAGTTTGCCATTCCCCCGGGGGGTTTACGCTGGATAAAAATAACCTTGAAATCCCAGCTAAGCAAGAGCCATTCTGGTGTTGGCCACAGAATCAGTCAAAAGCAACTTCAGCCATAGCAGACACTAAACAAAGGCTTTGATTTGCTCGTAGTGTGGTGGTGTAGTTTTATGCCTCTGTGCTGGAAACAGCCATGGCCAAAGTCACTGCATTTTCAAAGTTGTGCATCCATACATTTGTCCCATTCTCATGAGCACAATATCTCATGAAAAGTCTGGAGGGAATTTCATTACATGTGACACAAACATCCACTCGGACTCAAGGATGAAGGAAGGTCACTGTGCCCTCTCAAAACACATTTTTGGCCATAGCTCAAGAATTCATTCATTCTCTGATTATGATAACATTTCAAACAAGTGTCTCATAGGATGAAATGATGACATTTTATATCCAAAAGGTCAAAGGTCACCGTTACTGTTACATTATAATGTTCTGCAAAAATACTTTTATGGCCGTTATTGAATACTATAACTCAAGAACAGAAGAGGAGATTGTAACCATATTTCGCATTTGGTTGGATCCTGAGTTGGTGACACTAATCCTGGGCGCCCACCTTCAAACTGTGGCGATTTTTTCAGGTTGAAGATGTATGTAAGACATCTTCATCCACGTTTTAGAATTTGTAGCTTCTTTGCAGCAATGTCCATATTTGAAGCACTGTCGACTGTCATGGCTTCAACTTAGTGTTCAATCAGAATCTGCTATATTGGCCAAGCATGTGAACACAAACAAGGAATTTGACTGATGTTGCAATAGAAATAGATCAACATTACAGTATCTAGTCACAAGGCCAAATTACTGATAGATTGTAAATACATATGAAGAATGGAACCAGGTGGACCATGAGCACCCTCGCGTGTCGCCAAACAGACCTGAGCCACACAACCTCCCCTCCACCATCAAGATCTGGAGGAGGACGGACTACAAAGACACACGAGCAAAGCTGTGGACTACAGCAGATAATGAGCTCCAGGTTACTGTTGGCGCACCGTGTGGCAAAGCTCTGCGTCAGTCCTCCATACTCCTCTATAAAAATAGTCTCTCAGTGAAGGCACCATGTTTCTCACTGGAAATTATTTACTGGAATCTTGGCCAGACACAGCCCAGAAGAACTACATGGAGCTGCTGCCCTGTGGGCCAACCGCACACAGGGATTGGCATTTGGAGTCAGGTGCATTGCAAGTTGGGTGGCAGGCAAAGTTGGGGACATAGACGTGCTGACCCCCAGTATTACAGACTGTTTTTAGCGACATGGAGTGTCACCTGTGGCAGAAAAGGAACCAGAGCTGGTGCTGGAGATGGGGCAGTACCAACTAGATGTAGTTTGGCTCACCATGTGCTGAGCACTGAGTCTGGAGCCAAAGTTAAGTAGTGGGGCTGGACTCTCTTCTTTTCCGGAGTTACCCAGGGTGAGAGGCGCTGGGTGAGTGTGGAGATACTTGCGAGCCCCCGGCTGAGCGCTGCTGTGTGAGAGTTTTCCCTGGGGAATGAAAGGGTGAGGTGCTGTGTGATTGCAAGTCACAGGCTCTGAATGTTGGGATGTAAATCAGCGGATTCATGTGGCGTCAGCAGCGTTGTGGTGAACAAACTGGAGGGATTATCTTATCTGGTGTAGGAAGGCCTGGTCTGGGCCACCTTGCTTACCCTGCTGCTACTGTGACCTGGTTAAGCAGAAGAAAATAGAGGGGTGCAGCAAATAACTATTTTCATTATCCATCAATCATTTCGTCTTTAAAATGTGAAATGTGTTGCGAGTTCTTCAAGCCTAAATGAATGTAATCAGATCGCTTGTTTTGTCAATGCAACTATTAAAAACAATTAACTATCTTACAGAACAAAGAACAGTTAAGAAATCCTGAGACGACTTAATTCAATTTCAAAGGCTGAATGAGTTACTGCTTAAACTCTTTATTGACATCACTCTCTCTCTGTGTGTGTGTGTGTGTGTGTGTGTGTGTGTGTGTGTTGGGGGGGGGGCGTTGATTTGACGCATTAACGTATGGGCTGTCAGCGCGAGTTGGGGGGGAGGTAAACAAGATGGCGACAAC
This sequence comes from Chaetodon trifasciatus, assembly GCA_037975065.1. Lineage (NCBI taxonomy): Eukaryota > Metazoa > Chordata > Actinopteri > Chaetodontiformes > Chaetodontidae > Chaetodon > Chaetodon trifasciatus. The sequence continues at coordinate 4,696,180 of JBBMOE010000012.1, forward strand.
CTGAGTGGCAAGAGTAACACGAAGAGTCAGAAAATTTAACTGATATCTTGCTAGACCCCAGTAAAACATTGGCTTCACCGAGGACGGACACACAAAGAGGAAATAAACCTGCAACTGAAACTAGATTCATATGGAGCCAGGTGAGACCCGGTATCTGGACTTAACTTGTTAGCGTTAGCTCCTTAACTAGCTAGCTAGCAATTTACATTGGAATCTGAACGGCTTGCTAGCCAACGCAACTCCGGTTAGCTTGTGTTAGCTGGCTGTATCTGGTTTGTTTTTCTGGTGTCGGGTGCTGGTTTTGATGTTAGAGCTGATGTTGGTTTCACTATTGGGTGAACATAATGCAATACAACCAGAGAATAATGCCCCTCACTCACATTGCCGCTGCTCCACCGGTAAATGAGGTGAAGTTGGCTAACGCTAATCTTAACGTCAGGCAAAGTTGGCTAGCTAGCGCTGCTCAACCATCGTTAGCTACAGTTTTGTGACGACGTTTCGGTTATCCCCCCGAGGTGTCCACCGTCAGTCCTTAACTACATTAAATTAGTTGTCAATGTTTTAAAGCAGGCTTCTGGGTTAAAACCTGCAATGGCGACTCAAGGTGTGCATATCGAGGAACGACAAAGTGAGAATTAATGTTGATAAGCTAGCATAGTTCATTCAAGCAGACGTGCCATGTTAGCTTACGAGCTAACTAACTGTTAATACTTATAAGAATACCTAAATTTCATCTGAGGAAACGCCAGTGTCAATCGTAACCCAAATACTAATCAGTTTAATTAAAGTAAGGTGCTAAATCCTTTCTTTTATAAATTAAAATACCTTCGTGTCTGATGTGAACCTCATTGCAGAGTGGAAACCCAGTAAGGTTATCCGCTAACTTGGTTCAGAAGCAAGTGAAAGCCATGTGCATATTTTTAATAATGTTTAAATAACCTCTGTTTTCAGGCACAAGGCAGTAGGAGCTGTGGTGGCATGGAGGACACCTGAGGACTGTTGGACACATTGGATGGCTCAGTCGACCTCTGAGAGCCGGGCAGAGACCAGAATTTGGACTGACTGACTCATGCATTTGCCCTGTGTATCTGTGCCGAGATTCAGTCCATCTATATGCACATGTACACCCTGAGGAAAACTATGACATGAAGCATGGAGCTCTGACAGAAATGCTGTGCTACCTGGCCTCGAAGCAAGACTGGTTGCCTCTCCCTAAGGCTGTATGGTATTAAATTCATATAGAGGTGATTTGGAGTTTAGGAGAGCAAAATAACATTTTAGAATCACAATTTCCTCATTTCTCTTCAGCTGCACTTGTCACAGATGTAGTACAAAATGCACCGTATAAAGCACTAACTCGCCACTGGACCCAACAGGTTCTTCTCCTCTGTTCGCACCCCTTGAGTAAAAAGAGCCCTGATGTTTACAAATTGGGATTGATTCCTCACCTCATCCCTCAGCTCTCAGGCCTGATTACTCCCTCTCCCATGTTCAGTATTTTGTAATTCATCTGTATTCCATCTTGTGGAATTAAATTACTTGGCTCAGAGCTGAAAGCTTATCAGTGGATTACTCTCCAGCTGCAAGTGTAGCTATTTGCGAACATTTTTGCACAGAAAGCTTAAGCTGAGGCTGCAGAACTATCAGTCATGAGTACCAGCGAGCTGCATCATCTTGACTATCTAAATGAAAATGAACTGATGGAGATGGATACTTTCATTCACCGCATTGACTCTACAGAGGTGATCTACCAGCCACGGAGGAAGAGGGCAAAGCTGATAGGAAAGTACTTGATGGGAGATCTGCTAGGGGAGGGATCTTATGGCAAAGTGAAAGAGATGCTGGACTCAGAGACACTTTGTCGTAGGGCTGTAAAAATACTGAAGAAGAAGAAGCTGAGGAGGATTCCCAATGGAGAAGCCAATGTGAAAAAGTGAGTCTTTTTTGGGTTTTTCCATGTGTTTTGTTTAAACCTTTATCTTCCCTTTTCCTTAGCACTCTTCTTTATGACAGTTTAAGCCAAAACACCAGTTTCCCTGACTTCTTACCTTTGCACTGTGATTTGCATGCAAAGATGCAAGCTTTTTTCAGGCATAGTCAGTTATCCTGAGATATAATAGCATTGGCTTGACTATAATCCTTGATCTTAATCAGTTTATAAATGTGAGTCTCCCCACTGAAAGTCACATCAATCTGACAACTGACAACAGGGCTTCTTATGATTGTCACACAATGCAATCACCCTTCCTGCCTCTAACAGTCCCTCTTAAACCATTATCCCTGTGCAGACCTCTTAACTTCCATTTTAACCAACAATTTTAATTTTTCATTTGAACTCTCTACCAGCATTTAGGATAATTGATAGGATGTTTGTTGTCTTTTCCTATTTAGACACATACATTTTTATGTCTTCAGAAAAAAAAGCAGCAGATGCCACTCAGTCAGTTCTCAAAAGTGTTGATGTTCAGCACCTGTTCATACAGATGAGATAGTAATTTGTATGGCCCGTTATGAACTGCATGTGACAACGGGAACAGAGTTTCAGTTCCGGAGTTAAAATGTCAATAGTATGTTAAAGGAGGGAATAGTGGGATACTGTACCTGTACTTCAGAAAGTGTTTATATGTAAGTGAATGGGTCAGTGTCAACTTTTTGGAAAACCCAGTTAAAACAACACATAGAAAAGATATGTTGTCACTGTAATCAAGGTGAAGTTAAAAAAAAAAAACTGGGCTGATTCAGCTAGGTCTTTTCTAGAGAAACAGCGTCTTTGTGCCTCTGTGATTTTGCAGTCTTGTCTATATATTCAGTCTTTTTTCTGCATCCCCTGCTTCCTGATGAGTATCAGAAGTTTTAATCACACAGTAGTTTATTAAATACTACTTCAGCCTTTCACCGAGGGCCTTTGCTAATTATAGAGGAAGCTTTAGAAAACTGTCAAAATGAGTTCACACTGAGAAAGAAGAGCTGCAAGATGGCATGTTTTTAGGCCACAGTCAAAACGGCAGAAGAGACATGAAAAGCCTGTGATGACAGCTTAGTAAGAATCATTTTGTTGGGATTACAGTAGCTTGTATTTATCAGGTATCCAGGCTAACTTTACCGGAGTTCATCCCAGGATATTGTGTTAAAGCTGGCCTCAGTAATGTTGGAGAAAGCAGCAAGAGTAAGCTAGATTTTGAAAGTGTCCAACAGAAAAGTGCCATTCCCTCTCTTCAGCTTCCCTCCAAAGCTAAATCCCCAAAACAAATGAATGCACACAGCCATACTACTTATGAGAGAGCGTTGGAGAGAGGGGTAGTGGTGAGAAAACCAGTTCATTTAATAAATGCATAAAAAAATGCTGTTAAATGCTACAATCACATAAACACAAGCTAAATAGCCGTAACGAGCGTACCTTTCAGACTTTCGCTAACCGGCCTGACAGTTACTGCTGACTGCTGTGGGTGTGTGCTTTGTGCTCACTCGATCTTCAGCTCAGGGGATGTGTACTGTGCTCAGAGGGCAGTGCCTTTTTGTCTTCGCAAACACTATGACTGCCTCAAGGCAAATTCACATGTAAGAAAACACCTAATGTTATAATAACAAAGATAAACAATATACATGGCTATTGTTAATACTCATAGTTGTCAAGCCAGCATGATAGTATTGGGAAATTTTGGCTGTACTTCCTCTGACATTCTTGGGAGATTAGCTCGCTATAGCTTTGATGACATATCTGCCAAGCCTCATGGAAGACTCTGGTCATTCGCAATTAGTTTACGGGCAGAGTGCATATGGCTAGGGGATCCAGTCACTTCATTACTACAGACCTGCAATAGTGACAGATACCAGACATTTTTTTTTCTTTTTTTAATCAAAGCATTTGCTTTTTTGATTGCTGTCAAGGTTTAAAGAGAATTTCAACAAATATAACAAAAATGGTTCTAAAATACATTACCTACCATTTTAAAATAAACAACCTTAAGTTAAGAAATACTACATTTCTTCCGCTCAGTCCACAGTTAGTTGGGACTGAAAGCAGCCTGTCAGCAGCTCGACAGCAGCAGCTGCAGTCCTCCATCAACGTCTACAGTGGACTCCATCAGCTATAGTACTGCCTTGCACTTAGGAGTGTTTTGAGAGTGCTCGCAGTCCAATCCAACATTTATTAACATGATGAATTTGGGGAAAAAAATAGAGTTGAAGCCTAAAACGATGCTTCAGGTCTCTTTAAAGTGTGTGATGTGTAAGCTCTTGGCCGATGCATTGCATTGAATAATACTAAAGTGAATGTGTTGCATGAGATGGACAACGGAAAAATTTAGATGAAATACCACAACCTGCATAGACAGTGTGTGAGAATTAGAGCAGACAATGTTAACAGGACTGCTTCTATAGGGCTATTGTTAGCAGCTAACTATACTGCAAATGACCAAAAAGCTTGACAGTAAAACTTTGATACAATACTAGCATTAAAAAATGATACTTGATACTTCTTAGGATACCCCAGCACAAAGAAAAAAAAACATCCAAGGCACACAAAATAGGACAATGTATTTTTTTTAACCCCCACACTTAAATCATCACTGTTGCAGTCCACTGCTGTAAGAAGTTGACAGAGGTACATATAATCGAAGTTTCACTAATGGTATTGTGTTTGAAGCATATCTGCTTTGTAAAAGCACCAAAAATGAAAAGCATACAAGAATACTCCCAAGACTCAATATCTCAGTACAGTCAGACATAATAAATCCTTGTGAGAAGGCCATTGAGAGACCTATGATGGCTCTGAACAGGGCTGCACAGTTCTATGGCTGAGATGGGAGACTGCACACTGTTGAAAAGAAAGCTCATAAGGCAGTGCGGTTAGTGCTTGGCAGAAGCAAAGGTAGAGGGTAAAATAAAACAAGCAAAACAGAGAAATCCTGGAGGAAAATCTGCTGTTTGCAAGAGAGGTGTCACTGGGGAGGTGGTTTATTTAACAGGGAGACATCAACTCCAAACATAAGGCAGAAGCTACAAAGGAATTGCTAAAAGCAACTGTGTTCTCCTGAAATGGTCAAGGCTAGACCTCAGTCAAATCCAGAATTTGTTGCTAAACTTAAAACTTACTGTCCAGCCACAGTCCCTGTGTTTCTTGACAGGTTAAGCAGTTTTGCAAAGCAGAATGGTAGAAAAAAAAGTCCAAAGTTGTCAACCTTGAAACTGTTGTGATGGTATAGATCATCTGTGCTGCTGGGTTGAATATGTGTGTCATAAGTTCACATTTTACAATTTGTGGTTTCTTTGCAGCAACATCCATATTCGAGGCAGTGTCTACTGTCATGGCTACACCTTTGTTTTTCATTAGAATCAGCTTGCTGTAGAGAGGGTGAGAAGAGTTATCCAAAATGACTTTGATTTTGTCCCTCATTCACCTCTCTGCCACTGCCTCCACACTGTCAAGTTCCAACCTGATAAGCTAGCAGCCTTACTTAAGAGCTTATGGAGACAGCTGACCTCCAAGCCTTGATGCCACCACCCTAGCACACCACAGCAAAGAATGGAGCATTTGCTTCTACAGACTGATAGAAGATCTGCAGGAGCCTGTTGCACACACTGAAGGATCTGAGTCTCCTCAGGAAGAACGGTTTGCTCTGTCCCCCCCTAAGGAGGTCTTCAGTTTTGTGTGTTGAGTCCAGTTTTTTTTATTAGCTTGGACCCCAATGTAGTTGTATGAGTCCACCCTTCTCACTTGTTCTCCCTGGATGATAACCAGAACAGGGGGCCTCCTGTTCCTCTGGCAGTCCACCACAAGTTCATTGGTTCTGGTGATATTTAGCTTCAGGTGATTGTTGCTGCACCATGTGATAAAGCTCTCTATCAGCCCTTGGTACTCCTCTGTAAAAATTGTGCCTAAGTGAAGACGGCATGTTTCTCACTGGAAATTATTCACTGGAATCATACATGTCCACATAGTGATAACTTCCATTTTGGAGTCCATCCAGACATATATGAGTCTGGATGGACATGAATATCAGTGCAACTTGACTGGTTGGTGGAGGAATCACAACTGCAAGGCAATAATACAAATTTTTGTCCTGACTATTTATATTTTTAGCACAAAGCTGAAGTGGTAGACTGCATGGTTCTGTCACAGTCTTAATGAGACCACAGCCATGGTCCTTGATATGTGAAACTGATTCATCTGTGTTTCCTGTGCTTTTTCTACATATGTCTCATTTGGTGGAGGCCTTATGTTTTGCGGCCTGATGAAGCTGGGTCCTCAAGCCTGTAAAGGCCTGTCTGTGTGTGGATGCCATAGTAGCCTCCAGCCTCCCCATTATGCTCCAGTCTGGCATTCCTGTCTGCCAAACACTTCCTGCTTTTACAGGGTTGCCACAGGGATGGGCATGCTCATGCTGGCATTGATAGAGAAATGCCACTCCTGTTTCTATGGCAACACCCCGAGAATGCCTTGCCCTGGTTTGGAGCAACAGCAGCGCACATAGACACACACACATACCCTATACCAGACTGACTGTGGTCCAGCACGGTACAGATTGTGATCCATTGTTTATGTTGCCACTGTGTGTCAGAGTAACTACCATATCGCTGAGTGCTGAAATCCTTTCAGCTGTGCAGCCTGCAGGCCTTGAGCACACAAGGTCCATCGGTGCGCGTTTGAACTCGGGAACTGCAGATGGACTGCAGCAGTCACTGTGCCTTAGTGGCAGTGCTTTATGATTTGTTTTATGAGAACAAGCTATGATGCAGATGCAGCTTAGTTACTATTGAGCTGAATAGCAGAAATGAAGTACAGCTTAAAAGGAGGCTATTCATTATGACTTGCCATGTTTTAATCACAGTTCTGTTTTTATGTGTGCATGAGGTGGATTTTTACCAGTTCAGTGATGCAGCAGTAACTGCTTGTGTGTGTCAGTGTGCAAGCGAGAGGCTGACTCTGCCCAGAATATCCACTTGTCAGTAGTAAGACTGTGTATTAGGCAGAGGACTGACACAGCTCACAGTGTGCAGGGTGAGGGACAGAAAAACTCCAAAGAGTTTTTTGGGAGATTGTGTCATTGTAAAAAAAAAAAAAAAAAGAAGACAGATGCCTCAGCATTGTAGAGGCCATAAGATTTTTTTAATTTCTTTTTGCCACAGCCGCACTTCCTTTATTGCTTTGACCTGTTATTACGTCATACCTTAAATCACATATTTCCAGGAGCGGTGGGGGAAAGCCTAATTAAAGAAGAATCAAGATTTTTTTATCTACTACAATTCCAGATCCAGTACAGTAGAGACAGAGACAAAAATTTGATTCCATGTCATTTTTTTTAATATGACTTCTCCACAGTAAACATGCAGCATTGATGAAACTGTCATGACAGAACTCTGCTGCGAGCACATAGAGGGCTGTCATGATGTTAGACACGGCTCGGGTGGTGCTGTTAAGCTGACATATGTACACAGAAAAGTGTGAACAAGCATGTATTTTTATTCAAAAAAAGTTATTTTAACTGCTGCTAAGTGAAATACATTACCGGCAGCCAGCAGTAATGTGAACAATGTGACAGTGAGATAAATAATATAATAATAATATTTGAATCTAGTTACAATAATCTCATCTTTCATTGTGAGGGAAAATCTTAGCGTTTCCTCTCTGTGTGGATGTGAGTTGCATGTCTGGGGCGGTCTGTGGTTTGTACTTTGTGTACTTCCCATCCAGATCAAAATTCATTAGTGTCCCCACTCACAGCTCTCTGATGAATGTTGAGTCTCCTGGGGGGTTTTGCCATGCTGGTGATTTAAACATCCTCTCCTTGGGTAGCGAAGTGAACTGTCAGGTTGTCTGTCTTCATGAGACTTCTGTAATTGACTGCTGCTGCACTCAGGCAACATAAAGCCTTGCACTATCCGTCTTGCAATTCTGTGTTCTATGACATTCCAGAAGAGTCTCACATTTTGTTTTACTCTTAATTTAACAAATATACAAAATTTGGTTGATCTGACTTGCCAACAACCATTGCCCCAAATGCCAGTAATGAAATCATGATGATGTATCCTACATTCACAGCAGACAAGAGCCAGTATGAAATAATCTGTCACTCCCTTTCATGTACATTTTGGTAAATAATCTTTTGCATCTTTTTTGTTCTTGTGTCCTTTTATAGGGAGATTCAGCTGCTAAGAAGACTCCAACACAAGAATGTGATTCAGTTGGTGGATGTGCTCTACAATGAAGAGAAGCAGAAAATATATCCTTATGTTGCTAAATGAGTGGATATGAGCTGATTTTTTTATATTTAATGATTTCAGATAGTAGTCATTGCTGTTTGTGGGGGTTATGTCTCCGCCTAAATGTTTCTGTTTGTTGCTTATCAGCGTTATAATTGGATCACTTTATTAAAGGATCTATTTGTTTGGTTTGGCAAATCCCCTTGACTCCTGACTTACGTATATGGTAATGGAGTATTGCGTTTGTGGGATGCAAGAAATGCTGGACAGCGTCCCAGAAAAAAGGTTTCCAGTATTTCAAGCTCACGGGTAAGTCTCCGTTATTCTCTCCCCTCTCTGCTCCCTCTTTTTTTTCAGTCTCTGCTATATTTAGTTTGAGCCTCTCTGCAGCCACTGCTCCTGGCCTAAGTTTAGTTCCAAGACTGCAGGGCCTCTACTGTTACAATAACTGACCATAGATTGTGTGAATGTCTGGTCACTGCTGGAAAGCCGCTAAAGCTAAAGGACAAAGAAATGACGGTTTATCTGAGTGCACTGGTAAATTGTTTTATATGCCATTTGTTTGGTTTCAAACACTTCTACACTTCTTTTATTTGTATCCACCAACCCCTCTGTTTCTTTTTAGGTACTTTTGCCAACTCTTAGATGGCCTTGAATATTTGCACAGCCAGGGAATAGTTCACAAAGACATTAAACCAGGGAATCTGCTGCTGACCACAGATGGGGCACTTAAAATCTCTGACCTGGGAGTAGCAGAGGTGAGCTTGGGCTGCAGCACAATAGTATTTAACCCTTTAGGGGCTGATGAATTTTATTTCTTTTTACCATAACTTTATCCAGTTGTTTCATGATTTATGTTTGTGGTTCTAAATGCAGAGACCCATTAACTCAAATTCATACTAATCTTAATCAATGTTTTATAGGCCCTTCACCCATTTGCAGAGGATGACACGTGTCGCACCAGTCAGGGCTCTCCAGCCTTCCAGCCTCCAGAGATCGCCAATGGACTGGACACCTTTTCAGGGTTTAAAGTGGACATTTGGTCTGCTGGAGTAACACTGTGAGTATTCAGAGCCTCAGCTTGTCCAGGTTCTCACAAGTCAGTGAATGCTCTAGATGTCGTGCCATTTTAACGGCCCAATTATGGACAGAAGATCTACAAGGTTTTAATATCTAACAAAATTATAAATTGGTTTCTTGTGATATTTAATTGTCATAGAAAAAATATTCTTCCTTGGAGAGGGCACAGCAGCAGCCCCCGAAGTTCAAAAGGAATTCATAGCCATGCTCAAAGACACTTAAGAGACCACCATAGTGATTTTCAGTCATCTACAGTGCCTTGCCTAAGTAATTACCCCCCTTAGACATTTCCACATTTTGTCATGTTTCACATGGTTTTCAAAATCATTTACAAATAAAAAATTTAAAAAGTCTTGAGTGCATATGTATTCACACCCTTTGCTGTGAAACCTCAAACTAAGATTAGGTGCAACTAGTTTCCTTCAGAAGTCATGTGATAGTTAAACAGAGACCACCAGTGCTCAGTTCAAGCTCAATATAAATACATCTGCTCTGTGAGGGCCTCAGAGTTTGTTAGAGGACATTATCAAAAAAACAGCATCATGAAGACCAAGGAGCTCAGCGTTTAAAGTGGAGAAATACAAAACAGTGTTAGATCATACAAAACATCCCAAACTTTGAATATCTCATGGAGTACCGTTAAATCCATCATTAGAGAATGCAAAGAATGTGGCACAACAGCAGATCTTACCGAGAGAAGGCCAACCACCTAAAATGATGGAGCAGGCAAGCAGAGAATCAATCAGAGAAGCAACCAAGAGGCCGATGGTAGCTGCAGGGGCTGAAAAGATCTGCAGCTCAGGTTGGAGAATCTGTCCATAGGACAACTATCAGGTGTGCAATTAAACTTTCTGGTCCTGGTGCAAAACGCCATGCCACTCTGCACATCATCCTCAGCACACCATCCCCACTGTGAAACATGGTAGTGGCAGCAGCATCATGCTGTGGGGACACTTATCATCAGAGAGAAGGGCACTTCTCGAAGAAAACCCGTTTCAGTCTGCGAGAGATTTGAGGCTGGGGCAGAGATTTACCTTCCAGCAGGACAATGACCCGAAGCATGCAGCCAGAGCTACGTTGGAATGGTTTAAGCCAAAGAATGTTAATGTCCTAGAAAGGCCCAGTCAAAGCCCAGACTCAGATTCAGAATCAGTGGGTGGATGGGGGGTTACTGTTAAAAATAGCCACAGCTGTGGCTAAAAGGTGCCTCAGTATGTTGCTATTAGATTTTATAGAAGTCAGACATAACATTTGATATATGCAAACGTTAACAGTTTCCTGGTGTACAATACACTTATTGGTTGACTCCTACTTCTGTCTGTTCAGATACAACATTACAACGAGCCTGTATCCGTTTGAGGGGGACAACATCTATAAGCTATTTGAGAACATTGGAAAAGGAGACTACACTATTCCTGAGGAGTGTGGACCCCTCCTGTCGGACCTGCTGCGAGGTGAGTGTGGTACACAGCTAAATGTTTAAATCATGCTACCTCATCAAGGTGTTGGCAGGGTTACATACGTCTGCCCTACTGGCTTTTTATGGTGAAAAGGTTTGCTCTTAGAGTGTTTTCAATACAAGTGTGTTCAGCTTTACAGAAAAGTCTATTGGAGGTAAAAACGTTTTGATGGAATAGGGCAGGTATGGAGTGGGAGCAGTAATAGATCACGAAAACGTCCCTGCCAGTTGCACTGTGATCTTTCCTATGTGCGTCCACTTGGTGGTGCTGTGACGTCGAAAGTCACTGTGACTGCTCAGGCTTCCTCCAAACAGTAGAAATCCCTCCGACTGTTGACGTAGTTTCCATTGATCTGGAGCCGGCAGCAGAATACTAAACGCTTCATAGCTGGCCAGTGCTTTTCCCAAGTGGAATGCTGCAATGCCTCTGCCACTTGTAAAAAAAAACAAAAAAGAACGAGTCCAGAGTCTTTGCAGTGAAACGAATAATCGGCTGAATGTTAGGAAGATGATGTTTGGACCAGCAAATGAAATCCGTTAGTGAAGCTGAGCGATTAATACTCTGGCTTGTTATCCTTCTTATCTCATTTTATTTGTTTGAAATTATTTGGTGTCACACGTTGGTATTTTGAATGCTGTCCCTGTTGAGGTGAATTGAATGTAAATAGGGGAAAAAAGCTGCCACATTCTGGTGCTGTTGTAACTCATCAAGCCTCCGTCCCCATTTTGTGTGAGCGTGTGACGTCTGTATGTGATGACGCAGCACCTTAGAGATAGTCAGTCCATAATTACATGGTCTAAAATAAGCCCAGTGCCACAAAAGGTGTCCTTCAGCAGGCGTAGCACTACTATCAGCACTCTGCATGCTGCCCCTCTCTGCCTGCCAGGAGACAATTACATTATTAGGTCTGGATAGGCACTGCATCACTGCTGCCTTATCACACTGACATTCTGCTTTTCCCACACATTCAGCTCACATTATGATAATTAAGGGACAATATCTTCATTACAGTGGTACAGCTGTTATGCTACTCGTATTGATGTTTCTTTACTGTACCTCACTGACTCCTTAAGCTTTGCAGGGTGCCTTGACACACAGTGATGAATGAGATTATCACTTGCATTAATTAATATTCCTTGAATGAGTTTATCGCCTGTCTGCTGTTCACTCACCCCTCACTGCTGTGGCCTCCTGCCAGTAAAGGTTGAACACTTAACAGGAAGAGATGTGAGTGAAAAATTCTTCAGGTTTGTTTAGATTCAGTTTATGATTATTTGTTTTTCAGGAATGCTTGAGTATGACCCTGCAAAGAGGTTCTCCATACAGAACATAAGGCAACACAAGTGAGTGGTTTAGTCTGTATTACCATGTATTCAGTGATGGATGGCAGCGTATCTCCTATTGAACAAGATTTTAAAAAAGGAAGATAAGCGAGACTCCTGACCTGCAATAAGCGTTAAGAAAACATATTGATCTGTTATGTGCATGTCTGGTTCCTCCCCCCTGTCCCTTGAAGCTGGGTGCGTAAGAAACACCCTCCGTCTGAGCCCCCTGTGCCCATCCCTGCCAGTGCAGAGAGCAGGGATCCTTGGCGGAGTATGACAGTGGTTCCCTACCTGGAGGATCTGCACGGTTACACAGAGGAGGACGACGACGAGCTCTACGACGGAGAGGATGAGATCATATACACTCAGGACTTCACAGTGCCAGGTAAGTGTGACATCAGGTAATTCTTACAGTTGAAGTTGATTTTGTGTGGGAGGGGGGTCAAATACTGAGAGCAGTCAGTGATTAGTGAATGTCTTTTGTGTTGTTTTGTTTAGTTCTGTATTCTTTCTGTTTAACTTTGAGAAGAGTAGAAGTAATCTTTCCCCAGTCATGCTCCTGCTCTATCTTGTTTTAATGGTTAAAAAACCCCACTGGATTCTGACTGTGTTCAAAAGATCAGAGTTCAAAAGATCTGACCTTTAGATATGTCTTTAAAAATGTCCAACACAATTCACTCTATCAGACACTGTTTTCGTTTTTTATTGGGCTGTCCATTACATTATTTTCTGTCCCCCATTGAACAAAATAATTTCCACAACTCACTAAAACTGCAACTCAATGAGGTAAAGCAAGGCACACTTCAGATGCCTCTCTTTATGGAGCAGGACAGTCGTACTGAATTACCTCTTCATTCATACAGCCTGAGGTTGTGTTCACGTTAGCCAATTATCTGTTGGAGGGATGGCCCAGGCATTTTTTATACATCTACTGGGTAGCGTCCGGAAAACAATTACTACAAATACAAGTTTCAAATGTAGTTATTTTATTTCTAATGTTATTTCTTCTACAAGGAGCAGGCGTGGTTGTGTTGGCTGCATCAAACAGGCCACTTGAACGTTTCATCTGGAATCAGCTAATCGCATGCTGCTGGAGTAATGATGAGCCTGTTCCCACAGTTAGGACCGGGGATAATGTTATGACAGCACAGCAGCTACTTGACTGGCTGATGAAGTGCGTCCACTATTTGTCTCCAACACTTGTCTTTTTTGACTCGGTCTGTTTCTGTTGCCACAGCTCAAAGAACTGTTCCACTCTTTTGTTGTCCCAGCTGACAGCAGCAGCCTCAGCATGTGTACAAACCTTATCCGGATGTTCACTAACTTTTGGATAAATAGATAATGACATCTTAATATTTGATAATAATTTGTTTCCCCAACTCTTCTTTTATCATTTCCCCCCGAATTCAGATCCTTCATCTGTTGCTAGGCAACAGCCTGTCATGATACATGCAGCAGGCGGTGTTGAGTATCTAGAAGTGGTGCCCCATATAAAAACCAAACGGAGCTGCAGAATGTGAATGAAGTGATCTAAAAATAGTCCCGTTGTAATGGTTTTGGTGTGGGAGTATGAATGGTTTTCCAGGGATCACTCCCACACATACTGAGCACTGTCGCTTATTGGACGCTTATATGAATGAAATAATGGCGTGTATCATAAATCAAACAACAGTTTGACCCAATGTTTCTCTTTAGCAGTAACTACATCTAATCTCTGTTCATTTTCTCCTCGGTGTCACAGTTTTTGCAGGGTGAGGAAAGTTTCTCATGGCCCCAGCTACACGCAAGCACACGCATGCACACGCACACACACGCACACACACCTCAGCTCAAGTCACATTAATGTTGGGCCCATTTTCCTCTCAGCGGACTTCCTGTTGTTGTAGGTTACTATTTATCTTGTGGTTGTCTGACCTGATATTTTGCTGGAGCTGCTGACAAATGACCTTTTTCAAGGTCCCCTCTTACAACACAGGCTAGCGGTTTTTACAAAAGCAGGTCTGTGGTAATTCCCCTTCATGTTACCACTCACAGTGTGAACGTGCTTTTACATCATGTTTGCTAGATTTATCTTTTGTTTAACGTGTGTGTTTGTGCGTGCACTTTTAGGACAAGTGGCCGAAGAAGATCGGGATCAGGGGCACACAGACCACAGTCCTGCTCTTGCCAAGCCAGTTTGTGTGAATGGGACAGAGGGGGGGTCTCTGAACAGCAAGGCCAAAGCAGAGCGTCGATCCTCCTCTTCATCCAACCCCTCACGTAAAGGAGTCTCCACAGCCAGCAAGATCCGTAAGCTCTCCACCTGCAAACAGCAATGACCCCCTCCCCTTCCTCCTTCGGCAACAACCCACCCGGTGAGTGTGTAGACTGTTAACAAAAGCTCCAACGCAACTGTGCTTCAGAAGTGCTTAGAGGACACCTTTTAATACAGCAGAGAGAGGGAAAAGATTAAGATAAACAACTAAGGAGAGCAGGTGCAGCAAATCCAGATGAAAAGATTGGAGGAGTGAGATGAGAATGCGTTAGAACAGATGTAGAGACGAGTACAGGGCAGGAGGAGGAAGAGGAAACCAGGGAGGAGAGAGAGGATTTGTGTTGATATTCTGCAAGCAGTGCTCTGACTCACCACCACTCCCCAGGCAACCACAGGGGCGGTTCCCTATACTGTCTCAAATACTAGATCTGGACTGGTCCAGTCTTGGAGCATCACTTTTTCTATTCTCCGTCCGCATTGATCTAGATTGTAACCTTCCAGGGGTTTGTCTGTGGCCCCCATTCAGGCGTAGAACTGGGGCAGAATTATGCTGCAAGCGCATACACACCACTTTAACAGGTTGTCTTCCTCTCTTTCCAGTTACCACCTACAGTTTGCTCTTTCAATCTCACAAATACAAACCACTGACGACGTAAGGCTGTTTGTCATGGGTGCACTGCAGAGGAGATACTGTGTATTAATTTGTTCAGGCGATGACTCACCCTGGATGAGATGAAGTAGGCTGTGGGATGTTTGTCTCTCTCTTTCTCACCGTGTCGATGAGTCTCTCCGTGTTAACAGCACCAATTAGTGCTTTCGTCTTTTAATTCTGTGACACTGTTCACTTTTAACTCATGGAAACTTGCTTCTGGTTGTGGTATGTGATGAGATGAACTAAAAATCCACCAGATGTCTCTTACACTGTATCTGTGTCCCTGTCAGGTTGATCTGTCCCCGTCCTTCTGTGTACGGAGTCCTCACAGTTGTGAGAGAAACCTGCTGACGTTAATGCCCCCCATACCTCCTTGGACCACTGGCCTGCAGAGTCTTTTGAAGATGCGATATGAGTGATGGGGAGGAGGAGGACAGCATGAAATGTTCTTTTTGCTCTGAGACTGAGGCACTGGCTGTGAAGATGTTTTTTTTTCCTCCCATATTTTGGCTCCTTTCAACTCCTGTCATCCACCTCTGTCATCTAGTCACCGCCCCTCTCCATGCTGCCATCCTCTTAGGAGGGCAAAGTGTTGCACCGGACGTTACAAACACCATCACCCTTGTACCCCACCCAACCACCCCCTCTACCCCACCTTCTGTTTCTTTGACCTTTGTTTTTACCGAACCCTAATGGCAGTTTTTAAGACACATTGTGATGTGTAAAAAATTAAAGAGAAAAAAAAAAGATGACAAAAGTTATAATTCTATATTTAGATCTATGATGAGAATAATTATGATAGTACTCTACTACCACCAACATAAAAAAAAACTGCATGCTGTACAGAGCTGGAAGAAAGGGAAAGTGCTTGGTTTGTGGACAGACGGACAGACTGAAGCCTTGAAACCCACCGCTGACCTGTTGGGGATTTTTGATTTCCATTTAGGTTTTTTTCTTTTTCTTTTTTCCAATAAATATTTTTTAATTATTATTTATATAAAATATGTCCCAAACAGGCTCTTTTGTTGGATGATCCTTTCTGTTTAACTTTGAGTTGAGCATATTTTTATTATGCAATACACCTCAGTGGTTTATATCCCGTTTTTTTGGTTATTATTATTATTATTATTATTATTATTATTATTATTATTATTATTATTATTATTATTATTTTACATGTCCTTTACAAGGTTATGCTTTGTTAGGAACACTCCACTCGTCTGTCTCAGCTAGTTTGTAGTAGAATATCAAGAGCTGATGTCGCTCAGCTGCAGGCGGTGTGCCGTCACCCAGTCGCCTGTTCTCCAGTGACGCTCTTTGTTGTGCCGATCACATCAGTGGGAGCCCTTCCCCCCTCTTACGCAGCCAGGACCATCATCAGCCCCTCACTGGGAATAGATCAGAGAGCAGGTGAGTCACTAGTCTGAGGGAGGGAGAGAGCAGCGCTTATCACGTCAGCAAGGTCGACAAAGAGGTTCGCCGCTCAACGAGACACACAAGGAGAAACGTGGGAAGTATGAATAGATGGCAAGAATATTTCAGTGGTGTGATTAGTATGTGAGGACATCTTTTGCTCTCTGCTCTCATGGTAATGATTCTGTTGTTTTGACAGTTTCACACCATACATCAGCTGACATGAATCACATTACAACAGCATAAAACCATGGGTGAGGGAGTCACTTTTTCTTTTCTTTTTTTTTTTTTAATTCAGAAAAATGTTCAGTCCAAAATGAATGTGTGCCTCAGTTGGTCCCACAAGGTCTAGCCTTTGTCAAGGCTGCAAGACATTTGAATTTTCTGCACTGCTAGGTTTATAATAAAGCAGATGGTTCACCATGAATGACAAAGATATGAGTTTCGTAAGATACACACACACATACATGTCCTGTAGCTCAAACTCAAGTCTATGAAAGGAAACAGAATAAGCCGTACCTACCATTGCAGTTTCCCAGGTGACAGTCTTTATCACACATTATAACATGCAGCAGTTCTCTCATGTTGAAGAGATACAATTTGACATGAATGCGGAATGAATAATTACACTTTACATCCATACTGAGCAGAGAAAAAGCCCGTGAGATCGCCAGGTTTAACACATTAAGACATGATGTCTGCAGGATATTAAAGGGTAAGGCTGACAATATTCTATATTTTCTTGATGTCAACATACTGTAGAAACAAAACTGGTAAGGTGTTTATCTTAATATAATTATTTTAAAATGGTCACAAATATCTGCTTTTTCCCCTAATACTACATTGCCTACATTGCTGGGCACTGTCACTTCTAGCAAACGTTCCTAGAAGTGAATTGTTCATTTTGGGGGCACTATTTTCATCTGTAGATTAACACACATTTGTATTATATTTGTAATGTATATTTAGGGCAGTTTGGAGCTCCATGATGCAGGGGAAGAAGCTAAATCAGGCTTTGGCTACACATGTGGTTCTTGAGGATAGGATAAATTGTTTTTGTCTTTTTATGGCATTTGTTGACAAAAAGAAAATATAGAATTTAACCGAGAGTTGTCTTTAGAGTGAGTATATCCCATTCTGCTGGGATTTGGCCACAAATACTATCTGTGCTGTTTCAGCCTCCGTTCTCACAGCCTCAACTGCCATTGGACCATCTGTCTAAAAGCCTGAGAGGCTCCTTTGTCAGTCACTGTAGCTATCATCTGTCTTTCTCCCCCTCAGAGTCCTAGCAGTGATGTAACACTCCACTCAAGCCCACGGAAGCTCCTGGATACCTCCTCCTTAATAATGATGAGTAACAGGGACAGATGACTAACAATCCTATAAAAATAGATGAAATATGAGTATAAAAATTCTTAATGCACGTATTTTCGACCACTGTGTTGGCTGTATAGTCTGGGCATCCCATCTGTTTGTTTAGTGTGCGTAATTCTCCAGGTCTGCTGACAAGGTGTTAATGAGAGAGGGCTGCAAGCACTGAAGAAGAATTATGTGGTGTTTCTTTACATGGCCAGTGTAAAACCACAAGCTTTCATGGAGACGATCAAGACAAGAAGGACACTTGAGGAGGATGTGGTTTTAAAATGAGAGAAATAGGCGACAGAAACTCCATCATTATTTTTCTTCCATCAAAGTGCTTTTTGTTTTCAAGTTAAAACTGTACAGTATTCACAGACAAATTGTTTGGACATACAGTAGCATGCTGAAAATTCACAGTTAATTCTGAAAATATTTTTTTCTAAAGATGGGCCTATATTTTCAAAGCTATGTAAATGGATGCATTTGATTTTTAAGAACGGTTACCAATGAAAAGGGGCATCACATGTCACATGGTGTCACAGTGGAAATTAAGGTCTGAATGGAGAAGCTGAAAGAGACTGGCCAAGAAGGTGCTTCTGTCCTCTGTGTTTTGATGCACCAGTTATCAGACCATGTTCATTTTGAAGATCTGTCCAAATGTAAGGGACCAAGTATCCAACACGTGATGATGTTTCAAGCGTTATAGACCATGTTGTTAAAGTCTGTCATCTTTAGATAATGGATTTGAAATAAAGTTGATGAAGACGATGGGATTGTTAACAGGTTATATGGGGCTGAAGCCAGGCGAGGCTGTGTGAGACACCGTAAGCACGCGCTCCGTTCCTCCCTGGCCGAGTTTCTCTGCACTGCGCAGGCCACTGTACAGCCTCTCTTCCACTGACATCACCAGCTTGTCTGTCAGGCTGCTCTCTGCCTGCAGGGAAACCTCTGATAGAATAGCTTGACTACTGTTGTTGTTTCTGTTGTCGACTCTCGGGTCCATGTAGCTCTTCTGTGTGGTTACAGTGGTTATAGTTGTGCTTTCTGTGTCCTTCTCTGTAGAGACTTGGCAGCCGTCGTCCTCAACAGTCGACTCTGCACAACTCTTTGTTGCTTCAGTGCCTTCAGAGGTTGTGTTGGCTGTACTTTCTGTGGCATCCCCTGTAGCTCCTTCACTTGATGGATCTTTGCTCTCTGTGCTCTCTTTGGCTGCTTCCTCACAAGCCGCAACCTCGCTGGCTTCTTCATCTGCAGCGCTCGCAATGCGCGACAGTGTGCTGTGATACCTGGTGTCCAGAGGGTAACTGGCACTGTCACCCCTCCGGAGCGGAGTGAACCTCTGCCTCTCCAAAGATGGGGAGTACCTACCCCCAGCACCTGACCCCGGATCGCTGTATTGCTTGTGTCTCTGCCACTGTTTCCGGAGGTGAACTCTGGATCTGTGCCTGGAGCGCAGGGGAGAATCCTGCTGGTCAAACCGTGGATCATGTCGGAGGAACTCATTGAAAAGAGCATCTGTTTTCTCATCGATACTGTAGTCACGGCGGCGGAGACGAGGTTGGTGAGGACTAGTGGGCGGAGGGATTGGCTTCATTGGCAGAGATATCAGCTGTGATTGGGATTCTGGGGGTTTCTGGGGATGAAAGGATTTCAGAAGTTGATATGGTTCTTGAAGGGTAAGAGACTGGCTTCCAGTTTGAGATCTCTCCTTTAGCTTCTCCTCTGTCTCAGTGCTGTCTGTCATGTTGTCCTCTAGCTCCTCCTGAAACAGCCTGGCCTCGATGCTCTCACACACTGAACCTTTCCTCCCAGAACTGGTGAAGAACAACCGTCTCTCAGACGCCGTCTTCCCTCGAGGAGCTCCAGGAGTCCCAAAAAGCCGCATTTCCTCAGGAGCCCTGGATGGTGCCTCAATGGAGGCATAGCCACTGTCCATCTGCAGGAG
This sequence comes from Chaetodon trifasciatus, assembly GCA_037975065.1. Taxonomy (NCBI): domain Eukaryota; kingdom Metazoa; phylum Chordata; class Actinopteri; order Chaetodontiformes; family Chaetodontidae; genus Chaetodon; species Chaetodon trifasciatus. The sequence continues at coordinate 4,715,870 of JBBMOE010000012.1, forward strand.
CTTACGGTTCCCTGGCTCACTCTCTCCTCCAGCTCCACTTCCCATCTCACTGTCCCCTCCTGACGCCCCTCTGATTCCTCCCTCCAACATCTCTCCCTCTGCCTCTCCCTCAGGCTCATCGTCCAGGTCTTGGGACAAGCAACTGTCCAGGCCAGAGCGAGCTCCTGCACCACCGAGGGACGAGACGCTGTCGGCATCACTGCGGATGGACTCTCGATCTGTGCTGCTCTGGTCTGAGGAGGCGTATTGCTCCAGAGAAGCTCGCAAGCTCCAAATGTCCCTGTACAGGGAGGGCGGAGCCTCCGAGCTCTCCTGGCGAATCATGAAGGAAAGAGATGAGCCAGAGTCAGCCCGTCCTCTGGCCTCAGCTCCCAACACCACCTCATCTCCGTCATCTATCTCTGCCTCCCTCTTTTTTCTTACATCTGATGCCCCAAGGTCTGTCTTTGTGTCTTCCGTTTTCCTTAACACGTCTTCAAACCTTTCCTGTATGGCACTTTCTTGTGGCTCAAACAAGTCGTCATCTTCTAGCGATTGTTGCTCGAGTCCCGTTGCTTCTGTTCTCAGAACTGCACTGAACTTTGTTTCTTCTTCAACACCTGTTCCATTGGCTGTGGCCACCTCTTGCCTCTGTGCATGGCAATCATTTGTTGGAGAACAGAGATCTCTTCTGGCACTGCTGCTACCACCTACCTCCACCATGGCCTCCAGTTTTAGCCTGCACAGATGGAGAACAATCAGTTAATCAGCAAGTCTCGGAATTTCATGGTGTAAGTCATGGGATTATGGTAAGGGATGTACCTGCTGAGGAAGACTGAGGACGTGGGTGCGGTGGCGGTGTGTGACAGAGACTCCGCAGAGAGGGACTGGAGGCCACTGGTCTGGATGGGAGTATGTGGGAAAGAATCAATGACCTCATCTCGGAGAGGAGAAGAGTCGTCTTCAGTGTGATCAGTGGTTTCACTTGCTGCTCTCTGTCTCTGGAAGGGCCTTCTCTTCGGGGATCCTGGTAGAAATTTGGATGAAAAGATAGCTGTCAACTTTTTATTACTTTTTCACTTTTTTTGTTATAATGCTATTATTTTGCATCATCGACAAGCCAAAGCTTACTCATCCATTTATAACATTTATACAAACCTTTGGCATCTAAGCTGGCAGCACGGTGACTGCTGTCAAACTTCCACCTCCTGAAGTAAGGCCCTGCCCCCTCCAGACTGGCATGGCGCCGCAGTTTAGAGAAGAAATGTAGAACTGAAGTCTGGCCCGGAGCTTGAGTCAACTCTCCTCTCATCCCCCTTTCGCTCTCAGCCTCTCCCCTGTCCCCGACAGCCTCCATCTGACAGAAGAGATGAAAGAAGAGGAGGGTAGAGGGGGGTGATGAGACATTAAGGAGGGGTTGAGGCAGACGAGCTGAGATGAATCGTGATGAGCAGAGGCAAAGCCCTCAGGGGACAGCAGTTTGTCATATTGTCACTCAGCTGCAGTGATGACTGATGTTACAGTGCATCAGTAGGTTTGAGCCTGTGGCAGCTGCTTTTCACAGCTCTGTTTATCAACGGGATCAATCTGCACTGAAGAATCTATCTGTGCAAATGTGTTTCAGGCCAAACAGCCTGAATGCTGGATTACTGTGAAAAACAATTAGTGGTTTGCAAATTTTTAGGAATTGTGTTCTTTTCATCCCGATAAAAATGTTTCAGGCAGGAAATAAAAACATGGTGAAAATGTCAGCTGTGATTTAAAATGTTTCTCTTGACAGGATGAAATTGAAAATATTGGTTTTGGCTGACAACAAAAAAAACATTGTGCATCTCATCTCACGTCGAGGAAGACTCAGGCTTTACAGCCTGCTGTGAGGCACAGCCGTGCTTTGAGCTATAAGCTTACTGGATGTCAGCAAGCTAACATGGCTCACAAAGTTTGCTGATTTTTAACAGGTAATGTTTGAAATGTTTGCCATCTTTGTTCAGTGTGTTAGGATGCTAACATTGCTAAAGGGAACATCAGTAGTTTTTCAGGCAGACCAAAGTGCCAGACAAATTATAGTTACAACATTTATTGGCCTGTAGTTTGTAATGATCATTTTAGAACTCCTAATATAAAGTGGAAAAAAAGAGAAACTCACCATCTGGGACCGTGTGTGTGGTGCTCTCATGGCTGATGGGGCCTGTCTGGGGCCCTGGTCCAGGATGGTTGAGTGGTGTGGGTCCCCTGGCAGACCACCGCTGAGGCTCTGTCCCATCCAATCTGGGACTCTTCTCTCAGCAGGCTGGAGAGAGAAATCGACGTGGGTCAGGGATGAAAAAGAAAACTGATTTGGTGAGAGCCGTGAGACAAAGCAGACCCAGTATCACACCTGGTAGATGGTGAGGGGCAGTTTGGGAGCTGCAGTCTCGCTGATGTTGATGGTGCTGCTCTCTGTTGAGTCACACTCCATGATGGTGAGGATCTTCAGGTCACACGGGGCTGGAGGCAGGTGAAGGTGGGTCAGTCGGGCCTTTTTCAGGTGGTGAAAGTCGCCCTCGGTCAGAGTGTACCTGGAAAAGAGGAAATTTCATCAAATCCAATTCCATCAAGCTCATCCAAATAATAAAGTAAGAACTCGTCGTAGCTCAGCTGAGCAGTACCTGCGTGCTTTGTCCTGAGTCGTCTTCTGTTCGTAAAGTGCAGACTCGTTGAAGGAGACTCTGCGGCCAGTGGACCCAGTGGAGACAAATCGTTCTGATTCTCCATCATGACAGCTAGAAGCTGAGAGAGCATCTGATTCATCCAGATGAATGGTGATCTCTGATTGACGAAGAGGACAAGGACAAACCGTGGGAGAGAAATAATGGAGTTAGTGACGACTGTGGACCAGAGTGCATGTACATATAAATTTTAAAACACACACAGCTCTGACCTTGGGTGGGCTGAGAATCCTCAGCATAGGTGGTGTTTGTCTTCTCAAGGTCATCGCTGGCTCTGAAAAGGGGGAATTGAGTTTTACTCTTTGTGCTCAGTCACAGAAGTGAAAACGCTTCGTCACATCACAGCTTTCAATTTCATATTCAGCACAGCTTTAATCCACTGCTGTCACAATCACACTGGCTCCTGTAATCCTCGTGCATTTGCAGAAGGAGCACGCCCGTCACTCAGCGGCGGGGGTCACCCACCTGGAGTAGCGTCGTCCACCCATGCAGCAGCGGTGACAGAAGAGGAGCAGCAGGGAGAGCAGGACCAGCGTCCCCCCGGCAAAAACACTCAGCAGCACCAACAGCAGCACATAGTTCTCCACCTGGCCCGCAGACACAGGCACATCCTGGTGAAGAAGAAGAAAACGAGTTTAAGACCCCAGCAGAAGTACATTTTATCACCTACTGTGCTTGAGTACAATTTAAAGGTACTTGAGTATTTCCATGTTATGCTGCTGAATACACTTTACCAATTTTTCGGTTGGATTGCTGTGTTTTGTAGATCCATCAAAAGCTAAATTTCAGAGGGAACTACTGTACTGTAATTTAAACTCTGCTGTAATTGACAGCTGTGGTTACTACTTGCAACAGATAAAGTTTTTACACACTGTATAAGGTGTAAATTCCTCATAGAATAGGCAATATATACAGAAATTAAATTAATTCCACTTCCACCAGCTCCAACCTTAAAATAATGCTGACATGTCAATGCATTAGTCAAAACAAAATCAGATTTTAAAACATACAGTGTTATAATGTAAAGTCAGACACTAGGACTCTTACTTTGGGAAAGGTACTCACTGCAAATTTTAAGGCTGTTAAAGCTAGCATGTTAGCATGAAGCTGCTTTAGCAAAGCAACTTTAGCATTGGACAATTCATTCTGCTTTTAGATTTCTGTTGTTCCACAACAACCCCTGAAGCTGGGATGAGTCCAGGTTGTATGCTCACCAGCTATTTGTTAACTTTGCTTTTAGGTACTCATCACTAAGCCATTTTCACATTACAAACATCTATCTATCTATCTATCTATCTATCTATCTATCTATCTATCTATCTATCTATCTATCTATCTATCTATCTATCTATCTATCTATCTATCTATCTATCTATATGATTGATCCCGTTGATATTTATATATGTATATGTGTGTGTATATATATATATATATTATACTGTATATAGCGAAAGTTTTAAATGCAGGACTTTTACTTGTGACTTCTTCTACCACACACGTACACACTGATGAAAGATACACACAGAAATATGAAGTAGAAAATAACCTTGAAACTTTCCCTTCTGACAAAATACGGATCTTCACAGAAAATATGAACTGTGTCACTACAGATATCAGCCTTCAAAAGCAGTGGCTGAACTCTGATACTCACTGCGCTCTGTTCTTGGGTTGCGCAACATCAATTTAATTTCCACTGCTCGTAGTCAAATGGCATTGCTGGAGCCCATAACTCATTCCTTTAGCAGCAAAATAAGGCAGAAACTTGCATATCTGTGCTGTCATGTTGTTTTGTTGTTGTGAGCTCTGTGGCTTCGTTAGTCCAGCTGGGACAGTAATTGATTCTTCTCCCTTCTGAGCTCTGCAGCAATGAGGAATCTCTTTGTCGCATTACGCTGTCAGATAAGTAGCACAATATTTAATAAGGAGTGGAATTAACACTGAAAGACTTTCTTAAGTCCCTGCCTCCTCACAGTGATTCTTATCCACACACACACACACACACACACACACACACACACAGTCGACAGTCGACAGCACAACTGCCCCCCTCTCCACTCTCTCTGATTAATACTCTCAGTCTTGGCTGAGTGAGCTTGGGGATGCTAATCGAAACGTCAGCAAGACCCTTAATTCAATTTCCCTGTTCTTCTCAATGAGGGGGAAATGAGGCCTCCACAGGCTAAAAATGGAAATCGGAGGAGGATGCAGATGCACATGAGCAATCCCCACACCAGACTTTCCTGGCTCTTCTTCCAATGTCAGTTTTCAAAAGAGGATGAAAATAATTGGGCTTTTTTCACCATCACAAATTCATCTATTGCAACATTTCCCGTTATATAATACATGGTAATGTTAAAAATTGACATGCGCCTTGAAGGAAACATTGGCGTGGAGGAGCTCCTTGAAGGGCACAGACTGACCTTTAGCTGACGATGACCTTAGCAGGAGCTACAGCTCCAAGGTCATAACAGCAAAAAACCCAAATCCTGCAGATGATTGGATGCACAGACACTAGAGCTACAACGAACAATCATTATCAGTTGATCTGCACGTTCCTTTTCTCAGTCAATCATTTTGTCTATAAAATGTTAGAAATTTGTGGAAAAATGCCTCAGTTTATAATCTGCAATCAGTCACAAGAAAAGACAACCAGAGAATGTTTGACATTTTGATCAAGAAATGTCTGAAACGATTAATTCGGTTATCATCGGTGCAGATTAATCTTGTGTTGATGGACTGATGGAGGTGTGTGTGTGATAAAGAGCAAAAGCAGCTGGTTTTATGATGACTCTGCTTTCACTGGAAGCGGTTAAGGTACTTCCTGTAAGCATCAATCAATGTGTCCACTTCAATCACAGACTCAATCTAACAGTTGCCGCACACAGGAGAGAGAGAGCTGCCGAAGAGAGGAAGCTGTTATTTCCTACTTAGAAAACCAGAGAAGGTTGAGGACTGTGTACGTAAGAGCAAATGAAAACGCACTTTTTCTCCCTCTTCATTCAACCTCAATCCTGCTTCAGGCTTCAACACAATAACGATATGCATACCTTGATACACCCACGGGTACGTGTGCGTGTGCGTGCGTGTGTGTGTGTGTGTGTGTGTGTGTGTGTGTGTGTGTGTGTGTGTGTGTGTGTGTGTGTGTGTTCAGCACAGACACAGACACAGTCTGTCAGAGCGTCTGCTTAATGAAATCTGCTGTTTTTACAAGCTCAGCCAAACAGGAAGAACAACATAATCAATCAGCTGGAGCAGCGAAGCCTCTCGCCAGTCTTCAGGCCATGTTTCTAACACACACACTGTGGAGGCAAATGACTGTCAACTCTCCCTCCTCACAGACACCTCTACCTGTCCGCTGGCTCACATGGCCGCCGCAGTCCTCCAGGGGCTACATGGCTCACAAAGCCAACAGCACACTCTGTCCGGTTTTTGAGTCAAATCCTCTTTGGATACGGATCAATCTGTTCTCCACTACTGCTGCACCTGGGACATAATACCTGGAACACTGTGGCGTTAGCTCACTGTGACTTTTGTTGTTGTTGTTGTTGATGTCTACCTATTGGTTGCTGCGTTTGGCAGAGGTCCAGCTTGATCTGTACAGTATTCTGGAAGAGTTGTGGTTGACTAGACTACAGACACCCGCCGATGTGAAGGTGTGGAGAGTATGTGTTGATGGTGTCAGACAGCTCGTACTCACAGTGGAGTTCTCAGTCAGACTTGTTAGAACAGGCAAATCATTGCTCATGGTCCAGGTCAGCGTGAGAATACCCTGCAGAGGATGGAGAAAGTGAGGTCAGACAGAGCTGTCGCTTCTTTCCCGACAGTGATACAGTTTCTGTTATTTTATGCAGAAAAGTGCAGAGGAATTAAACGATGAGGTGAACTGATCCCTGTTGTATGTATGTATGTATGTATGTATGTATGTATGTATGTATGTATGTATGTATGTATGTATGTATGTATGTATGAACCATTTTCAGAGATTCACATCTTCAGTAGTGAATGGTCAGAGACAGACTGGGGAAGTTAAGAGGGAGCGCTGTGGTGGATTAAGGCATTGTTGGTTTTGGTCTAGGAGGATTTGCTGACCAAAAAAAAAAAAAAAGATATAGACATAGATAGATAGATAGATAGATAGATAGATAGATAGATAGATAGATAGAACCAGACTTATTTTTTCACCCTTATGCTTTTTAATCATTTGTCTGTGTGCATTGATTTGATGCTGTTCTTTCAGTGTAATAAATATAATAATATATGGGCATTGTGTGATGAAGACTAATAGCCCAACAGTTGGACATGTTATCCATGCATGTATATTATCAATCTTCCAATTCAAAGACAATGCTTGATGAGAAAGTATATCTGAACACAAAATCTGAAAATTTTCACAGAATAAGAGAGTTTTGGTGTTAAACATTTCAGTGGGCTCTGGGTGCACTGAGGGAATCTGGACTCGACCTCAGTATTTCTAAATTCCTGGCTAATGGAGCCAATAATGCTATTTCGTATTGAACGTCCATAAGGTTGGGGGACTTGCAAGAGACAGATATTAAAATGAACGGTCAAAATCTGTACCACAGAGACTAAGATATCCTCAAACAATCAGACAGCGTCTTTCAAAACACCTTCCAATCCCAGTTTTTAATGAATGCTTTCGGTTACAAGTTTGACATCGTCAGCCCAAAGCAAAGATAACCCTGATGACACCACTGTGGTTATTTTATCAGCCTTTAGAGAAACCTCCCCAACAAAAATCATTATACAACTGTTTCCACAGACTGAATGTCATTGTGTAAATTTGGTGTAATGCCCCTTTAACATACCAAAGTGACATGTCTGGATTGAGTGCTGTGCATTAAATCCTCATGTGTCTAAACATTTGCTGATGTCTCCTGAAGATGAACAATAACCAAGAACCCCTGACAATAAATTCTCATCTATGTCTCTTGACTGCAGACCAGCATCTGTTAAACTAGACTCAGGAAGACAGACACAGAAGGACAAGTGCGGCAGGCGAAAGGGAAAGGCAGGAGAGCTGACAACACATAACTATTTACACAGGGAGCAGCTTGTGTAACATCAATCCATTATTGCATTCCTTACACATACTGGTAGCACTGCGGCACACTCCCTCACCATGTGAGAGTCATATTTTATGTAATATCTCATACATACCAACAGCTCAAGGTAACTATGATGAGGACAAAGCTCTCAAAAGCAAGAGCACACCAGCAAGAGAGAATCACACACACACACACACACAGATTACATGAACAAATATTTCTAAAGAGTATATGAATATGTAAGAAATGATGTAACGCTCTATAATATGACTGTAGATGGATATGAGTACGTTTCTAAGTGTTTATTAAGTAGTATCTGTCACCAGTTATAACCTCCTATTTAGATATATTTTCTATTATCACAGCTGTGTTTTACTATATTCATCATTCATCGACTGTTTATACAGCAGCCTCCACTTCCATCTGCTTACAGCTACATTATAGTGTGTTATAAACTATGTATCACATGTTTATGTACTGATTATACGTGATGAACAGGGGGACTTCAAGAAAAGCAATGCCTGAATTTTAATGACATAAAACACTGTGATTTCAGAGAGCCGTTGCCTTTGAAGACTACTTTTTCGCCTCCCTTGAAGACATCTGTCTTCTCTCTGCTGATTACACAGCTGACATGGTTTAAAGCTGCCTCGCAGAAGAATTCAATGATGTGGTCTTATGCACTATATTGTTTCATGACAAATAAAACGACACTAAAGGAAGACATAGCTGTAAAAGGTTTCAGAGCAGACGCCCATTCATGCTAAATTCACCATATTATCTAACCTGTCTGTCAGAGTCACACCTGGTTAACAGGTAAACATCCACTCAGTCATCAGTCCCTCTATTTGTGGACTTCCTGAGTTGATTTTGCCCATCACCGTATCCAGACAGACAATGAAGATCAGTCCAACACATTCAGTGAAACAAATCTAAAATTCAAAGTTCTGGTTGAGGTCCCAAAGTTTCCAAAGATACCAAATATATCGGACTGACTTTTGGGGGGATGTGACATAATGATAAAATGATGAACAGATCGTCTAGAATATTCTCATCTGATGAAACACTGCAGCTATAAAAACAGGTGGTCTTGAATATTTCACTCAGTGTAAACATGATGGAGCTGTAAACAATACACAATATGTTTTTTTACTGTCAGTGTGAAATACATTTTCTGCCCTCAGAAGAAACTAAACAGAAACAAGAGGAAGAAAGTGTGGTTTTTTTTTCATCATTATGCTAATTTTGAGACCAATGGCTCCAAAGTCCTTTTATGGATTATTATGTATTCAATTTTTATGATTTTTCTAATCAAAAGTTATAACTCTTTAGTTACACAGGAGCTTCCTTCCCATTAGTCTAATTTTGAGCACACTTGAAATTATTATTATTATGATATTATTGATGGCCTTACCTATATATTCCTATATGCAGAAAAAAAATCACCTTGCTAATTAATAATTATTAATTATCAACCCATAATTAATTTTATTTAGGCCAATGACAGTTTGACTCCTCCGCTTCACCATCATTTGATTTGTCAGTTAATACTGAAGATAAATAACCGGAATATAAAACTGAAAACACTGACCCCGGCTGGTGGAGGAAAAATACATCCAAAGTGTGCACGCGTATGTGTGCGCGCGTTAGTTTCCAGGCTCTGATGACATGTTACAGCCTCACATCATCTCTCGCTTTAACCATACACATCAGGCACACAGACAGATGGACAAGGCGGCTCAGACAGACAGACAGACAGACAGACAGACAGACAGACAGACAGACAGACAGACAGACAGACAGACATCAGCCTCCTCGTTCATTCCATCAGTGGACTGTAATGATGCTTGTGGTGTTTATACCCTTATAAGCACCATCAGTAGTACACGGAGGGAGGAGGAGGGTAACTGCATATCACCCTGACGTGTGACTGGATGATGATGGTCTCCAGATGTGCCGTATCTTACGGTCTATGCAGGCGGTGTTGAGGCAGCCTCCCTCCGCTCTGTGCAGGCTGACTACAGCGACCCGCTGCAGCCGGCGGCGCTCAGCGGCAGCAGCCTCAGCATCAGCAGCGGCAGCGTCTTCTTCTCTCCTCCGAAAAGCCGCCGATCGGGGCTGTCCCACATCTCCGCGTCGTCTGCGCTCAGCCTGCGGGGAATAAATCGCGATTAGTCACACGGGAGCCTTCATGTGCCGGGCACGGGGGCTCCGCCGCGGTCCCCTAGCGTCCAACACCTCTCATCAAATTAGATGCTGCGATTATCTGGAGCCGCGCCGTGTCACCTGTCCCTCATCTTACATAATAAAATAGTAGCACTATTAACTCCGTGAGCACGCCTGGAGGTCCGCTAACTGGTCCTGATGTGAGCGGGACAAAGCTCGCACTCACCCGGCTGTAGACTCTGTTAGAAGCGGCGGTCCACAGGCAGCCTGCCCTGTCTGCATACTTTAATTTGGGCTTCAAATAAAGACTGTAGTTATGAATGAAACCACACGCGATTGGACACACCCACCGCCCGCTCCCCACGCACCATGTGACCAGCACTGATGATGCTGATGGTGGTGATGATGTGAGATGGAGGAGAAAACCCGTCCTCATTCACAGCAGGAGCTGCTCATGAATGGCAGCTGCTGACAGGGTGTTTGATTTGTTGTCTGAAGGATTTGTTTTTGGTAACGTTGCAGATATTTTGATTAATATTTTGATGGGTTTTTTTTTATTATTATTGTTTGGGTCCGCCGCTGTTTCTTTGCTGCTAGGCAAGACGCAGGGAGACAGATGGGTACTGTGGACGTTTTTGTAATTTCATGTTTCACCACACGGTGGCAGCGATGCTCTGTTGTTTTCAGGTCGAACGTACATAAGATGGAAGTTTTCTATGCGGATCCAGTCATCAGTGGACCATGCTAAAGCTCTAGAGACCCCCAGCTAAATAAAGAATTGCTTTGTTCCACTCTTATTTAATAGAAGAAGTCCAAATTAGATCATTTACACCATGATAATGGCTTTTAGTGAAAGATTTGATCCTGCAATATTGTTATCAAATGCACACTGGAGAAAACTATGCAAATCAATGTACAGTATTTTTCCCTCTGTAGCTGTAGATGGAAGAATTTGGAAGACGAGAGGTTTGAAAAATACCAAGGACTGAAGGAGGAGCAAGAGAAGACGTGGGGAGTAAAGGCAACAGTGGTACCAGTGGTGATCGAGCACTGGGAGCAGTGATCCACAAACTGCGATACAAATGCCACTAAAAATATAACATTTTTTTTATTACAATCTCGCTCAGTGTTTAAATTTTTCCATCAAATGTTTCCATTATTTTCTTGAAACCCTGTTTGTTTGTTTGTTTGTTTTTGCATCTCCAACATTTTCTGCATTACCAAATCCAAGCAGCCGTACCCTCTGCAGTGTATGTTCTTAGAAACGAAGGAGTAGCACCAGTGGAAAATGCGTCAGCAGCACAGTGGCAGGAGGTCTAATCTGTGCCTGTATGATAACAGAAAGCAGGGGGCTCTGACTTAGTAAGTTAGACTTCTGAGGAACCCATTTCATGTTTCTGCACAAAACTTTTCATCCAAAACTTTTGCAAACTGGCCCAAAACTGGAACAGCTGTTTGAGGGACAGAAATAACGGCCCACATTGATCTGACTGGGGGAGTCAGTTCAGAGCAACCAGAATGACCTACATGTAGCTGACTGACACAGTGAAGTTAGTCGGAGGAATGAGGTGTCACATTTTTTGGACAGATGCAGAAGAGACGTTGTTGATCCAAGAATGTGACCACGTCTCCTCTGCCATGTCTATGTAAACATTCACTGCCTGTCGTGTCTTCTCACGCTATGTATCTCACATTCCACTGCATTTTTGGGACATTTTAAGCTCCCCCGTCTCTTTTCCTCTCGCTTACGAGGTTCAAATTTATTCTACGAGCAATTAAGTCCGAGAGACCTCTTCAAACATCTGAAACATAAACAGCATGTGGCTTTCAAGGACTTGGGACTTGTTTAGAGGAAAGAGAAGAGTCCATTGTGGGCACAGTCTCTGACCCCTCACTTAAAATTCTATAAATACATTTCTTGTGGATATTTATTACAGGTTTAATACTGTACACAACAAGTATCCTGATATATACAAGGCAGTTCCATGACCTCTCAGTCTTTTAAGATGTTTTTCAGATATTTTTTAGCATACTCTGTCGTTGGTAAAGTGGATCAAGGCTACATTAGCTAGGGTAAGAGTTACTAGCATAGCACACCCAAATCATTGAGCAAACTGTTGCCACTTAAGTTGCATTATGGGTAATGTAGGCATCAGGTTTTGACAACAAAGAAGAATGTGTCCGCTGCGAGGATGACAGTGCTACAGGTATGCAATGCCAAATAGCTGAAGTACTCTTTAAATCAGAGTCCCACCTCATCTGAGGAATATGTTAAATTGGTGAGCAAGGCTGCAAAAGCAAATTTATGTTTAGACTCATTAGACTCATTCACATCTGAAGTGAACCTGTAACTTTTGCTGGACAGCAACAACTGAGGCCACAGCTGACTGCAGGGTGATAACAGTAGAAGCCAAAACATGATCCATCAACATCTACTGGTGCTTCTCAATGAGGTTTATGATATTTTTATTGCATCACTGTTCGTGTTTTGTGCTCCTTTATATGTATTTTCCTGCTGAGTTTTAAGTATTTGCAAAGGCATTAGGTAACAAATACTGTGGTATGTGGCATTGGTCCATGCTATATGCTTGTCCTGATAAAAATAATTAGATGAATAAATAAATAGTATTTTGGAGCTCTGCTGTTGTTTGCTGTGTATTGGTGAACAGATGGCTAAAGGCAATGATTCGAAATTCATTTGAAGAATTTTCATCCCAATTAATGCTCTACATTGAAAACCAGTGAAGAGTCACAAATGCCCTCCTCCATCTGTCTTTCTGTGTTTTCAGACAGCGTGACAGCCATTTGATGATTTTCTCAGTGAGATACGTGTTGAAATATTCAGAACTGTTTCCTCAAATGCAAATGTTTTATCTCTGAAATTTCAGGCCCTCTAAGGTGCGACATGCCAGAGAGGATTGGAACATCTGGGAAATGATGCCGGGGAGGCCGTGCAGGGGTAGGAGGAATGTGGAGGAGAGGATGAACGCTGTGTGTGCGTGTGTGTGTGTGTGTGTGTGTGTGTGTGTGTGTGTGTGTCTGTTTGCATGTGTGTGTGTGTGCTCCTCAGCGGTTGACGTCAGAGCTGCGTCTGTGCTTGCTCTAGAGAGCAGGACATCCTGTGGAATTGTTCTCAGCGAGGCCTGAAGAATGTAAAGCAGCCTCCCCTCCCCTCTGGCTCATCGGTGTGACCAACGTCTCAACAGGGCGAGCTGTAAAGGAGGTGTGAGGGACGGCAGGGGAGACTCAGGGAGGACAGGATCTCCATCAAAATCTCACTGGGACATTGAGTTCATTGAATAACTTAAAGGGAGAAAAGACCAGTGTGGGATTCCCGTTGAACTCCAGTGAAGATTAAGATGAAGTTTTGAGTTTGATTTACTGTGTGACAGGATATCTCTCATATTTCTGGAGCGTATATCTATGAGGCATGTTCGCACTAATAGAAAGACTAAGAGATGACAGTGCAGAAACAGCTCTGAAAAAAAAGGAGACGATGAATAGATTTGTGTTTTTCTACTGCACAGGTTGATTCCTTACAGACACAATGAGACCAACATGTCTGCTTTTAGGAGAGGATGGAGAGGAGTGACTGTGGGGGTGGGGTGAGGAGGGAGGTGGGCGATATGGGAGTGGAGTGACGCAGACTGGGTAAAGTGGGGGGTGTTGTGGGTGTAGCTATTTTTAGCTACTGTTAGGAGACACATATTAGCTGCATTTCTCTGCCCTCCCCATCTTCCTACGTCACTTTACTCCAAGCTGCTCCTCTCCAGCATGCATCATGTGACAGGTGCAGCCCGAGACCCCGCTGTGGACCAGAGGTGGGACAGGAATACTAAACAGCCCAGGATGAAAAGAACTGCAGAATACAAAGGGTAGCCACTGCCTGTGAACATCTCCTCCCACTGCCTGAACAGTGAGATTATGCAGCATCCACAGATGTGTGTGTGATGGACCGGGCACTTTGCCTTCAGCCCAGTGCATGCTGGGACAACTTTCAGCACCCATGTCAGGCTGAAAAGACAAAAAGAGGAATGACTAGAATATCCTTTAAATCTTCTTTAAATATACCATATATCCAAGGGACCTTCTTACATTTGTTAAGTTTTATGCAGCGCTTTGTAGCCACACACTAGCGTGCCTTTGAGTTGACAAGCGTATACTTAAAAGTCAATTCCATTTTATTTATATAACACAAAATCACATATTTGCCTCAGAGGGCTTTACAGTCTCTAAGTCTACTACATGCTGTAGTATTACTGGAGTGAAAAAATATATTTTTTTTAGGTGCAAAGATAGTCGGGGGGCACCCCCATTTTTTTTTCTAAATCATGACATGGAAAATAAAGGAGAGGAGCTCTTACAGTCATTTTCTGCTCATCATGTTTGGGTTCCACACAAATACAACTACAATGTCACACACCCTGGGCAGGTTTGGACAAAGTTAAAAATGACAGAAGACGGTCTGTCTCCGGACATTTTGACATGATGACATTCTGTACAAAATGTTGGAGCGTCGTGCAGATTGCATCATTTATGAATGGTGAGTGAGGCACAAAACAGGGTGGAGCAGTGTGAGGAAACAAGCGTTTCGATTGGACAGTACAGGCTGACTGGCCTTGGCGCTCTCGATGATTGGTTATGTGTGTGAGTGGGCGGGGCCTGTACCGGCAGGGTTGGGGTGTTTTACGCTCGGTAGAGTAGTGCTGCGGCTGTCACGGCCAGAGAGGAGAGCTGTACTAGCCTGTTGTGGGTAAACCGGTCTGTAATCTGAATTTTTAATGTTTAAAGACGCTTTACACTGTTCATGTAATGAGAAGCAACCCTAAACAAACTTCAATTCAATCTAACGACCGGAGTCTGATGTTTAATTTGGACCTTTCACAGTAAGTCAGCTGAATGGAGCAGCAGCAGCAGCAGCAGCAGCAGCGGGGCCTCTGTAGCGTCACCCCGGGCTGCTCTGCACGCTGCGGGGCCGGGGTCTCCGCCGGTCAGCCCACCATGCGTTTGTCCATCACCTCCACCACCGGCAGCCCGGTGGAGCTCACTGTCCCCCGAGGAGAGACTGTGGAGGGACTGAGGACACACATCTCCCAAAAACTCAGGCTGCAAAGGGACAGGATCGTCCTCCTGTATAGAGACAGGTGAGTTTTCTTACACTGATGCGGTGATCCCTGGGCAATTTATTTATTTAGTGTTATTTAGTCTTTGTATGCTGACAGTGTGATGGATATTTGGCAGGCAGCTGACTGCAGGAAAACTGTTGGACCTGGGTGTAGCAGATGGCAGCAAACTGACCTTGGTCCCTGTCGTTGAAGCTGGTTTAGTAGTAAGTACACCTCATCTTACACTGGGGGAAAACATTGAATTACACTCCACTTCATGTAAATAACTGTTTGTTCTATTTTCACTGCCGCAGTGCTCGACTGCCAGAGCTGAGAGAACTATGATGGACGTTTTGGAAAGTTTAACAGAAGTCCAGGTGAGAGTTTGGTTTGATGTCTGATTCTTACTGTGTGCTATAAATAAATAGACACTAGCTGAGTGCATGAATGAGAAAGAATTAAATAATTCAGACTATGCACTGGTGTGCATTTTCCACAGATTTTGTTGAGTAGGATTTAACACACCATCCCACTGCTTTCCTGTGAAAACCACATGCTTTTATTATTATTACTATTATTGGTTTACAGCTTTGCAACAGTGCATTTTTTCAGATAAGCCTGTGGGGTTTTAAGTAGTTCATTTGCAGAAGATTTCTGATCATTTTCTAAACCCATTAAACATAAATTTAATCATTCAGTTTATCCTTAAAGAAAATAAAAGTGGCCAAAGATGAAGAGTTGTGGTGTTTATTGAGCTTTTGAGTTTTTATTTCATGAAAACTCCACGCATCCTTGTTTTAATGTCAACAGAATATGCATACACATGCAAATATTGTTGCATCATAGCCTTTGTTAAGGTAATGCACAGTGTGTACCTGACAGTCATACAGCTGCATGATTCACCAAGACGGAGCTAAAGCAGAATGCTGTGACCTAAAGTTTATTTAAGGTTATAATCCTCGAGATTTTAGTGAAGTCCAACCTCATTGTTTACACTGCTCATGGTTGGCACTTGTTTCTGTAATAGCCAATCGCTGTATTTACATTCATTAATGGCTTTATTCCTCTAGTTTTCATGGTTACTGTGCATGTGTGTAAACCAGTACATCCATGATGACTTTCGTCTTTATTCAAACAATGGCAGTTTATTTGGCAGATACACCAGTTGCTCCTCTGTTGCAGGATTTCTGACAAAGTAGCTGCTCAGTGAGTGTTTGTGATTGTGTTAACCACATGTACTGTTACCACGGTAACCACAGGTGTTGCCAAATTAACCAAGACCAAAAGATTGTAAATTTAACTCTGGCGTCTTTCTTTCCTGGCAGATCGGTGACTTCCTGTCTGGCCGCTCGCCTCTGACCATTAACCTGGGAATTGGTGCCCAGGTGATGTATGTGCAGCTCCAGCTGTCTGCACAGAACGTGGCAGAGCTGCAGCAGCACCAAGACTTGAGAGCTGGGAGCAGCAGCAAGCTTCAAGCGGGCCTGCCCAGCATGAGCTACCTTGACTCTGCGAATGGCACAGGATCAACTACCTCGCCTGCTTCCCAATCCTCCACTCTATCCGTGGACTCTCCTGACGCTGCATCCTCGGGCCAATTTAGTGCTCAAAGACCAAGACCTTCCTTTAACTCAACAGCTCCCACATCCCACTCATCCACCGCTGCCCCTGCTGTGAGCTGCCATCACCCCTCATCTCCACATCAGTTCTGTCCTCCCCACTCGACAAACACATCTTCTCCTATTTCCAGCCTGTCTTTGCCCTCTGGCTGTCCTCATTCCAGCTGTCCCCTAGAAGCAGCTACACCCGTCTGTTCACCTGTTCCCACCGGCTCCATTCCTGGACCACGAAGCCCACTACCAGCCTCAACCTACAGAGAGGTTAGCCTTACATATTCATCCACAAAAGTCAATACAAATCACACTGCACCGTCATGCTGTCACCACTATGTATTAGTAGCAACATAACTTGCATAACAAGTAACCAGTTTAGATTTCAAAATGTCTGATTTTTATTCACTCATTTTTATTCTTTGTAATGGATGCTGAAAATAGGAGATCATGTTTCTCCCTCTTGTTTTATAGAGTGAAGTTGATGCCTCATCCACTGCAGAGCTGAGCAAGCAGCCAGGAGCAGTCATAGACACTTTTGTGAGCCATTCTCCAGGCGTCTTCTCCGGGACTTTTTCTGGCAAGTGTGTGAGCAGCAGAGGCCTGAAGATCAGCTCAGTCATGCTTTCTAGAACTGAAACTAACAATTTTACTGATTAGTTATTTGGTTTATGAAATATCAGAAAATAGTGACACTGACTCAGACTGTATTCAGACTGCTTGTCTTGTTCTTCATCAGTCCAAATGCCAAAGATATTCAGTTTACTATGATATGACAAATGAAAGCAGCAAATCAGCTTGAATTACTCCGTATTTTTCGTCCATTATATTCGATCTCTCCCTCTCTCATTTCCCCGGTTCTCTTCTCGTCCCATCATCAGGCACTCTGACCCCTTGCAGTCAGAGCGGCACCAGCCATCCTCGGAGGGGCATTGCCATCATTCTCCAGATCCTCAGTGATCTCCTCAGAGCAGCCTGCCACCACCAGGGGGCTTCACCTGCCTTCTCTCCTCCCCACTGTCCTGCTTCAAACCCAGCAGCCGGCCAGCTGCACACAGCAGAGGAGCAAAGCAAAGCAAAGAGCAAAACACTGGTGACCCAGAGGGTAGAGCGCCTCAGTAAAACCCCAGGTGAGCTTTACCCATTATATTCAACTTATAGTCAACTTTGAAACATGACATTTAACACTTGAACACTGGAAGAGTTACTGCACTTTGCATCCATACTAGATTGTAATATTATGCATTTATTCTGTTTTTCTGGAGTCTTGTTTACTTTGACCTTTTGACCTGCATATGTGAACCACATTTTATACTTGTCAAGTATTTGCCCTGATGATGATGAATTAAAATCCTGCCTTTCCTTGCACTGCATTCAGTGTGCAGAGACTTCTTTTCTCCACCTTTTACTCCTCTACCAAAAAAAAAAAGACAAAACAGATTTGTTAGGATAAATTGTATTTTTCATGGGAAAACACACCAAACAAGTTTATTTTTGTGTGGCATCTCTAACATGTTTCTTCTTCCCTCTCCTGTAGGCGAGGACAGTCTCCCCCTCCAGTCATCCACACAGGAGAATCAAGCATTGCACTGTAAGCTAGAGCGCCTGCAGATTTTGATGCATCAGAGGCGTCTTCGTAGGCGGACTCGCAGGAACTCACACCTCTCACAGACGGCTCACCCGTACCAGCATCGGCAGTATCGTCCCTAGTCTCCTGAACGGAAACGATCCACCCACTGTGATAGCAGTGGCAGCTTTCTGTTGAGCAAGGGCGCCTCAAGGAACCAGACCAGAGCTGACTTCTGACCTTGTGGAACAGGGCAAAGTGCAGCAGAATGCATGCTTTGTTGCTGTTTTTACATTATGAGCATTTCTGGAAACATAAGATCGGAGGAGTCAGGTTCCTGTGGCTGTCACTGCACTGAGCATGTTCCTTCATGCAACACAATGGCTCTCATTGTTATGTAGCACATAAGTCACAAAATGTTCCAGTGTACATTTTCATGCCATACGTCATGGTGCTTTGTACAAAGTCTTCTTAATGTTTGTGTATGTATTCCAATGCCTTAACCATACATGTCTTGAATGTAAACTGTGTGTTTTGTTCTGTGCAGAGGATGTTCCTCTGAAATGTTTTATATATGCAATATTAAAATGGAAACACAAAGAAGGGAAAAATATGCAAAGAATAAAGGAAAGAGTGGAAAAAACAATTGTATGTCAAGCCCATTTCAGATGTGGAGCAGTAACATTGCAGCTTTCATCTATTAAAGTGATTTATTTCGGTCATTCAGAGAGATTTTCAATGATATGAAGGAGAAAGGCTTTCAGTTCTCTCATAGCCTGCATTGCTCAGTCTGGTAACAGAGAACTAAAGAAATGTTTTTAATCTCCCATGAGCATTAACTCCCTAACATATCCCTATTCATAACGCGCCTCTTGATTCATAAGGTGCCTGACTTTGTCCCAGGTATGTCAACAAAATATGACGGCTGTGTCCTACAAATCCCTTGTTCCTCATCTGAAGAGATCCACTTTCAAAATCTTGTGAGCTGCTGAGCTGCTCACACCACGAGAGTGCTGTCATATTGGCATGATGGTGCACAAACTGCAGTTGAGGTGGACCGATTGCAGGATTATTCCACTTAGAGAAATCCAACACTGAAGCAAGTTAGGCAACATATTCAAACAAAATGTGCAATAAGTGACAAAAAAAATCTGCCCACCAACACCTCTAAAGGTCATGAAATTAAATTTGGGTTTGATGCAAAGTTGTAAATAAATATCCTCTGTCATCCATTGTGTTCTTGACAGACCATCCTTCTATCCATTCTAATCCAACCCAATCCAATTTAAAACATGCATGTACACAATTATTCTTTTTTGACATCTCAGTGTGATGTGAAAACCCAAAGCTTGATAAAGTCAGAGTGAACATTTAAGTAGGAGACATCTTGTGTCCAGTAGTTCAATTTGTTGCATTTTCAGGTTCGTAAATAGATTTTTCAAAAGATCAACATCATGGCAGAAACACAGGGATTGATTGATTGATTGATTGATTGATTGATTGATTGATTGATATAAGAGAAATGCAACTTAAACAACTAAGATGCAAAGACCAACATGAAAAGACAAAGACTTAGACATAACTTCAGTCATGAGTGAGTCAGGAGTGAGGCACTAAAACCCATGATGTTATACCGGCGGGCACAGTAAGTGGCGGTATGTTCCCTGTTGAACTACCACTAAATGGAAAGAAGAAGACGTCCCCGCGCAGAGCAATGAAAAGCGGAGAGCTCCTCCTGCCTTCTCTCATTCGACCTGCAGAGCTGCCCCTCATCCTCTGGACCCCTGCCAAGGAAAAGGTAATTTCGATTTCACGACTTTTTTTTTTTTTAGCGGTGCATTAGACGTATTTACGTGCATCTGTGTTTGCAAGGCGTTGCTAATGTCGTTTCTGTTGGCCTGATATCAGGTATTAAATGCCATGTTTTGTTTTTTTAAGAAACTGTTCTGTGACCACAGTATCTTATAGACGGTAAAATTGATTTGATTGTTTTCATTAAACCGGTCGCCATTAGTCCGCGCCGAAATGTGTTGCGTTGTGTTGCTCTTCGGAAAAAGCGGATGAAACTGCGTGAAATTTTGCACATTACTCTGATCCTGTTAATTTTCTGAGCAATTATATAACCCAGAATATAAAGCACCCCGAGGCGTATGAAGCTAATTGCTCGGTCAGCGACACAAAGTGAGGAGCGTAAGCTCGATGCTACAAAATGGCGCTGAAAAGAAAATTTCCGCTAGCTAATCCGCTAGCCCAACGGTACCACGTTTATGGGCCTGGGGCCTAGCTGGACGTGCTTCCATCAATGGCGGCAATAAGCATGCATATGTGTGATTTGGCTTTTATTCAAACTTAAGACGGAATGAATGCTTTCATGCCAGGGACTCACGCTCAAAAGGCGCAGGTTATAATGACCGCGCTTAACGGGACCGCTGACCCGTTTTTCGCACTGCGTGAGCTGACGATATTTGCTGCCGATGTTTATGGAGCGAGGGGGCGGCGCAGCGCCAGATCGTTTGCACAGATTCGTGTAAATGTTTTGTATTTGCTTTGTGTGATTCTTGGTGTTTGTTTTCTAGCTACATTGAAGATGTCAGATGAGGGTAAATTGTTCATCGGAGGACTGAGCTTTGAGACCAACGAGGAGTCTCTGGCTGCGGCCTTCGGCAAATATGGAACCATCGAAAAAGGTTAATCCTACGGGGCTTTTCGCTTTAACTTTCCATCACGCATCCTTCCTGAGCCCACGTGGGTTTTTTTTGTTAAAAGTCGACGTTTGCCAGTGCTTTTCATTAAAACGTGCTTTCTTTCCCTCCATCAGTGGATGTGATCAGAGACAAAGAGACGGGAAGATCTCGCGGTTTCGGCTTTGTGAAATACGATAATGCCGATGATGCGAAAGACGCAATGGCGGCAATGAACGGAAAGGTAAATGAACAATACACGTTTTAACACGATATTCACATCTAATTTACCCTTTTATTTTCCTTTTTTTTTTAAGAATTTCGTTATTTACTCCGAAACGGTATTACTCTTCATAGCCAAGCTTATTGATATGTTTGCATGTGGTATATATTATTCTGCTTAGTCTGTATCGTGGTAAACTGAAAGGAAAGGCAATTTAAAGCCACATGGCACCATGTGTAGATACATCTGCAGTATGGCTGAAATTCAAAAAATTGACCATCGCCTTTGTGCTTCAGTCTCTAGATGGTCGGGCTATTCGTGTGGATGAAGCAGGAAAGGGCGGACGCTCCAGAGGTGGATTCCCACCAGGCACTCGGGGTGGCAGATTCGGTGGATCTCGGGGGAGAGGTGGGCGAGGTTACTCCAGAGGTGAAAACTGGGTGTCTACATTGTTGTGATGGATTTGTTCTACATACTGTTAATTCCTCCACATTTCTCATTTTGGGTATATTGTCTTTGGAGGAGGAGGATACAATGGCGAGCGGGCCTACGGTGACAGGAATTATGGCGACAGGAGCTTCGGAAGTGGAGATAGGAGCTTTAATAGCGGCGGATACAGGAGTGGAGGATACTCCTCAGGCGGCGGTGGCGGCTACAGAGAAAATAGGTAAGATGTTTGATGAAGCCACAGCTGAGACTGAATTGCATGTTTGTTTGGGGGAAAAAAACAAAACAAAAAACAACAAAATCGACATTGTGAAATGTTTTTTGTTTTCCAGGGGTCAGGGTGGATATGGTGACCGCTCTGGAACCTACCGCGATGGATATGACGGCTATGGTAAGCATGATTGACGTGTATTGGTGTTGTGTGTGTAGCCTTATGTTGGGGCTGTTTAATTTCAAATTTTAAAATGTCACCACATTAAGCTGCATCTAGACACACAGAATTTACTTTAAACCAGTTTCACTGATAACAAGTTATAGCATCACACACACCAGTAAATTATGCTTAAACCTCTCTGTTGGCTGTGGTAGGTTCATGAGCACCAAATCACACTAGAAGTTATCACACATTGAATTTAATAAGACCATTTCACAGCCCCAACATATGAGAACTTGGATCGTGTATGCCCCTCAGTTTTGTACCTGAGCCCAAGTTGATGCCTCTCTGTATACGGTTGCCAAATTTTGCTAGCCCCCACCCCCCCGCCCCACTCTGGTTACAGAGGCTGGCAAGCAATGACGAGCAGCAAATGCTGAATGTTACTTATTCTGATTTTGCTCGTATCTAAGCTGATGGATCCCCTTATGCAAAAACTGAGGGAGGGTTTTTGGACTGTCTGGTGGGTTGAGGGGATGTTGTGAAACTCCAGTGTTGGAACTTTCAGTGTCTTTACCTGTGTGCCCACTTCTTATCCTCAGCTACACACGAGTAAACGTCTCCCTGATTCAAGATCATCACTTGGCTGGCTGTATTTCAAAGATGCGCTCCTCAAGAAAAATGTCCACGTGTTATTGCTGACCTTAGTTTTGTAGTTTTGTTGTAGTAGCTCAAGCATCTTGTAGCCATGAGTTTTGGTCATTCCTTAACAATGTTACAAATTACAGTTCAAGACTCGAACTGCTTGATTGGGCATCTTTATTCCTCAAAGGTCGTTTGCTAACTAAAAGGCACCTGTGTCACTGATTAGTGTTTTAGTCCCAATTTGGGGATCGAACAACGGCTCTCCACATGGCTTTTCGTTCAACGGCCACTATCATCGCTGTAGACTTTTTTTGACCAGCACGTTAAAGTGTTTCCTGATTTTGATTCCTCATTTAGTTTTTTTTTTTTTTTTTTTTTTTCCCCCTCTTTTTTTAAATTGAAGTATCCGATGGGGCTTGTTTTTGTTTTTTTTCTTATTTCCCCTGTTGGTCTCTGACCTACCTCTTGCCAGGTTTTAAACTTTTTGAGGAAAGATCTAATTACTCTTAAACAGGCTTTTGGGGGATTAATGCTAAATTCCTTTTACTATTAAAAACTTAGTTTAGCTGAGGCTCCTGTGTGTTCAATTTCCCAAAAGAGTGAATTCCTTTCAGACTGGTGAGCTACACCTCCGAAGTGGCCGGCTGTTCATGAAGTCTGTCCAAGGTATCTTCTGTGCTCTGCTCAACATCTGCATTTTAAATGTGCTGTAAAATGGACTAATCTTGTTTAAGTGATCGAAAAATGTAACTTCGTTTTCCCTAAAGTAAAATCACAGCCGGGAACAGTTTTGTACTTTATGTTCTTTGTATGATCAACTTTTTTCTTTGTCAGTTTGGCTTCATGGAGCCTATTAAACAGACTGTGGAAAATAATCTCGATTCTTTTGCCTTTCAAAACTATCGCATGGGGGAGTTTAATGCTGCGTGAGAACAGTCACCTGCACTGAAATTACACATGGATTTCTTTGGAGGGCAATTATGAATTGGCAGTTGAGTTGGTTCGCTAGATAAAGGGATCAGCTTTAATTGGGTTTTTTTTTTTTTTTTTTTTTTTTTTTTTTCAAAAGTCCACTTCATTTGACAAGCTGCCTGTCTGGTTTTCTAAGATCTCAAAACTAAAGATGGTTTTTGGCCCAGTGAATCCTGTGCAGGTCTCAAACCATCGATTGTCCAAATGTGTTTTGAAAGGAAACTTTGATAATGTCTTAAGCTCAAACCTCTAGCGAGGTTTAAACAGGCCCCTTAAAGTGGCATGTGGAAATGCTGGGGAAACATCAGCTGGTGTCTGGTCATGTTAATGCTTCATTACGTTCAAGAGGTCAGCTACTTCAAAAACCTACAAGTCCTTGGAGAGTGAAGTGTTGCGCCTACCAACAAGTGCTCATCAGAGATGAAAGCTGCTCTCTTGCCTAGGTCATATGTGGAGAAAGTAGGCCAATGCACGTGAGGTAAAAATCTCCTTTTGCTTTGCTCACATCCTTCAAACTCAGTTCTCATTGTTTCCATGAATACCTTCAAGTTAGTCATTTTTAGTCCTCTGCTTCAAATGTCGCCTACAACATGCCATGGCCCCTTCCCCGAATCTGATTCATACAGACAAGTCCAGTAACAAAATGTTTCTTTGAAGCTCCCCTGGATTGTAGTGTTCACCGCCCGAGACCACCCAAAAAAAAGAAAGCGTTGGCCTCTGAGTCGTGCGTAGTTTTGTGCTCAGTCCACTTCTGTTCACTGCATTAGTCCTCAAATTTGCTCCATTAATGTCCTTCAGCAGTCCTAATTGTGCAAGGTGTCTAGACCGTATTCAGTTTCTCTTTGTACCTTTAACTTATGAATGAGCGGTGAGTTTCAGACTCATGAATAGGGTTGCATGCATTTTATTGTGACTTGTTTTGTCAAATTTTAGTTGCCAGGCTTAATCCATTTCTTAATCCTTTTCTTTAGATTAAACTGGCCAGCAGAGGCTTCACTGGATCTCCTCATGGCTGAAGTGTCCAGCTTTAGACGGCAGCGATGGATGGCAGCATCAGGTAAAATCTTTGTCTTAGTACTGCGAATCATCGAAAATGTCATGTTTTGTTGCTGGTGCCTGGCTGATTATGTAATGTCTTGCTGCCCTGCTTCAGGTCCAACGTGCTGCAGCAGTGTCGAGCTGTAAGCAGTGGCTGCATGGGAAGATCCTGCCGAGTAGAAGTTGAAGGCTTTCATGAATATCAAATATTGGCTTGCCTGAGAGACATTTTTCAAATGTAATGTCCGTGTCAAAGTCCTTGATATCCAGTTCAAGCAAAAATGGGCAGGATGGCAGACCCTGTACGCCGTAGTGACTGAACGATTTCTTCTGAATTCACCGTTTTGTCCCCTTCCAGCAGTATTTGAGACTTAGTGCTGTTTTGACCACTTTAAGGCTAATTGAACGAGACACCTGAGTCATCTTTTTGTACTGCAATTTCAAAAATAAAATTGTGGGGGGAATGACAACCATCAACTGTCGTCTTTTAGTCTCTTTATACTTGCCTCAGTATTTTAGATTTAGTCGTCGTTGAGTTGATGTTCATTTCAATGTTAGCGTGAGCTTTTTAGTGAACTTATGGTGGTTAATATGAGATGTTACAACCATGAGTACAAAGAAGTTAGAAACATTGATAACTTGCCAACCCTTTTTGACACTTTCAATATATTGTCTTTGTACTGTTCATTGATTTCTGTAAATATTAGCTTATTCTGAATTTGGTGAAGCAACGTCTCATGTTTCAAACAAGTTGGCACTGGACCAACTGTGGTTACACTCAATTACATGTGCCCTCAAGGCTTCCAAATAGGCAGGCATGCAGTTACAACCTCGATTCCAAAAAAGGTGGATGCATAAAACTGATTATTTGATAATCCTCAACTGAAAACTACAAAGATAATATATTGAATGTTTCAGCTCATCAGTTTCATTAATTTTTGTAAATCCATTCATCAGACCTGGAAGCTGATGTGTAGAAGCTATAATTAGGCAAAGTTAAAGACAAGTTGAAAGTTTGTGTACAGCTCAAACACTGAGTAATGCACCATCAAGAGGAAGTCAGTCTGTGGTGTTTTTCCCACAACAAAATGTCCTCACTGGTCCAACCTAAAGGAAAAGCTTCAACACATTTGAGTAGTTTAATAACAATGCACCATTGCTCATCATGGTTTACATACACTAAATATATATTTAGTCAACTGAGAAGTTCAATATTTACCTGTTGAATGTAGTGAGGTTGCAGGATAGTATGGCATAAAATTAGGTAATACTACTACAAAGCTACTTGGTGGTACAGTAATTGAGAAAAAGTACATCAACTGAAAAAAGGACAACAGGTAAACCAAGGTGAGGTACAGAAAAAATACTTTAATATTGAACATTTACAAGCTGAATTGAGCAGGGGCCCAGGTCCACGAGGTGCTGGCTGTGGAAGGTGGAGAAGCTCGGGACACAGTCTGTCTCGATGGCACTTACACATACCACACGAAGCCGAAGCGCGCGTGCTGGAGCTCTTCACGGGGCCTGAGGTTGAACAGCTCCTCGCACAGAGGGGTGACCCAGCGATCTGTGTTGAAGACGCTCTCGCCGACCTGCACGAGCGTCAAAGACAAACACCGACGTTAACCAGCAGCAAGCAAACAGGTGAGAACCACTGGAAGCAAAACTGAATGTTAATTTCTAAATAACACGAACATTCACAGCTACAGTAACATTGGCTGGCTCCAAAGGTTATTTGGTTAAATAAAAAAAAAAAGGTAATGCTTTAACATCACAGTAATCAACGTGTACAAACTTTCTGTCTCATCTTTCAATCCAGGTGTTAATTATATATGACAGCTGTGATTAAAATCTGTCAGCCGTCCTGTATGTTGAATTTGCTGAATACTTGCTGTTTTGGATCTAAAATTAAGGATTAAGCAGTATTAAGCACTTTACAGTAGAA
Organism: Chaetodon trifasciatus; assembly: GCA_037975065.1. Classification (NCBI taxonomy): domain Eukaryota; kingdom Metazoa; phylum Chordata; class Actinopteri; order Chaetodontiformes; family Chaetodontidae; genus Chaetodon; species Chaetodon trifasciatus. The sequence goes on from JBBMOE010000012.1 coordinate 4,742,395, forward strand.
GTGGGCTGAAATCAGCATTTAATCACAGTAATCACGTGATGTAAACCTCTCAGATGTCACAACAAAGACTGATCACAGCTTTTCTTTACCTTCCAACCTGGAACGTCCTTCATGAGAATCGCCTCTTCCTCTAAATTTTCCCTCATCATCCGCAGGTACCTGAGGGGAAATTCATGTTACGTGAAGAGCTAACCTGACAGAGTAACCATCAGATTAAAAACTAAATGTGTGTGTGTGTGTGTGTGTGCGTGTGTGTGAGGTTTTCTTTTTGTTGTTTAGTCACCTTCGGTCTTTCTCTGCCTGCAGCAGGGGCATCAGAGCTATCCTGGCCTCCATCTCCTCAATCTGTAAGCGCCTGCAGTGCACAACACACATCACCACAAGCTCCCACCCTGACTGCAACATTACAGTGTCGGACTGTATTTAAACCCAAAGCGTAATTACAAAAATGATCCTACCTCCTCTCTCTGTTCCACTTGAAAAGCCTCCAGTAACCAAACACCATGATGCCGATGCCAATGCCAAACATGCTATATCCTGTTGATCAAAGATTTTATCAGTGACAGCTAATTGCAAATTGTATCTTACCACAGGTGAGCTAATGAGTTACATCCCAAACACATTATCAGCTCGGTTTCGAAATCAGCCTATTTAAACCTGTTTTCTGTCTGTTTAGCATTAACATCTCACATGCCAATATTTGGTAAATCTTGCATGCTCGAATCATCTGTTACACACTGGTACAGAATGTGATGGGTCAGATTTAACCCCAGTTCCAAGAAGATACAGGAATTGGTATTATGATTTCCACACAGAAACTAAGATGTCTGTGCCCAACTAAAGCTGTCGGAATGAACTGCAGTGAATAAAGTCTAACGCTCATTTCCAATCTAGAACAATTCATATTTTATGTGACCGACTATAATCAAAGTGTTAGCGAGCTAGCAAGCAGCTATCATCACTGTCAACAACAATTTGCAGAACATAGTTGTTTGGCCACTTTCACATCACACTGTTAACAGACACTGGTATGGTTCCTCCACATGACAGGTATACATTTTCACCTTTCGACGTTTTAATTGTGATAGATTAGCTTCTTTGTCTGTCCCACTCACGTTAACCTGTTAGCATTAGCCACTGTTAGGTTAATTGTCCCATGACTTGTGCATGTCTAAGAGCTCGTTAGTGGTCCTGTGTATTTCGGTAGCTCGGTGTGTAATGTAAGTACCAGAGAGTCCCCGTTTCGGCAGATTTCTCTTGTAATCAAACGCAGAATAGCCTCCCGGAGGAGGCATGTCCTGCTTCACCTTGGACCCCGCCATCTTCCTCCAGCCTTCTTTGCACTACAGCTGCTGACGTCAGTGTTAGAACGCTTCCTCTCTCGTGCGGAAAAGCTCGTGTGGCTCTCTACCGCCGCCATCTGTCCGGATGATAAGTTTTTATTTTCATGTATTTTATGGCCCTTCACATCTTATTTTTTAAAGAACCACACAAGTTTTAACATATCTTAATTCGTTCAGTATATTTCATATGAAGCTGACATTAAGGCACACTGCAGCTAGTGTCATAGATGTTTTAATTTGCACTTGTTCACTTCCCACCAGCCAGTTTCCCTTCATAATAAATCCAGTATTACAATGTTCCTGTAGACGCTTGAAACGCGTGAGAAGAGCACTTTGTCATTGTGAGCAACACTTAGTTTGCTTTCATTTAGTCAAATTAGTATTATTGTTTTGTGGCAATGCAGTATAGACTATTAAATTTTTTAAGAACTGCTGGGGTACATTAACTCAATGCTTCTCATCTAAGCAGTGGTAGTATAAGTATTAAGATCCTTAATTTAAATGAATGTTGCAGCAATACCACAGTTCTGCATCAAAATTCCTAAGTAACAGTACAAAAGTATTGTGCAGAAGCAAAGGTCTACTAACTACTCATTATGCAGCAAAGTGCCCATCAGTTGTATGATTGTATTTTATACTATTGGATTATTATTATTGATGCATAGGCATGTAAGCAGAACTGTTCGGCAGTTAAATCTGTAACAATACATCATATTTCAGTAACTGACCATATGTTTTGTATGAGAATATAGAGTAAAAAGCACAGTAGTTTCCTCTGAATGAAATGCAGTCGAGTAAAAGTATAAAGTAGAAGATGCTCACAGAGTATGTCATTTCTTTGTCTCTTTCATTTTGGACTTCAACACTGGGGGAGCTTTGGGAGGACACTGATTAAAAAACCTCTCTGATCATTTCTCTGGTATAAAAAAAAAAAAAGAAAGAAAAAAGAAAACACATGTTTAAAATGTATATTTTTTATTATTTATTTAGGAGCTAGGAAAAAAGTAAACCAAATAAATTTGAACATAAGTTTGTACAATGCAGTTAAGATTGGGAAGCAGAGAAATTATGCAATACGGTGAGGGGTACGAGATAAACATGGTCTTGTGCATTCCAGGGTCTTGGTAGCTGGGAGATGTTCCCTTCAAGAACTGATTCAGGGCTGAATATACGCCGCATATCGCAGGGATTATGGCTGAATAGATCGGCGAAGATCTCTGGCTCCAATGTGGCAAATTCAGCTACTTCAGAGTTTGTATTTTCTCAGCGATGACATAACACTCGAAACAATCTTACAACGTCGACAATGATATAAAATAAGGAAAATACAGATGGTAATTACAGATGAATTAAGCAACGGCACCATGCTTCTTAAGCTAAGGTGCAAAACAAACAGAAGGGTTAAGGGTAGGCATGCCGTTAAACAGGAAAAAAACAAAAAAAAAAAAACAAAGCTAAAATAAACTCTTCATTTGTGGAAACCACAATATACTGAGTGATTTTTAACATCAGTCAAAAAAAAAAAAAAATAACTTACTGTAAATACAAAATAAATTCAAACCTTAACCTACAGGGGTGATGACATTTTTTACAACTCAATTTTTCTGTTTTGCTTCGAACAAATGTGGATTTTGTTGAATGTGAACTCTTGGGGATGATTACAACCATTCAAGTGTCAAAAGGTCAGTTTGACCCACGTCATGGCAGAAAGGGCTTCGAAGCCCAGAGCAGAGTGCTCATTTTCATCAAAGTACTCAATGCAGACACATTACCATACTATCATTTAACCACACAGTCTGGAGGACACAAGTACCTGGGGGAAAGCCCTTCAAGTATTTGTTTTTCTTTTTCCCAGTCAAACCAAAATGGTTTCTGCACAATAACCAAAGAACAGTGAATCTCAAAATAACATCAGAAAATAAGAAAACTAAAACAACAATCATACAAAGGTAAGAAAGGAACGTTTCTTCACTTCAGGAGATTGTATTTGCAAACAGTCCTCCGGGGGTTGCTGTTGACCATATTACTGGAGCTGAGGAATTTGGACAAAAACGAACAATGAATAGTAGAGTACAGTTTAAATTATTTCCATGTGTTTGCAGTCTGCGAGATCGATGAGCGAGAGGGGATCATGTCCAGCAGGTACTCCCTCTGACGAGCATCGACAGTGGCAGACGTCTTGTGACCCGTCAGGCTGGGGTTCACGTAGGCCATAGTGACTCCTGTGAACATGCAATAGAGCAGCGAGTCAGGAGTGCAGCAAGCTGCGTGCTGTCGGTTTAATGCTTTTTGAGTTGAATAAGACGAAATAAAGCAGTATGATTTGATACAGCATCTGAATATACAGCCGCCCGTGTCCCCACAGCACAAAGACACACATAGAGGAAAAATGGCTACTCTAAGGTAAAGTAGTGACACCGAGGAAAAGATGATGAACCACCAAACAGAGGGAGTAAGGTAGGAAGATTGAGGTCACTGGCAGGGAGAGAACTGGAGAGTGGGATTGCCTTGTCCGAAAACATTTCCTCCTGCGTGTTTCTTAACTGTTTTTATGTTTCTCTAGTGTGTGAGATTTAATCAGATTTCAATTTCTGTGTGACATTCCCAAAAAAAGGATGGCACTAGGATGTTTAAGGATTGCTTTTGGACCAGACAGGAATTTGAAAGAGAGCAGATGTCAGGCGCCAGAGTTGGGCCGGTATCACATATCATATGTGAGTCTACCTGTGTTGCTGTTGCTCTGCTTCTTCCATGCAGTGGCTGAGGCACTACCTCCGCTGATAATCCTGCCGCCGCCGATTCCACTGCTGCTCACCTTTGAACTCTGGACAGAGTGGTGGGAAATATGGGCGTGCTTACCTGGCCGGCTGACCAAAGCTGCGGCCGCCACTGCACTCTGCAGCTGGGAGGAGGAGGAGAAGGAGTGGTGGACGCCCCTCACCCCCAAGGATGAGACACCATGGGAATGCTGGCCCTGGGAGCTCTGAGGGGACACATAGAGGGCGGCTTTGAGTTACAGCTGTGAGTGTTGCACAAGTGTTTCTCTTTAAAACAAAAAACAATTCCAACCTGCTTGATAGAGTGATGATGAAGAACATTGGCTCCTCGGCTGGCCTGGTGGTGGTGGTGGTGGTGCTGGAGGGAGGACGCTCTGGCCTGGGCCTGCTTCAGCTGCTGAGACACCAGCTGCTCTGCTTTCAACGACGAGGATGAGGAGCTACTATGGGAGATGGGCGAAGACGTCTGCTGGAAAATACGCTGCTCTATTTCCTGCTCTTGCTGCAGTGCTTTGACAAATGCGCCTTTCAGCCTATTGGTATGTTCAGCTTTCAAAGCCTTTTTCTGATTGGAGGACATGCATTGTTCACAGAGGACTGCCTCGCCTTTTGTCTTGTCCTGCCTCCAGCGGCAGGTGAAGTCAGTGTTGCACTGGGTGCAGATGAAGGGCTCTTTGACAATGGTCTTGGACAGTGCCAAACCTGTCTTTCCTGGATGGAGAGAGAAGGGAAACCCAGATGTACTGATTGAAAATGGACAGCAGCGCTCGTTTGGTTTCAAAGAAGTAATTAGAAACAAACAGACAGGTATTTAAATTACTAACAAAAGCAGCAAAAGCCCATAATTTAGAAGCTGAAACTAGAGAATGTTTGGTATTTTCACTTGAAACATTAATGCAGATAAACTGATTTCTACAACATGTAAACGAAAGCCATCAAAACAGAAAGCCTGCACACCTCTGTGGATGGTATCCAGCAGATTCTGTACCACTTCTTCCAGTCCCACCAGGTAGATAAACTCATTATTGGCTGCAGAGGGCAGGAAGTTAAACTCTGGGGCTGGGGGCTTGGGTGGGGGAATCTCCAGGAGGGTCTTCTCCAGCTGTTTCCGCAGGGCCAGTTTAGCTGCAGCTTGGCGGCTGGCTGGAGAGTCATTCACGCCAACCACAGACATGCCACCGGTTCCTGAGGAAGAGCCCTTCAAACTGGACGGCGAGCCCTTTGAAATCAAGCAAAGAAAGGAAGAACCCACGCAGGTCAACATCTTTGACTTCTTTGAGCAATACAAGAGCTACCGAATAGCTGTTGATTAATTGCAAGCACACTGACAGACGGTTGGAGCCCTAATCAAGGCTTCTCTGAACTTAAAAAATGTGCAAATATTAGATAAAACCTATTCTGGACTAGAATTAAACTGCTACACAAGTACAGTGTGGTGGTTGTCAGTGCAGGGCAGCGGTGGCACTTAAAGTAATGACGTTACTAGTTTAACTACGTTTGTCAGCAGCATGGAGATTTTTATTCTTTTTCCAAAGTGGTTTAAGTTGTGTTGTTAAATTGTGACTCTGTCCTGCAAATGTACCCAAGTCTAAATTGAGCAGGCAAATACAAGTGAACATACACACCCTCTGGAAACCTGCTTTTCCATTTATATGGTGCACATGTTGCTTTGTTTGTTTTTGTTGCCATATTGGTTTTGGTGCACTGAGAGCAACAGCACAACTTATTGTTTAATAAGCAATTGAACGTAACACTTTTTGCCTGTGTATCTGTTTGACTGACAGTTCTACTGATCACTGAGATGGCACTGACTTGGAATGAAGTTGGTTCAATGTAAAGTTAAAAAACAAAACCTTCGATACAGTAAACTACTTCCTCCATGTTGCTGTAGCTGAGCTTGCTACATTTCTCTTGTGGTGGCTTCAGTGCAGTGAAGCTTCATTTAATTGCTTGCCTTGTCCGTATGGGTGTGTGCACGGGTGTGCGTGTGCGTGTCTGTGAGTGTGTGTCTCTATATGTCTCTGTATGTATTTATGGGGGCGGGAGGGCTGGGTTTTCTTCTTTGTTGTTTTTAGCCTCTGTGAGGCACTTTGTGTTGCTTTTAAGTATGAAAAGTGCCATATAAATTAAGTTTGATTGATAATGTAGAGTAACTGGTAGCTTAGTTCACTAAAGTGAAAAATAACATATCTGAGAGTATTTGAGGCATAGTTTGTGCAATGGCAGCTGTCTGCCAGCTGAGGTGGAGTTACTGTACAGCGTCTCTGCATGGAGGAACTGTCCGTGTGAAAATGCTTACAGATGTTGGTCAAACTGAAGCTAGCTTGAGAAAACCGCAACAGACAACTTCGGCTCTCTGACTAAACCAGGTGTTAGTTGAACAAAGTGCTTGTTGCTCCTCTTAAAGTGCACCCTGTTCTTTAAGTGTATCTGCATCTCTCTGGTGCAACAATATTTTCGCGGCCCAAAATGTTGCATCAGTAGGTGTATACAGTGGTGCATCTGAACAGAGGTATGAACCCTGGAGCGTCCCGCTGTCTTTAATCCAACAGTGACGCAAAGGCAAAAAAGCCAGAAGTTTCCTTTTTATGTCATGTTGTAGCCTTGATTGTGGAAACTAATTACATTTAAAAATACCTCTACTTGAAAACACATTCATGCATATTCTCTCTCTCTTTGTCTCTGTTATTTCATTATTTTTTGTACTTGAAAACACCTGTGAGATACTAACCAGCGTGTTAGCACTACTGCCAACTCTGATGAGGCCTGGTTGGACCATGCCTCTCTGGCCCTGGACGGCAGGGATTGAGGTCCTGGGGCCCAACAGCAGAGGAGGAGGTCCTGAGCTTCCAGAGGCGGCCATCTGCTGCTGCTGCTGCTGCTGCTGGCGGAGAGCCTGGATCTGCTGTGGAGATACAGAGATGGGCTAACCAGGACAATGAGAGGGGTGACACGGAGGGACATCACGGACGAAAGTAGTGGAGGACAAGGGAGAGACATCAAAAGCACCAAGGCAAAGGACACACACAAAGAGAGAAAGGCGCAAAGAGAGATCATGAGTCCTAAGTTGAAGTGTAATTATTTCCCTGCACTGGATCTCGGAGAGTGAAAAACAGTAGTAAAATGCTGCGGCTCAGGCTCATCATTTCCCTGACAAAGACAACATTTAAATATATAAAAATAGCATTTTAATATCTTAGCATGCTAATATCTTTGTTAACATTTCCCCATGACTCTCACCTGTGCCCCTCTGACCAGAGGCGGCATTATGACGTGGGAGCCATGTTTGGACGACACCTGCTGCCCTCCTCTCACCAGTGGCGGAGGGATGACCGTGCCTGAACTCCTGCCCGTCAAAATCTGCTCAGAGAAAAACACCAGCAGAAACAGGATGAACGGCGGTATGAAGGTGCTGCCACGCTGATATGCTGCCCGAGTGCATGTGTGACGGTGCTGCATTAACCTGCTGAGAGCCTTTACTGCTTGTAATTGTTCCTCGGATTAGAGGAGGAGGCGCAGAGGAGCCGGCTATACTTGAGGGCTGAGAGAGAAATGGAGAAAGACATGAAGCAGTGAACACAATGCTTGAAGTAAGAGCCTGTGTTTTGGGAGTTTGACTCTGTGAGCGGCCCTGTGATGATGTGTTTAATAAGTGTTTACCTTCTGCAGGGTGTCCCTCTGTATCTGGCTCTGTCGAAGTTTCTTCAGCAGCACCAACTTGGCCTCCTCCAGCCGCAGCTCCTCCTTCAGCTGCTTAATGATGCGCTCCCTCTCCGCTGGGCTGCTCTTCTATACTCGACAGATCACAACATCACTTACACCCCTCGCTTTACGGAAGACAAAGCCTCTTTCCACTGCATGAAACAGGCTACAACTTCCAGTAAACAACTAAGACTAAAACTAAATTCACAGTTCTGGTCAAAATGAACTCTTCACACAGGTGTGTCTCACCATGAGCAGGTCTGTGTCCAGCTCCTTAAAGTGGTTCAAGCCATTCATCGGTGGACTGGGGGAGTCATTGTCTGACAAGATGATGACATCGTCATCTTCAGGGGACGGGGGGCGCTTCTCCCTTTTTATACTGCCAGACCTAAGCGGGACAGGGACATTGACAATGAAACAAAAGACATTTTATTTCTTCTAAAATAGATTGAAGGTTCTATATGACCTGTGTGTCATTTTACACACGTTTCCCCAAAAATTCAGGAAAAACACCGGGATCTCCACTAGAATTTAAATGTTTCTGGGTTAAATCTATGGCTCAAACACAGGTGGATGCTCATGTTTGAGACAGCTGAGACGTGTCTTTGGTACTGTCTGTATTCGTGGAGATCCGCTCCTCCATCACAATTGCAATTTATGACCTTGGGCTTCACTACAATCTAACAAGTCCAGACACAGATTCTCCACGCACCACCTCGGCATGTGAATGCCAAGGAGGGGCAAGGTGGAGCTTAAAGCTCCAGTTAAGGTCTTTAAGTCACAATGCAACGGCTGTTCGAGAGCACATATTTCCTGCTCAAACAGGATATTGTGGCAGATCACAATAGGCGTCTGAGCCATTTGGGGTTGACCTGTATTGGGCAGCACACGACATTCAAAACATGCTAAGGAAATTAAAGCGTGTGGGAATCTCAGAGGCACTTTGGACCAATCCTCACTTCTGTCTACACAAATCACATGATTAGCACACATATACTCGCTTCTCCTGCAAAGCAACTATTCAACTGCAGGCTGTATGTGAGAGCAGATGACCTAAATTCTCTGACGAGTGGCACTGAAAGACTAAAGACCATGAGACCGCGGCCTTGTGATTGCACAGATTATGTATTTCTATAAAGCATAAGAAGTCGTTAAAGTCAACGCATGACATTGTGAGGCCTGTCTCTCCTAGACGTCCTCCCCGTGTGTGTGTGTGTGTGTGTGTGTGTGTTAGTCTCTCCTCAGGGCTTAGCGCCATCATCACTTCCTGTGGATTAATCACTACTCTTCCAAAGAAGTCACATGACCTCAAAGTCATCATCACGTGACACACTCACTTTTCCTCCCACCCTTCCCCCTCCCGTCACCGTTCCTTCCACTGTGGAAACCATGGCAACAACCGGCTGGAACCGGTTTGTGACACACGGCTTCATTTTGTGTGAGGGGAGTTTTTAGGGTTCAGGTGGTGAGTGGGGGGAAAATGGAGGTAGACTAAAAGATAAAGTTCACCTCTAAGGACAGCACCCCCCCCACCCCCACCCCACCCTCCCCACCCTCATCTTCCCTACACAGTAAGTGCAAAGAACATCGGGATCATAAAAGTAACTTTAAACATTTTTTGTCTTTTCAGATTCAAATAAACTGTCATATATCCTTTTTTCACACTCTCCTAAGTGAGTTATTTTCCGAACAAGAAGCCCGCGGTCTTTCAGAGGAGCCAGATAACTCCTGTGTAAATGACGTTTCCTGCTTTTTGAGAGGTTCTTCATGTGGTTGTCAGCGCTGAAAAGAGTTTACTATAAATTGTGTCTCACCCTCTGGAGGTGCTCATGTCCACGGGCTGCTCTCCCGTCTGAACCTCCACTTTAATGGTGGCCTTCACCTCGCCTGTATCCAGCATGCCACTGGACGCCTTCGGGTCTGTCAGCCGGACCCGGCTCCTCGTATCCACAGCTGGCTCTGTCCTCACCTTGCTGGCTCTGTCATTGAAGTCAGTCCGATTGTCTGAGCTGGATTCAACCGTGTTTTGTCTCTGGGACCTCGCCTGATCATCCTTCGCCGGCCGAGAGGCCAAAGGTGACACTAAAGGTAATGGCACCCGGCTCTGCTCCTCCTCCTGATCTTTCCCGTCCTCTGACCCGTCCCCCGCCTGGCTCTGACCATCCTCTGTCGGCACAGGGTCAGGTGTAGCTATAGTTTGTGCCTGTGCTGTGTGTTCAGACGAGTCCAATTTAGGCTTTTTGATTTCAGTATCAGCAGTTGAGGGTTCTATAGACTGGGGAGGAGCGTCCCTCTCCAGCGCCCTCTTCTGGCTGCGCGTCTGGCGAACAGCCTCCTCAGACATCCCCTGCAGATGATCAAAGAAATAACCGTATTACTTCAGAGGATCAAAGTTACAGGTCAAATCCCACAAGATGCAGAACCTCATTAATTAAGCTGTTAACAGAGTCATGTTACGTTTCATTACAACATCCACGCATCTACTGCAAACTAAAGTTGGCAAAAATGATAACAAATAAAACACAAAGCATTGACTAAATAAATACAAAGAAACAATTTGGGGTGATGATCTTTCAATGTCAAGTGCGCAATGACAGAAAAGTTTAGCTGAAGTTGAAGCGCTAGAGATAGCTCCGTCACCGTCAGGTGTTATGCAAGAGATGAAACATCGGAAATCCCAATTGAAGAAGTTAAACTTGGCAAGCAGATGTGAACACATTAAAACTTGTTAAAACCTGAATTGTTTTCAGCTGAAATTTTGTATGGGAGCTGTAATTAAGTTCAAACACTTCAAAGGAACTGAAATGTCGTTGAAGTTAAAGCACTGAAAGCAGTTAAAGGTTCCCGGTGTAGTTTTAGAGCTCTAATAGCTCTACAGAGCTGTTATTAGCTCTGTGAGCGGGTCCCTGTTCGCTGCGATGCTGCGATCCTTTCAGGAGAAAAGACACGCTGTTTAAAAATAACTTAAGTTTACAAGAAAACTCCCATCTAAAGTGAAGTGAAGTGGAGGTTGAGGAGCAGCTAAAAACAGTGGAAGTGTCACGAATGCAGTTTCAACCTTAAACCCAGCAGGCAGTTACATCGTGTTTGTCTGTCCAGAGATTAAACATCTGAAGAGAGAAGGAGATGAAAGCAGCTCAAATATCAGTTATCAGTCATTTAGAAAAATGATTTTTTTTAAATGGACTGCCAGACCTGACCAGTGCCACACAGCTAAATTATATCATTAGCTCTCCAGCCAATGAGGTTCCAGCAGTGTGTCGACAATTAATGACTGTCAGCGAGTAAATGTGTCTTAATTCAAAATTCCAGCCGTTAGGATCTCTACAGAACAGAGCTACAACCCAATGATAGATTAAGGTGGCTGTGATTGTGCCCCCATCATTCATGACGTAAGCAGACAAAACTGACCTTGAATCAGCTGTAGGGGACACATGGTGACTAAAATGGCCCCCAGACAAAACATGTTGGATTAGAAAGGTCACGTGACCCACATGTTGACTGAAACGTCCAATTATCCAAATTTCAGTCTAAACCAAAAACCAAAAGAGGGGGAAACTGAAAAAAAGATGGAGTGCTCAGCGAGAACTCAATGTTCAGTGGAAAAAAAAAAAAAAAAAATCTGAGGATCATTTTACTGCAAAAACAAGGTCTTCTGAAAGAGGGGTCACAAGAAAGAAATGCTGCAGTGAGATGTCAACAGCTGGAGGAACATGATAGCACTGTAATCAAAATTAACTGCTGCATGATTTCTATTAAAATAATAATAAAGACACATGAATCAAAGTATTTTAGTCATTTATCTGATTTTTAAAAAATCAATTTCAAAGACTCCAGCTTGTGTATGACCTTTCTTTCCTTTCCTGGAGTCGGGCACCGACGAGCACCAGATCCATTACCGTCTGATATCCCCCTACACGACAAATTCAATCCCACCAGATGTTGACATGCCAGCAGTAGCGGAGTGAGAGAGATCCGGCGGCTCGGCCTGTCAGGCAGCTGAGAGGTTACATGCACTTGCGCACACTCACAGATGTGCACCAGCGCATGGTACATACAGACACACAGTAGGCTACAGTGGCTGCTCTGAGTGCCTCAGTCAGGTCGGGTCAGCGATGAGGGACGAGACACAGGGAGACGGGAGACCACATGGGTCAATACATGTGTACCGTCATGGTTTTCATCATGGCTTATCGCACAGTTCTGTAAACACCTCTGATGCATTTTCCATATCAGTGTATAAACAGACACCATGCCTTTAGCTTCCTGTTCAATAACAACAGAAGTGTGTTTTCTCAGTCTTACTTTTGATAAAGAGGTTTGGTTATCAAGCCTGTAAAGTTATTAATTCAGTCTGATAGGGTAAGTAATGCCTTCATACATAAGTTAAGGGGACAGTATGCTTCAACAGACACACACACCTTTTCAGCGTCAAAGCTGGAACGACTGAGTCGAGCACTTTTTGGTAACTTTCTGAAAGCGACACTCTGGAAAGCACAGACGTTTCACGCAGCATTTGGACAGGTGTAAGCAGGGTATTTCTATTTCAGGCTATTTCTTATGTACAGCCAAGTGCAACTGCACCGAGAGACTGTCTGAAAGTGTGTGCGTGTTATCCCCCTATTCAGACCTTTATCGTATCTTGTCGCTCCCTATGATGTCTGGCTTTTCAGCCGGCCTTCGAGCGTGGCCGTGGATCAGACGCACACACTTTTACCTTCTGACGAACAACCTCTTTTTTAGCGTGAGTCTTAAACATGCAGGCAGAAGAAAGTGACTGGCCAATACTATGTGGAGTGTGTTTAAACGCAAACTATCAGCTCAGTTAAGAGGTTTTTGCAGTATCCTCATTATATGTTGCACATGTAAAATACCACATCCTTACAGAAACGCAGATAAACCCTCGTCCCCAGCTCGGGCACTCCGATAGAAACCAGGATACTGTGGCATGTAAACACCTTAACCAGGTTCCTGCTCATGCTCTGCCTTGTATGCAGGTGGATCATCAACTCCTGTTACCTAGTAGCTAGTCAGAAAAACAAAAAACATGGTGGTAAATGATGACATGAATATGCTGAAATAAAGGGAAAGCATGACTCCTGTAATGCCAAATGTATTGTCACTGATTTTCAGTTACTGGTGATTAGATGGAGTGGCTAAATCAAGCAAAGTGGAAAATGTAGCAGAACCCAAACTGAGTGTATCTGCTGAGGTAACTCTCACATATCTGTTCTGACCATGTATACAGGGACGTGAATAACCAGGTTTTCCATGTTTCCATGTGTAAACTTCATATCCAGAATAAGATGAGAAGCAGGACTGGAGTCAAAACCAGGACACTACAGTGCACGTACAGGCCCTCACTGAAATGACTATCAAACATGTAAAAGGCAAACATACAGGCACACTACAGGAGACGGCCTGCGGTCAAAGTTCAAAGGATCTCAAACAGAGAGTGACATTCACAGTCGTACACTCAGACTGTCGCTATTTACTGGACGACCACAAAGAAGAAACACTGCACCACTGTGTCCTGAATCATGCTCATGCACGTATGTTACAGAATCGAGACCCGGTCCTGGTAAGTCTGTTGAGGCCCTGAGTCTGCCCAGCGACGCACGACAGGAAGCTATGTTTTTTTTGGGGGAGGAAAAGGACTACAATTAACCCTTACAGCCTACTACTTCTCAGTGACACACACTGTACACACTCCCCCCTCCTCTTCCTGTTCTCAGAAATGGTGTGTGCGGCGAGCATAAAGCTCACTCAGTGTATCCATGATCATGATGTACCTACACGGCACACACACACACACCGTCACAATGCAGGACGCAGAGAAATCATCTGATACCAGAGAGCTGACTAAGTTATGTTTTTTTAATACTCTGACATCACTGAGACACACATGACATGACCCTTCCCAGGATTCAGTGGGACACACAAAGCACTTTTCCTGAGAACCGGTTTAAACCGGTCAGCTAGTGTGTGTGTGTGTGTGTGTGTGTGTGTGTGTGTGTGACTGAGAGAGAAGCTGAAGCTCGTTTTAACCCTTCAGGTGCTGGAGCAGACGCTGGGCTTCCACAGTGACGACCATTATACAGTGTGTGAGTGCGTGTGTGTGTGCTGAGGAGTGGGGGGGTGTTGCGATGGCATTATCAATTCTGATGCATGTAGCTGTGAAATGATGCTGGGGGAGAAGTTAGACACAGGGAACGCTGCCACCCCTAACCACCCAACCTTACACGGATACTGACCCTATCTTTGTAACGGGGAACTGAATGGTTGACAGGTTTCACATTTCATCTCCATGGCAGGTTACACACAATTCCATCAACATCCCCCCCCCCCCCCCCCC
>JBBMOE010000012.1:4756929-4823913 GCA_037975065.1 Chaetodon trifasciatus
CACACACACACACACACACACACACACACACACACACACACACACACACACACACACACACACACACACACACACGTACGTAAACTGGCGCGCGCATGTTCAATAGTTCTCAATCTGTCCACTGTTGGCATGTGTGCTTAGAAAAGTGTCATGGTACGACTGAATTATCTCGCGATGCAATAGTATCCTGATAAATATTCAAATGAGATGGAAATCCTCAAACAGCGTTTAACGACACTGTAAAGACATCATTGTATGGTGTGTGTTGGTAGCCATGGCGATATGTCCTCGGTTGTCACTCTTTCAATACATTTTCCCCATCAGCACTAAAAAAAAATATCAACGTACTTTGGACCAAATCCTTCTTGAAGGGGGAAAAACTTTTTTCGGACAAACCACACAGTTTCTCCACCTTTACTCTGATCCATGCACATTTCCCAGCATGCTATTGGATCCTCCATTGTAGTAGTGGTGATATCTCTGTACAAGGGACATAAGTGGCACACTTGTGCCACAATATGAATTTTCCTTACAGTTTAAACTGTTAAAAAGGATATTAATTATCACATTAAGTGCATGACAGACTCACTGCATATTAATATGCGGAGCCATTAACATACGAACTGTCACATATATTTTCATATTATGTTCATGACACACCATCCATCCAGCCACCCTATAGAGTCTCTTTACAAATGGTTGTTATAAAAACTGTAATTAATTTGGTAATCTGGTAATTTAATGATGAGAAAGTGAAACAGTATCTGGGTGTCACACGGGCTCAAGATGTTTTATAAAATACAGCAGCTACAGCCCAGAGTACTACGTCAGAAATTAAATCTGGTATTTTGATTGGTGTGGGTTTTTTTGGTACTGCTGCTTTGCAGTGAAGCAAGGTTCATGTTGGAGTCCAAAGTGCACAGACAAAACATCCTAAATAATAATCACAGTTGCGTTATTTGCATTACATCATTTTTTGCAATAACCTTGCAGCTCGTGTGTGTGTGTGTGTGTGTGTGTGTGTGTGTGCTCATTAATGTGACTGCACTGATGAAATGACCACACGTTCTGTAACAGCTCCTTTTGTCATCTCTTCACTAAGATTAACAACTAATTAGAGTTAATATGGCTCATATTTACACGTAAGGTTTCTTAACCAACAGCAGTCCCGACGGGCGTTTCAACAACTGTTTCTCTAATTAAACTCAAGCCTCACATTAACATTTGCTGTATAATTACAATCACAGTGATCACTACCATATCATATTGCTCTGTGCAGGTATTTGACCCTTGGCGACACAGCATACACGTGCTTAAACTGGTATCAAGTTGCTACCACTATCAGGGCATTGCTGGCCAGATTCTCCACTTTTATCTACACCTGTCTTGTTTTCTGTCCCGAGGTGCTTATTTATCTTATCACTCATGGATCATGCCACCCATCAGTCACTCAATCAGCCGTCACTCAGGCTGGCAGACTCGCTCTCAACTATCATCAATGTCTGTCTGCATATATGTGTTAGGCATTTTATTTACCCACCGACAGACCTTTAACCTGAGAAAACGTACTTCTACATTGCACAGGCTTTCAGAACACTGTGCAGCCGCACTGCCTTGTAAAACTGCTGCAGCAGCAAACTATTCTTATCAATTATGTGGGTACATCTGTCAGAAAAACAATGATAGCATCGACGGTTCTGCAAGCAGCAGCTACAAACAAAACCTTCATGGCCTGATCACAATAAGAGAATTCAATCTGAGCGGGTATAATTGAACAGTTTAGCTTTGGGGCCGGTAATAGCCAAAGCAAACCTATGTGGGTCAGCGGCTTGCTCCATTAAATAACTTCAGCTCTTAACAAGCTAGTGCTTTATTTGTGCAGCGGCTAACACCACTGTCTACACAAAACAGGCAGACAAAGGCAATCAGAGAGCAAATTGCCGCCTATATATTTGATGAAGTCACGGAGGCTTGACTAAACAGCTGCCCTGTGACCCCTGCAGTCATGTGCAGCAGCTTAAAATGTGGCCAGCAGATGACCCTTTCCAGAACAGTGGCTGATTACACAAGTGCTCTGGATCAGTCTTGTGTGTGATCACTGGAATGGTGCTTTCTGGAAAACAACAAAACTTTCTGACTCGCACAAGTCTTGTCATTTTAACACCAAGGATACAGCCACTCTGGGGTGAACAGTGCATCATACTGTGGATGCAGAGCTTAATATTTGTCTGTCATAACAGGTGGGTCAGGAGTGCCGGCGTCAAAGCAAAGCACTCCCCACTCTTTTCAACCAGTGTTAGACAACCCCTTCACTAAAGGCAACCTGGATTTTGTTCACAGTGACGGTCCATAAACAATGCAACAGATTGTTAACATGCAAATAACACATTACAAAGCCTTTGTTCACACGAACAACTGAGTGTTCATTCCAGAGCTCCACAAAGAGGCAATAAAGTCTCCAAATAGCAGATCACTTTAGCGCCGCACCATCCCCGGGGGACACGGCATGCACACTGCTTGACTTTTAGTATCTTTGTCCTGCACGGGTTCTGATTAGGCAATGCCTGCTGATAAAGATCTTAAACATACGTGACAAAACGCAGAGCTGCAAGAGTTACTCAGCAGGCCAAAAATTAATCAACAACAATTTAGATAATCAATTGTTTTAGTAATATTTCAAGCAAAAATTCACTGGCTCCAGTTTCCCAAGCCATACTCCTCTGTGACAGAACTTAATATGTCTGATTTTGGACTTTTTCTGTTTCACACAAAAACATTTGAAGACGACACCTCTCAATCACACTTTGCTAAGATTTTACAAACCAAAGGATGGATTGAGAAAAACAATTAGCAGGTGAAGCGATTCTGAAAATAATCATGAGCTGCTGCAAATCTCTGACATCATGCATTCAATAACATTATTCAACACAATAATTCATTCATGGAACAACTCACATCTACTCCTCTAGTCACTGATTGTGACCATGCTTAAATTCAAAGCTGCAGATTACTATTGTTACTGAGAAAGCACTCGATTTAAGTCTGTATTAACAGAAGGGCCATTATGTCATAAGACCTTAGTAAATCACAATCAAAACCGGCATTTCATCAAAAGTGCAATTAAGCTTTAAAAGTCTTAACTATGACACATAAAGGTAACAGCAGTGCCTTCATGACTGGTGTGAAATGCTGCATGTGGTTTGTCTTCCATAAGCAAAACCGGTTTCCTTCAGAGCTAATCATTAAACATTAAAAAGGTTTTAAATCCTTCTAAACGCATCCACAAGAACAGACGACAGAAAACTGGTTTGACGGCAGAGTCCTTGTCCCGAAGCGCTGCAAACTCATACACCTCTGGTGGCTGGAAATGTGTGCGTGCGTGCGTGAGCGTGTGCACGTGTGTGTGCGTGTCTGGGTGAGAGGAAGAGACACAGTGTGTGCGGTGTGTGTCAGAGTGTGTGTATGTGTGTGTTCAGCTTTAAGAGGAGGAAGACTACGGTTGTCACAGAGAGAAGTAGGAAGATTAGCTACCAGATAGCAGAACCGACACTGGTGCCAAGGGGCTGAAAGCGGGCAGCGACGTCCACCATTAACGTTACACCACCCAGTACACCACCCAAACCAAAGTCAGCCCTTTAAAAACTAAACCCAGCCCACACTACATGTGCAACTAGCCGGCTTTTTCATTATTGACACCGCCTCAGAGGAGGTGAGCGTGTTATTAGTTAGCGAGCTAACATTAGCTAACATCGCACAAACAAAAACACGAAGCCACTTTAGCTTCGGATGCGAACACTTCACCGCTGACCGCCAACGGCCGCCGGACACTTCACGTCAAAGTAGTAAAAGTCCTCCAGCCGGGCAGCCGCTCACCATCGTTACCCACAAGACCAGAACCGAGCCCGAATCGCTGACCTGGCTGCAACCCCGATGCGGGACGAGCAGCGGCTCAAAAAGAGGGGCACAAACTTTCATCCCTGTGCCCTGAGAGTGAGGCTGTGCGGGGCTCACCGGGACTGTTTACCTGGCTGTCCCCTCCCGAGGAAAAACCGAGTCGGAACTCGTGAATTTCACCGACCGGCCCGCGGACTGAGCGTGCCGCCGAAGAGCCGCTGGCGATGAAACGTTATAATCCTTACCTCATTTAACGACTTCTACCGCACATAATCAAGTCCGGGGGTCGCGTTTACAGACTGGCACGCGAGAGGAAACGTAAAATAAAATATTTTTCGGCCGAGCGAGCCCCCCCTCTCTCCTCCCCGGCGCTCAACCTTTGGCTCTGCGGAGAAGTGTTACTTTTCAACAGCCCATCAGCTTCTTTATCGTCACAGATAGGTGGAGGAAAACCTGGCTCCTCTCGACGACTCCGAATAAAAGGCTCCCCTCGATCCACTTCGCCTGCTAAAAAACTTCGGTTTCACCTCAGTCAACTTACTCGGTCGCTTTGTTGCCCGTTCTTCTCCGATGGTCGGCCAAGGAGTGTATAATCTGCAGTTAACCTCGATAAATCGTTGCTTTTTAGAAATCCAGGGGATATCCTCTTTTTTCGGCCCTCCCCACTGCCGCGTCTGTTGCCAAATAATGCGCCTCAACACACGGAGCCGCTGCGTCCTCTTAGTGGGCATGCGCACCTCGGCATACCAGGGCGACCGGATCACATCATGTAAGCCACTGACCACCAAGGGCCAAAGCAAGACGGCTACGTCAGGGGCCCCGGGCTCCTCGGGTTGACCCATGACTGTACCAGCAAGCACAGAGGTCCCCTTGCAACACACTCTCACTCATTTACACACACATACACACACACGTGCCAGCCAGGAACTGTAATAATTGAAAGCATCACATGTCCTCCAAACCACTTACCATCATCTCACTTGCCTCCAAACAGAGGATACAGACCTAAACCAGCAACCCCAGGTCAGGCTTCAAAGTCACTTTATAGCCTGTATGATACACACGCTGAATCTGGTTTGACCAAAAACACAAAACACACAATAACAAAGAGAAATGCAACATATGGAACAATAACAATTTATAGGGTAAACAGTGGGCAAGAGCATGCCAGGAAACACGAGCGGCATTCCAACTGGGCAGAGGTGACAATTCATTCAACTGCCCCAAGGAGGCCCTCAGAAGTCCCTGGTTTACTGCATGCTAATTGTTTTTTGGGCATGTAATTAACTACAGAATTGTAAGGGAAATTGCACCACTCAGGTACAAAATCTGCCAATGTGGGTTTCTTCCTGTTCCATAATGTTGTCACGCTGTCTTGCAGAGGAGCCCTGTGTGTAAATCTAGTTTTAAAATCATTCAAATTATCGAATGATTGTAGGTTATGTTGTGTTTATGTGGCACACATTCCTAAATAAAGTTGTTTTTAATGAAAGTACCACCAATAGCAAACGCACAGTAAACTTGGGGCCATGTCTGCTGTGTGTTTTGCACTGGATGGAAACTTTGAGGTAACACAGTGTGTACACCAAGGGTGGGAGGTGGGGAATTAATAAGGGCTCAACAGCAAGTTCTTCCCCCGGTGCCTCCTAATAGATCAATCATGCCATGACAGGAAGTCCAGTAACTACAGAAAATTTATTCTACACATGCATCCATATAGTAGTTCATATAACTTACACTGTATTCTATAAATATGCAGTATAGTGCATATTTCTCCCTGCATAAAAAAAGTCCCCAACCACATTATCCTCTATAGTCAAACTTTGGTCTCACACCAGCAACCTCAGCTTCATGTTTACCTCTAGGCTCTCAACAGGGACCTGCATCAGCATCACATCAGGATCCTTATCCCAACCCCAGCATCACATAATTACCTCATGCCTCCTCCTAAGGACCTATGCTAGCAGCACTATAGACTCCCTGACCCCACATAAAATTCTAAAACATCAACCCAAACACCATAATTCCAACATTATCTCACAAAGACAGTGCCAAACCTCCATCCACCCTCAGCTAATGCCTGATTCAGAATTGCTACTCTGCATCATTGACCTTGCAGCTCAGAGTAGGGCCCTAACAACATGCATTGTTTATGTCTCACTTTACATTAGGGATTGAGAGGAGGGTTGTATTAACAACCAGTCAACCAGAGTTTCAGTCACAGTCAGATCCATACATGCAAGTCTAGTGCACACAGCAGGGTTACTACATCAGAAATTGCAATATTGCTTCTATAAAGGATCCAGCTGGCTGTTGCTTTCATGACAAGACCTTCAAAGCATCCCTGTGAACTGAACTCATCTGTCTCTCTGTCATCCACAAACACCCCTATAAATGCACTTACACACACAACCATACTGTATGTGTTTGAAATACTGTGATCTAAGAGAAGCACTTGTCCATAAAGACTGAGGTGGGCAGGGGCTGCTATTCTCTAACAGGTGGGGGGTTGGGGTGTTTGAGTGCTTTGTCAGCGCTTCCCTGCTGTTCTTTAAATGACAAAAAAAGCTCTCTCTAGATGATGCTGCGTCATCAGGTCTGATTGTTTCCATCCTCTCATCCTACCACTCCATCTCCTGAGGCTACAGATTGACTCGTACAAATGCAATCAAATCTGTGCCAAGGGGCCATCTTCTCATAATCACCCTGCCCAAAGCAAAAATTAAACAAATCCTCACAAACACTCGCCTTTATGAGGAATTGTGGATCTTTCTGTAAATATTGTCAGTGCTGCTGGGGACCCAGGGACTAACAGATGTTACCTCAGTCAGTAATAGCTGTAGTAACCTACAGTGTTTACATTGTGTGGGGTTTCTGGCACAACTTCAACGTGTTGCATGATGACTGTGATGAAGGGTACAAGCTGAAATGTAAAAATAAAAAGCCATTAAAAAGACTAAGTGTCTGTACTAAACTGCATAGCATGTCAAGACATCTCACTCTGAAACCAAATCTTCAATCAGCGGTGGCACTAAAAGAAAAGTCACTAGGAGTCAGGAGGATTCATCCTCTGGGGAACGGAAGTGTGTGCGCCAAATCTGTGATGAAGATGCAAGACATCTTAAAGGATAAGTGAAAAGTCTAACCTGCCAGTGGCACTAAATTAGGACCTGTCCTCTGGGGAACATGAGTTGTGATCCATCCAGCAGCTTTAAAGACATTTCACCCAAACGCAAAGATGTTAAATCAGTGGTGGCGCAAGGGGAAAAGTCAGGGGATCACTAAAGTCACTAGGATTCATCCTCTGGGGACCATGACTGTCCAGAAGTTCATGGTGATCCATCCAACTTGGTACAACTGCTGACTAGCATTGACATCACTGCGCTGTAAGTGTAGCTAAAAGCACACCACTGTTATTTAATGAGCCGGATTCTAGAAAAGATTGAATACATTCAATCTGCGCTTAAACAGAATTTTTAAACTTTGCGTTGAGATATATTTACAGCAATAACAAGCAAATAGCTGAAAAAGTCAAATATCAAAAACCCAAATAATGAAAACAATTTTCAGAGAGTTCCTTTCTGGTCAGATTCTGGTTGAATGGGGGCAAACACTGGTTAACAAAAGGTTTAAGATGCCTTTTAATAAGTGTACAGAGGTGGAAAAAACACCTGGCAATGATTACTGAGGACAGTATGTTGAGCCTGTAATAAGTGTCAGGCCATGAGACGGGGTCATAGTCTTCATTTTAAACAGATTTTCTGAGGCTGAACTTTGTGATGCTGTGTTGCATTACATAACATCGTCAGGTGGTCCTGTTTCTTTGTCCACCTCCTCTATTTAAAAACATTTTGTTTTCTCATTGTTTATCCACACAACAATATCTGAAAGAAATAAAACTACAAACTCTACAAATGTGGCAGGACAGAGTCAGTGAGCGGGTCCTGTCCAGGTGGAGGGACCAGCTCTGATCAAACGGAGGTAAGGTCAGCCTCTCTGTGCTCTCCGTGTGCAGCAGGCCTAATGGCCGCCCCTTGCAACATGACAGCTTCAACTTAATCCTCATTAAGTACTGTAACAATGCAGGAAGTAGCTGCTGCAGTCACGATTAGACGGGCTCACTATTTGGCAGGAAATGCCTCCTTTCAGCTGCGTCCAAGACACCTAGAGCGTCCCAAAACTTTTCACTTCTCACTGACGCTCCTCCTCTGGTGAAACAGCGGACAAGAGCGGATGAGAGAGGAGACAAGAACATTAAAATCTGATTGAATTATGTTCTTTTCAATATCTGAATGGAGATTAAAGAGGTGAGGTCTCGGAGGGGGTCTCCACTGAATACCGACGCGCTGCATAATCTAATGTTCACACTTGGAGAATAAAGACGATTGTGTCCAAAATTTCACAATAAAACGTTTTTTGAAGGTGAATCAAGACAACTAACAATTTAACTGAACAGTCAGCAATGAGTTTGTCTTCATGTTGCAACAAATATTTTGTCAAAATCGGCTCTTGTAGTGGATATTTAGGTTCAAGCGTCTTCACAGAGTGCGCATATTTATCATTTGTTATAAATTCAAATCATTTTTTTAAGCTTTCAAGTAATTCATGTCTCGGATCCTATTGGTCATTCTCCAACAGGCTGCCGAAAAATAAGGAAAACACATCTTAATGTTACATGTTTTATTACAGAGCCAATTAACGTAATATTAAGCAAATCAACACCTGCTTTTAAAGCAACGTAATGGCACAGAGCACTCAGATTCAGCAAAGTGGCGTCACTAATTATAACTGCTTTAACTACTTATCCTCCAATAGTATGCAATTAAAATGATTAATTAATTATTATTTTTTAATTGATCTTGTAAAGACTTCCCAGACTTGTTCTTGTAATGGATTACAGTTTCCATTTTCCAATCAGATTATGTTGGTGTTGTTACATATAATCGGTGTAGTGCAAACGATGTAAGTGTCACTGTCTTTTGTGTCCCTCTGTCTCTTTGTGGCAGGATGCTGCAGGCTCACTGACACCCTGCTGGGTCATCACAGTCTCTGGTGTACTTTATCTATCTGACACGTGGGTCCACCTCACTGAAGAAGGAAAGTAGCAGATTTTCAGGCTGCTGTGAAATATGGTTGAATAAAATACAGGCAAATATATTACCCTAAATAATCTGTAAACCTGGACTTTGGCCTGATGGTTTTCTTGTGTTCAAACACCAAACTCCATGTTTTCCATTCAGGACACTGAGGTTTGAATATATTGCAACACATCATCCCCTTTTTCACCGACGCCTGCTGCTCTGAGTGTTTTCCACTGTTCCTCTTTCACTCAAATGTCATTTCAACTTCCATTTTTTGATTAAAGCTTGGAACAATGTCACAGACAGTTGGATGCCAGTGGTTATGATCTGTGACGACAAAGCCTTTGATGACCTTTGATGATCCTCATCTCCCCTGTCGGCTTGATGGCCTTTGAATTAGACAAAGTTTGGTCATGCTCGTCACAGTTTACTCAGTTGTTCTTTGGAGGTCAGCTCCCTTATTCAGAGCGTCTACAGTAAGTCTGAGAGCATCTGCTGTGACACTTTTGTTTTGTGTGTTGGTTCTGCACTCCAGCTTATTGCATATGAAATAAATGACAATTAAAAGACTCATCACTCTGCAAGTTTTATTGAATGACAAACCCACACAGTACTTTCTGTTTGTTTCAATATGACAGGACACAGTGCTGTGTCTTTCTTGAGGAAACAATGAACAATAAACACAACACAGGGATCATAAAACACCAGGGGATAAAATAATCTTAAAAATGTAAAATGGCAAGAGTGCACTTATACAACCCAGCAACGTATCAAATATTCATAAAGCTTTTCCTATAAGGGAAGTTTTAAGATGGGATTGATGATATGGCCTGTCTGATCTCAATCGGCAGAGTTTCCACAGTCTGCAGGCTCTAACAGCAAAGGCCTGCTCAACTTTGGTCAAAAGCTGGGATCTGGGAATAACCAGCAGAGGAATCTCTGGTCAAACATGAACAGGACAGACACTGAGCAATTCAGCTGACTGTTTTTACATGGACGCTATCAAGTTTCTGATTGTAAGCTACATTCTACTGTTTCAAACATCCACTGTTTAGCATTAATGTCTGCATGCCATAAACGGACTATGCAGATACCTGAACCTTTGCTGTGTGGTGTTTAAGTGCAGATGGTTCTGAAAAAGCACTTCATTATGCATTGTTAAGAAAATAAGGTAACTTGATGTAAACTGATGTAGACTTCAGAGTGGCAACTTAAGCAAGGAACATCTGCTTACAGATGTACGAAAATAAATGGAAGCAGGAACATTTCTAAAGCAAAATGTTTGATGTGTGCTGTGTGTGTTTTATTGTAAGTGGGCTGGAACATGAAAAAAACCTCTGGCATGGTTCTTTCAAGTCAGCCCTTTGATTTTATTGTCATTTCAAATCCAATGCAGTACAGAGCGAGCACACCGAAACCATCACTGTTATCCAATCCACCTGTTTTACTTCTTCCACTGTCTGTCATTTCTGCTAAACATGCCATCAGTCATGAGGTGAGCCCTGTTTTATTTTATGTGCAGTGTCATAACTGACATCGAGTCACACTGCAGCACTCTGCAGAGCAGCTGCACGTCTCATTAAGAACAACAGTCGTTCTACTTTTGATTTTTTATTCATAAAAAGTGATAGAAGTGAAGTTAAATAGTTAAAATGACAATGGAGAAAACAAATTAAACATTCAGTTTTACAACATACTGTAAAATGCCAATACAATCAATCTCATCCATACTGTGTTTTTTATTGCAGTTGCAAATGAGCAAACTCAGTAGTTTCTTCTGACATAATGAATACCATCTGTACAGAAATCTGCAACATGTCTTCATGAGATAAAACATGTTTAATAAAGTGTACATAAATCCTAAAAAAAGTCCTACCAGTTATTTGATAATATATCAAATGGTAATGAAAAGCAACATTAATTAAATAAGTTGTTTAAATACAGATCTATACTGCCACCATCTGGAAGCAACGAGTTACACAGGAAATGAACAGGAGTGAGAAAAACAATTATTCCAAAATGCTTACCTGGAAAATATAAAAGTGTGAGTTTCATCATGAAACAACATATGTGCAAACAGGTAACAGTCTTATTTTCATTGGTTTCTTGACTCCAAGCTAAATGTGCACGGCATAAAACAGTGACAGCGAAACAGTAAATATCTAAAGGGAAGTGCAGTCAGGCAGCAAATGGACTGTATTGCAGTGTCCAAACATTATTCACATACTTTTTTGATGTATCACGGTCTTTCCCTACTTTTGAACATCAATAAATACCACTGGATTTGTCGAGCGAGCAGCTGGTTCCAGGCTCAAGCAAATCTAACTTTAAATTGTCTTCCATCTCATGAACATGATGTGTTCCTCTCTTGCTACATATGCAGCTGTCCACCCAACCACCAAGTACATATCAAACACACCACTACACTATATTAAGATCATTACAGATATATAGTTTGCTGTATATCCAAATGTATCCTAACTAATACTGTGAATCAGAACTGAGCGACAAGTGCTTTGAAAAGACACATTGAGTTCATGCACAATAGACTGAGCCTCATCTGTCTGTCTGTTTGGCTGATGGATCATTTCAATTTAATGCTAATTTAAGAGTTCTGTCAGCATTTCTACTTTTCTTACTACCTACTTCAGCCACAATAAAATCACCTCCACAATTGCCTTGCAAGAGCGAGTTAAGAGATAAGCCAAATGACAGGGACAAATCAGTCAAATTCAAAGGTTCCCTGTGGAGTTTAGGACCTCGTGTTTTTCTATGTGCGGTTCACCGTTTTGTTCATCTCATGTAGGTGCACGAGGATGCACGTGCACACATGCATCCTACCAATGATGTCACGCTATTTCACTGGTTAATAGATGGCGGTAACATGCCAAGATATGCTGTAATACGCCCGCAAAGGCAGGGAAGAAGAAGGCTGCAAGCTAGTAAACATAGACATAAACAGTGCTGGATTGAAAATGCTTCAGAATCAGCTTTGCAAGTCTTTCATGAGTAAAAGTCAACATGTTCCACACACTGCGTTTTGGTGAGTAACACTGAGTGTAAACATTACATTGCAAGAAAAATCCAAAGGGCCCCTTTGATGGAAAAGTTTTAAATTTTAGGAAATTTCCTGCTGTGAGTTAGATGAGGAGGTAGATACCCTCTCATGTCTGTACGGTAAATATGAAGGTACTGCCAACAGCTGGCTAACTTAGCTTAGCACAAGGAATGGAAACAGGGGGAAAGAGTTAGCCTGGCTCTGTTAAAAGGACAAAAAAATCTATGTACCAGAGCCTTTAAAGCTCACTCAGACACACACCAGCGGTTTCCCTGCTTCCAGTCTAACTGGCTGCAGCTTCATATTTACGGTACAGACGTGACGGTGGTATCAATCTTCTCCTGTAACTCTAAGCAAGAAAACAATTAACCATATTTCCAAAAATCGAGGTCGAGGTTTTCTTTTATTTTGTTAGCTGGTACAACAAACTACCGTAACAACTCCAAAATGTATCATTGTAATAAAAAATGTGCCCATGCAACCTTATGCTTTCCAGAAAACTTCAATCACTTAAAATGCAGTCATGGTGCCCCAGTGCCCCAAATAAATGAAGGAATGCACCGAGTGGAAGTCTGCCAAATGACACAGTGCAGTCTGTGATTTCATTATCCAGCCTCCTCTTCCTCTTACCCTTTCATCAACGGCTCCTCCTTTTTTTCTGTCCATCTTTTCAGATCAGCCTCCCTGCGGTTGCTCTCCTGTGTCTCCTTCCCCCTGTCAGGGTGGGATTTTGTTCTCACAGCAGGCTGGCCAGGCTGGTAGCGGGTCCATTCTGAGGCTGAAACTGCACAGGGGGGAGGCCGTCTGTCCACTGGAACACAACACATGACACAATAGTTTCTTTGAAAATCCAGGCGGGCTGGATGGACTCACTGTTTGTAGGCTGACTGATTGATGTTGTGCTTACACTGATGAGGTTGTGTTCTGGGAGGCTGCAGGCTGCGATGTGGTCCTGCAGGAGCTGCTGGGAAAAGTTCTGGTGCATCTGAGCTGCCTCGTGGGCGTCCATTGTGTTTCCACAAGCCTTGTTCAGATCTGCTGGGAACAGATCATCGTGAATACTGATGACCACAGCTGCAGTTTTGTGTTCTAACACCAGCCCTTACTTCAAGCCTTGTCCACTTTTTATTCGGTTTTGGCTCCATCACTTTGTGGTGCATTGATGCTAAAGCTGAATGAGATTCGGGCATCTCTGCCTCCTGAACGAAGTGTCAGTCAATTACACTGTAAGCTCATTCAACGCCTTGATCAATGCACTGATACTTCATACTCCCCATATGATAATTGCCCATGATTTTCATGACTCAGCTTTTACCTAGACACTTAATATGAAAATAAGAATCATAAATGAAATAATTTCTTAAATTATTTAACTTATATATATTTTACACAAGGTTTTCATGTGATTATTCATGATTACTTAACAGTTTATTAATATTGAACACAGGAGATCTGTTGTAGATGTTGATCAGAACCAGATGATGAATCCTCATGTTTTTGGTGACATTTCATCTAGTGCCAACATCAGACCAAAATGTCCAGTGGCACACAAGAAAAATCTGAATCAAATGGGGAGATTGCATTTAAATTGAGTGAGCACATTTACTTCTCTTCAGTGGAAGCCGTTCAATGTTGGGACACTCTATGAGCTTCCCTCTTGCGCCCCCATTAGGCCAAAATACAAACTGATCTTGTGTTACTTGTTAAAATATATTTAGGGAACATATTTCCAGTAACCTAATATCAACCTAAACCTAACTTTGACCTCACTGTGAATGAAGGCTGAGAGGCTGATGTACCTTTGAGGAGTGCCGAGGACCAGAGCTGCACAGACATGTCTGGGATCTTGCT
The DNA here is from genome assembly GCA_037975065.1 of Chaetodon trifasciatus. NCBI lineage: Eukaryota > Metazoa > Chordata > Actinopteri > Chaetodontiformes > Chaetodontidae > Chaetodon > Chaetodon trifasciatus. The sequence goes on from JBBMOE010000012.1 coordinate 4,770,814, forward strand.
GGCCAGCTGCATGGCCGGAACCACCATGTTGTTACTTTCCTGAAGAAAATATGCAGCCAGACAAGAAGTCAAGATCATATCTGCAGCGGTGTGTGTGGTTTAATGCAGAGGACATGTGGTGCATATAGACTCACCCTGTGGTTGCCCAGGACAAAGAAGATGTGTCCCAGTAGAACGAGCGAGCAGGCAGTCAGCCTATTGAGATCCTCAGCATTAGACATCTTCAGGGTCTCTCTTAGAAATCTTCTGTTGATGCAAGTTTACATGATAAGCTTTCTAAACACAGCAAACATCAAGAATAAATGTCACTTTTTCTTTTGTGATATTTTGGTGCTTGTTGAAAACAGTCTGTTAAATGGTCCTGGCTTCATTTCTTGACTTTTCCATCTCTTTAGTTTCTCTCAAATATTTCAGGATTTCTATTTTTTTTTTTAATCTTCCTCCTCAATCCTATCCATCTCTTTCCACCACTCATCCACGCTTAGCCCCCATAATGCTTCTGTTTTATAACTGACAGAGAAGCGCTCTTACTTGGCCTCGTTGTAACGCCCCTGGAAGAAAGACAGGAGCCCTCTGATGTAAAATGCTGCAGCTCGTAGACAATGAGAGCTGAAGAAGAAGAAGAAGAAGGAGATACGTTATTTTACAATTGTCAAGAAAAAAAAACATGGGACAAACGTAGAGTACATGTTGTATCTGTAGTTACCTGACAGGAAAGTTGTGATCAGGATTAATCCTCTCTAGAAGGCTGTATAGCTGTTGATTGAAAAAAGAAGTTAAAGTCAAACTAAAGAAAAAACATACAGATGCACATTTGTTTAAAAGGTGGAGGAAGGAGCAGCTCTCTGACCTCTTGATGTCTGTTGCCTTCCCGGATGTAGACACTGGCCAGGTTGGTCACAATAAACGTCCACAGCTCCTGATGTGTTGTCATCTGAAACAAGAAAGAATATTGACCCCTCACACCCCAAACTATTCTCTTTTGAAATGTTGAAAAATGTCACATTTGTCGCTGTCACATCATCACCTTGTGCCTTCAAAAATGTGAACCTTACAGGAACCAGTACAACCAGACCAGTCAGTGGATTCATTTTTGATATCCTACTGGAGGTCAGAGAAAATCCACAGTCCACAGGAAACTTGTGACCCAGCAGTGATGATATGAAACTCACCTGCAGGGCAGCAGTGAACTGAGCCTCAGCATTATCCATGCAGTTCACTGAGATACAGTAGAGGCCCTGACACAGAAAGAGAGGAAACAGATGTGAGAAGTTCATATCATCAGGGACAGATGCATCTTGAAAACAGCGAGCAGCTACTTTTCTCCTGCAACCGAGAGGAAAACGTCCAACAACCCGTGTCGGTAGAATACAAAGTGCAGTATAATAACAAACACGTTTTTGCTATACTGTATATTCTATTGGATTCTAGCTGAAAGGCGATGTGCTTCCTTCCCGGTGAGGTGTGTTTTCATTGTGGGCTTACCAGCAGTGTGTGAAGCTGGGCAGCATGGTTTGTAAAGAGCCTGGGAGACTGCTGGCAAAGCTGACAAACCTGAGAAATCTAAAACACAGAGAGGAATCATCACAACCTCAAGCCAAAGTCAAAAAAGCGAAGACGGCCTCCAGAATGCGCTGGTGTTATAGAACCTGTGGTACCTCTTGTAAAGCTGTGGCCTTGTGTCCAGTAACCAGCCGGCACATGATGATATGCTCCAGCAGGATGACTTGGAATGTGGACAGGATGGGACTGCTGTCCAGCACTTTGAACACATACGGGTGGATCAGAGTTGATTCAACGTCACCGTCATCAAGGGGGAAATAAGCAGTGAGCGTATTCTGGCAAACTTACTCTTCAGCTTCTCCAGCTGCATGAGAGCTTTGTCTGTGTACTTCTGAGCCTTCTCCAGGTAACCCGCCTGCATGGAGTGCATCACCGTCACCTTTTCAACAACAAAACAAGGCAAATCATCAGAATTCATGATCATATTTTGTGTGTATTTTGAGTGTGTGTGTGTGTGTGGGTGTGGATGACAAAATCTCACCAGGTACACAAGCACACACATGTGCTCTTTGGGCAGCCAGTGGAACAGAGCTGCTGGATTAGTGGGAAGGATCTCATCATCGTGGAGGGTGGAGATGGTCTGGATACACTGCTGAAGCTGCTTCAGACATGGCTTCACACTCTTAACCTACACCCAACACACAGACAAAGACTATTTGTTGCTTTGAATGTCAGATCTTATTAACGATTTAATGGCACCACTGTGACACAGGCCATAACAAGTATATTAAGGATTTGTTAAGCAACAATTAACATTTACATTTTATTTGAATGCTTTCCCATTAGTGACACATATGGATACAGCTGTACCTGTCCAGCATCCAGGTAGTGTGTGACCTGCAGCACCAGGAAAAAAACCCTGAGGGACTCCTTCTGAATGGGGTTTCCCTGCCAGTTTTCTACAATGGTCCCACACAGAGTCAGCAGAGGGTGCACCTCGCTCAGCTTCCGCTCCATCAGCAACAGCTGCAGAGGCACAAACACATGTGCAGTTTACAGAAATGCACAGCGAGAGAGCAACACAAATAACATGTCGAGTGCTGTGATTTAGCTGAGAATGATTTAAGCTTACCATTCCTTTACTTAGCAAAAACAGAGCTCTGCAGGAAAAGAAAAGCACAAACTTAATGTGAGATAATGAGCATTAAACCACAGATCCAGCAGCCTCTCAGTGTTCAAACACAGATCTGATCCGTGTACCTCGTGTACTCTGAGCCCATGACCCTTGCATACTCTGCTCCGACTCCGAGGAGATCGCAGGCAGATACCAAGTCCTTCTCCAGTGCATGTAGTTGCTGAGAGAGAGAGAAGAACATCCTGTAAATAAGTGACACACATTTGAAATTAATTTACCAAATATTAATGTTTGCAACACTTTATATTTTCTTACTGCGAGCTGGAAAAGCAGTCGGCAGTGCCAATAGGGGGTTTGTTGAGAAATCTGGATGGCCTTCCGCAGCACTGGTTTTGCGGAGTCAACCAAGTTCTTGAAAAAAGAAGCCAATAGGTGAGTTACAAGATAGGACGAAACCAAGCTGCAACAGGAAGTATATTATTTGACTCTTGCATTTAAGTTATAGTCTGATATGCAACCGGTTTTCTTCACATTATATTGTTATTATTATATGATGGCAGGATGAACCTACCTGTTGACAGTAAAACTCTGATAGTATGCTTGCTGCTTCAAACTTCACATCTTCAAATTGAGAGATCTGACGTCAATCATGAAGGAACTGTACACCATTATCGGCTATGTTAGTGCCAAGATAAAACCATCACCTCTTTATAAAACATGTATGTGTGAGATGTACTGATGCTTAGGTAGGTTAACACAGCTTCTCTCAGTCTGCAAACAATTTCACATGATACACATAAAGGATACTTGCTGTGATATGAACCACTGCGAACAGAAGGAGAAAGCAGAGTATTATTGTCAGCATCTCACACCGGTGGACATGTTTCGCAGACTGGTACCAGACACTGTGGCTGCTGCTCACCGCTTTCTCCAGGTGACTCTGGGCCAGCTCGCTGTTCTTTGTGTGCCGGTAGAGCACCGAGCCCAGCTGGAGGTGAGTCCGGGCCTCGAACCTAGGAGGCGGCTTGAACTGAAACACTGCCTGCAGACAGTGGACGCACAAGCGGATCTTCGGCGGACTCGACGTGCGGAAATGTTCTGCAAAGCCCAGCAGGGCTAGGTACCAGGGCTCCGGGGCCTCTGTGCTCGCTGCCATCTTGAGTTGTCCGAAGACAAAACAAGAAAATAAGGCAATTTCTCGTCCGCCGAACTCGTCCTCAGCTGCAGCTGGCCTGTCTTGTGTTTTCTACCTCAATCATACGCATGGATCTGCGCGCTGGCGCCAAGCTACCCAGAGGAATAGAAACGTCCGGTCTGTTTTTCAAAATAAAACGATTGGAGTAACAGTAAGACAAATTTAAGATGCGTTTTCGTGTAATTCAGGAAATTGCAGTGACACACCAGCAACAATAATAATATATTTATAGCTACCCACTTCGAAAAAGGCATTTAAAGTGTAGTAGATTACTAAAACGCCTCCTTAATTTTTGAAGGAAATTCGTCAAAATAAAACTTTCCATTAAAAGCGCCAGTGTATGTGCATATAAGAAATAATCACGTAACGCTTACCTCTTTTTGATATGACATATACAAGCTCCTCCATTTAGCATTTTTTCCGCTAGTCTTGACGCCGAGGATGAAACAAAGGTATGAAGTCTTTGTCTTCAGGTGAAACGGTCTGTTAGCGGAACTGATGTTGTGAGGTCTATGTCCCAACCGAGAATATGTATGAGAGGGACCGTTTGCGGAATTTACTATTCACTTACATTGTAACACACAATTCACGCCCTACGCGCGTTGTTGAGCGCAGAGAGGTACGATAAATGCGTAAGCCGACAGTGGTGGTCGGTTCATTCATAACAGACGAGCAGGTTGTCTGTAACTGGGCGGCGGTAACAGTTAAGTGAAATTTTACACGTTATTTTAGCTTTGCACGTTTTAACAGCCATATACCGCAACAATAGCAGAAACATAACATCTACTGGCTAACAATAGCTGTTACCGGCTGTCTTAGTTAAAACTGAATTAACGCAGCTGATGTTTTTCACGTTGTGACATCACCGTTATCACACTTCATTTCAGAGTGCACATTAACGTCTGAAAAATGGCAAAGCGAAGGATCACACAGGAGACCTTTGACGCTGCTGTCAGGGAAAACATGGAGGAGTTTGAGATGGATCCTGATGAGGCTCTGAGGGAGGCAGTAGAGCAATTTGAGTCTCAAGGTAACGGCGAGAAAGAACAATGGCTGGTAGCTGATTAATGTGCAGTTTTGTTTTTGGCTTATGGATAGCTTGTTTAACTGTGATAACAGAATACAGTCTGTATAATATAAACTTCCAGGGAGAATCAGAATGACACAGGTTAAACCTATCAAATGTAATATATCAGCATGTCTATAGATGTTCTACATGTCAAAAAAAGAGAAATCACTGATGGCCGAACTGCAGATGGTCAAAATCATGGTCAATAAAACCTAATAAATTATTGATCATGGCAGAGAAATGGCCTGTCATGACACATCTCACTGGCGCCATGAGGCCTGATGAGTAATGTCCATACTGGAACAATGCTCTGTTATGTCAGACTGATAATAGCTGTCTCATGAACACTTGATCCAATTAAAATCTTTAATCTTCTCCGTGTTGTTCTTGATATTTTCGTGTCTGTCAATCAAACCCTAATCTTATGTGTGGATGCAGGTGTGGAGCTCAGTTGTATAGTAAAAGCTGTGCCTGCTGTATCATCGGATGACAAACAAGATGAGCAAACACATGAGGTCTTACAGGTGAGTCTTGACATGTATTGTGAACAGATTGTTCTCATTACAAAAGCAGCACAATCTCACTCTGTACATCTCTTTTTGCACATGCAGGCCTTGGATTCCCTCCGAATTGGAAAAGACTCTGTCAGTGTTACGGAAGCGACGGCAGACATGAAACGCTTCACTGAGCATTGCTCTCTTGGATTCGCCCAAAGATACCTGGCTGCCCAAAAAGACGCCTACCCCGTCATCCTGTCTTACTGCAAAAAGAGTTTGGAGGAGCGGGAAGCTGTGTTGACCGCCCTGTCTGCTCTGGCTGCACTGACAGATGGACAGCCGGACTTGTTGGATGCAGAGGGCCAGCAGTTTCTTTTGGATGTTCTCCAGAAGTACCAGGCAGATTCTTTGGTGATGTGTTTAGCCATTCATGCTGTACGTCACTGCTGTTTGAAACACGAACAGAACAGGCAGGATTTGGTAAAAGGTGGTGTCCTGCCTCTGCTGACCGGCGCCACTACACAACACAGCGGATGTGCTGAACTGGTCAAGGAGGCCTCTGCAGCTCTCAGGGTCATGACCTTTGATGATGATGTCCGAGTTACATTTGGACATGCTCATGAACATGCCAAGATTATTGTTCTGGAGCACAATGGACTGAAGGTTTTAATCGAGGCTGCAAAAGGTAAGATCAGCAGATCACTAGTTTGTAATCGCTGGAGCCACTTTATGCTTTTCTAAATCAGATTCTTATCCTTTATTTCTTGTGTTTCTCCCTCACAGCTCACTTTGATAATACTTCTGTTCTGAGTGAGCTTTGTGCAACTTTGTCCCGTCTGGCTGTAAGGAATGAATTCTGTCAAGACATCTGCGATCTGGGAGGATTGAAACTCATGATGACGCTGCTCGCAGACAGCTATGAGTCACCGGTAGCCATTTTCAAAACAAGGGATTGTGACACGAACTGTTTCAAGACTGAAATTCCATGTTTGTTCTGCTCACTGAACGGGTTTTCTCCTTGCAGGAGTTGACTCGGCAGGTCCTTAGTGCAATACGAGCCATAGCAGGAAATGATGATGTGAAAGATGCAGTTGTTAATGCTGGTGGAGTCCAGCTCATTGTCATTGCAATGAACAGACACATGAGCAACTCTACGGTGAGTTAAATATCATAACTACACACTCATTGACTGTGAATAGGTGATATCTAGCATTTACCACAGATTAAGTATATGAACCTTACTATATATTATTTTGGTGGCTAAAAATACATTTGAGTCATAAATAAAGATTATGTTCACATTTGGCTGCAGGTGTGTGAGCAGGGCTGCGCATGCCTCTCTGTCCTTGCTTTGCGTAAACCCAACAACTGCAAAGTCATCATGGAGAATGGAGGTGCCTTGGCAGCTGTGCAGGCTATGAAAGCACATACTGATGTGTCCAACGTTCAGGTAATATAAGGCCATTGATAATTAAAATGCTTACTTGAAAAAAACCTGTGACAGTCTGCCAACTCTCCATGTCCCTGTTTTCTGGTCTTACAAACAGAAACAGGCGTGCATGCTGGTGAGAAACCTGGTTTCACGTATGCAAAACTACTGCGGACCAATCCTGGAGATGGGAGCAGAGGCCCTCATAGCCCAGGCGCTAAAGACCCACCAAGACTGTGGTGATGTGGGTAAAGCGGCCCTACGAGATCTAGGATGTCAGGTGGAGCTCCGGGAGCTGTGGACTGGTAAACATGGCAGCCTCACCAACTGAAAGTAGAAGAGAACATTCCTGGACACCTGAATCATGAGGCTGCCTGAAGTGTGATTTTAGGCAAGATGAAATGTTACGATGTTTGCCAAAAGTTGAAGCAGATGCACCTATACACGCTAGACGTATTTGTTTAAAGGAGCTGATGTGAGCAAGTCACCAGTCCCACACAGCTTTGAGAGGTTGAATATATTTTCCAGTCCTGTTTTTGACAGGTACAAAAAGCTCATTGTAGTCCTGTTGTACATGTTTTGCTGCTATTAATATTTTGCTTACAAATTTTCTGATGCCCATTTTTATATCTGTTCTGCATTTATGCTCATGAGAAGTTGGTTTTACATCTGTGTTTTGTATCATGGGTCAGTAAATGTATTTGCTGCAGTGCATAGTTGCACTGGTTTGTGCAGAGTCCTTTCCCATGTTGCAGAGCCAAATTTTAATGTGTTGACTGCCTTATATGTTTACTAGAGCTAAATATTTACTTCTTGTTTTTTTTTTGTTTGTATATACATTACTACGGTGTAAAACTGAAATTTCAGACATTTAGACGTACCACTGAAAACTTCACTCTGTATATTCTGCATGATTCTGATAAAACTCACTTTTAATGCTTCACTTTTATCTTGCTGTGTGGTTGTGCGTAGCTGTCATCATTATAATCAGAACTGGCTTTAACATTAAGTATGTGTGCACATACAGGAAATTTGACACCGGTTTAAACACTGCACTCAATGTGCCTGCATAGGAAAAAGGGACATGCAGCTTAGCCAGGACAAAAAAGACAAAAAAAAAAAAAGAAAGAAAGAAGACTTAACAAGTAGTAGTGCAAAAATAGAAAATAAACAAAAATATATACAAAGAATGATGTGGTTGCAAACACTATATACAATGAAATGAAAATCATACACTGTATCTGACTAAATTACACTGTATTTAAAAAAAGAAAAAACTCAAGCGTGTCTCCTGTTCACGCCCCTCGAACCGACCTATCCAAACATACCCCTTCTCATTCAGACTTCATTTCCCACAATGCCCCTGCGCTCGCCCTTGTCAAACCCGCTGTGGTCAAGCTAACGTTAACTGCCTCCTGTCGATGACAGGAGTATAAATACAGCATGGACGGTGCCAGTCACTTAAAGTCGCTGCAGACCTCATGAATTAGAGAAATGCACGGAAGGCAGTGCCTCCAGCAACAGGAGACATTTTTTTTATCAAGACTGAAGATTACTGTTAACATTTCCACTACGCTGTCGACGCGAGTAACATTAATGTTAGTGTAGCGGTAAGCTAACAGCTAGCCAACGTTACTTAACCTGCTATTCGGCTAACTTACAAACAGCCTGCGAAGAACCCGCGAACGACTGGAAACAACGCACAAGTGAGATATCAAAGCTTCATAAATCTTCGGGCTGGTGTCATATTTGCAAGGTAAGAAATCTAAGCGGTGACAGCTAGCTGCTGCAAAGGGTGGCTTTGTTTTGTTAGTGGACAAGTTTCGACAAGACCAGAGGGTGCACCAGCCAGGGAGATGGAAGGAGAAGCATGGTGATGAATTAGCTCGTGAATGAATGTCTGATTCAAGACTAACACTGCTGAGTTGTAACCATACTCGGTTTGCAGCTGTACTTCGTCGGAGTTGGCTCAAATTGATGGAATAACAATAACAGTACATGTCAAGGAAATGGTACCATATGGGATGCAGCGGTGTTACAAATCTGTTACTCAACAGAACAGTCAAAATACCAGGAGGTAGACAAAGTCCATCATAATACAAGACAACCATAAACTCATGGTCTGTTTTTTATTTAGAGCTTAAACCATTAGTCGATTGATCAAATAGTCGACGGATAAAAAATGAATCACCAACATTTGTGATAAGCATTAAGGTCAAATGTGAGGATCTGTGGCCTTCTTCTGTTTCATACCATCGTAAATGGAACATCTTCAGGTTTTCAACTGTTGTTCATACGGAGACAAATAAGTGAAGATGTCACCCTGGGATCAGGAAAATTTTGAGCACCATTTTCTTACATTTTGTAAATAGTAAAAACTGAATATTTAACTGAACGGCTCATAAAAAAATTGCATTATAAACTCAACAGCCACTACATATGAAATTTAGCCTCTAGGCTAACTTATTCATCTTTGCAGTAATGTTTATTAATATGCTCTGCCCTTGACAAATAAATTCAGTCAGCTGTCCGTTGGGCAAACTTTCTACAACTTTACAGCATTTTTGAATTCAAGTGTTCTGAGGGAAAACTAGACTGTTTCTCCTCTTGGTTCTGTTTTCCGGCTTTAGAAAATTTAGGGTCATTTCAGAGAAATGCCGCTCCTATTGGCTTTTGTACAAATGCAGATCCACGTGCATGTCCTTTCAGATGGTGAAAGCTCAGTCTGGCATCATCAGACCTATCTCCACACTTTGTTTTCATGCTGTGCCAGCTTTGGACAAAATGAAAGCCTGATTTGCTGGCGGAAAACCCTGCAGAAAATCCTGCAACTTGTGATAAATTTCAAATACCTTCTTTGCCTGCAACAGTGTTTCGCACAAAACACGTGTGTGTACACATCCTGGATCCACAAGGAGCTTCATGCTCTTTATGTTTGATGCTGTGGCAGCTGCTTGTATCGTCAAGTGGTATAGGGGCATGATGACAGTGGGGAATAACCCTCCCTTGGGCCACATAGACCTGGAGGGGTGTCATGGAGTCATGGCGAGAGGGACCAGGGTCTTGCTGAGGCTCACGCCCTGGAGAGTGGGCTCTATGAGGCGTTAGGCTTTGCAGTGCAACCAACTCCTTCTGCTGCAGTTTGAACTTGTGGGTTTGGTGAGAGGGGCTTAGTGGAGTAATACGAGGCAGCAGAGAGAGGTAGAAGGTTTTGCATTGTGTATGTTCAGTTGTGTACTGCAGCTTTAACCCACTGGGACAGCTCTCCCTCTCCATTGCTGTGTGCGTATATAGCAGCCAAGCCTGAGTCACACCAGGGACATAGTTAGCAGTCAGGAACAAGGAAATGTAAAATGATATGCCTGGGGAAGGAGGATGCTGGGAGGGGTGAGGGACGGCCTATGAGTGAGGACAGTGGGTGAGGTGAAAGGGAGCACATTGGGGGTCTGAATGCTCACTTGAGGATCTGGCTTGAAGCACAGTTGTACTGATGCCAATGTTAGTTGCCCATGACTACCCAGCCTTTCAGCAGACCCTCTGTTTGCTCACTTGTCCCATGGCTGTCTCTGTCCATCTTCTTTAGCGGGATTCTCCTTACTGTTGCTAAACTTCTCCAGCTCTGATGTGTGTAAGTGGAACTGTTCCCAATATGTATAATTATTCAAGAAATATTCAGCATCTAGTTTTGTCCCTTGTTTTGAAGCTGAATCAAGCTTATATTCAGTCAAGTATCAATATAAAGGTGCCATCTTTTTTTCTGGCTGCACTAAAACATTCAATGGAAAAATCTACTGCTGAAACAGCTAGATTGTTAATTGAGGAGTGGATGAACAACATGAAGATTAAAAAAAGAAGGTAGAGCATAGAAATTAGCCACTATTTTTGCTCACTTTGTAACATACATTCAATCTGTATGTTACAAATAAGAAATTAAAAAAGTAAATAGCTGGTTAATCAGTCATGAAAACAGTCATTGCAGCCGTACAACAATGCACATGCCAACTTTGTACACACTTTTGAACCGTGACTCTGTGGTGGAGCTGGTTTGAACAAGGCTTGGCTGTGTGCATGCAGTATTTAATGATGGACCAGTGGAGGGTTGAAGGTTGCATGAATAGGTGATCTGTCCCATAAAATCATGAGGTTGTTGAAAACATCAAACATCAGGCGTCTTTCTTTGTTTAGCAATCGCTCCAGACGATGTTATTCCCCTTAAGTTAATCTCCTGTAAGTCTTCACTGACCACAGAGGAAAGAATGTCGTGACTGTGCAGAGATACGGTAAGACTGTAATCTGGTATGTTTGCAAGGGAGGAGCTTAAATGGTGTTCTTGTTTTTTTTTTGTTTTTTTTTTAAACTCTGCTCTGATGGACACCTTTCACCTACAAGTCCTCAGCCCTGCTGTCTACAGGAAAGCGATATCTTATCCGTTCTACTTTGTTCAGTGTCTTTATACAGTGTGTATATATATGTAGGTGCAGCAGTCAAAGGTACACCAGGCTAGACGTGAATACTTAATTACTACATGATGAAGCTATCCTCCTGAATGCAAAATCAAGCTATCTTAATATGCAGGCAGTGAGTGTGTGCTTCCTCATAGAGTGAGAGTCATGCTTGTCACTTGATCCTGACACAGAAACTGACCTCTGTTTCTCCCTCCGACCTCTCCCTCTGCTCTGCAGCTCTCGGTGCTTGGTGTTGCTGCCTCTCTCGGTGGTTGAATTCATGAGCACGCTCGACAAAAGCCGTGCGTAGTCCTTGGGAATGGGGAGTGGAGTCCAGGAACAGCGGGCATCACTCACGCAGGGAGATGTGCTGCCACGGGCTTCCTCCAGCCAGTCAGAGGTGAGCTATGAGGCGATATTTTGTAGACCTAGCGATCCTTCCTTCAGCACCTAAAAGGGGAAAAAAAGAAGGGCATCTGTTCGATATAGTATCAGTAAGCCCAAAGAGAACAGAATTTCACCCAGTGCCCTGACTGCCAAAAATCACTTAAATATCATAGGATGAGTTTGGTTTAGGATGGATTTCCCTTCCCTTTATTCAACCTTTTATTTTTGTGAAAAGCTCCTGTCAAGGGAACCTGAAACATTGTGAGCAATTACTATGTTATTATGTGTAATAAAGAAAATATGAGTCAATATCTAATCTTCAGTGGAACTGTAGTGGAATCATAAGGCTACTTCAGTGTCTGTGTTTTATCTGTGTGCTGCCTGTGTGTTGTCAAACTACGTCCTCCTCTCTCTGCTAGTTCCTTATTATCTGTGAAAGAGATGAACTGAACTGAGCTTAGTAGCTTCATGGGCTCCTCTTTCTCTCTGGTTCATTTAAGGACACCTGCTCCCATTTGTGAGGTTTTGTAAGCCGGTCAGTCAGATGATTTCTATTATCCTTTATGTAACTCCAGTTTAATGATCAACAGTAACTCAAACACAACTTTCACGCAAGGACGCAGTTTTTACAGGATTCACCCTGTTTGGTGTCGGTGATCCTAAATGTGATTCCTCCATCGCTTTGCAGGGCCTGAAGCACACTCGGTCTGTCATCAACTCGCTCTTCTCAGGGGCTTTAGCAGGAGCTGTGGCCAAGACAGCTGTCGCCCCATTGGACAGGACTAAAATCATCTTCCAAGGCAAGTTGAACACTCTGCTGACCTAAAAATGGAAATGGATTTTAAAGTAGAAATGACCCACATGGAAGCCATGGAATTAGATTTACAGCTAATGTTGGAACTGTGCTCCTCTTGAGTTCACAGCAATGAGAATATTAGAAAATGTTATTTATATGGCATGTATGTTTTGTTTTTCAGTATCTTCAGCAAGATTCTCTGCCAAGGTAGGTTTGATTTAATGTCAGTTTCTTGATACAATCACTTTCTGCTGCTTAGTCACAACAAAAGGTTGACTCACATCCACACATACACTGAGATTCAGTTTAGAGTCGTTTTCAGTCAGACCTTTACAGAGTGTATCACAGGTACAAGACGGATATCTAAACATTATTATAGATTCAAGCTCAGTATGGATGTGTGCACGTTGCATCACAGGAAGCCTACAGGTTGATCTACCGCACCTACCTGAAGGATGGCTTCTTCAGTCTGTGGAGGGGCAACTCTGCAACCATGGTGCGAGTCATCCCATACGCTGCCATCCAGTTCTGTGCACACGAGCAGTACAAGGGGCTGCTGGGAGGCTACTATGGCTCTCAGGGCAAGTAAGTCCGTTTATACTGGTACACCTACGACTCTGGGCTGCTGCCTTACATATAGACTTTTGTCTTGATGGCTGTGTTTGTCTCGAGATTGAATTTAGCAAGCTCCCTCAAGATCTTCTAGTGGAGTAATGAAAAATGGGAATGGCTGATAAACATGCACTTATTTTTTTCTCTGCGTCCCAGAGCCCTACCTCCATTTCCAAGGTTGCTGGCAGGGTCTATGGCTGGTACCACGGCAGCCATGCTGACCTATCCTCTGGACATGGTGCGAGCAAGGATGGCTGTAACGCCAAAGGAAATGTAAGGTCATATTTAGCTGCCAATACACAACCATCAGTGGGTGTTCACTTTTCTACGAGTGACAACAGACTTTTTTTTTAGAGAAAGCCAGTTTGCTAGAGTCGAATTATGAGCAGGAGCCTTTTGCTGCACAGGCTCTCATCCAATTTCATGCTGCTATCCTTTTTGTTTGTGGTGCTTCCGCTGTTTAGGTACAGTAACATCCTGCACGTGTTTGTGCGGATATCCCGAGAGGAGGGCCTGAAGACGCTGTATCGAGGCTTTACTCCCACCATTCTGGGTGTTGTGCCCTATGCTGGTCTCAGCTTCTTTACCTATGAGACGCTGAAGAAAGTGCACTCAGGTAATGCACCACCACTGCCAAGTCCAAGTGTATTTATAAGCCATTACTTTCACACCTAATGTTCATGTTGCACATGTTCACTGAATGGCATTTCCTCACACCCTCCTCTCCCATGTAGAGCGCAGTGGGCGCCCACAGCCCTACTCATATGAGCGTCTTGCATTTGGAGCCTGTGCAGGTCTTATCGGCCAGTCAGCGTCGTACCCTCTGGATGTGGTACGACGGCGCATGCAGACTGCAGGAGTCACAGGTCACACATACAGCACCATCCTGGGCACCATGAGGGAGATTGTATCTGAGGAGGGGTTTATCCGGGGACTCTACAAAGGTTTGAGTATGAACTGGGTCAAAGGGCCCATTGCGGTGGGGATCAGCTTCACCACCTTTGACCTTACTCAGATCCTCCTGAGGAAGCTGCATCAGATGGGCTATACGGCTCGATAATAGCGGTACAGAGCGAAGGAAAATGGGGATAGTGGGATGGCGAGATCCCCATATGCCGTCTGAAGAGAAAGGAAGTGAGAGTGAAGAGTGTGTATGCTTGGCAAAAGCACACACCGGCTCAGGACATGTGGGTTATATTAATGCATTCTCTTGCTTTATCTGTGTGCTGCAGGGGACGTGCAGTCCCTGTCAGTGTGAGGTGTTTTGGATGGTCTGAGCACCTGTACACACTGTTGTCATGTACATCAAAGTGCAATATGCTCAGTGATTTTATGCGTGCACACATAAATTATTATGGTCCTGCTGTTGTGGACCAGGCCTGTGACTGCATATGTCAATCAGAAAGCTTAGAGGTTCACACACACGCATGCACGCACGCACACACACACACACACACACACACACACACACACACACACACTGAGGCCTGCCTTGTGTGTCTGCTTAAAACTGACAACTTCCAATGCAATGCAGGTTGCCACTCATTTACATTTAAGATGGTTTTTGATTTAATAAGAGTCAAATATGCCCCCTGAGATTTGTTGTGAGTGAGTTTGTTTTCAAGAATTATACCAAAGGTTAGGATTTGAGCTAGTTGTGATGTTTAGTATATTAAAGCACAGAAGTTCTCAGCGTATGACTTTAGAACAAAAGTCTTGCCCAGCACAGAGGGAACAGCATCTTAACTGCCACCAGATGTTCAGTTTCTGTATGAGCTGAATATATTGAAATCACTATGGCCCTGTTTACACCTGACGTTAACATGTACATACAATTTGTGCATGTTAATGGAGGTGTAAACAGGGCCTGTGAGTCCAGTATCTTTAAGTGAAGCACCTGAATTGAATTCACAGATTTTTCTTTGCAGTTTTGCTGCTTTGTTGACAGCAGACAGATGAGCTGAATTTAATGCCAGTGCCAACAGATTATACTATATAGAGTGCCCATATTATTTTGTGTGTTTCCGTTGTAATCATATAATGGGCTTTATAAAATGTTGTCAGTTGTGATTTTTGTTGTCTGAAGTATTGACACAGATGATGGTTAGACAAAAAATCAGAAAGATTTCTGTACTAGCAGTGAATACTAGCTGAGGAGTTAAACCTCATATTGACATATGGTCCATGTAATGCACATCAAGCAGTTTGATAGGTCATTTTCCAAATGTGAGGTCATATACACTGATTTAAAAGTTTAGTGGAACACCTGCACAGTCTAATGTAATCCAGGACAGAAGCCCTGCAGTGAATACAACCCTGTTAAATGACATTTACGTTGTTCTCTTGTTGCGTGAGAGACGTTGCTTTAACTCCCTTCATTTTTTAGTGGTGTCATTTTGGATTACAGTATATTGAGAGGTGTTTCTAATATTCTTTCCACCTCTGCTGTGTCACTGGTAAAGGACGCACACTGTCACACATACACTTTACAAATGTTGTCTTCCATTTGCTTCACGCGTTACAGGACTGTAGCAGTGTCTGCTAATAGACTAGCTTGACTGGAAATATGCATACACTTATTGAAGATCGTTTGAGTACTCTATTACAGGCGTAATTTAGTCCATTTCAGTTTTCTCAGTATTGTACTTTACCTCAGCACATAATCAAATGTTCAATGTTTTATGTGGACTTGTGTCAGAAAAGGGACAAGGTGCTCTGTTTTCATTAAACCATATGGGACACAGTTTCAGCAGTATTGATGCAGGCTTACCATTGTTGGAAGGTGGTTTCTATATTTAGATCACATGCACCGAGGCAGGGTGGCTGAGCCGGTTGAGCAGCTGGCTGCAGAGCCAATTGGAACAGAGGGCAGGAAGGTGGCGCCTTTACCAGAATAAAGCAGGAAGTTCGCTCTGTGAGACGGGTTAAGGAAACTTAAAAAACAAGAAAACTCCAAAAACAAAACCCTGTGCATTTTTAACACACACATACACACATATAAACGACTTAATTTTTCATCACTTATTAATCCATACATTTCCTTAATTATCAGGAAAAAATGGCTGTCACAGTTAATGTTTTGACATTGCTTATGTGTTCTGACCAGAAAACAACCCAAAATATTCGTTGCATTAAGTTATGCAACTTTACATTAGACATTAGCAAATCTCCAATCAGCAAATGTTTTGTGTTTTCACAATTTAAAAGCAATACAAAAGGTGATTACCAAGACTGGAATTGTGATGATCAATTTATTGACTGATTATTTCTGTTCTAGGACTTAATATCGTTTTAATTGTATTGATGCTAATGCTAATACGATATCTTAGTGTTTGCTCTAATACCATAACAAGCAAAAATGTGAAATGTTTCTACACACAAAACAAAAACTTACTTTGTCAGAAATTGGTCAAATTAGGGTTTAAATCAGGAACAATCTGATGAAAGTATAAGCATTCTTCATCAGCTCCTCACTCTGGGGACACATTTTGGTCAGGGCCAAAAAAAAGTCTTGGGACTCGACACCCAGCCCTTTCCAGCAGGCCACTGAACTTTACCCCCGACCTGCCTCTGTCTCACCATCATTTCATCACCTGTTCATGGATTGCTTTCCTCATCGTCCAGTGAACCAGAACTGTAGCAGCGCTCTGGTGACGGACATACAGTCAGATTTTCTTCTAATCAGCAAACGATGGGAAACCACGAGTAATGCGGGTTAACAGCAGAACTGTAGATACAAGTTTAGTCTTTTAACATCAGTGTGTCACCCCTTGCCTTAGGTCACAGGAGGGAAGCACTGTAGCTGAGTTAGATTGATGACAGCTTGAAACCTGCGCATGTTCTGAGCTGAAACGTGCAAAGCAGTGAAAGTGTACAGTAACAGAAAGCCGGATGAAGGGTAGTTACTGACTCTTAAGTGCCTAGCGAGGAATAGTAATGTTTTTACTATGACTGAGCTACTTCTACGAACCTTTTTGAAGGTTACTTCCATTTTCTAGCCTCGCTTTGGTCTTGAAGTTAGGAATATTAACGGAGC
Source organism: Chaetodon trifasciatus (assembly GCA_037975065.1). Classification (NCBI taxonomy): domain Eukaryota; kingdom Metazoa; phylum Chordata; class Actinopteri; order Chaetodontiformes; family Chaetodontidae; genus Chaetodon; species Chaetodon trifasciatus. The sequence continues at coordinate 4,787,918 of JBBMOE010000012.1, forward strand.
AGCAGATGGTTTGAAGGTGGCTTGACTGAATGTATTACTTCAGGTCCAGTTTTTATATGTGAATTTTATAAAACTTATAAACTGCCTTGTAGTGTATTTGCTGTCTAGGGTGGCATGCAAGATCCTTGGCTCCCTAACAGACTTGACCAATCCATTCCAACCAGTCTAGGACTAATTTGAAGAATGTAGAAAGAGTTACAAATGTACTGGTTATTTGTACCCTAATTTCAATTGGAAGAATATAAAGAGTATTTTAATGTCCCTCTCTCCGTACTGATCTGCCTGTAGATCAAATGAGGTGGGTAAATACATGATGAAATACGTTAGAGCTTGGAAAACCCCCAGACAATCATGAAATGCCAAAACAATTAAATGTTTTTGTTCTAAATGAAAAGTGATTTTCTTTACTGAGAACCTGACAGTGGCTTAATGAGGAGGGGTACTGAAACACTACGACAAAACTCTGCACACTCTGGTGAAAGATGTGATTATATTTGCTCTCTTGAAAGCAAATTGAATTGTTGTAACCCTATTTGTGGGTAATCCTACATGGACGTGCAGACATACAATGCTACTGTGTTTGCATGTTTACAACACATCATCTTGTATTTTTTGTGTTTCAGTGCTGCAGTGATACGACGGCTGTTTTGTAAATCCTAGTGATTTGTGCCAACTGAATGTAAACGTACCTACTAATACCACAACCTGTGTCCGGTGTCTCGTGATAATGGTGTGTCTGTAGGAGCGTTTTGAAATATCAAATTCTCAAATAAAACTGGATGTTGACAACAGACTGATGCATGTTTATTATTTTATTATCCTGAATGATGCCTTTTTGAACATGTGGGGTTTCATTCAGCAGTGGGTTAAACTCTACATACAATATGTTCAGTGTGGTCTTTATGGACACTTCAAGGCTTTGACGTTGCTTTGTTATTTTAATTTAAAAACAAGTAAACACATAGTTTCTTGTATTGTGAATTAAGCCCTTAAATTTTAGAAAGAATAAGATAAAATACAAAAAGTAAAATGTAACATGAAATAGAATTAAATAAATTCATTTAAACATTATGTAAACAAAGTGTAAAAGGGGTAGTTGACAAACAGATTGTTAAAATAACACCTGATTAGTTATGAGTACAAATTTCTGAATAATAAGCTAATTTAGTGTCGTGTTAACAGTCTGAGCCGAAATGACAGAGAATATAAAAAATATATAAATACATATAAATTTGAAAAAATACATATGTTTGAATTAGAAATATATAAAGAAATCAATCAACACTGAAAAACTTAAATATTAGTATTTGGTATTCAGTTGTCACTTTTGAGCCCCCACACATTCATCGTGCCCGTTTCAGACTGAAGACATATGGTATGTAATGACACCAGGAAGACACTGGAGGGCGCTCCATCCCCTTGAATGAATGACGGCCTCCGGCTGTAGTTCCACAGATGGTCTGCAGGTGGCAGGTGCAGCACGGCGCTGGGAGCTGATGGAAGGTGAGCTGGGTCAGATGGAGCTGCTTCTCCGCCCGAGGCCTTGCTGGCGCTTTGAACTTGACCGTGAACGCAACACGGCCACATACGAACCCGATAAATAGCTGAGCGAACTGAAACCAGTCCTGCTTAATTAAGATGACTGATTTGATTTAGATACACAGGACGATTGATCTTATATTTGTACCCAGCTTTTATAGAAGGGAAAGAAATCCACGATTTATGTAAAAGTATTTTACTGAGTGTTTCTGTTCATTGAGCGTTGGTCTAAACGAGATGAAATATTTGTTTTGGTCCTGCATTTCTTCATGAACCGGACAGGGAGCTCGGCCCAGCCTCTTTGTGCACAGATTTCTGGGAACGTGGGAGAAAAAAGCACCAGAAGAAAAGAGGACTAATTAATGAGTGAAGGAGGGAGGGATGGACGGTGGCTGTCAGAGGATGTGGTTGCTATAGATACTTGGCATGATGCCAGGTGGAGGCAGAGCCAATTTGCATTTATTCAGATAGCTGCTGGCTCTCCCTGAAATAAAAGCAGCAAAGCGACCATTTCTTCCATTTCAAATTAATTCTTAACTCAATTTCCTTTCAAAACAAGGTTTTCATGTTAATGCAAAAAACAGAACAAATTATTAAAACAAAAATACAACATTAACCTTCTTAAGCTTGATAAATGTAAGTGCTATTTTGATTATGGCATAAAGCAAATAAATAAATAAAATAAAATTGTTCTCTCAAAAAACTGAGAGGTTTTTTTGACCATGTTAGAGATGATTTTATTGTCAAGTCGAAAGCTACAAAACCAGATTGTTTGCTTCTTTGTTTTCCGACAGTTTCTAAACATTCCCCTTTTTCTTTTACTGAAAATACAAAGAATAAAATTCTTTGTATCCTCCAGGCCTGAGGATAGTTTCATGTAGGCCCAAATTTGCTCCTCAAGTTAAAATTCAAAAAGAAAATGCAATATTTGTTTCAGATAGAAAGCTCATGTAAAATAACAACAACCAAAAATGACTTACTACAATAAAGAGAGAGCAGCAGAGCTTTATTGCAATTTTGCACTAATGGCTTATTTAATGTTAAGACGAAGGACAGTTTATATTAATTAGCCTTCTTGAGAGTCTGGCCTGTGGCTTATTAGCTGGCGTTGGGCCTTAAAACAATTCTTTATTTCCAGTCTGAAATTCTTTCCATTCAAAGAAGTCTATTAAGTCATAGAAGCCTTCACCCAGTTTATTTTTACATAATTAAAAATTCCCCCTTCTGCAATTTCCACTCCTAAATTACACTGTTAGAAATTAGTTTAATAGGATGCAGTAATAAACATTTCCTCTGCTTTAATTATAGATGTGAGACATTGTGTAAATGTCTGAGTTTACTGAAACAATATTGAGAATAAATGTTTAGTATAGACACTGCACAAATTCACTGGAGAAAAATGTTGAAGTCAGTCTTCCCTTTATTGATCAAATATATATATTCACAGACACACACACACAGACACACACAAAGTTTTACAACAACTCAAACGATTCAAATGACGCTCAGAGAGGAAAACACCTCAGGGTGTTTTTCAGCTGACTCAACCTTGACATTGAGTACAAAGTGATAGCTCTGACTTTTAAGAACACATCAAAAAAACACTTCAATGACTCTGAAAAAATTCTTCTTATTACAGAACACACAACAGCACCAATTACAGCAGACAAACCTGGACGTACTGAACAATCAGCCTCACATATCACTGTACATAAGTTAACATCATCATTAATATATGTAGAAAATAAAATATTCACTTTGATTGTTACATGTTTTTATATATTAACTCATAACCCAGAAAATATATTTGCAATGTGACAGTAAAAACACATCTTAAGGCACAGCTGGTGGAAAAAGAAAACTGTGTCTGGTGTGACAAGTCTCTCTTTGTCAGTGTCTTTTTCTTGGATGTGGTCCAGATGTAGTGGCTCAGTGGTTTATGTGTGTGTGTGTGTGTGTGTGTGTGTGTGTGTGTGTGTGTGTGTGTGAATTCAGGGGCAAAGTAGAGAGAGTCCATCACAAAATGTTCATGTTAGAGGTTGTCCCAAAATCCATTTCTTTGAGTCAAAAGCCAATCAGAGATTTTTCTCACCGCATCATCAGTCTGCAGAGACACAAGAGGACAGAAGAAATTAGTGACAGAATTGGGGCACAAAATAAAAAGAAACATGACAGAATTGTCGTATTTTTAACAGCCTGGATCATAAAGGCCAGAGAGAATGCCTAATGCCAACACTTGAGCTTTCACAGTGAATAATCAAGAGTCACGTCACAGGACTGACGCAGCAGGTTTGGACTGAAATAGAAAAAAAGGGGAAGTGAGGGGGGAGCAGAGATACAGAGGGGACTCCCTCCTCATGACTACCAATATCTGTCTGTGTTTGAGTCTACACTCGTCCACCTCTGACCTCTAAAGTCTGGAGAATCAAGAGGACACACAGTCAGCAGTGAACCCCACAATTATGCCCGAGGGAACAGGCACACACACACACACACACACACACACACACACACACACACACACACCAGCCAGACACACTTCTGCTGTCTGGTTTCGCACCGTCATGACTGAACAAGATAAGCATCTGACCAGCAGAGATAAGAGAGTTAATCCTAATTTGTCCAGACTTTAATCGTGATCACCAATGAAAAGCAGGGACAGGAGGACAGACCTGCAACCTTTGAATTAACATTTGTTCACTCTTATTATTCCTCAAATCCTTCCAACTTCAGGTGGATAGGTTTATAATGCCAGTTTCTTATTTCTGTTAATGCTCCAACAGTACAGAGTGATGGACAGTGAAAATCAAGGCGTGTGTGGGTTGTGAGGAGGTGGAGAAGGAGGTGGCTGTGATTGAGGACATCAGAGCTAGACTACAGTCCCTGGATAGATGCAGTGTTTCAGACACCGGGCAATTATGAGGGGCCTTCCCGAGCCTGTAGGGCTCTCCAGGGCTCTTCTTCTGCCCACGCTGTCCCAACAACTGGCTAATGTATGCAGAGGGGAGCCTGCAGTCCGGTCTCTGCACCAAAAACATACCTTTTAGGACACAGACAGTAGCTTGCAAAGAGTGTAATATTGTTAAATATATACATTTTTTATTATTTCAATCAAAACACAAGTGAGGGGGGTAACAGTCAGAGCCTTAAGAAGATTAGCGAGCCCCTTAAAATGATGTAACAGCCACAAAAATGTGAATATGAGCCAAATAAATACAGGAGGTTGGAGGAAGTGGATGGACCATTTCCAACATGGCTTGTTTTATTCTTTTCCATTTCCCTCCTCTGTACAATCATGTAATCCTAAAATAACTACAGAATTTTAAATATCTTTGTGAAAACTGGAGCTTTGTCTCCTCCACACACACAAAAAAAGATTTGTTGCCTTTGATTTTATGACTTCTAACATGGAGAACACACACACACACACACACAAACAGCGAGGTGCAGATGAGTGTGAGCGTCAAGTCTATTAACATTAAAACTCTTCTCTTTGCCTTATTTGCTAAATATTTTCAGCTATCTTGCCTTCATTAAAGCTATTTTAAAAAGATGATGGTAATGTTGTTTTGTTTACTCAGTATCCATGGTGATTTAGAAGTCACATGACTGATTAACGGACTGTATAAGGAAAGACATCATCCTGATGAGGGCGAGACAGCTCAAACTGTTTGGTGAGTAACTGGACAATTTTGATTTCTATTTATCCAAAGTTGATTTTAATCAGAGCCCTAAACTTGAGATTGTGACTTGACTGCTGTGAGGCTCGACTTGAAAGTCTTGGCTTTACTTGAAACAGAACAGAACAAAAACAACCAAGTCTCAAGTTTTGCTACCAAAAACATTAAAACCAAGATATCAACACGCAGTCCAACAGAGGTTATATGTTCAATCATTCAGCCCCTCCATTAAAAGGACTGAGTTCTGCTTCAATGGATTTTCAGCTCTGAGGAAGACAGTGGACATTCAGACACCTGATCGACACTTTTCTTATAAAGACTTGTGAAGCGACTCGAAACAGGACTTTAACTCGTCTGATTTTCACTATTGTAACTTTCCCAACACAGAGAACAGTCTGTCCACCGAATTCTTGCTCTCTTCCACTCGACAAGGTCAGTCTTTAGATGATATTCTCATGGTAACGAGGTATATCTCTCTCTGCGGATCAAGAAGGCAGGACAGAGAAAGTGTGAAAGAGTTGGAAAAGTAGGAGAGGTGTAACTAGACACAGAAAAGGCCTGAATTTGTATCCATGAGGAGGGTGTGTGTGTGTGTGTGTTGGTGGGGGTCTACCGGACTCTCTCCCACCACTTCCCTTCTTTCTGTATTTAACTCCCCCTCCCCAACACGCAGACACACACACTCTTATACTGACATTGTGTCCGTCCAACAAAGACGTCCCCACAGCCCCCTCATTATAAATACATGTCATTGGATCACAGCTCGTCTGAATCCCTGAGTCTGCTGCGCTCTAAGTGGCCGTGACTGAGCCCTGAATGGGTGGCCGAGCGACAGCTATACCAATAGAGCCAACCGTGTGTGTGTGTGTGTGTGTGTGTGTGTGTGTGTGTGTGGACAGAGACGACCACAGCCCCCAGCCTATGGGAATGAAAACTTCACAGCAGGACAAGGTCAGAGGTTAGGCTGTCTGTTACATACACACGCACACACGGCTTAGTGGATATCTGCAATAAGAAGTGATGCCGACATGACAAAAAAGGGCGAAATCATGATAGTCTGAACTCAGCTGAAGTGTGGTAACAGGCGCCTGCTGCATGTGTGAAGGAGGTTCACTTAAATCTGGGGCAATAAGTTTCCTGCTGCCTCAACAACAAAGCTGCATGAATCTAGTCCTGGCTCACTTAGAAGGAGGGAACAAGGTGTGTGTGTGTATTTGTGTATATTCATGTGTGTGTGTGTGTGTTAAAAGAGCCCATCCTATCTCGTTTTGCAGGGGAAATGCGAAAGTGTCTCTATCCCTCTGGAACCACAAACCAGGCCACAGTATTGTACTCTCATTCCTCCTTCTCTGTCACTCTCTCTCTCTCTCTCTCTCTCTCTCCCTCACTGTCTCTCTATGTCTCTCTCTCTCACTCTTTTTCATTATCAAGGCTTCTATTTCTGAGTCACAGCTTGCATTTCTCCCCTGGTTGGACAAAGTTTTTCTCACTCTACTTTCACCCGAGTTTTGAACCCCTGGAGATATGACACAGACTCGACTGGAAATCAGTAATTAAAGGATAATTAATCATCAGCAGGTATGCTTAATATCCACAACAAGTTATTCTTCACATCATCTTAAATAACTGCTTTCGTCCTGAGTTATTCCGTACAAGTGAACAACAGTTGGTGACTGATCTGAATAAAAGGTAACTTAAACTGTGAGTGCATGTCCCGTGTGTTTTACTCTACCACTCTGTGTTTTGTACATGTGTGCATGATGAACAGATTGTCTGATGCACCCTGAGCTCATTAATGCAGCACTCCAACAATGAGCAGAGCGCATGATGGTGGCTGCCCATGCTAATGGTCTCTGCTAGCCTCCCACCATCCAGCACCTTCAGTTATATACATGTCTCCCCTGACGACCCCACCCCCTCACTAGAAGAGGACCCCGAATAGCTGCCTGCACACAGTGCCTGATGGGAAACAGAGGCACTATAGCAGGGTTGTGAATAATAGCCTCAGTTGTCTCAGCGGCATCTGTGTGTTTCTATTTCATTTTTTAAGCCGTGTGACTGTCAGAAAGGGTTTTAATCTGATCTGCCCATCGCAGTAAAGGAAGAGTTCATCCTCATCTTCTAAATGTCTTAAAACAATAACAGTTTTTACAGGGGAGTTTGCAAACACTCAAACTTCAGAGAATTACCACAGACCTGCTTCATGCAACATGCAGATGCATGTAAAATAGTATTTATGAGAGAATCTTAGTGCTGTAAGTAACAGCATGTACTAAATTTATGTCCTTGTTATCAAAAAAGTGAACAGTAAATTCTTCACTGCTGCACACTGAGAGCTCAGTCGGTCTTTTGGAGTTAAATGTCAAAGTTAAATCAAAGAATAATCATTGCAAATACAGTTGAGGTCAATGAATGTTTCAATGAAGGTAAAACTCAATTTTAGGTGCAAAGTACTCGAAAGCATTGACCTGTAAAGCCTTTTAAATCCAAAACATAAGGTACAGAGTGGTATTCATACACACTTTAAACAATGTCATGATGTGGAGAATTATCAGAAAAGTTCATGCGACCTAAGACAGGATAAAACCAGCAAAATAAGTCTAAAAAAACAAATCTGCTCCTGTACAGCATACGGTCCTTTACTGAATGTCCAGCTCTGTGAGAGATCTGAGACATAAAGAGATAAAGCGACTGAGAGAGAAAACACAATGAGGAAAAATTGTGAAATAGGGAATAATGGAAAGCATGTGAGAGAAAACAGGAGAATGAGGGACAAAGAGAGAGTGCGAGAGAGATGTGAGTCTCAGAAAAGTGTCTATGCCAGGCTTCCTTTAGGCATGAGTGAGAAACTATGAGGCCTGGTGGTGTGTGAATGGTTCGGGAACACACATGCAAACACGCACGCATACCGCAGGCAGGCACACACACACACACACACACACACACACACACACACACACACACACACACACACACACACACACACACACACACACGCCCTCCCCACTGAGCCAGAGCCTGTGCCAGTGAGACAGGTCTATGGGTCTATTGAAGGGACTGGGAGGGAGCTGTCCCTTTCTGTAGAGCTAATGAAGCCTGCACCCACAGGCATAAAGGAGTGGAGAGAGTTAGCACTGCGCTCCTTCACCCATTCACTCACTTCCTTCCTTTACACGGCTCCTGATGAGGTAATGCTTTCTCTCTTAAAGGGATACCATAAGTAATAAACTGTTATGCATGCAGCTCTTTACGATTACGGGACCACATCTTTTCATCATGCACAGTGCTGCTCAGGAAACTGGATATGATCTCATGACAGGAGGCAAACATAGCTTTCTTCAACTCAGTAAAAAAGCTGATTAAACACTAAATGTTTAAAGTATACAGGTGCTGTTAGTCTGTTTTTCTTATTGTGAACAATTCCCATGAAAAGACCCAAACTAACGGTGTGTTAGTTGGTTTCTGACTCCCCGTCTGCTCTGTGGCCTCAAGCTGGTTTGTCCATCCTGAAGATGTAATCTTTTAAACCAAATCCAAAGTTATTGTTTCATTAAAAAAAAAAAAGTCTCAGTAATTTCCTGACATAGCTGAGAACTGCAACTATTAGCAAATGTTACTCAAAGAGGGCGAAAAAAGCATTTGTGGGGGACTATTTTCCTCTGTGGATTAATGCACATTTGGTGTTCTTAGAGGTATTTATGCCCATCGTCATTGCAAAGAAGGGACACAGCATCCAGTAAAATGCTGTGGCTCATATTGCCGGTATGTATATATATATATATATATACACACACACACACACACACACACACACACACACACATATATACACACACATACATATACATATACATACATACATACATACATACATATATACACACACACACACACACACACACACACACACACACACACACACACACACACACACAATGGAGGTCTATGACATAGAGGAAACAGACTTTATTAAATTTAATCGCTGGTCTTTTTGTGGGATTTGTTAGCATGAGTAAAATAAAGAATATCACCAGATTTATGCTTTAAGATGAAAGAGATCTCAAAATTTTGATGAAACCATTAATGAGGTTTTCAAGTTTGATTTGACAGCGGCTAAAGCCGTAAATCCTCTATCCGAATACACGCTCTAAACCAGTGCACTCTTGACGATTTCCTCCATCGCGGAAATGTGGAGTCCCAGTACAAGGCTGTCATCAAGCTACAGAGAAACAAAGACAGGCATCACACTTGAGAGACTGAGACCAACATGTCACTCAGAGAAGAAATGTCACAGAAAGCAGAGATGGGGGAGAAAAAGGCTTCCAGACAACACAATCACACTTTCAGCAGGGGAGATCTGACTTTCAGCTGCCTGTCTATCTGCCTGTCTGTTACTCTGCTGCGACTACAAGATGATGGAGCAGCTCTTGTCCACATCTACACCCAGTCTAGTCCTCTCTGAGCAACCAGACTGAGCTAACAATAGACAGCAGTGCTTATCAAACAGCCTGGCAACTTCATTAGCATCCTACAAGACCCAGACGACATGCAAAGTGGCCCTAGACACACACACACACACTCATGAGCCAGACAACCCCTTCACTGGCCTTGACCCATGAACTCTAGGGTCCTCTTTCACCTGCTACAACAGCATTCATGCTAGCAAGGCTGTCTCGCCAGCGCGTGACTGTTCTGCATATGTTCTCCTCACATTCCCACGCTCGAGCTCAGACCTCCAGCTCGGGAGACGATCACACTTTAAACACAGCGGTATTCATACGGGACATTATGGAGATCTGCATTGTGTCTGTGTCTGGCTGGCTGACTTTTTTCAGGTCTCATGACGACTGCCTCATCTTTGTGACTTTATTCCTTCTCAGGCTTTTCTTTTTGTTCACCACCCTCAAATTGATCTGCAAATATCCCTCCATGTTTGACTGGCTCACAAAGAACACATTACATGATTTTGTTTTTTAATTAACTGATGTATTTCCCATTTTTGTGCTTTTCAACTGAGCTGTGTTTGCAAAGCTAGTCTGCTTTATCAGGAAACAATAATGCCGTTCCACCCCTTCCCACTATGCTTTGCTTTGATTCTGTTTCCCCGGCACATCAAGGGTAAACTTGTGACTCTCCTCGCCTTTTCTTCCTCTTCCTGGTTCTTTACCGACTGTCATTGGCTGAGAACAGCTTCCCATCTCCACATTGGCCAGTGTGACGGACAGAAACAGTGATGCGACTAACACGAGGCTTCAGTATCGCAGGAGTGTTTAAGTGTTATTGTGAGAAATGGGGTAGAGCGTGTTCCTGCTCCTCGACAGATAGCGTGGCTGTCAGATGTGGAAGGGTGCAACACTTGGCGAGATTTTGCTCAGATCATGTGAGAGAGACCCTGAGAGGTGTGCAAAAAACTGTGACTGAATTTGCCTCGCCGCTCAGCATATGGACGCCCTCATCGCTCTATGCAAATGGCCGAGACTCAGACACATGTTCACAAATGCAGACAAACTACCCCCTCCTCTCCAGTGCCTCATTAATTGTTCCTCCTAAAACCAGACGCCCCCCCTTCTCAAATAATAACCTCTCCACAAACACCCCCCCTCCATCTTCTTCACAAGCGACCCCCCAGTCCACAGTCTAGACCCCGCAACCCTCTCTCTCTCTCTTGAACCAGACGCCCCAAAAGCCACCCCCCTCACCCTCCTCCTCCTCTCTCTCCTCTCCTCAGCTCCCACGACCAGCAGACAGACCCTATGATTCGCGTGACCGCCATTTTGCTGCCCACAGTAGACCTGACTGTACAGCACAGCAGCTGCCTTGATGGGCGAATGCAAATACGAACGCGGCATTGTTACTCAGCCGCTCAGACGGCTCTCATCGCATGAATTAACGCCACTGCCCCCCCTAAAAAAAAACAAGACCTGTTCAATCAAATGCGACCACAAAACGGCACGCTGGCGAAATGCACAAAACGTGAGATATTCATCCATACAACGCTTCAGTCCTCTGACTACATACATAGCTCCGATCGTTATGATGCCAACTTATGAGATCTGCCTCTTGGATATTCTTCATGTTATGCCAAAGTCTCAAACAGAGAAGCAGCTCAGTTCTCTCTCATTTTCTACAACTGGTGTATTCTTGGGAAATAACATTGACACTTCAAAGCTACGATCCAGTGTTCTTCAGGCAGCAATTTTTTTGTTGTAACACCTATTTATGTTCAGCCCTTCTCGAGCAAAATCAGTCACTCCACGATTTGTTCAGTGCCATGGTAACCAGACACGAATGTGCATGAAAATGAGACTATTATGGTCTGTCTGTCTGGAGTTTGTTGGGCCTATGGATCCCTTTTTAATTAGAGCCTGTGTGCATGTCTGTGCTGCTCTGTTTGCTTAATGCTTTCGTCGGTGCATTATGTATGTCCGCATGTACAAAACTCTGTGAGCGTATGTGTGTGACAGAGCGCTATCTGATTTTAAAGGCTCGGCTTAATCTTTTGCACATTGTGTCACATTTGCATGCGAGAGAATCACATGCTAACATGCCATATGGCACAGTAGAACCAGACTCTTGATCTCACATGCATCGAACACCTATCAAACACATTTCAGGGTGTGAATCCTTTGCAGCCAAAGAGAAAAACAAATGGCACCAAACACACTTTAAAACATCGCTTCACTCCTGCCCGCTCGCCGCCACGCCGCGTTCATGGGAGCAATTATCAGCACATGCCAACGACATGATGGTTGGAGGTTATGCAAATGCAATTAGCCCCGATTTGCATTCGACAACAGTTAACGGATGCACAGATGGCAGGCAGACAGAGATACGCTCGCCATCTTTGGCAGAGGGAAAGACTGGCGGCCATTTTGTCTGAAGCTGTGCCCATCTGGATGGAAACAACCACACTGCATTACTGTGACGACGGCAGCAGTTTGGGAGCTGCGGGTGCACGCTGCTGCTGCTCGCTGGCAAACGCTTTCAAGGCCAAGCATATACAGTCCATTCATACGCACAGACAGAGCTCTCTGTTGTGGGGAACTTACAGTCTCATATAGTTCAAAAAGCTCAGCTTTGTGATAATCTTATAATTGAACAGGCTTTACGAAAACATTATATTTAAGTTGTGACCCCCCAAACATTTCTTAAAGAAACATCTTTTTCAGCTGTAACCAACATCTTAAAATGATCCCCTCTGAACCACACAGGGTGCCAAGTGATGGTCTCTCTCTCTCTCTCTCTCACACACACACACACACACACACACACACACACACACACACACACACTTTTAGGCATTGAATGAGGTAAATGAGAGCACACCGAGAGCTGTTCATAGAGAGGAAAATGTGGAGTGCTAAAGAGATACTTGCCATTTTACCATCTTCACTGGAATCTCTCTGTGCTCTGTGATCTTCTGCCCTCTTTGCTGTTCAGTCATTTTTTTAAACAGTCTGGAATAGAATAACAGACATCATGTAGAAAAAAAAAAGACGATCATACTTCATGTGCCAGTGTTTCTGGTTTTTAACAGACTCATGTCTACAGCTCACCATAGTAACAGCAAGCCAAGAGTGGAAGAGAAAATAAAGATCGTACTGTCTCTTTGTCAAATGTAAAAACTGGTTGGGGAATAAACAACGGGCGAGTTGAGGATGGAGAGTGAGTCAAAAGCAGAACTCCCAAACTGGTTTTTAAACAGCCAGAGGCAGAAGGTGGGGGATATGTCAATCTTATGAAGGAAGGAAAAATCAAGAGAAAGGAATATCCCTCTTGGCGGTCTCTCAACATTCTGTGTTTTGGGTATTATTTGGGGAGAGATGCCCTTCAGCAGAACCACACACAGCCAGCGGAGATCGGGACTGAGGTCCAGTCTGAGGAGCCGGGGATGCAGCTGAGAGGGCCACGCAGGGCCTGTCCTTTGGAGGTCTGCGGGCCCCTAGGCCACAGACTAACACAGGAAACCCCAGTCAGAGTTGTGCAGACTCTATGTTTCATATTGATTTCTCCTGCATGCCGGTAGCTCCAGAGGTGCTTCTAGCCTTCAGGGACCTTCTCCATCCTTCCCAGCCCACTCACTAGCTCCCTGCCTGGGCTTCACTGGCTCTGCTGGACCCCTGGATGGAGGTACGGGCCACAGGAGGAGAGGAGGAAGACGAGAGCCCATGGCAATGATGATGAGCTGCGCCAGGTCTCTGAGTTCAGTCATCTACCAGCCTTTATCCAGCCTTCCAACCACCCACCCTTGTTTCCATCTGAAAAAGGGAAAATAGAGTGTTTTTCAAAATCTCACCTTTGGCATTTAGCATCCCTCTGCTCAATGCAAATGCAAATGTAAACACTAACACTTTGATTAAAAATATGTGGGAAGAAAACGCCAACTTGCTCTTTTGTAACCTGCCCCAAGGCACTCGCTGCTATACAGAAACAAATAAAAATGCTCAGCATACTGTATGAAACAGAGACACATCCATCTCTGCTCATATTTTTACATGCTTTTCCAGAAATATAAATCATTCACATTAAAATAATCACATTTAACCTTTTCTGTTCTGAAATATTATTGATATTCATTATGTTTAGTCATTTTTGACCATGTCTTACAACTAGTATAAATAAAACAACCAGCATCATAACGGTTTTGATGCTAAATGAATCATCTGCATGGATTCCTTCACTGCAAATATTCTAAAAGCATGCTGAATCCTGTTATCATGCTAATACAATATGGTCCTTTATGTGTCGCTTTGTTCTTTTCTATAAGAAAAAATGAATTGCAGGGGCCTCCTTCAGTAACTGTGCACCCACTAGCCCCCATTTCTGTCAAAACCAGCAGCAAAGACATATTCAGCTCAGCGTGGCTTGCTGGAAAATTAATAAGACACAGAAAGCAGCGGTTAAAGCGGTCAGTTGTGGCGATGGTTTGTTTGCGAATTTTACTTCGCTGTTCTGTGCATGTTTTCATCAGATAATGGGGGAGCAGCCAGAGTAGCCCCTGGCTTGGCCTGTGCAGGGGAGTGACGTGGGGTGAGATTGGGTGAGCCGGAGGAAGATTCAGACACAATGCCCCCATTGAGCGGGTTCAGACATGGGTGTTAACTCCCCATTCCTTCACACACAATAGGGCCCCCCACTAGAGCCAGCATAGGGGACAATGTTGGTTCAGGGCAGCCCTCCACCCGGGGAGAAAGAAAAGAGCTGCATTATCAAGATGGGAGGAGAGGGAAGGATAGATGGGGGGCAGGAGGAGAGATGGACGGGAGATAGCGGGATATGTTTGTGTATGAGGAGGGAGAGAGGGGAGGAAAAGGAGCCCTGTGACCCTTGGCTTTGGACTTGAGGAACAAAACAGAGAGACATCCACAAACACATCAGCAGCAGCCATCCTACGGCCTCAAATATGTACAACACTTTCAGGACACGTCTCATCAATCAGCCTGATCTTACAATTCGTCTGCTTTCTCTTGGCATGCTGTCCATTTTTACTGGCTAAGGCAACATTTGGCCAGTGAACAACAGTTGAAAATTAGCCATTTTGCTTATAGTGGCATATTCACAGTGATGTATTCAATAATTGAATAAAATAAAAATAAAATACAGATTACATAAGGTATCTCTGTCCAGATGAAACAGCATTAAGGCACTGATTACTACAAAGACCATGTTGGAACCACTCACACAATAGAAAAATATTTATAAAACATGTATTTTTGTAGTATTTTATTTACTACAGTTCTGCAGTTTTCTATGAGGCCCAATAACGACTTTTCAAAGCTTTTCAGTAAAAGGACTGCAGAGTTTCAGTGAAGCATGTGTCAACCACAGTATACACTCGGACTCTGCAGCTATTTCAAGAAATAGACAGAGCCACACAAACAAAGTGGGTAAATAATATCAAAGGGTTTCAAACAATCTTCATTTGAAATTTGGAAAATCGACATCAGTGATCTGCTGTTACATATTAACTGTGACGCTGCACACCTGTATTATAAAATGACACTCATTACTGAGTGTCAATTAAAATGTCTCTTGCAAATACCATTTAACTCAATCAGTGACCTTTTTTTTTGCACATCATACCCCACTCCCCTTTCTCCCTTTCCTTTCCTTTCCTTTCCTTTCCTTTCCTTTCCTTTCCTTTCCTTTCCTTTCCTTTCCTTTCCTTTCCTTTCATCACTTACACCAGCACTATCCTAAAAAGACAAAACATAAATAAAAATAATTTAAAAAATGTAAAAAAAAGATTGTGTGTGATGTTGTGTTGAATGCAATAGACATGTAGTGATGAGGGGGTTTACATTAGCAACAGCTTGTAAAAGCAGCAGCATTTTCTCACTATTGTTGCTGTGGACAAATTTTCCTCTTATACATGAAGCACAATTTGAAATGAAATGCCAAAAAACATGTCTACTTTTGCACGTTTCAAAGGTTTCACTGAAATACAGAGTCTGTTGTGACTTTGATATGCACTATGTGCATGAGATGACAGATTGGGGAGTTTATCTGCAGACTTTAATGGCATCATGTTTGCAGCAGAGAGCAGGAATCACNGGGGGGGGGGGGGGGGGTTTAGGGGTAGCTGGAAAATGTTTATGGAGATCCTGTGTCTCTCTGGGAGTCTAATAGAATCCTGTGGCTGGAGTGAGAGCTCATTGTGCCAGTGTAAAGGATTACACTGGTAAACTGGTAAAACAGGGGAAAGAGCCCAAACACTCTGTACCTCCTATGGAGAGGCAACGAACCATCGAACAATGAGAGGGGAGAGTATACTGCAAGCTGACTCATTTCATCAACGGAAAAGAGTCCAGGAGACAGAAAGAAAGTAGCGGAGGAGCAGCGAGAGGAGGGAGATGGAGGAAATAGATTAGGGACTTCATATACATGCACATGCACAGTCGAAAAAAGAAAAGTCGCCTGGAAATGGAGTGAAGGGAGCAGATGGGGGATGCATGGGCGACAGTTTCAGTAGTAGAGGGTAATATGGGCAAATGATGTCTGTCTTGCTTGTCTGTCTGCATCCTGAGTGACAGTTTACAATCTCTGAGGCAGCAGGCAGGCCCAGCAGGTTGGCTCCTCGGCTCATACAATCCCTCATTTCCCAACCTATTTCTTTTTCTCTCTTTCCAAACACCCTCCACCTCTGGCTCTCATCTGCTTGAAGCCATCTCTAATCTCCTTCCTTCTTCCGCCACCACCACCTCTCCTCTGCATTTTGTCTACATTTTAAAACATGCCTCTCAGTGTCCAGTTGATTATTTTAACCACCATCTTGATTGTCCTTAGGAACATATGGGACATTTTTTTTTACTTTAAACAGAGCATAAAACTCTGTAACATACATTAAGTTAGGGCCTCTCTTCTTTAGAGTGCTGGCTTCCTCTCTTTTAATGAAGAACTCGATCTGTCTCTCTCCACCTCATCAGAAAACTGTGAGCTGAGTTTCCAAAAGGAGTCTTCAATGACCTTCTTACATGCAAAACCCGAAGAATTTTGAGCTAATATTTCCCAGAAAACAGTATTTTCTACCTCCTATTTCCCTACTTCAGCATCTGTGGAGAACTAATCCATCGAGGGTTTACTGGAGTCACTGCAAATTTCTGAGGCGAGGAAAATCCCCCCCAACATCTGATGAGCACGATGACCCCCGTTTATTTCCCCACATGGACAACACGCAAGTAAAGTATTATTCTCCTCTCATCTGTTGTTCAAATGGAAACCACACTGAGCATAATGCATCATCTGCATTCTGCAACCTGCCACGCTGAAAGACTCCTCTCTCCTCCTCATCTCTGTTCCTTCAAAGGCTGCCGAGGGTGCATTCAAACAGCAGGATACACACTCAGCTAACAAACCTCATTAAGGGCCCATACACACTTTCTCAATGCTAACACTAGCCTGTCACACATCCCCTCTTAATGCACACACTGGTGGCCACACTGGCCGCGACAAAGCATCTTTACAGAGCTAATTAGAAGGGTCCCCCTCTCTATTTGAAACTCATCTGAATAGGAGGGAAAATGATAACGAGGAGGGGAGAAAGAGATAGGGAAGGAGGGACGGGCAGGAGTAAGGAGGGAGAAGGAGTTGCTGCAAGAGGAGAGAGAGGATGCTTGCGAATATACTCAAAGAGATAGCAGGCGTGTCTTTCGTAGTGTGGAATTAAAGCAACGAGCTCGAGCAGGCAGGGGGAACCGAATTAGTGTGACACTGCTCGGTGTAGGTCTGATGCAAGCTATGGCGGGGAGCGGGGAGGGAACCGAGTGCTGCACCGATTTGATTGGTGTGCCAGTATCTAGAGAGAGACAGAGGGAAGGAATGGGTGTGACACCAGCGTGATGGGGAAGCCAGTAAAAGAGCAGCTGCTGACATGGACAGCGTTTCAGAAAGCTGCATGTTCTTAAACACAAGTGAGCGATTAACATAAAAGATGGAACAATGAATACAGTTGAATACCAGGCTCGCAGCAAATAAACTAAATAAATGTGTGATGCCTTAGTCTTTCTTTGCCATTCCTTGTCATGCTAGATATTGTTGCAAAGCACTCTGGTTTTCCAATAAAGGAGATCAGTGTTCTCTGTCTTAAACGTTGCCTTTTACTCCTCAGCTGCTTGCACTCTGTGTTTAGAGAAGGACAGAAGGTCACACTGAGAGCTCAGCTTCAAAACATTCCTCCATAGTTGCCATATCTTCTTCGGACCCTCCTCCACTTCATGTTTAAATTTTTCTTTTGTGGGACCCTGAAGCAAGCTGTGTGTGTATGTGCATGTGCATGTGTGTTGGTGTGTGTGTGTGGGTGCACAGACAATGCCAAGTTGACAGTTAGGGTCTTGGATCAAGCACAAGGCCAAGTTTGTCTCCACAGACTGTCTGAATTGTCACAACTGCAAAATAAAATATTTGGCTAATTCTGCAAAAGTTCTCAAAAATGTTTGCAACACAGCATAAAAGACAAACAATTAGTTTGTTTCAAAAAATAACAAATCACACTTTTTTGAAAGCGACAACTTTAAATCAATAATAAGAACAGAACAAACAATGTCAAATATTTCAAAATGAAAAAAGAAAAAAAATCATAATCCAGGCTCCTTCAAATCTTCAACTGAATTTTAAGTTCAAGTTGAAGTTATGACCTAATTGTTGTCCTGTCAAGCCCAGTAGCCCCTGATGAGAGTGCAAGGCATTCTGGGAGAATAGCAGGTGTCCCCATGTCACAGAGCTTCCCAGACAGCTTGTTAATTTGCACAACTTTTACACACACATCTCTCCCTCTGTCTGTGTGTGCATGCATGTGTATGTACGTGTGTATATATTAGCGATGGGACTTGACCCTAGCGAGCTGCGGCAGTGTTTCGCGTCTTGCTGGGCGTGGGAAAAAGACGGGACCCCTTTTCACAGCTGCCTCGGCCGAGGCCTGGGCTGCTGGGGGCCCCTGTAGCCCCTCTACACACACCCCCCCGTTCCCCCTTGTCCGACTCCCCCCCTCCTCCTTCCATCCCATTCAGGCTCCGGCCTACTTGCTTTCAAAAGCAGGACCCCCTTCCCAGCCCGTCATAAATACATCTCATTATTCAAGCCCTAGTTTGCATAGGGATTCCAAAGAGATCTCCACTCTGTTCGTGAGGCCTGAAGCCCCTCAGCCTTTTGGACCGCACAAGTGCAAATTTCGACTTAGTAATCTCCCTGTGTTAATATTTGTTTTAAAACGATGTGTGCACACTTGCAAAACTATTTCACCAATATTGCAACAGTGTGGAAATTTTCTATTTTGATGCATCTCCCTCTTAAAATTCCTCTTTTTTTTTTCAAGAAATGAGGCAGAAAATCCGAAGAAACTAAAACCAGTGAAAAGAGAGTTTAGCATGACTATTAGCAAGTGCTTATAGTCTGTATTCCATCTGCCACCGGCTATTGTACAGTGCCTCACACACACACACACACTCTTCAACCCCTCTAACAACACCCCCCACCCCCTCATCCCCATTCGCTGCAATGCATTACTGCAGAGATTTATCTCCTATCAGCCTGTATAATACTGAGGTTATAATTTACATCCACTTTAGAAAACAGCAGCACAGGCCGGTCCTTGCATATGCTAATATAAAGCTTGGGAAAATCTGGGTGACTCAAAGAACTCCACACTAAATTTGAATAACTGAGCTTTATATTGAGCTTCAAGGTTGTGGAACCATGAAGATTTGACCTTGCTAACAATGTGTACTTATTGTTTAATTCCCAATGCCGAAATATCTAAAGGAGGAACTGGAGGGCACACACTGATAACCTTAAAGCTAGGAATGTTTCTGTCTCGATCTTGCTGAAATAAATGAAATAGCATCTTCTGGGCTTTCATTGGTTTTTATTTCTTAGGAGGCTTAAAATTTGGAATTCTAATCTTAATGTGAGGGTGACCCCAAAAACATCTCATCACACAGATCACCTTATGACAGGTTTCCTTTGCAATTTATGGTATTTTCAAGCATTTCGACTTAATGTTGCCTTTGCTATTACGCATGTTCTGTACCTTTATGCAAATCGATACTTGGCTCACAACAATCAGGAGACTTTGGGCAAGGGGAGCTTGGCTTGTCAAGGTATTAGGGCCGAAAAAGACAGAGCCACCCAAACACTCTTTCCACATGAGCAGGTCCAAACCTTGCCTGCGCTCTCCTAACGGGATAAAGAACCGCAGCAAAGATTACACGGCCACCTCCCCTGCACCTACCACACACTCTACCTGACAAATAGGATCATAGTGTTTAAAGGGATAAAATGCTGAATGTATGAGAATGAAAGAGAGGTGTGTGTGTGTGTGTCTGCATGTGTGTGTGTGGAGGATGGGGGGTGACGTACAATGTAAGAAATGCTAATACTTCAAAGGAATGATGGAATTCAACATGGAGGTCTTACTCCAGTTGCTCAAATCACACCGTTTACACTCTCTTGCTGTAGGCTACAGTCTATTGCGGCTCCACACTGTATGTATATATTGTGATATATACATGAATGATATAAAACTGACATTTAAACTGTACCTAAATAAAACCAGCAGTAAACAGCCCATTTAATGGTCTTTTTGTTTGAATACGACGGGGAGGATTTACAGTGCTGCACACTTTAAAAATCATTCTTGATGCAAAAATACAAAATCCTCAATATTTCAAAATTCTGGCTCAGTCTGTCATTTTCACGCCCACACACCCACACACACACACACAAACACACACACAGACACAGAGAACCATCCATCCTCACAACCCTATAAAATATGGGCAACAATCAACCACCAGCAATGCTGCTCAAGACTCTGCTGAAACAAAACTATCTGCAAGCCTCCAGCATCTCTAAAGTCTGACCTGAACCTGCCTGGACTTATTGTTATACCCAATATATATAAGGCAGAGGAAGCAAACTGCTTATGCATTTGGAAACATCGTGGATTGTTGCTCATATGACAGATGAAACACTTCTCCACATGCATGTGCTCTTCCTTAAAATATTCACCTGCAGGCTGACTGTTGCTCCTCGTCCTGTCTGGTGGCAGTTTGTCTTCACTGTGAGTTGATGCAAACTCGAGGGCTCGTGTTTTCTGCATGTTCCTTTTTTAAGACAGAAGAAAAGAGAATCAGTGTGTGTGAAATCACTGCTGGAGCCCTCATTTCTAATAAAACGGCATGTTTCAGGAGTAGCTAAGTGACTTGCAAGGAAGTGGAGAAAAATAAAAGGGGGGAATAAAAGCAGCTTTGTTGACCTTGTGGCTAACAGCACTCCACCAAACTTCTTCTTCTCATTATTTTGCTTGTATCTGAGGTTAAATATATTTTCTGGTGCATTCACAATAAGTCCAACTTGATAAAAGTGTTTGTGAAAAGGCAAAATTGTGAAATGTATCCGAAGAGGGACACTACACCACAAAGTAATGGTATGGAGCATCTTGGCAGCATCCCAGTTGCTAAGCTACTGAAATACAATAATTAAACACAAAAAATGTTGTATATAAAATAAAAGAAGAGTATAAATTCTAGAAGTCATCACTATGACAGATAGAGATCACATAACCATGTAATAATTTAATCCCTGATTTTCTTTGTATTACTCTAAGATGGAGGACATGGAGGTCAAATCGTATACGTTGTCTTAAACTCTGCACCAGCTCTCCCATGCAAACGTCAACAACACACACACAGCCATACACCATCAAAGCTCCCTTGTTTAACGGTGCACATCAAATATTGTCAGTCATGGTCTAAATAGAGCATGCTGGGACTTCAGGGATATTCAGTCATCTCCAAGGCTTGCTGATTCTGCTCTAAGAATAGATCAAACTCTGAGCCGATGTCCCATTTTGTTCTTATCTAGCAGGCAAACACAAAAATAATCCACCCAGCGCAACACAAATTTGAACATATCTGCCATGTCTAACTCGGATTCAGCTCCAGTGATGAAAGCCTGTTTGAAATAGACTGAAGATGGTCGTGCACAGCCCAGTCTCTTTTGCTCTAAGTGACTGATGCAATATGATTTTGATGCGTTGTGCCCTGCAGGTTCTGGTTGGTTAGCAAAGAGTCAAACAACCCGCACTGGTTGACACTGAAATGATGGAAAAACACTGTTATCAGGCATGTTAGCACGCAGTAGTCCAGCCCTACGCTCTTTGCCTGTGCTCCAGTGAGGCTTCATCTTGCACCAAGTGATGTACATGTGCATCCAATTATACATCACACTCCTAATGTCAAGTTAATTACAGCCAGGGGACATCACTTAGCCTACACCACTCATAAAGGAAATACACTGAGTATCAGAGGAGTCAGGGAGTCTGCACTTGCTCTGGATGCAGCTCATACAAATTCATACAGAGTAATTATCGTCTTAAATGAAGGCTATTCTAACTTCTCGGCCTACAGAAATCACCATAACCAACATGTGAGATCTCAGAGAGAGATGTGACGCTGCTGCTGCTGCTGCCAGCTCCATCACGTGAGTCCCCGATTGACCAATCGCGTGGATCAGTTAACTATTTCTGTCTAACCCCTCAAGATATTAATGTTATAACACCCACACAGTTATGACAACTACACAGCAGCACGCACGGTGTTTTTTCAGTGCATTTTTCCACGTGCAACACTCCCGTACGTCCTAAAGTTGAGCGAGCGGCCGATTTATTGGTCCTCAACAGGGCCCAGCATCACCGCGATGCCCAAAACACGAGCCTTGAAAGCAGCAACATTCACGCCCTCACAGACACGCAGGTGGCTCCTCTGAACGTGCCAGCACCTATCAACAAGAGGTGGAACACTAAAATCACGCCGGTCTTGCTTCCCTCCACCCCTCCCCAACCACCACCACTCCTCCTCATCGGCAGCCGCGGCGTGCAGCCTCCCTCAGCATCCGTCCCTCCTGCTTCCTCCTGCTGCTGCCCGCCCCGGCATCATCTCCTCCTTCTCCTCCTCCTCCATGCGGAGCAGAGAGGATCCCCCGGCTCCGAAGTGCTCGGCGTCAGTTCGTACTTTCGGTTCTCTAGCTTTATGAAATTAAAACTCATACAGCTAGATAACCAAAGACACAAACTAACCCGTCGTCTCTTAAAGGGGCCGCCTCTCCGGGTCCAAACAGAAAGAGAAGAGAGGATAGAGAGAGAGAGGGAGAGAGAGCCTGCCTGTAGTCACATTGCACTGAGAGCCACACACACACACACACACACACACACACACACACACACACACACACAGAGAGAGAGAGAGAGAGAGAGAGAGAGAGGGCAGCAACAAAGCTGCTCGGCATATTAAAAGCTTTGGTGTAAACATTCATATATATATTTCTAATTACATGGAGGTGAAATGAAGTTACAACACACTGGTTGGTTTAAATCCTATTTGCCAAACACACACACACACACACACACACACACACACACACACACACACACACACACACGCTGATTGACACACTAGGCCCACCGTCACACTGAATTCTACTTTACATCTCCATAACCAAGCACAGTGTTACTCAGAGCAAAAAGCGTGCTGCACAAGTACATTCATCAGTAGTTCGGTGCTTTAGCAGCATTTTGTTTTGAAAAGCATCAGATGTGCATGTAGCTACACAGGCCGGGACACACTACCCCCGTCCTTCCGCAACACATACCCGTTTATTAGTAAATACAGGTCATTTTTAGGAGTCAGAGTTGTCTTTATGTCAGCATTGTAGAATCACACCTGCTATATTTGAGCCATTATTCTACCGCATCAGGCCTGAAGCAAAGTTCCCAATGGAACAGCCTTCGATTCTGTAGCTTCAATCATGTCACCTAGAGTTTAAATGTATGGGAATCACAAACCCACAGCGCCTGCAACAATGAATGTGATCACCGGACAGCAGGAGGCTGTAAAAATCACAACAGGCCTCTGGATTAGAAATTAAGACTATTCTCACACCAACTAGTCACATAAAGCCAGCATCCCACTTACTTGCACATCAGGCTAACTCCACCACAGTCAATATCCTCCAACGTTTCAGTTCAGCCCTTTTTTTAAAAAACAGAGTCTGGTCTGATCGCATACGACGAGAGACAACAGTGTACAAGAGATGGAGAGTATTACGGCTACTATGTGTCCTCCCTATAGACTCGCATGTGGCCTCTCCCTCACACACGCGAGCTGCGACTGACAAGTGCAGTGAGTCCACACGGTGAGCAGAGAGGGGATAAACTCCGCCTCAGAGAGAGAGGAGGAGGAGGAGGAGGAGGAGGCGGGGGAGAGAGAGAGAGAGAGAGAGAGAGAGAGAGAGAGAGGCGGGAATCTGAAATCATTAAAGCCGATTTGAAAATGAACGCAGGTGTGTGTGTCAATCAGTTTATTCCCCCAATCATCCTCATTAGTCAGGCCGTAAGATGCAGAGGAGTGCGTAAAATGTTTCAAAAGGCAAATGGTACATGATGTTTTGACAGCAATAGATGTATTGCCATCACGCTTTATTTATGAGAAATTTATTAGTTTTAAAAAAATCTTTTAATGTATTCTTTTCAGTCAGGGGAAATACATCAATAGCATCTATTACCACACGCCCACTGAAACTTTCTCTTTTTAATAAATACGATTTATAATCCTCTGTAATGAGAGCGCACACTTAAATATATCATAAAATCCTTCCTTCCTAGCAATTTTCTGCACAAAAATCTTCTTTTGATCAGAGCTGAAATGTTAAGAGATAAAAATCATTAGTCACACAGTTAATTTCATGTAGGATAGGCTGTGTCAGATAGTTGAAACAACAAAATAAAATTTAAAAAAGAACAACAACAACCCACAGCTCTTTAAAAACCCTTAAAAACATTAAAGTTAGCTGTGAGATATTTTCCTCCAGTCATCCAAGTCAGCTCTCCTCTGCTGTGCACATGTTAAAAACATGTGATTACATGCTTTTAATGGGACCAGTAGCGGAATAAGGCCAGTCCTCTGGCCTCCATTCTCCTTACTTGTTCACGTAACCTCATTACAGCCGTTCTGGATTATTTTCCCACGATTGTTACATTATTATACAAATTACATCTACAATAGCCTTGTTCGAGCATTTAAACAAAACCTACAAGCGTATCTTCTGATCAGTGCTGCAGAGGCTGCATAAAGGAAGTTATTGTAATATCAAAACACGCTGTTCATGCAGCGAGCAGAGGAATTCAGGCTCTCTGTCCTTGATGCGGAAAGGCCCCATGTCTGGCCAAACCCTGATAGCATATTCAGGCAATATGCAGCCTTATCGATTGTGATATTATGATATGAGTGATATCTGGGCTGAGGAGATGAGATAGTGAGCGCGATAACAATCACAGCCTTTGATAAAAGAAGCCAGTGGAGCAACTTGCAATCTCAAAGTTTGAAAGGATATTTAAAAAGGTGCTGGAATCAGTGTGTGTGTGTGTGTGTGTGTGTGTGTGTGTGTGTGTGTGTGTGTGTGTGTGTGCAGGTAAACCAATAAAAGAGCAGGGAGCCATAGTCTGGGTTTCCAAACGAAGCTTGCATCAGATAGCAGTTACATATCTGATTATTGCGCATGGGCAATCTGTTAGTATCACGGAGGTGCAGCTCTCCTGTCAGCCTGCAGCACAGGTCCGGCTCTACTGTATGAATCCTATTCAACTGTGCATCATTTATAAGCAGATGTAATCAGCTGTGGCCTCTGCTGCTGTCATCCTGTAATTGAACTTGGACCACATTGTGCTGTGACTCGGTTGAAGAAGAGCGGGAAGGCCGACACAGTTCTTTCAAAAAATATATCATTGTTGCTTCATTAGCATGAGAGCGGCATTCATTTTGATTGGATGCACAATCCTCATTGCACCTGAGCATGCGCGACCAAGGCGTTACAGCACACGTGCAGCCCTATATTGTATATGCTTGCAAACTATTGGCTGGTTAATGCCACCTCATATTAATCGCAGTCATAAATAAAAAGATAAATGTTCCTGCAAAGTGTCAATCACCAGTGCTGCTAAAATTATATTAAATTATAAAATATGGGACACTCGACTTAATATTTTGTCTGCTGCAGTTGATGCATTAATTGTTTTTGCCAATCAAACAAAATCTCCAGAGCAGCCCCGCAATACAACACCTTACAATACTTTTAGATTTTAATTAAGTTAAATGCATGTTGGACCTGAGTTGTCAAACTACTGTATGTTAACTTAACTGAACTGAAGGTTTGAAAAATCTGTTGAGCGTGTGTGTGTGTGTGTGTGTGTGTGTGTGTGTGTGTGTGTGTGTGTCTCATGGATTTTCCCACAAACAAGTGACAGAGAAAATTTAACCCCCCCACCTCCCACCCATTCCCAAAAAAAAAAAAAAAAAAAAAAAAGAAGTCAACATCAAGTTCAACAACGTGCCAGAGAGAAATTTACATGACAATCAGGTCTGGGGTCCTCGAAGTCCCCCCACTCTGCACAACAGAGTCTGGCGTCAGCCCCGCTACACTTTCCCAGGCTCACAACAATATCTCCCTGCTGAACTCTGCACTGCAGCGCTGCCTGGGGCCTCCTCCTCCTCCACCACCTCCTCCACCACCTCCTCCTTCTCCACTATTACATGAATACTTCTCACAGGAGCACATGGCAGCGACGAGCCTCATTAAATATTCCCGAGTTTGCATAAACTTTAATGGAGCCTAACTGGCTTTCTTTCTGCATGATGAGGAAATTTAGTCTAAACTCTGGTGAGATTTTCTCTGATATTTGAAGCGAGTCTGTGGCGCTCAAGAGGCCTCATTGTACTTTATAGTATTTTTTTTAACATGTCATGATTTTTCTATAATATTTATTTTAAATATGCTTGTAGTTCTGATCTGATATTAGCATTAATGTCAGTAACACATATAATAGCTGAAATAAATTAAAGTTCAGTTTTAGGAGGATTATTCGTCTTTGGGATTTGCTATAATTGTTATGTTTTCTAGTGTGGTAACGAAAACTAAAATATGTCCTCTTATTCAATTAGACGCATCTTCTCAAGTAGGAAACTGTTGGATAAAAACATATACAAATAAAGCCCAAATTAACGTGCACCATGTTGCACTTACATTCAAAATATACTTACAATTTACTCGAGTTCAATCCAAAAATTACGTCCACACATGTTGTCTGGCTTTGAAAAACACATAATTTAGAGAAGTATAATTTGTCCCAAAATGCGTCCTTTATGCGCTCCATCCGAGTGAACTGGGCTCGACGAGAGAGAGAGAGAGAGAGAGAGAGAGAGAGAGAGAGAGAGAGAGAGAGAGAGAGATCTACCTCCTATCCTGCATGGCCAAAGTGCGCCGAAACGCCCGCTGTTAGGAGCTATTTTCCGTCAGATCTTTAATGTATTTCACCTGCTGCATTAACGCACAGCCGCCTGCTACGTTACGAAGAAAAATCCTCTCTTACTGGATAAAAAGCGGGTCAGACAGGAGTGTGAGAGCAGCGGCTGCAGCGAGAGGGGCGAGGGGAGGGATGATGATGAGGATGATGATGATGATGAGGAGGAGGGAATAGAGCCGGCTCAGGGCCTATCAAATGTGTCAAACGGGCCCGATGATATTTGTGGGGAATAAACGGTATTAGAAAGCAGCGTGAAAGCAGATTGCTGCTGGTTTTCTTTTGGAATCAGATCGATAAAATCCTGCGGCCACACTGATCAGACCTCCAAAATCTGTTGATGTTAAATTAGACGTGTTGCTCATGTGTAACCTCGAGGTCATGGACAGGCTCCAGTTTAAATCTAACTCTCACAGAGCTCAAATTATTAGTGTGTTATGGCCTCAAAAAGATCATGAACAGGAGAATTTCTCGATTCACCCCATTGGGAGGTTTGAATGCGCCTTTGTAAAAGAGAAACGTCTCTGTAAGGGTGAGCTGATATCCTCCATAATTCAGGATCATTCGTTTTATTCACTCTTTCTATTCCTACATTCACAAGCCCATTGTCAAGCTACAGAAAGACTGAACATCACAGATTATTGTTGGCTTGTTTCAGTGTTATTTATGGGACAAAGATGCCACCGCCTATGAAAACAACGCAGAAGAAAATAATCCAAGAAGGCGCTGTATGATATACTGTAGACAGCTGCTTTACAGTAATGCATGCTGGGTGTTTACAGCGTGTTTATGATCGACCTGTAACTGACGGGCCTGTTATTTCCATTGGAATAATAAAGTTACAGACATCACAGGCCTGCTGACAAACAGCTCGTGGCTGTTTCAGGATCAGGACAAATGAAGTTTAACGGATCAGATCTTAAAAACAGCCTCGTTTATGAAAGGCACACACAGTTTACAGTCAAATGCAGCTGCAACAGGAAGAAACAGCGACACGCTTTGGTGAGAAGGAGCATGACCAGCGCGTCCAAAGTGTTTCAGCAGTGACACTGTAATTTTGTTTTGTGAGGATGTTTGCACGTCGCGCAAAACTGATGTGTGTTAGCACAGGGATTAAAAAAGGAAAGGAAAAGAAAAGAAAGAAACCTGGAACTTATTATGGTACAGACAAAGTCTCAGTATTTAAATATAAACCCATTACAGGCCATTCAAGTCTAAATATAATTGACGATCATCTAATTCATGGAATACAGTTTTATATTGAAGTAAGAAAAAGTTTCTTATTGGAAAGTTTATCCACTATCATGAAAAGAGATGGTATTAAGAAATTAAAGGCACGATCACAAACCAGATTTAATATATTTGTATAGAAATGTGGGAGAATTGTTTTAGATAAGCTCACATTAAATCACCATTAAAACTAAATTAGTTTATTAAACACTTCAGTTGATATGAGACAAGTTGACCTGTTGAAACTGATACTGAAATAAAAGGCTGAATAGTTAAAATACTGACTGAAGGCTGAAATACTTTATCAGTGTATTATCAATGCTTCACCATTATTATTACCATTATTATTATTATTACTATTTCAGATCATGGACATACAACACAAGCTGATAAAACCAGGACAAACTCTAAGTGTCATGTGGTTTAATTCACACAGCTGCAAAATCATATAATTCTAATTTTCTTTGTCTTTATTAATAGTACAGTTGGATAATGCCTGTAAATCTGATTAGATTCAGTCATTAAAAACTGAATTTATATCAGCATTTTTTTTTTCTTTGTCAGTGTCTGTGAGGCTGACATACTACTTTTCTTGATTCATCATATTCTTTGATTTTAAAAAGTGTAATTCCCTATTTTTACAAAATGCTGGGTGACATTGCCCAGCACCTGCAGTGTAATTTAAAGTGTGGTACATTTTGATGTGTATATCTAATTCAGTACACTCAAATTTAGCAGGAAACCACCTTTCTGGTCTGTGGATTAAATGCTGTCAAATACTGTATGTTTGAATTATTAGTTTTTACACATTCAACTTATTTGATGTTTGAAAATAAAGATTTTGACAATCTATAAAATTTCATGTTACATGTGTTTTCTAGCAGATATCTCTACAAAATCTACATGTTGTGATTTTCTTTGGTTTTAGACTTTCTTACACACTTTATGCCTGAAACAGGATCGGACAAGTTCTCCTAGAAAGAAAGGAATTAAAGAGTGTCTGATAGTTTGGCTTTAGTGCACCCAAAAAACTCGAATATTCATTTAGAATAATTTTTAAACTCACTTAATGTTTTCTGTATATTTGTGATGCTCCAGGATGAGAAAATTATCCAATTTCTTTTGCTTTCTTTTGTTAATTATTGTGACTTCAGTCACAAAGACACAAAGCAGAAAGTACAGATATTTTATTTTCCAACTTCTGAGCATGTGAGATATATTTAGTTTATTGTTGTGAATAGTCAGATCTTAAATTAGACATTTTAATAAAGCAAATATTGAGCACCATAGTTTATCACTCATCGTTATGTTTGTGAATTTCATATTTTTCCACATCTCATCTCCATTTGAATCAAACATTGAACAAAAAGGTACCTGAGACAGAATGATCTCAAGTCCCTCTTTATGTTCTCATGGGCTGCGTCTCTTTTATGAGCTGCCTGTGAACAGTATTGGTGTTAATGTTCCATGTTAAAGCTCACAGGCCTCATATTAGACCCAATCCACTCTGCAAGACTCAGCATCAGGCTCAAGTCTGGCCTTTACGAGAAGAATTTAGTGAAGTCATCTAAGAAATACACATGGATGTGGGTTTTGAACATGAAATTTTCTAGGTAATTTTTATTCTGATATTAAGGTGCCAGAATTAAAATCGTGTTTCTATATTTATTATAGATCAGGTTGTAGAAAACACAATTAGCTAACAAATTTCAAAGTCAGTGAGATTGTACTGTTGGGTTTTTAAAAGATGGAGACAACAACTCAGCAAATCCAAATTTAAAATATATTAATAGATTTCTGAATAGGACCCATAGTTTTTAGAATTTACAATAGTAAAAAAAATATATATATATATTATTTCAAAAGAAAAAATGTGTATGTTCTCCTGTAATAAACAATTTCTCAATTTTGTGCAGAGTTAATGATGCGAAATGTACACTAAAAAAGTTATGGCCTGTGAGTAAAGCCACTCTTTCAACATGATAACAACATACAAACACAAGGCGAAACATGCATTGAACGTATCTTTCAGAGCTACATGGTATCTGCATGAGAGAGTTAGTAAAACAGGCATAGATTTAAACACATTTCAACAATTAAAAAGAACTTGAAAAAGGAGAAATGTCGTTTTTAAATACGTTAAAAAAAGGAATGATGGTAAAACTAATAAAAATTGCGCAGCTTGTAGTGGACATTTCCTTCTCTTACAGTGATTGCACCGTAAAACTTAAGACTTTAAAGCACAACAAGGTCACTTTTAACTTCCTCCAGCCATCAAACACGGCGTTTCAAACCACACGCAGCAAAACAGACATTTTGTAGGTTTTTTTCATTAGCATTAGAGAGGACCGGCGCTGCAGAACAAGCCGTTAGCTGAACTTTTGTGCCTAAATTCATGAAACAGAACAAACTTCTTACCACAGCAGGCTCGCGCAGAGACCTGTTAATTCCTCCTCTGCCGGGTGTGAAAGAGCGAGCGAGCCCGAGCCCTGTGCCTTAATTTGAAGCAGGCTGGGTTTTATGCTAATGAGAGCTGACACCGACCTGTGCGCTATGAATAGAGGAGGGCACCCTCGAGCCTGCGTTCCCACGAGCCGCATTCCTCCGGTCAAGTTCAAGCTCAAAGCGCGAGCCACCATTACTATGCGAGGCGTGCCGCGTGGCTAATTCCAAAAAGGCGCGCACTCCCCGCCGTGGGAGAGTTCGTCACCTTGTATTCAAATGCAGCGGCAGATAGATAGATAGATGGGCCCACTGTGTGGCTGTCATCAACACTGAAGCAAACAGCAGCCCGAAGAAAGACTTGTGCTGTTGTCACTTGTATTAAAAGGGTAAATAAGGAAATAAATACAAAAAAACATTTGGTTTGATTTTCATGTTGTTTCATGAACGAAAAATGACACTGTTGAATTAAATAGCTCAGTGCATCTCTTTTTCTTTGTCCATTTGGAGATTCATTACACGTCTTTTCTACCTTTTTCTAACCCTCTTTTGCAGGATTTGCTTTGATATTTTTGGAGAAGACTTGCTGATCACAGTGGACCCAAATATGGACAAAAAGGAAAATAAAAAATACACAAAAGATTAACAGACATAGCCCACGCATGCTCATATAATGCCTGTTAATTGCTGTGGCCTATGACTCTCTCTTGGTGTATTTTCCTTTCTGCAGATGGTGAAACGTTGCAGCCAACAAGGAGAGGCATTTACAATCTCCACTGCAATGAAACTAAAATTCACAGGCATCAGAAAAAAAATCATTTAGTTGATGTTGTAAATTTTGGCACAAGCTACAAAGATTTGCTATTGCTTTTTCTATCCAGATGGAAAAAAAATCCTGAAACCGTGCAAGGAAGAGCTCTTTTTTTTGGGAAGCTAATTACTGCAGCTCTCTGTATGAACATACATGTTCATAAAAACTCCATGTTCAGCATGATGTGCACATGGGCTGTCGATTGACTCAGAATAGCTGAATCCATCTGCTTTAACCTCCTAGAGGTGACAAGAAATAAAACTGGATCACTTAAAATTGGCATTATTGCAGTGTCATATTTCATGTGACAATTTTTAAATGATTTGTTATCTTTTATGTAGTTCGTGTTGGAGTTTGTGTGTGCTCTGGTTTCATGGCTGCAATAAAGTTTAAAGCTGAAGAGTTTGGTTTGTAAAAGAAAGGAACACTGTGAGGACTGTTTGAGCCGAGGGGGAATAAAAGAACTGTAATAAATGAATGTCCATTATTATACGAGTGATGGAAGTGACGTAACGGCAGCAGATCTGTAACTACTGTCCACACGTCACAGCTCAAAGACAGTCAGGGGCTGTTAAAGACTCCTCACAGGCTTATTCAGTTTTACGCTTACATTTAAGATATGATGTTATCCACACATGGCTCATTCTTTTGGCTTCATCCTTTGCAATGATGTATATTTTTACAGCCTATTAATAATCCGCAGCTGCAGAATATCTGAAATAACTCGCACTTGCATGTTATAATGACTTAAAGCTAATTCACACCCATAAAAACAGGACATACAGACTGATTCATTTATCTTCAAAAAGACAGGTCATGTCTCAGTGTCTTTTTGGTGTCGCTCAAATTCTCAAATCTCTGCAATTCTGCCAAATTGTACATAAAGTATGTGTTCCTGTTTTCCACCATTCACATCAAATTGTGTGAATCAGCTTTTATTGCAGGAGTCTGCACACATGAGCAAGCGCTCAGTGTGAATTTGATGGCACAGGCAGAAGATTCCCACATGTATGCCATGTAAGTGTGATGTGTCTAGCCAGAGTATAATTGGCTGGCTCAGTCCCAGACAGCCCTGTCCCACCTCCCCATGTTCCTGCATTTGAGGTCCCATAAAACAGTGTCTGGCTCTCTGATCCCATGACCCCTGAGGGAATAAATCCCTCACTCACGATTTGGACGGTGAAGTTCTGTCTGTGGGAGCAAAGAGTTTAACACATCAAGAAGTTACTCCACCAATATCTTTAATTCTCATATTATGTTTTCATGTTCTTGCTCTAAAATGTGCTTGACTTCAGGTTATATAACTTATAATCTTCTGTCAAAATATTGTGTGGATTTAAAAAAGTAATTAATTATAATTTAAGCCTGTGGTTCTCACAATCTTGCAGCTAAAAACAGAAACAAAATGAAATGACTGACTGAACCTCTGACCCAGCTTGTAGCTCTACTGTGGCTCCACATTTACAAGCCCATATACCTTTTCACTAGGCTCCTTTTTTACAGACCTCTCCAGTTTGGCTTTAAAAGGCTGAACAAGCCAATAAAGGCATTTTACTTCCAACTCTCAGCGGTCTCGCTAAAAGAAACAGATTCATCAGCCTGGAGGGAAACATCTTATTATGTAATGACGACACAGAGGGCTGGCCAGGTCAGAGGTGAGATGAACCCCCGACCCTCTGAGCTGCGGAGTGTGCCGGTGACCACGGGGCTGTTGATGAACTCGTGGACTCGTGGACAGTGCATTTGGTGACCTTTGGTGTCACTCACCGGACAGCAGACGGATGTGTCTTTAACCCAATCAGCACTGATCAGTTGACCTGTCGAGGCGAGAAGCCAAAGGGACTCACTGGATCATTGAATGTAATCAAAACTGGCTCATGAAGCAAGAAAATTAACTTAATTTATTTATTTTGCCCTGTTATAACATCTGTCAGGGGAAAAACAAACCGCAATAACAAACTCTAACATTTAATTTGAACCCTCCTTGTTTGGCATTCATAAGCAGTTTTTACACACTTGATAAATAACACACTATATGAACTTGTAAGCATGAGTAAAGGTATTTTTAACCATATATCAGTGCATTTGTGAATAACTCCAATGCATTTAATGAATTATTGATAACACTATAACCTAGCTGTAGTCTTATGCATGACCCTTACAGTGTGTTACAAATCATGATAAACTGTTTACAGAGATTTCATTTTCAGTCAGTTTTCTTAATTTGTGTTCAAAACTCTTGGTGTAGTATAGCAGCGTGGTTTGAAAAAAATCTTAACTTGAAGTCTGCTTTCTGGATTCTTCCAGACCTTTCAGCTGCATCACATGAACTTCATATGCAGATGGAATTTAATTCAGTTGTCTCTGAGCGTGAAGAAGTATTTAACTTATTGAGAAATAAACACATATCTACATCATAATTTTATAACTGTATTATCTCTTGATAAGCAAGTTACTGGTGCTTCATAGGAGGAGTTATTTGTTATGAATGCTTATAAAATAATACCCTTATAACTACATTATAAACCTTTTATTAATATGTTATATGCTCTTACAAATGCTAAATATGGAGGGTTAAACTGAAGTGTTACTGAATATAGGTTTACAGTCTTTTCTTAACTATAAGTGTTTTTTTTTTCATGCCATAATGAGTCTTGGGTAAAATGCAGGTGAAATGACTCATGTCCAAAGGTCTAACATGTATTATCAAGGTCTGGTTGTTTCAGTGCTTATGGAGATTTCTGATGTGGTCCCTCCATATCTTTAGGCTGGACGTGTGAGGGGATGATGGGACACAATCTCATCCTCAGCCAACCGTGTAAGCCAGACATCCAGTCAGTCTCAGTCAGGGCAGCAGGAACACTGACTTAACCTATAAACAACACATCAAGGTGACTTGAATAATGATTTAAAATATGTACTAATGAATTCATGAGTGTCAGTGATGGAAATCCAACATATTTCACTTGTTTTACAGCTGTTTTGTTTCACTTTTGCATAAATAACACATTTTTTCAGATGTTTCGTCTTGATAGAGACGATTGTGAGTATAAAAAAAAAAAAACCTTTACATCTTGCCACTGCATGATGGTCAGTGTTAAGCAGCACTGGGCAGACACTGGTGGGCAGTCATTACCCACCCCCAACCCACCACATACACACACACACTTACAGACACACACCGCAGGGCAGTCATTTTTCACCCAGCCCTATGGGCCTCTGACAGGTCTGGGAGAGGGTCTGCCTTCATGTAAGGCAGACTGGCAGGACTGACACCTCCGTATAGCAACGTTAATTATGGGCATCTGCTTGGACGCCCCAGTCTGGGGGCCTTCCAGGGTCCTTGGCTGTTGCCATAGGGATGGTGGAGAACCGTTGGTGGTTTGGGGGGCAGACAGAGACCCCGTTATTCTCCTGAGGGGTGGCCAGACATGACCCCCCACGACTCGCCCCTTTTGATTTGGGTGGGAAACAGCGAGCAGCCAGCCAGGAGGGAGACAGATCATTTCAGGTTCATTTTGTGGACTGTGGGCATGGATCTTGTGAGACAAAAATGGAAAATTTGGATTTTGGTGCAAGAGTGCTGTATCACTGTATGAGTGCTGGTCCCTGTGTCATGAGTCCCAAATGTCTGTGGAGGAACATACCTAACACAGTTTGAATACTGTAGTTCACTTTGTGAGATGTAGAGGTTAAATTATTGTATTATATTTGCACAGATGCAAAAATGAAAGAAAAAGGCATGTAAATTATTAATACGAGCTAATTTCTAACTTACACACACACACACACACACACACACACACACAGTGAGCGCCTGGACTCGCTTTATTCCCACTTTGCATATATTAGCCAGTGTCTGTGTTCTGAAATGCATT
The DNA here is from genome assembly GCA_037975065.1 of Chaetodon trifasciatus. NCBI lineage: Eukaryota > Metazoa > Chordata > Actinopteri > Chaetodontiformes > Chaetodontidae > Chaetodon > Chaetodon trifasciatus. The sequence goes on from JBBMOE010000012.1 coordinate 4,823,345, forward strand.
GTTGTGTTTTCCCACACCTCCCTATTTGATGTCTCTTTTGTCACTGTGAATAAAAGAAGATTGATGAATGGGAGGTGGAGCGAAGCTCCATCTGAGGGGGAGAGGCTCACATGAGGAGGCAGCCACAGAGGCAGCAGGTGACCTCTGTTGGTCAAGATGTGAACAGCAGATGTGTGGAGATATTTTTAACAGAATTTTACCAAATATAATTTATATTAATAATTTAATTTGTAATTTATATAATTTCAATTTTACCTCAAACGATACTCACTATGTGTCCATCCCCAAGAAATACATAGTAATGCTCAATACTCAGATATAATATTCAATACTTCTTTCAGCACCACAATAAAAAGAAAAAAAAGTCCTAGGCAGACAAAAATAACAACTTTTTTTTGCTCTATTTTATTATCGGCCTGCACACAGTGCTGGTACAGAAAAGGTCACTGAACACAAGTGTAATAATGTTAAAAGTAATGCTTGAGGACCAGTTGATGTTCTTCCTCATTGTTTCATCTGTGCAGCCTTGGATTGAAAATCTGATTGCACATCTGTTTTTTTTTTGGGGG
>JBBMOE010000012.1:4824304-4945016 GCA_037975065.1 Chaetodon trifasciatus
GGTACTTTTCAGTACTATTGAATGCATAATTAATGGAGATCATATTGTTCCCATTGAAAAAGTACTGTAGTATTGATATTTTTGACAGCCTCAGGAAGGAGTGCTCATAAACTTTTCTTGAGTAAAGTAATAACCATTTACTAGAAAAAAAAAAATCTGATTTATTATATTATATATGATATTATTGGTTTATATTCATCAATTATTAACATGAAAACAGTATTTTATTCCTGTATGTTATCCAGAGGGAGTTAAATCTGACCACTTTAATGTTTAATCTATGACATTACAGTGGTGGAGGAAGGATTCTAATTCTTCAAGTAAAAGTCCCAATATTTCACTGTAAAACCACTAAACTAAAAGTAAAACACCTGTACTGAGAATGTTACTTCTGTAAAAGTACATAATATTATGTATGATTGGCAACATCTACCAAGAGCATCAAAAGTAAAAGTACTGCAAATGGCACCTATGTGTTATTCTGTATTAAATTATATAGTAAATATCATGTTATTGTTGTAGTTGGTCAAAGTGAAGACAGTGGAGTAAAAAGGTCAATACTTTCATCGAAAATACAGTGGAGAACAAGTACAAAGTAACAGAATAAAATACTCAGGTAAAAACACCTCAAATTTGCACTGAAGGACAGTACTTGAGTAAAAGTATTTAGTTACTTTTCACCACTCAATAAAAGCAGTAAATGTGGGTCTTACGGAATCCTGTAAACCAGCTGAACATTTACAATTCAAATGAAAAATGTCATCTCTGTTCATTGCTTGGTTGATATGACATCCCATTCTTCTTCCAGGGACCAGCTGACGTTCATAGTCACAGTCTCTGTTGATCATATGTACATATTTCTTTTTCTTGTAACTTTTATTTGGTGAATTGCACACTTGATTCTCCTTTTTTCCAATGCATATTTTCTCTTGGTCTCTTTTTTCTTCCTCTTTCCTCTTTGTCAAGACTGGTTTTGTTCTGTTTTTACTGGCTGACTATAAAAATCATGTGACACCAATTATCTCCACTAGATGGCCCTAAAACACCACTCTACGAGCTACTGCAACATCATCCTGTGTTTTCAGCCAAGTAATGTTCAGTCTCGTGAACGATAAAGTACATTAAAACACTGTGAGAAGAAGGACAGAGAAGGAATTAAAAATGCAGATCAACAATGAGAGTTTCAGCTGGACTGCACCCCAGAAATTTCTCAAGGTTTATTTCACATATTTAATTGAGTCCTTGTGAGAGAGGTGTTAGAGAAATTTGAGAAGCCTTGCTCATCACATTCTGTCTGTCAGCCGGGTCAAACCGACTCTGAGGTGCAATTTACTGGAGTACCAAGGACAAGCAGCAGCAACTTGGTGTCCTTCAAGAGAGCTCCTCCCAACATTTATTAGCACAGAAGTGACAGAAGAGAGAGAGAAAAGGAGCTGAGGACGTGAAAAACAGTGGTTGCAATGCAGTGATGACACCATTAGTGCTGCAGAAGGAGGAGATAGAGGGCCAAAGGTGGCGACCTAGTATCAGGACTCTGTGAATGTCACAGTTCAGCACAGTTCAGCTCTCCTGAGGCTGCTGAGGTTTCAATTAGACTGACCTTCTTTACCCAGGAGGTTAAAGACCAGTGATCAATGGGATTGTTAGCCAGCTGGCCATGTGAGTGGAGGTATATCAGCCTTAAACCTAAAAATCAATAAAATATGGGGAGAAATAAACGTGTACTATTCTTTTGCTTTAAAGTATCTGACCGTTCAGTCAAGGGCGATACAATGCATCCTGCTGTGATTTGCAGCAGCGTGCAGCACGGATGTTTCTGCGACTGAAGGATTTATAGGCCTGTCCGCATAATCCTCACACAACATGTCGCCCTCACCTCGCCAGACAGACAGAACAGCACAACACAGACAGGGGAGAAAGATGTTAAGAGTCTAGTGGACAAATGAAGGACGGCCAGGTTTCTCAGAATGAGAGTGAGCATGAAGGGCAAATTTTAGCAACAATGGTGAGCTTGCAGCAAACTACTTCTTGCCATCTGTTTAAAGGAATAGTTTGACATTTTGTAAAATATGCTCACTGGCTCTCTGGTACCACTCGCATGTCAGTTAGCTTAGCTCTGTCCAAAAGTATCCAAACACAGCAGAACTTCTGAGGCTCACGAGTTAACATTTTCCATCTAAAAGTGTAAAAACAATAATTTGCTCTGCACAGAGCTAACAACTAGCCTAGCATGTAATCTACAATAGAAGGCAAATTTTTACTCACAGATTCAACAAACGAGATACACGTTTAAGGTCCAGTGTAAGATTTAAAGGGGTCTATGGTAGAAATTAATCATGATTAAGTTTCCATTACTTTTTTACTATGATCTCTTCAAGTCCACAGAGCCCGCCAAGTGAGGTAAGTTCAGATGGTTGCAATCTGCAACCTCGCCACTAGATGTCACTAAGTCTTACCCAGTGAAACTTTACTTACTGAGCTTTAGAGGTTCTGGTACATGGAGTTGTTGCCTTTGGACCAAGCCAGGCCAGCTAGTTCGCCCTGTTTATGTATATGTTTGTCACGGAAACATTCTGTAGTCTCCTGCTTTAAAGTCCAAAGCTTTGTTTACCCATTCACCAACCTCGACTTCCTCCATATGTGAGCTCAATATCATCACCTGACTTGCTCATTTGCATCATATTTCTGAATACCGCTGTTAGGTTTCTGTCACATGAACAAGTATTCTTCTCGGTTGGAGAATCTCCATCTAATTCTGGGCCAGACAGCAAAAAAGCACCATTTCCCTGTATGGTCGGTATGGGATTGTATGGCACTAATTGGCACTTAAGCGGTCGTGCGCCTTCAAGATGCACAATATTTCCAGTGGAGTTATGTGCTTTAGAAAATATGTTGGATTCATGCTGTGTTACTGTTCTGACAAGCCAAATGTGATGTAATTAGGAAAAACAAACAGATGGGTATTTTCATTAGAGGCATCAAACATGTGTGTGTGTGTGTGTGTGTGTGTGTGTGTGTGTGTGTGTGTGTGTGCATGTGTGTGTGTGTGTGACAAAGAGAGCGAGAGTGAGAGACAGGGAGTTGATCTACATTTTCGGACTTAATTTCCAGGTTTTGTGGAAAAAAAAATGTAATCAACATCAGCAACAAAACAGTTTTAAAGCTTCTCTGATAAGTTTTTTTGTTATTCCGAACCATTTTTACTGAAGGAGCCTTATTTCTCACTGCTAAGTACTGTGAAATTGTCCATTGCATCCAATTTATTTCAGCATTATTCCACATGCTGATAGGTCTGCTATGCAGGATAGTTTGAGCTATCTGTTGTGGCCTTTGTCATTATAATTTGTTCTGATTTGATTTTTCTTGCAGGCTACATCTGACATCCTCTTTCACCATGCATTTCTGTGCAAAGCATCCTGTGTTTGCAGTGATTTGTAATAACTAAAGCCCATGTTTTCTATTTCACCAGGAAGCAGAGGAGAGAAGGCAGAAAGCAGACAGGGACATGGCATTATGAAAGGCTTCATGAGGTGTTTATTCTGTTATGAAATATAGTCCTTGAACATACTGAAGCGTCATTGGTTGGCGAAAGTGGAGCATGTCTTTTAGCAGCTTGCTTTCAAAACAGAATGAGGCTGGATAAAAAAAAAAAAAAAAACACAGACAGAAGACCTGGATGATGAAACAGGGTTAAAACTGGAGTAAAGTAGGTTAAGGAGTGAGTCTGCAGATCGTCATGATCATTTAGTCAGATACTCCTCAGAGTGAGGCAATAAGACTGAAACGCACTCTATTATCAGTTCAACTAGGGCAAGTCTTACCTGCAGCAATGAAAACATAAAGAGCTCACCTACTTGTTTAATTCTTTCATTATACCACCATTTCCATCACCGTGCAGAGTTACGACAGAATGTAGTGGAGTTACAGGGGAGAGCAGTGTGGTAGTGATGAGTAGAGGAGAACTGAGGAGAGCAGAGTGGATTTGCAGCAGAAGAAAATGTGTAACCCTTAGGGTACCCTCATTGATATAAGTGGGGTGGACAAAATAACAGAAGCACCTCTCAGTACTGCAAACTGCACTATCCAACATGATCATAAGGTTGAATCAGCACCTCACTTAAACAGTGTAAAAACTGAGGATTGTAACCATCATGCTAGTAGGATTTATTGCAGAACTCTATTAAGCTGCATTAGCTGTAAAGTGGCAGCTGAGCGTATTTATTGCATGTTTGCTTTTATTTCATAGAAATAGCAGAGATACAAACTGGAAATACAAGGAAAGAGAGGGAGGTCACAAACAAAGGACCGGAAATCGCAGTTACACGGTCTGCATCTCAACCATTCAGCTACCTGACGACCATTTTTAAAAAGCTTGTGTGAAGTTTGAAATAAGTGGGTATCAGGAGGCAGGGAGGCACTACTGTTGGATCCAGTGCTTTTTGGAGCTTGACCCTAAAAAAGTAAAAGTCAGGATATGTCAGGCCACTGCTGCTTCAATTTTTACTTTTCTATTTTCAAATCTGTCTCCTGTGAGTTCCCCAACTTTATGTAAGTGCAATACTAAACCGCTGGAGGGTTGCTTTAAAGCAGCAATAGATGAAATCCGCTGTTTTATACAAAGTTGGTTGGTGCAGAAGACGTCCCCTGTGGGTATTATACTGTTATATATTACATCATTATGAATTAATGTGTGAGCAACATTTTACTGTTGTTGCTGGTTGAGGTAAAGCTGTTTATTATTAAGCTGCAACTAATGATTATTTTCATTCTGACTTTATCTACTCATGATTTTCTTGATTAAATCAATTAATAATAATAACCGTCTGGTTTATAAAAACTCAGAAATTAGTGAGAAAAGCTGTCATAGTGACCTAAAATGACACCTCCACCTTCACTCAAAAATGATTTTAATGATATTAAAATAGTTGCCCATTAATTTTCTGTCAATCATCTAATCGGCCAACTGGCTTATCATTTCAGCTGTACTTGTATATACTGTTGGGTTGTTTAAATTATAACAAACCATCATATTCTAGGATCTCTTGATATGTTTTGCATGCAAAAATCAGCTGAAGCTGTCAGATAGTTGTAGTGAAGTAAATGGTACAATATATCCCCCTGAAATGTAGGGGAGCAGAAGCGGAAGGTGACATGAAAAGAAAAGACACAAATATGGTACAAGTACTTCAAATTTGTACTTAGGTACTTACTTAGAGTACAGCTGAGTACAGTAAAGTTCCAGCAGAGTAGAGTAGAACAAAAAACACTTACATCAGAGGAGATAATACACAAGAGTACAGTACACTGATGATGATGTTTTTGTCTGTCTTTGCTGTGCTGTGCTGTGTGTGTGTGTGTGTGTGTGTGTGTGTGTGTGTGTGTGTGTGTGTGTATAAAGGACAGTGTGATAGCCGAGAGCTTTGACAGCAGAGCTTCTTGTTTTCAGAGCTCTGTGTTTTTTTTTTTTTATCTGCTGCTGAAGTGAACGACTGCCACAGATACCTGATGAAAGAGCAGGAGGAGGAGAGGGACGAAGGCTGAGTGTGACATAGACCGCAGATGCTGCACAGGAGAGCTCATTACAGACACACATACACACACACACACACACACACACACACACACACACACACACACACACACAAATACACAAAAAACATTCAGTCATACCTACACACCCCAATCATGCTTTAGATTGTACACAATTAAACACACACACACCCACACACACAGCTGCTCCTCCATGACCTGAATTTTAACTGCCAAGGTAGATCAGTGCTTAATTGAGCATGTAAAAGGGGCTTTTTTTCCAGTGTGTGTGTCAGTGTATGTGTGTGTTGTTGGGGTGTTGGGGGTGTCAAAGCTGTCATCCAGTCTGAATTAAAAGCCCTCACACATCAGCCAAACTGTAAGACAAGCGCAAGCACAAACAAACCGACTCTGAAACCGAACAATACACTTCAAAGACCAAAAAAAAAAAAAAAAAAAGAAAGAAATCCAGCAAGAAAAAAAGCTTTGCCAAAAAATAGTCTCATTCTGTCCCAGCAGTATGGAGCTCAAACATTTGTATTATCGCTGTAAAACCATTTTTGATTCGGGAGTGTGCAGCGTCTTTTGTTCTCTCCTCCCCCAAACTCTCTGCTCCCTTGTTTGCTAATAGTCCCTCCACTGCTGTACATGAGCTTTTTTCTTCTTCTTCTTCACAATTTCTCATCTCTCCCAGGCTGCCGAGACCTCCTCTCTCTTTGATTCCTGACTAATGTTTCCTTCTATATCTTATCAGGCTACATTTGGGCCTCAGGCTCAGTGACACATTATATCACATCTTACTGTAAGAACATTTACAGCCCAGACAAAATAACTGATTTGACAAAAAAAAAAAGAAAAAAATCTTGAGTCACGGTCGACTCAGCAGCTCTTTTTCTGGAGCTTTCCAACACATCTCATCAGCAAATTTCCCTCAGTTGTCATGGAGATGGTTCAGTTGTCATCATGTGATCAACCTTCAGGTCTTCTAAAAACTGAACGAATGTAACTGAAACTTTAGCTATGGAAATGCAAATACACACATCATACAACTAATGATACTCTTGCTCACCAAATGTGAATCATCTGCATTTAAGTCACAAGAACAAGCAGTAACATCGACAGTGAAGTTTGCAGATTTGCAAGCTTGCTCTCTGAGTTCCCTTCTCGTTAAGAAATGAACTTAGGTTGTGTAATGTGCAAAACAAAAAGAGAGTTAAACTTTAAGCGAGGATCGCCATTGTGGCACCACTGTTTTATGTGTATAGTCATACTATAAGCTGTGCAGGAATATCCCCCTGATGGAGTCAAGACACTGATGGTGGTGAAGAACGCTGAGCTGAAGATCTGGGTGGATGTGATCTGGAGCTGGATTCTCATGTGTTCGCTGAAAGAAATCATTGGACAGCTGGTTCTGACGGAACTGGAGGTGGATCACAGATGATTGACTCAAAGAGGTGTGATTGAGTGAAGTGAAAGGTGTGAAGTTAAGTGAAGCTGAAAAGGAAAAAAATGTGACGGTGCTAGCTGCTCTGTTTCAAGCAGATATACATGTTAACCATATTAAATTAGTGTTAGCAGGCTAACATTTGCTAAGTAGCACTGAACACAAACAGCTGAGATTGATGGGAATGTTGAGCAATTTTGCAGGTATTTGCTCATAAACCATAAAGTGTTGCACAAGTATTTTTTTAGGGTAATAAGGTAAGCATGATGCTAGCCTTCCTGTTTGAACCTACTCTAAACTTTAAGTTGACCTTGAATCACCTCTTTCTTGTCAAACTGCTTAACTACAGTAATGAACTCTCACAGTAAAGTTTCACAGTTAACATTCCACTCACTCATTGAAATAACTAACTCTGTCCTTTCCAGTAACACAGACCAAAGTTCAAAGCATAAAAGGAAAATTTCTACTTTAACAGAGAAAAAACAAACAAGAAATTATGCCTGTAATGACAATCTACGTGGACGTGAATCTGGGAACCTGAAACCTGTGGTTAACCAGTGTGGAGGGATTCCATGTGGTTATCATCAGTGCCCACCATGTCTCCTTGACTTCCTCCATGACTGCTGTGCTGCCGCCCAGATGGGGCCTCTTGGCTCAGAAACACTTAAAAACAGCATGGTGGCTGAACCCAGTCTGAGCAACTGCTTTGTGTGCACTGGAGTTTATAAAATCCAGTTTAGTTTAGACTTCTCTCTACTGCAAGATATCCTGTTTCCCCCCTTTTTATCTTTTTATGTGTCTTGGTCACTGCTCTGTTTGATCTCTGCGCATTAACAACACCACCATAAAAACAGACCCAAGAAGAATCAGTCTCCCCAGCAAATAATAAGCAAACACAGGAGCCTAAACACACCACACATGTGCCAGCATGGAGAAATCACGATGCTACTGAAAGCCTCATTACACTCTCTGTTTCCCACCAAGGGCAGCGTGCATTACTTGGCAGTGTTATTTTGCTCCCGTTAAGATGCTATAATAGCTTTCCAGAAGTCATTTTTGTGTCATCATCCTCATCCAGCCTCCCATGTGTGTTGTGTGTTCTCCATTGTGCGTGGATGGTTGCTCCCTGGCTGGAGAGTGATTGACATTGTTTGTCTGTTTGGCGAGGCGCCTGACATTTCTAAAAGTCACAGCTCACATTAAGGCTGAGCCAAGTCTCCTTGCATATGTGTGTGTGTGTGTGTGTGTGTGTGTGTGTGTGTGTGTGTGTGTGTATGCATGAATTGGTGACTATGTGCGGTGCATGTGGAGTGTGTATTCATATAAAACTGTTCACTGTTTAATCTCATACATTTTGAGCATAAACATGCTCAGATATCCACTTTCATGTTCGGTATTTAAAATTTCTAATATTATGCCAACATAGCATCTGCTCTGGTGCAGCTTTAAATATTTCACTCAAACATCATGCAGCTTCGATGAAGAACTGGAACAAATTGATACAGAATCCAGTATGTATGATACTACCAGACAGTGTGAAATAAGATTTTTCTGACCTCAAAGCTACTTAAAGTTGCATTAATTGATTTTTAGCAGCAAGCTGTAAACACGGCACTGGCACATCATAAACTTGTTGTGGTGGACAAGTTAGCAAAATTTACACATCCAGCAGACATGGAGTAACATTAGCATTCATTTGGAGTCAATATAAGTCCAATATTTACTGTTGTTTTTCCTCTGTTTTGGTCTCTACTGATGAAGGGAACTCTGTTTCTTTAGCTGCTAGATGCTCCACTATGTTTTCCAGCTAGTTGCTAACTTTGTCTGCTGTTACAGTGACATTACCAACAGCTGCCCGCTGCAACTGTAAATGATGCTGATGTCAGCTGTGAGACTGAACCCAAATTGTAAAAGTTGTGGGCTGTAAAATGAAAACAATGATTTGCAAGATGCTAAAAAGCTCTGTAAAACTGAGGTGAACAGCAGGTTCATCACTATGAGGGAGAGTTCACCCACTTTTCATTCAGTTGATATAAAAATACTAATTGGTTTAAGGGGAAATAAGAGCAAAAATTGGATCATAAGGGATAAAACATTCATAAAATGTGGGACGATGGTGTTTACTGAAGTTTTGAGACCTTAGAAGCTCACTCATAAGCTGGCTTTAAATATAATGTAGCCTTTTACAAACTCAACAAAGTGAAGACACCTGCATAAATATGCTACATCTTTATACTGTCTTGTGTTTCTGTACTTGGAGCTTTAATAGTGAGGCATCTGGAGCTGACTGGAGGAGGGACGATAAACAAGGTCGACTGTACGGGGAAAGACTTGTTATACTTTAACCAGGAATCGATGCTCTGGAATTGGAGCTGAGGACAGATTGTCCGTCCACAGTGGCACTGATCTGTTTCCAGTCCACAGAGGTTTGGGTGTTTCCAATAACAAGCATTGATCCAGTCCATTACTGTTATTGAACAGTGTAGACTTACACTTTGTGGTCTTCTGACATGAATATTACAGAGACTCATTGTCTGATTCTCTGCACAAATATGAGGTGAAAGCACCTTTGCTTAACACAAGAAATTGTTTTCTTTTTGTCAGCACACAAATCAACAAGAGAGTGGGTGCAGTACTGTGTGGCTCAACCAGACGTGCAAATGTTAGTTCAGTCAACCATCTAAATACCTCATCATGCTCTCCTAGTGTTTATGTGTTATTCTTTGTTGCACAAAATACAAAAAACAAAAACAAAACAAAGACGCTCTTGCAAAAATCTCCATTTCGAATGCAGAAATTCAAATGAAACAAAGCTGTCTGAGTTCTCAGAGAACATATTTCAGTCATATTTAATCATATTTAGCGTGTGAACATAGTTGCATTCGGGTTCGCATCTAATCCCGTTGCAAACGTTAGTTCTTGGCTTTGGTTTTGTTGGCATCCTCAACACAATAGCGTGTTTTGTAACACAAGAAAATACATGCAAATTGCAGTCACTGGCTCTCCCAAAGACACAGAAATTTGGATCCGAAATGCTAGCAGCAGTTGAGGCCTACCGCTGATGCTCCTGATCCTCTCAGTGTGTTTGTTTTACATGCAGACACATTTACAGGCATGTTAGTTGACGACACCCTCATCTGTGCCACAAGAGTGAAGAGAAAACCAGAGACAAACAGGCCAGTGGGGGATTCATCTGCCTCTCATTGCATCTCTGATTTCCTCAGAACACAGGAGGAGGAAGAGGAGTGGAAGGGGATGCAAAACCACTGTTCCCAAAGTTTTACTGCAAAGGCCTCAGGGAACTGCTCACCTGAACATGTGAAAACACCCCCATATTTATTCTGTTCTGGATATTCAGCCTGGTACATTTGGAAACTTTGAGATCTCCACTAGAATTTGAAATAAAGCTACACAGGTTTGAGCAGAGTTTGGCTGTTCAGCAGGAGTTTCTAATGACTAACCCGCAGGTGAGCTTAAAACAAATGTTGCAAAAAGCTCAAAACCAACTCTCCATCACTTAAGAGAAGTGCTCTGTTAGTTCTTACTATTTAAGGCCTTATATCTTTACAGGCAAATTAAAAGTCTGAACATAACATTTCACCTTTATTCTCTCAAACTCCACCTCTCTAAAAGGCCTCAATTCTCCACATAAACATGCTATTTGAAGGAGTGAAATGAACTGCTACCCTTAAATAAAGATTTTAATTGAGAGTCATTGTGATTACCATGATTAGTGGCTCTATTAACATTCCAAAACCAACTCCTGCCTCTATTACACAAGGGACGATGCATAATTCAAAACCATCTTGAGCACTGAGGAACAGACTGCACACCTACAGTATGATGAATAACAAAGAGTCTGCTCCTCATCCACTCACATTATCATCCATCAGTGTGGGAGCTGAACCTGTGGTCAGAGGGCCTTGGTCAGAGCTTCCATCAGCAACAAACATGCTTTTTTCCACTTTCTTTCTTTATGCTAATGAAGACTGATGCTGTTTGCTTTGTATTGACCCCTGCTGCAGTGATGAGCTGCTGGCTGTTGCCAGGTTGTGAGATGCATCTGAGGCAGCTGTGTTTCCACTCAGCAGTTGTTGCAATTAATTCTGCTGCTCAGCAGCAGTCAAATGCTGTTCCTGCAACACTATTCGTGCGCATACAGTATGATCTTTATTTTTGTCTCATTAGAAGAGAGGGCCTGAGGGTTATGAGCTGTTTTGTCTGAGTTGAGCTGATTGACTGAAGGTGTAGGAATAGAGGATGTGACAGAAGATGTAAGGGGGTTGAGCCGATGGTCAGACTGACATTGTAAGCTCATGGGTAAATTTTAATTTAATTCACAGACACTGGATCAACCTTTGAGAATTATGTAGGGATCGGATTATAGACATATAAAGTACCCCCGCACCCCCACCTTCTCCCTCCTACCCACACCACCACCCTCTTTGAATGGGGGCGCTGGAGCCGTCTGCCTGTCACCGCTTGCCTCTTTGTTCAAACTGATCTTGCTTCTCTCCCTCAGCGTAGCTTCTGGCGAGGAGGGGGACGGTGGGAGCACCTTGCGGTGTGTGCGTGCATGTGTGTGTGTGCGCGTGTGTGTGTGCGCGCATCCATCCCGATCTGGCAGATATCGGTGTGTGAGGGTGAACGGCGCATCGACTGCTGCTCAGTGAGGAGAGGGTAACGCAGAAGAAGGAGCGGAAAGTCCAAGACGCGGGGCGCTTGTGCACACACTCTCAGCCTGTATCCGCCTCTGCAAAGTGCTGTTTCACCCTTGTTTCGTCGCTTGTCGTCTCTGCACCCTCTGGGAGCTTTGGAGAGCACCTGCACTGAGGCGCAAAGCTTTCGCTCACATTCCTGAGGATTGCACCATTAAGACGCGTCTCGTGTTATCAGAGAAGGTAAGAGCGAAAGCGCGGAAATGATGAGCTTCGCATGCATGCTTCATGAAATCAATCCTTTGGTCAGTGTGTGATAGGCTATCTCAAGTCACCGGAGGCGGCTCAGACAGCTCAGCTGCTGGAAGAGCATTTAAAGTGCTTTAATTTCTTGGTTGTGATACAAAAACGCACTTTCGGTTGCGCCGGAGCCCAAACAGAGCTTGCAAATGTTGTGCAAATTGTAGACTTCTTTTCACATTGCCCATTCATGCAATATCTCGTTCTAAGCATATCCAATAAGTGTAAGTAGCCTATTTCCTGCGGACCAATCAATGCCTTTCCTCTGGCACGATCACAGTCGCAGCTTTTCAGACGCGCACAAATCGCTGCCGTTTGGGATATCTTTAATTATTTACAGGTCAAAGCTTTTAATATTGGTCTATATTTACGACCCATGTAGGGGCATGCATAAATCATCAACTCACCAAGTAACCTTGTTAGTGTGTCCTTAACATGGTTTCCACTCAGGAGATCTTGTCTTCAGGAGGTCTTTGCTTTACAAAATCTTCCTTCACAGGTGACACAATTAAAGGAAATCAAAGGGGAGCCTTCTGTTGAGTGATGCAATTGTGGAAGCAGATCTGAACACTTGAACAGGTGTTTGTGAAATCTATTATGTAAATTGGAGTCCTTTGGTGAACAAACAACATGTGTTGAATCACTGCCAAAACCAGATCTTATATTGGTCCACCTCCAGAGCTGTCACCTGGCCATGGCATCAGATTATGTACAGAGGCTGGATTATCAGCTATCTCCGGCTGCTTCACACACTGTTTTATCTTTACATTAAAGTACATCATTCTGTGCCGTGTAAACAAATTTTGCTAAAGGGAAAAATGACACAAAAAGCCACCAAATGATGGTAAAATGAGTGATTGCCTGGTGCCAAGCAGGTGAATGGATCTATGAATGTCTCATAATGATGAGCCGCCTGCTCTGTAAACAAACACTGGCATGTACAAATCACAGTGAAGGAGGAGAACACTTGGGGTCACCTTGACAAATGAGCTGTATTGTCTGAGAATATGAGAGCCCCTGCAGCCCAGTAAAGCCCATTTTGTTTCTATTCACCGCCCCAGTCTGGAGGAGTCCAAGTCTTTTCTTCTTTGGCCTTGTTAGTGCGCCCACCACCAGCTGCGTGTCAGTGCCATAAAGCTTGAAGAGGTTAACTAGGCAACGTCACACTACAGACGAGCCAGAGCGGAGGAAATGTATGTGTGTGAGAGATAACAGAGAAGGGGAGAAGTAGTGCCTGATGGGATGAAGAGCGGGGAGAATAGTGAGGAATGACGCTGAGAGACCCAGCTGAAAGTTTACAGCATGCATTTTTCATTCTGTCCGGATGTGTGTAAGTGTGTGTTTGAAAAGGGCGTGTGGACACCCATGAGCCCCGTTACGCATACAGTAGTCCGTGTGTGTGTTTGTGTGTATGTAGATGACTGCACTCATTTGAGCAGAGGGATCAGAGAGCAGTGTTGTGTGGAAGAAAAAGGTCTAATTCTAAAATAGAGTAGAAGCTCAGTTCAGCTGTCTCACTGTCTGTTGCTGCACACTTGGCACTCAATCAGCCTCAGTATTGTTTATCATGCCTGGCTCTGAGCTATCTGCAGGTCCAGGAGTCACTTTGCATCAGCGGAAGATGGAAAAGGAGTTATGTTAGATGCTTTTAGATAGTTGACATACTGTAGGGGTGAGAGGACAAGACGATGAGACGTTACCCATTAGTCGATCGATGGAAACAGAATTGGCAAAAATGACAAACATTTGCTTGTTTCTCATCGTAATTGTCAGGATTTGAAACCTTTTTTGTCTTATCAGATAGTGAACTGTTTATCTTTAGGTTTCATTGGATAAATCAAGCAATTTGATGACGTTTTTCACAATTTTAGAGCATTTTATACATCAGACCAAGTCAGTTAAATGAGGGAAATGATGTGCCAATTTGTCAAAGCTGAGAATTAGAGCTGAAATAATTAGCCAGAAAATTAATCAGCAACTCTTTTGATATTAATCATTTGAGTTCTTTTTCAAGGAAAAATGGCAAACATTTGCTGGCAGCTTCATAAATGTGTTGATTCACTGATTTTCTGTTGTATATAATTGTAAATTTAATAGCTTTGTGTTTGTGTTTTGGACTGTTGGTGGAGCGAAACAAATGGCTTTAAGACGTCATATTGGGCTTTTTAAGACCAGGAATATTCACCATTTTATGACTAAGACAGAGAAAAATAATCTGCAGATGAGCAGATGATGAAGATAGTTGATAGTTTCAGCCTTAAACCGTTGTAATACTGTGATTTTTCAGAATGAAATGAAATTAAGGAGATAATTTTGCCCTGCTGGTCGTGAGTGAGCAGTTTTTTCTCTAGTTTTCTGTTATGAATATGTTCCAAAAGGCTTGCTGATGTATTTTCAGTGGAAGCCAAAGGTAATTGTCAGTCAGGGTTTGATATTATTCTCAATGGTATGAAAGTGCCCACTCTAATATGTCACTTAGGTGATAATGGGGTCTATTCCCCGCTAATACGGTGCTAATAGCTAACAGAATAGCACTATATAAATGCAAATCTGTACCAGCAGTGGCTTTCAGCGGACGACCAAAATAAGCTT
Organism: Chaetodon trifasciatus; assembly: GCA_037975065.1. Taxonomy (NCBI): domain Eukaryota; kingdom Metazoa; phylum Chordata; class Actinopteri; order Chaetodontiformes; family Chaetodontidae; genus Chaetodon; species Chaetodon trifasciatus. The sequence goes on from JBBMOE010000012.1 coordinate 4,838,828, forward strand.
CATCTCTGAGTCATCCACATGGTTGCTGCTTTATGGTTATGCTACCCTGAAAAATGGTTGACTGTGTTTGGACCAGCATGTGATGGGTATGTTTGTACAATGCAGCAAATGTCTGAGACTTCTGTGTTGCAGTCTTTTTTTTGTCCTGACAGTATTCATGAACAGCAGATCCAACTGTGAACAAGACTGAGAACTTAAGTGGGAATTTTATGATCTCTTTGAACTTTGTGGACCGTTTACAGCCAGAAGGGGAATAGGCTTTTAGACTAACAATGACTTTGCAGTCACTGGAGCTAAAATTGTCCACGTTTTCAGCACTGGACAGCTCCCAAATCTCAGAGCCCAATGATCTGACCACAAACATTTGTCAAATAGAAAAAGAGCAGTGAACAGTTGTGTTTTGAGCTGCTGGATGGGGAGGCAATGTCGAACTGTGTCTCCCTGGAATATTGAAACCCTCTCGCTGAATGAGTCCCCAGCTACCAAAACCCGAAAGGGATTGGACAAACCAATCCATCAATCAACTTCAGTGTTTAGCCTGGGAGGGACTAAAGCAGCCCACCAGGCCAATCATTACAAGCGTAGATGAGACCACAGCTGAACAGCTCACCCACACAAAGAGAAAGGTCCCTCTCTTTGTCTTTGGCCAGGGGCTCTCCTCTAAGGTAGTGACTGGTGGAAGACAAATGTTTGGTTTTACAGTTGGCTGAGAAGATGCTCTTTCAGGCAGCACCAAAGTTTCATCAGCCTCTGCAACATGGAGGACTGGAATGATTGCTGTCTTTCTAAAAGACTGCTGTAGTTGTGTTAGTTTTTGAGACGTTTTTGTCACACTGTTCGACGTATGTACAATCAGCACTTCTTTCTTGTTATTGCTAACAGCTGATGTGACTGAGGAGATCCTGCCTCTGCAGAATTGGCATTGGTCATAAACACTTGAAGGACAGAGCTCCCTTTTTTTCTCTCCTCACCTCGTTGATATTCCACAGACTCAGCACGTCGTTAAAGATGAGGAATTCTTGGATGAAGTCCCACCAGCGTGTCTGTGTTTGTGTCTACTATTCCACTTCATTTGTTTTTCACGCCACCTCTCCCTGTGGAAGGAAATCTGGTACTGTGGTGGCCTGTGTAACATAGCTCTAACAATCCAGTGTGTGTGTGTAGCAATAGACGGATACACTCAAAATCATAGCTGCGCCTCATGCACCTGATCCTTTATTGACTTTGTTACCAAGAGCTAACCTCAGAAACTTCACCTTTGACCTCTGGTGTCTTTTAGACACAGCTGGTGCAGTGGATGCTTAGATGGTTCCTAGCTACATATGTTTGACCTCTGACCTTAAAATCATTATCCTCTTCATTATTGCTATTTACTTAAACAAATATTCTACCCACAATGCATTTGAACCTCTTATTTTCAGTGGAACAGATTCATTGAAGCTACTCTAATAATTTGTTTTTATAATAACAATAGACCAAATGATGACATAGTATGTGACAGGGTCCGCTCGTCAGAGGTGTAGCGCTAGCTGTTTATGCACCGGAGGGCACCTACTGTATGACCCATGCACATTCATCATGCTGAGAATATTATGCTTCACCAATCAGCCTAAGTAGGTTAAAATTAGTGTAGCATTAAGCAATATAGGTGAATGAACACATGTAGTTTTTGTTCTGAAAGATATGATTAAATGCCAAACAAATGAAGGTGCATTTGAAACATCCGTTCTGAGGAAAGGAGCGGAGGCAGAGGTCAAGCTCATCTAATAGGCTATGAAAACGGAGCCAAGTCACAGCAACCTCCAGGGCTGAAAAGTGAAGCCAGTATGGAAGTGCCAAAAACTGCAGTTCGTTGAGTGTCCACTTGAGGCTGGCTCCAATACCCATAGACCCCCCATATTAAAATACCCAAATTGGGTGGGATGGGGAAGGAAAGTGTTGCCCTGTTCTTGTTCTGGCACACCATTCCTAAAAAAGCGGGAAAAACCACTGGGGAACACATCCCTGTAATTTCAAACCAGACTTTTGTAATGCATTGGTTCCCAATAAAAATATGTGTTAACAAAAAAAAAAAAAAAAAAAAACACGCCCAAATTCACAGCAGAAATAAATATTTTTACAGCCTGGTACAAAAAATGGTTTTGCTCTCTATAGCTATTTTCCCCATTCATGATAACTGTACAGGGGGTGCATTTTTATATAACTCACTCATTAAGATTATAATAAGGCCTAAAGTTACACATTATTATGGGCATGGCTGTTTTGAGTGACAGCTAGTTGCTGCATTTCAGTAACCAGGCTTTATTCATCCAACCTAAACTCCACCCATACTCCATCTCTTTGCCCATTTTTTAGATTAGCCTGGAATCAGGCACTGCCAAGATGGCGACCAGAGCCACTGCCACTAACCTTCACAATGGCTCCTCAGAAACTTATAGGGTGATATCACAGAGACTACGTCCATTCTCTTATGCAGTGTATGAGCTAACCAATCTAATATTTTCTCTAGGCATGGTTGATGTGAAACAAATGGGCAAACTAATAAAGAAACTCTGAGATGGGTGAATGATGAAGGAAAGGATGTTTTGCTGCCTTTTCGTCTTTATTTGTTAACACTAGGCACCTATAGACTGGGGAAAAAATAATTTAATGACTGTGTTGCTCAAAGGCTGGCTTTGGCTTTCCACAGTGAAATGTCACCCGGCTTTGCAGTTTCCTTCAGTGGAGCATTTCAGCATCGTCCAGCTATCTGGCAGGCAGCAGGCGGTGGTCTTTATCAGGGAAAAGGTCTTAAAAGTCACTGTATACACTACCATCCCATCACCAAATGTCAAAAGGCAAAGTTAGGTATGAGCTGGTAGACATAGTGGAGCATTTAGCAGCCGGAGAGACACATATTTCCCTCAGGACTTGGTGGGGACCAAAAACAGAGCTCAAAGCAAAATGAATATCAACCTTAAATTTGTTAGGTGGCCAGAAACATGACTTCAGGTTAACACTAATGTTGCTCTGCGTCTGTGCCATTCTGTCATATCACATTATGAAGTGATAATAGTTATGCCCCCAAGTGGCCACAATTTCCATTAGTTTATATTTAAAAGGGATTTTTGACAGTATCAAGTCAAAATTATGAAATAGTGTGTCAAAATTGTGGTGTTTCAAGAAATAATTATATCATGATAAAGTCCAAATTCTGGGACAGTGTGAAATAGTACAGTAAGTAAGTCAAAATTGTAGTATTTAATAATTTAGCAGTTTCATGTTTTTTGTTTTTTCATGGCACAAACTGTCCACTTCGAGTCTTTTGGATAAAATCAGTCCAAGGACAAATTCATACAAATTCACCCTTTATTTAAAAACTTAGCAGTTTGTACACAAATCAGCTTTTTCTCTGAAATCCTTCTTTAAGTCAAATGAGCACACTTTCCCTCTTCCACTAAAAGGTTCAGTGGTAACAAATCAATTGATGTCGGTGTGATTTGATCCTTTTCTGATGCATTACAGAAATGAGCAATGATTGATTCCACAGAGGCCACTGTCTGGGGCTCTGCTTTCTGCTTCCTCTAAAAGCTGTTACAATTGTTCTTACACTTTCATGTGCACACGCCCTCATATGTTCCACAAATTCATTTAAACAGATCTTTTGTCCAACACAGATTTGGTGAAACGTATACCGAATCATACAGTCAAATGCACACCTTTTGCGTGTGCACGCACACATCACACACACACACACACGCACGCACACACACACACACACACACACACACACACACACACACACACACACACACACACACACACACACACACGGTGGTGTCAGAAAGAGACTGAGCATGAGGTGGAGTGACAAAATGAGCATATCTGTGATCATCTGCTGCATGTCTGCTGAGTGTAGCTCCACAGCAGCTTCATAGCTCCATAGGAATGTTAGAAACAGATGGATGTTAGGAGACATGTCAATCTCTCACAGGTATGCACAGATTGGTTATGCATGCATTAAACATCACATCAGTAAATTTCCACTTGGGTACTTCTTCTATACAGAATAAGTAACAAAAGCAACAGAAAAGTTGTGGCTGCCTCTCACCAACGTACAACTACTGCAAAAACAAGTCTCTCCTGTTTCTTTTTTACCTGACTTGTCCATCAAGGATCCTTCTGAGTGATCTAAATAGCCTCCTCTCTGCGTTTCACTGCACACACATCTAGCCAAATCTTAGCTTGGCTTCTCCTGAGCGTGCTATCGAGCCAGTTTAAATAACCTCTGTCCCCGTGCCCAGTCAGATCAATGGTGTCAGTGTGAGAGGAAGGAGTATGTAATCTTGAATCGGACAGACCAGCAGCTTTCCAGAATCCTCTCTCCATCTGAAGCCGAGGCCAGAGCTGCATGAGTCATTAGTTGCTTTGAGTGTGATTAGTCACCGCACAGACACACCGAACACAAAGGGTGTTTGTGTGTTTGTGTGTGAGAGAGTGTGCATGATGCATGAAGGAAGCAGGAAGTGAAGAGGCTACCTGATTCAGCTCAGCTCGCTTTCCTTCTTGAGCATCCTGTTCTCAATTTGTTGAGCAATTAATGTACATGCACTCTGGTTTAATGTCTCTTTTATGGTACCAAATCACCGCTGCAACATGCTACCACTTTGTTTTCTTCTGTCTTTACAATTCGTTAATGAAAATTGCTTCTGTGTAAGCACACAGGAGTTCAAATTTCAGCCACAAATCTACTTAGGGTGGCTGCAGCTATTTTTTCTAGCAAACAGCAAATTAAGAAGAATTATTGAGCTTCCGAAGCAGTTTTTGTGACGAGCTTTCATCATGGCACTGTAGCATTGTCACAACGGTGATAAAATGACCTTCCTTTCATTCCTCTTCCTTCATGTTCTCCCTCTCCCAGCTCACCACTTTGTCTGTCACTCATCTGGAGCTTTTATTCTGCTGTTCACTCCGCCGGCTCTCCGGAGGTAATAGTTTTGTGAGACATGATTAAAGAAAGGAAAGGAAGGGAATCACCTTCTCCTGTCAGGTCCCAGCAGGCGGAAACAAGACTGACAGCTTGACTCTTTACTGTAAAACTGGCTCTGTGTCTGTCCTGAAGTCTCATAGTTCAGATTGATTTGAAGTTCTCAGCCTCTCCTCTCAAGATACGTTATATTTTTAGATTATAATTCTGCTGCTTTTTCTTGTCATCATGCTGTTGCCCAAGAAAGGTTTTGGAACTTCCTGCAAAAATGGGCTGAAATAGAAACTCAGTCAGAAATTCATTTCCCTGAGGGGCAAAAAGAGCCTGAGCTCTTTTTTGTCGTGTGGAGAACAATATTCTGTCAAATGCCAAGCACAGAGAAAAAACTTCTTCTTTTATTAAAAAGATAAAAAATATTGCATATAAACAAGATCTCAAGAGTTTCAGCCTCTCCAAAGCAACAGACACAAGAGGAAACTGAGAGGAATGGACTGAACAGTGCCTTTATCTACTCTAACATAGGCTGCAAATGTTAGCATGTTCAGCTAACTAGCTTACCTACTCCTTACAGTCAGCTACTGTAAATACATTGCCTTGATCATTACCTCTAATGTCCAATACTATATTATGAGCAACTGCATTAATTTGTGGGGTTATATGTTATGTTACAAAAGCTCCATTCAGGACTGATACATCTCGGCTAATGTGTGAACCAAAATGCTAGCTACTTTATCAGAGTTTAGCGGCTCTGTCCTGCTCTGTATAGCTAGATTAAATCCAACAATAAACGGAGGTAGCACTACATTTCCCAACTCATTGGTTCATTCTCCTCTTCAAATAATTTTCTCTTGTATAAGTGAACTTGTATTGTGAGAAAATACAAACAACAAAACCTAAATTCCTCTGTGTTGCTCGTTCTGGTAAATCCAGCCTTTGTTTTTCTATAGTAAGCATCCAATGAGGGTTATGATGAATAACATAAATTTTCCTTTTATTTGTAATCCCAGATCTCTTCAGTCAGCTGGAAACATTAAAAAGTCAGCTAGAGATTGAGTTTCACCCTCATGGAGTGCTAATTAGCGAGCTAGCTATGAAGTTAGCCAATAAAATGTGCCAGCAACTGTTTCAGCATAGTAGGATGAAGAGTTGCCTGTTAAAAGTGCTTAAAAGTGCTCCATCTGCTTTTGTCTGCTTTGGTCTGAAATCTCTGCCACTGATATCATAATGTGGGTCAGTTCACAAACTAAAATACATGAAGTTTATTTGTTGTCCAACAGAGATGCCAGCTGCCAGTGTGTGTGTGTGTGTGTGTGTGTGTGTGTGTGTGTGTGTGTGTGTTTATGTTGTGTTCATGAAAGCAGAACACCTTCAGTGACCTATGCATGCCTGGGGTTTGATGTGGGGCTTCATAGTAGCCGTGTGCGTGTGTGTGTGTGTGTGTGCGTGTGAGACATGAATCAACTTGGGACTCAACCTGGCCTGATTAAGTAAACCTTTGCAGTCGTCTGTGAACACACACACACACACACACACACACACACACACACACACACACACACACACACACACACTTCAGCCTAGCATGATGATGGAACTGTAAGCATAACACTGTCACACTGCTCACAAACACAATTTATGTTAAAACCACAACAGCAGCAGACATGATGTGTTCACACTACATGTTTTTTTCTTCAAGCAATTTTCCCACCAACTGCAGAACTGAAGGAGATTTGAGTTGAGGGGCCCGTCTTGCCTGCGTCATGATGATCATGAGGCCAGTTGGTTTCCTGCCTCAACAGATTGACAGCTTAGTGCTGAGCTGTAACGTAGGTCTGCCAGCCTCGTCTGTTAGCGCTCTTTGGATCTCTGTCACTCCGCTCGCTGGCTCTTACAATGACCTAAGAATGCGTCCTATTCAGACAACATCGTGAAAATGTGTCGGATGGACATCCGCATTGAAGTCCACTGAAGCATTTTAGAGACTTCTGGCTCTTTTCTCCTCAAGACACAACTGTGCCTGTGAAAGTGAAGAGGGGCGATTTAGAGGGAGGCGTTCACGACATCTGATGTCTCGTCCTTAACAAAAGGTGGGACTGGTTAGTATGCAACTGGTGTGACTGGATGGCCAGTGCACTGTATGTTGTAAATCCCGTCTGGTAAAACTTTGAAAGGCTGCTGTCTGTAGGCACACAGTGTTGTATGTTGTATAGCAGCCATAGAGATGTCCACAGGCTGCGCTCTGTATTCTGTTGCTGTGGATAGCGGCTGTTGGGCCCCTGCCAGTCCCAGGCCCTCCAATACAACACTCTAATGCTCTCCGCTTACAAGACTGGGCAAACTCCTTGATGTCATGACCCTCTCCAAGCCTTAAGAAATCTCTTTTCACCCACCCAGCTAGCTCAACTGATGCCTTCAACGTGCAAAGAGTCCAACAGCTCGACCCCAATCTGTCACAGCCCATCACGAGGTCCTAACCCACCTTTAGAGATGGGATGCCTCAAAGTGTGTGCCTCAGCGGGGTCTCACCCTCATCAGAGTTCCTTTTTTCAAGAATCCAGACACCAATTTGGTTGGCCATCATTAAAAATCACTCAACAAATCGTTTTTTAATGGCAGTATAGTGTCACAGATCGCTTTCCTATTTGAGAGGAACTTTTTTCTTCACCTGACACGCTCGGCTTTTTTTTACGGTTGAAGGTTTTACTGAGTTTTCACATGGTCAGAGAAGAGAGTGACCATTATTTCTGTAATTTATAAAGGGTTGAACTGGTGTTGCATAATCTTCTTTCTGAGCATCAGGGATGCTGTTGGCATGAGTTGCTGTTACCTTGGTGTATGCAAAGAGGTCTTTTGCTTTCCGGGATACATTATTTACTTTATGTAACTGATGTCTAGACAGTCCAAAACATGTCAGACTGATTTCTGCTTGACTGTTTCAAACTCTTCAAATCGTCTACTGGCAAGCTTCTGTTGGGAAATGCTCCTGGAGTCAGCAAGCTATGAAGAACCATTTTTGGCCCACAAGTAGATTAATAATTTAGAGTAGTTTGTGTTGCTTAACTCACCTTAAAATCAGCATTACAAAATAAAGCTGTGTTTTTTTTCACACAGCATACTCCCCTCTTCATCTCCATTTCATACCAGTGCGGGGCAATAAAGCTCTGTTTTAGCCGTATCTCCATTGAGCTGAGGAGCTTCGGGCCTCAAGCCAAATCCTCTGGCAAAGTCAGCAGCTCATTTCTGATGTGTGGTAGGATTTCCTCTATGTTGTGCAGTCGGAATGCACCAGCATCACGTCTTCACTGCAGTATAGGTTCATCCAGTCTTTTACTTTTGGAGCAAGATCATTTGGTTGAATAAGATTTTCACCAAGTATAAGACACTGGATAATGCTGTTGTAGTTATGCAGGCAGCTGTCGCTCAGGTGGTTGATTGGGTTTTGGCTATAAAATGTAAATCACTGTGAACAAAGGCATCTGCTAAATGGAAAGCATTCAATACAAGCTCAGATGAACTGTGTCTGGGCCTTAAAGTGCCCTTACTGAGGCAATATTGTTTGTTTGTTATTACATTATAAAGCCACTAAATAAAATAGATATGATATATTGTCTTTCCTTGTGTGCGATTCTGTGGCCATGCTACTAAATAACCTCGTTTGCTTGAGACTGGCTTTTCAAGGATTCAGTAATCAAGGCCATTTTAGGGCATTTGGTGTATTTTTTTATAGGTGTGGCCACAGTGCAGGAAAGTAAATGCAACAATATATGATATAAAACAAAATAAAGTCTGAGTAATTTGCCCATTTAAATGCCTTGTGATGGTCAATGTCAGTTTTTATGTCGTTGCTGCTTTAACACCTGCGGCTGCTTCACAGTTGCCGGTTACCTCAACTTGAAAGCTGCTTTCATGGTAGACAGCTCTTCACAATGAGTGGTATATATTGAATTATAGGCAAAATACTTTTTGGTTTTTGGTTTTAGTTTGGACTTAAATAACAATAATACAGATTTCCATGTAGTAATCTCCTTTCCAATCTTTCTTTCCACAACTTTCCCAGTCTTCAGTTGCTCCTGTCAGAATAAGCATATATTTACAAAAAGCAATGAAGCTGATGAGTTGTACTGTTTTAAATTAAACATATAGGATTACCAAATGATCACATTTTGTTTTATTTATGTTTTACACTGTGTCCAAACGTTTTTGGAATATGGGTTGCTTGACAATGGATGAAGAAATGCTTTATGAAGATAGCATGCCTACATTTGGGAAGATGAAGACACTAATAACTCATAAAAAACACAAACTTTATTGTCTTGTGTATAAAACCTACAACATGTAAATATGTATTTATGCATATACACCCATGTTTTATACATGCATATAAAGTTTTATGTTGAATTTCTGCCTCTTCTTACGACTGATATTATTTTCCTTGTCGGTTGTGCCTCAATGATCTCCTTTCTGTTTTCTCTCTGCAGGTCCAGGATGGTGCTCACTCTGTGTGCAGCTGGGCAACAGATCCTCTTTTCTCTGATCCTGCTGCTCTATTTAGGCTTGGGTAAGTTCTCTGTCTCCCACCTCAACTCTTTGTTTCTGCTGTATCTCCAAGTGCTGCAGAGATTAACCAGCAGTTTCTGATCCAAAGAAAAAACAGTCAATATAATGAACAAGGTCAGCCCACAAGTGGGTTCAGTAAAAGGAAGAAAGGAAGGAAGGAAGGATGGGAGTACGGGAGAGATTGAGCAGCTGGACCAGAGTAAGGGTGGAAAAAAAATCAGTTCCCATATTAATTTTTCCACATAAATACACAAGACGAGTCTGTACTAATTTGAGTGTTGTAAGTGAGAGCTGACATGCTGAGGATGTTTGCAGACATGCTCAGTGGGATTGAGCTGGAACACCTCCAAACCCATTTATGAAAGTTTAGTCGACCATCTGTTCCATTACAACTATGCATGAAATTCACAATTATGGAACAAAAAGACAAAACGTCTCAGAGCCGCAGGTCTCTGGTGGATAGTATCGCAGGTTTGAGGTCCCACATGCAGCCTGCTGACTGCCTGTAGAAAAGATAAGTTCCTCTCCTTAATTACTTTTCCTGCAATTGGCATGCATGGTGGTAGCTGGTCAGCGTGGATTTTCATTAAAAGGAGAAACTGCATTGCTCATTTCCAAAATTAAAACACGCTCTGACAGCAGAAACTTATTACTCCAGATCTAATCATGTTTTTGTCTGTTTTTGTTGCACAAATCAGGATCCAAAAGTAAACAAAAGGAGCTGCAGACTACGAAATGTACTAAAGAAAATTGTTTGGAATTAGCTATTACTCCCAAATACAAGACTAGACAACATTCTTATGTTTTAATTTGTTGTAAAAGCTGTTAAAACATTTATGTTTTCAGTTATTTCACGTTTGAGTCATTAATTTCCACACTCATCACCACAAAGTTGCCCTTAAGCAGCCCTCTAGCTGTTTTCAGTCTGTGTGCTAAGATAACTGTCTGCAGCTACTTATCTAAAGCACAAGCATGAGAGCGGTATTGCTTTTCCCATCTAACTCCCAGCTAGAAAGCAGAAAAGGTATTTCCCAAAAAGGCAAACTGTTCCTTTAAAATGTGGACTTTAAAAGATGCAGCAAATGAAATGACATGAGTGTTATCATTGTGGCCAGTAAACCTGTGCATGGTGTGCTCAGCCTCTGACCTAAAGCATGCTGGGATAGTGTCCAGCCCCATATGACCCTGAGAACAAATATGTGGTTATAGAAATGACATAAATATATGAATATTTTTAATAAAATTTGCCCAAAAAATATTAACTTAAGGTCAACTTACTAACTTTTTCTACTCATTTCAATTCAATCAATTTATATGCTGCGAAATGACAACAAACGTTATCTCATGACACTCTTCATGTAAGGCAGATCTAGACCATATTCCTCCATTAGCAACCACATGGTGACGCTTGAGAAGAAAAACTCCCTTTAACAGCAGAAACCTCAAACACAACCAGACTCTAGGTTGTTTCTAGAGGTTTCCAATGTTAAGCAATATTAATTATCTTACATGACAGGAAATACTGGTTTTGCCTGCGCTTTTCAACAACTTAACAGTTGAGCAAACCTCTGAGAAACATTGTGAGACGCACTGAAAAGCTCCAGAAGTTAATATCCATGCACAGCATTTTAACTGTATGCCAGGACATCATTTGTTGCTGCAGCAATATTTATTAGCATGCCCTTATTAGCCTGTATGTGTGTGGGCAACAACAAGATAAGATAAGATAAGATAAGATAAGATAAGATAAGATAAGATAAGATAAGATAAGATAAGATAAGATAAGATAAGACTTTATTTATCCCACAATGGGGGAAATTCACATGTTACAGCAGCAATAAGACAGAGTGCAAGAAGTCAGAGGACAAGAAGACAAAAAAAAAAAAACATTGCACAAATGTTATATACCCTATGGTAATTTACAATATATACAATAAGTACACACTAATTTAAAAATGACAATTGCACATGAAAACAGAGGAAAAATGTGAGATGTGATCAGGTTATCAGTACAATAATACAACAGAGAAAATGTACAGAAAAACTATGACATTAAAAGAACAAGTTAATTGAAGTAAATTAGCACAATTTGCAGATTCATTTAAAGAAACGCTGATTTCGGTCTTGAAACCTTCCTTGCAGTTTATCTGTGATCCAAACAGCTCATTGGACTCTGGAGGAGGGCTGCCAGGAATGAGATGGCATCTGTTAATGATGGAGAGTGTCCTTTCATGTCACTTCCAGCTCTGTCTCTTCCTCTTTTTAGGCTGTTTTCTTTTGTCCCATCTGTCACCACCATGCTACAGGGTACACTTGTCATCCAAAGTCTCTCAGTTTCTTATTCTCCCTCTTCTCCTCCATCTTCCTCCCTAGTTTCCCCTCTCCTTCACTCTCCTCTTCCATCCCTCTCTCATCCCTGCTCTCTGTCTTGTTCTGGCTCTCATGCTTTTCCCTGGTATTTGTGATTCTGTGATTACATCTGATTTGGGGGGAAGGCAGTGGGGGCGTGCTTCAGCACAGAGAGATGCTCTCAGGGGGTTCAGCTAGTGAAAGCCGTCCAATCTAAATGCAGATGGAAATAGGTATCGTTCGGTGATTCAATTCCACTGTGTGCAATATTCCAAATAAGGCCCTTTTATTTCTTTTCTGTCTTTCTTTTTTTACACTGGTTCTCGTTATACTCATTTAGTTTTCTACAAACTGGTGCATTTGACTAACAGTGAACATTTGAATGCGAGGACCAGAAAAGAAAACAAATGCAAAAATCCCTGAGCAAACTTGTTTTGAGCTTATTAAAGCTTTGTAATCACGTCCTGGTGTGTTATCAGAGACTGAAGCACCTTAACAGTCCATGTTACTCTTGATTTATAGAGCAGAAACAGCTACTCACTGTGGGTTATTAATGAGTATATAGTAGTTTGTTTTGATCATTGTCCTTCAAAAGACTAACTAGAAAGAGAATAAATAAAAATGAAAGAGCAGCTCAAGGTCCTTTTACTTGCTGTTTCTGGAGATTTCAGCCTTTCAGCTACATCTGGAGTATGCTGAGTTGTCACTACGCAATGTGCAAATAAATTGCATTTTCAGAAAATTAACTTCTATGCGTAGAAAAAAGTCTTTTCTGTTAAAGGAAAATAAAATTCCAACCTTCTATTGAATAAAATGTGTTATTTTATTTTGCTTGGTGTGTTAGAGTAAGGTGCATCGAGGATAAAGCCACAAAGACGCAGCCATTGGTTGGTTAGTGGATAATTACTGTACAGGTGATCCTGTTGTCATGGTTACATTGAACCTGTATGTCATGGCAACCAGACAGAGTGAATTGCTGATATCTGTCTGCAGAAGGATGAATCCAGCTCTGACAGAGATGGTGCCTTTACACTGAAGGGTCTCTGGCATGAAATAACTTTAAATTGATTAGTTGGTGTGACAGCTGTAGTCATGTATGTGAACAGGGAACATATAGAAATTTAAATGATTTAGTGAGACTGTGAGCCACTATGGTCACCTGTATGTGTTTTTCTTCTAATGCCTGTGTGCAGTATATAATTGTGAGCATGCAATCCCTGTAATGTTTTCCTTTGCTGGAATGATAAAACAAGTTCCTCATTCGTGTGGACAAATGAGTGTGAAATTGCTCATGAATCCCTGAGGTCTAGTTAGTAGACAATGGAAGCTACAGTACAACCTGCTCTTACTGTTTGTCTCCTTCACTGCTTAGTGTAGAATACTATATACATCATTTACCCAATAATCAAACATCACGCCTGCCAACAAGTATTTATCAGCTGAATCCTTCTTTTCTTTCCTTGTAAGCAGAATGCCCTCCAACCTATTTAATTGCATAATCTAATTACGCTCTGTTCTCTTGTTCATCCTCTCTAGGTGCAGCCTCCTCCATAGTGAACATGCGTAGGATCACCCATCCTACAGTACAACAAACGCTGGCAGGCAAAGCCATCCTCCCGTGTGTCTTCACCCTCCAGACCAGCTCCTCCAGCCAGCCTCCCCACCTCCTGTGGACTCATATCAGACTACCAGCAGAAGGACAGGGCACTCCTCTGGAGAAGATTGTTCTTTCTGCTAAAGGTAAAACAAAGATATGATGATCCGGTTTGTTGATTAACACGTACAATACTCTTCTACTCAATCAGACATCATTTCTATACACACAGAGAGAACACTGAAAGGTGCACTAAATCAGCATTTTTGTATTAACACTGCATTAGATGATCAAATGAAAGAAGTCATTAGCAGACAATTGTCAGTCGACTCTGCAGTTCTCAGTTTTTAATGAATTAATCTGAAGGCCTCGCATTGTAAAAGACTGACAAAGAACTTAACAAGCTGACTGCAGCAGCTCCTGAAATTAAAATGAGACAAACCTTCTGAGTAGAGGTTTTCAACAGTGTGGAAGGATTTTAGCAAAGTTAAGACCAGATGCAGACTGAATTCTTCTTTCCAGGGTCTCTTTAAAGTTAGGTACCTATCAGTACATTGGTTTGTACACGGCTCAAAACGTTACTGTTTTTTTTTTTTCAGTCTCACCGCTCTCATCAACCTCGCTTTCAGATGCAAAGGGAAGCTGCTTACAGTGACAGAGCTCTGAAACCCAAATGTACACCTGTACCTGCTAGCAACAAAGCAAGCATAAAGCAAAGTCTAGGCCAGGTGCTGCTGGAATCCATTTACTGGAGTCAGTGTGCAGTTTGTTGCTGTAAACTGAACCACTCAAACAAAATCAATCAAAGTCCTTTTTCCCTCTATAACATGAGCTGTTAATGACAAAATAAACTCAAATCAAATGCAAAGTTACATAAAGTTAGATTATGAGGAGTTTAACTGAAAGATGGAGCATTTGATTGATAGTGACCTGGAAAGAGAAGCAAACAATACACAGCTAATTTACATTCAAGAGTCACTAAATCCTGATTGGTTGACAGAAGTATGTGACATCACGTTGTTCCCACTGAGCCCTGCCCACCTTCAGCCAGAAAAGTGAAGATGAGAACACAAATACGGAAATCTTTCATGGGAAATAACCAAATCTGTTTAAACTGGCAGACAGTTTTATTCTCACATGGGACCCAATCACTGTTAGCAAGAGGCCGAACTGAGAAAACACTTTTTATGGGCCTTTAACTCTTTAAACTCTTTAAATCAAAAATCAGCAGGACGGCAGTAGACACTTTTAATGAAGAAACCTCTCTTTCTGTGCCAAAGGTGATGTAATCAAGGTGAATAAGGCTTTCAGTGGCCGCGTCATGCTGCCAGGATACACTGCCAATCCTCTGAATGCTACCATGGAGATCTCCAGTCTCCGCACCAACGACTCAGGCACTTACCACTGTCAGGTTGTCATGGGGAGCGACTATGAGAGAGACACTGTGCCCCTGGTGGTCTCCGGTAAGTTCAGCAGCCACTGACGGAGATTTCATTGTGAAAGTTTAGTGCCACAACTCCCCAAAGGAAACATTTAAGCTAAGCAGAAACGCCGCTGACAGACCAAACAGCAGTAACACGAAGGCCGTTCAAATTCTTTTTCTAACTTCAATGATTTTTGTTTTTTACTGCTTTCCAGGCTTGTTGTGCTAATGTAAGATAGATAATGGCAGCTTTAAAACAGGATCACTGCCAGCCCCTTTTCAGCTTTCCTATCTAATTAAACATTAATAACATTGATTCACCATATCAATATCATAATGACTGACTTAATTAACGTAGCTTACTGCTCTCTGTGTTTGTGTTGTTTCTGCTATCTAGTTTTCCACTTGAGTAATTGTGTAACTCTTTTAATTAAATTGTTTGGACTGAATAGCAATGATATTCTGTGCGCTTGTCTGTGAAATTTCAGCTGACTCTCACATAGTGTTAGATTGAACTGTTGTGGCCACAATAAAATGTTTATTGATAACATCCTATCTATTTATTGATTTGAAACAAAGCTGTGTTGGTATAGTATCTCTGTCCCTGTGTCTGCCTGTGTAGGTGTGGTGTTTCACTACCAGGCTCCCAGCGCCCGCTACACCCTCTCATTTTCAGACGCCCAGCAGGCCTGCCAGGAAATCTCAGCTCAGATGGCCACACCAGCCCAGCTGTGGGCAGCGTACTATGACGGCTTCGCCAGCTGTGCAGCCGGCTGGTTGGATGATCAGACTGTCCGGTGAGGAGACGTTCAATAACTCCCTTCTGCTTGTCACACCGTTGCAGTGTTGCTTGCTAGTTGCAGTGAGACCTGCTGTGTTTTGAAGTATTATTTTATATTACTGATTTATCTGCAGATTATCTCCCTGATAAACAGATCTGTCATTAGATTGATTAGAGTCCAGGTTTGGGTGTGACCCTAATTCAAAAACCCAAAGACTAAGCCCTGTGAATTTTGGGCATTTGTGGGAAATTTTCTTTTTAGCTATCTTTCCAAGAGTTAGATGAGGAGACTGACACTACTCATGTGCCTTTAGCAGCATTATAAAGCTACAGCAAGCAGCTGGTTAGCTTAGCTTTGCACAGAGAATAACTGGCTGCTGGCAGCAGCTTCATTTTTATTTCATTTTTAATATGCCTGCTAATTGTCTAATATGAAGACAAACTGTTTGTTCTCTCTCCTCTTGGATCATCTGCTATCACAATTAATATTCAGTTTTTCTGTTTCGTCACCTTGTTCTTGAGTTCTTCTTTTTACTGTTGCTGTTTCTTTGCTGTTAATTGCATTTTAATTTATTCTAATCCATTACCCTTTCAATGGGAATGCAAAAAGAATTTATGCTTTACTGACATTTAAAGTCTTAATGAAAATAAACGCTGCAATATGTGAGCTGAGATAATGTCCATACAGTAAAATGTCCACCAGACATCGTCACTTATTTCCCAACATTAGCAAAAACGAGGCTCATTCCCATTGATCTCTCCCACATGTTTGTCTCTACAGCTATTCTGTCCAGTCGCCAGAGCTTGGTTGCTATGGACACAAGGAGTACTCTGCTGGAGTGAGGAATTATGGGAAGAGGGACCCAAAAGAGTTGTTTGATGTGTACTGTTTTGCAAAAGAACTGGATGGTACAAACACACACACACATACACACACACACACACACACACACACACACACACACACACAAAACATATGAAAACCTGTCACAGCTTTCGGCTTTTGCTCTTATGTTTGCATCATATTCTGTTACAACATGAAAGGACAAAGTTGGACCCTTTTTCTTTTTTAAAAAACTTTTCTAGTTTCCAATAAATCCATTGAAAAGGCAAAACATCTGTATTAATCCACAGCTTTGAATAGTCCCCAACAAATACACCATTTTAATGTATTACATTCACTTGTTTGAATAGCGTTTGCTGAAAACTATAGTGTGCACTACTGTGCATTACTGAGCGCTTTTTCAAAATGAAACTTTTCATTCATGACCTGATTTTAAAGATTTATATATCTTCACTCGCAACCAATGGGCTTGAGTCTGAGTGGCATGGACAGGGTCACAAAGTATCAAGAAATGGACAAACACATTTTTGGTTTTGGTCTTTTGATGGAAGTCAGTGAGAATAACAAACATATAGAATATCACAAGCCTTATCCTTTGAGTACCATTATTGTATTAGAAACTACACAATGTTATCTGTGTATTTCAAAGCCCTCATATGTAGTTGCAGTATTTAATCCAAGTGTCTCCCTGCTATAATCTGCTCCATCTGCTTCTTGACAAGCTCCTGTGTCATGTCTCCCTCCTCCAGGTGAGGTATTTCACTCCTCGGTCCCAGGCAGGCTGTCTCTGTCCTCAGCCTCAGACCGCTGTGTGTCCCTTGGGGGCCAACTGGCCACAGTGGGGCAGCTTTATCTGGCCTGGAAGGCTGGCCTGGACAGCTGCGCCCCAGGCTGGTTGTCTGATGGCAGCGTCCGCTACCCGGTCACGTGGCCTCGCCCAGACTGTGGAGGGAGCCAGCCAGGAGTCCGTACCATCACACCTAACAGCACTACTGACAACACCACAGCTCTGTATGATGCTTACTGCTACAGAGGTATTGTACCATAGGAAGAAAACCAAGGGCTGCATTTGCACACTATTTTTGTTTATGGAAAAGGACTTACTATTATTTATGGATAGGGCAGCATAAACCAGAACTACAGTGAATCTGCACCATTGTCTCAATAATGGTTTCCAATCATATGAAATGATTGGTTGTTAAAACTTGATGAATCTATATTGATATTACTGCCATCTCACTCCTAACAGAAGTGTTGATGTTGCTGTTGAAGCGTTGTGTGCTATTAATGTAATGAAATGATAATAAATGTCATTGGCACTATTGTAGCTATGGCAACACTGATTTGTGATCTGTCCCTCCGTCATTTATCTGTGAAACTGCCGGAGTGACAGAAGCAGTGGGAGAGAGAGAGAGAGAGAGAGAGAGAGAGAGGACAGGATGTGTTGCAGTGAAATATCAAGATGCTCAGCTTTTGTTCTTGATGTTGACTGACATTGGCCAATTCCTGCTGGATTAAAACAAAGTAAAGCTGTGAGACAAACTGGATAAAATCCCTCAGCGATTGGCATGTGAACAGCAAATTTTTTCAACTTCTTTCTTAGGTAAAGTGAAGAATACGGGCTCCATCTCTCAGATCTACTCCTCCCTGTGGAAGCCCTGGAGCTACCTCACAGGCTCAAGCCACGCTGACTCTGAAGGGACAGACAGTTCTGACTTGATTACACAGCAAACCGCCACAACCACAGGTTTTACATTTGTCTACGATTAGCAGATCTGTAGCAGCAGCAGCTGATTAATCAGAGAATCAAGCATCCACAAATATGGAAAGATTGAACATACAATAGACATGCTTTTTGCAAATTCATCCTTGCAGGGTCCTCAGATGGCAGCAAGGTTTCACCTTCAAACTGGACAGGACTGGTCGACATAGAAGAGGAGGCCTCCCTTCCCAGCGCTGATGCTTGTGAGGCTGTTTTCCAGTTATGTGTACTGATCACAAAAGAATGTAGATTTCATAATAATCCAAATGATTTTGTCCTCAGCCACAGACCCCTGGTCCTCAGAGTCTTCAGGGTCATTTGTGACCCTCCAGCTAAACCCAGGACAGAGCTTCTTAGACTGGGGGGAGCCACTGGAACCTGGCCCCGACTCAGAGGAGTTTCTCCGACCGCCAGTCTACCCCACTCCTGCTGAGAAAAAGGTCGGCCTGGGTTTAAGCTATTATTTTGAAATGAAAAAAAAAATTGGAAGCAGCATCACTGAGTTTCTGTCCACCCACGTATTTCTTTTTTTAGGTGATCTCAAAGATTGTCAAATCCATTTGGAAGCCTTGGAACTACCTGGTGGGGACTGGAGATGAGGAAGGTACCCAAGCACCAACTGCACCAGCAGGTGAAGAGGAAACAGCCACGAAAAAGGCAGAAGAGGAGACAAATTCAGCCAGGACATCGTCACCAGGTGAGTGGATTTATATGGTGTCAACCAATATAGCCAAGAATGACAGAGCTTATGTGTGAATACAAAAGGGGAAAAATGGTGCAAAAGCTCTATGTTTATGAGCATGTACAGTATTCTGAACATATTTCTGTTGAGGCACTAATTTGTTTCGGTCTGTGATGTTGGGGAAACATCAGTGGGGCAACACAACAGCATGGTACATTAATTACAATACAAACAAGCCCCTGGAATGAGGTTCATTAGAGAAACACAGAATTAATAAGGAGCAAAACTGGGAGAGCGGAGGCCTTGGAGCTCTGGCATGTGGTGAGGGGAGTGTGTCCACCATCAGCTATTTTTTTCTGCAGGAACAGCAAAAACTGGCTTGAGGTGTGGAGACAAACTGAGCCTATGTTTACATGAAGCAGGGTATTTTGGAAAACGGATATTTTGGCCCCTCCGTTTTCAAAAATAACATCGTGCACACAACATTGTTTTCAAAAATGTTGTTGTTTACATGAACCCGGATAAATACGCCGTGGAGCGCCATCATAACTATGCCAAACTCTATGGGCGCGAGTGTAAACATAGGTCGCTCACATGACGTTAAGTATTTTCAGTCACATGTTTTGACATTTTGGAACCTAAAACGCCATTTAACTCTGATTACACGCCAACACATAGCCAGTGTTTTCAGAAATCTCCACTTTGGCCGGAGTTTTTAAAAATGATCGTTTTCCATTAAAAAAACTCTGGGTGAAAACGAGAGGCCAAACTGCATGAAAAATATGCATTTTCCCTAAGTGTAAACGTAGCCTGAGACTTCACTGACCTTTCTCTGCAGCTCAGCCAGGCTCTCCTGTAGGGCCACCAGCAAGCTGTGATTGATACCAGCTGTGACGGCTGATGATCTCCAGCTGTACACAATGATCTCCATCACAGTGGGAAACTGTATAAGAATGATGGTCTTTTAACTTTGACATGGACTGTGCACATGGAATATATGAAAAGAAAATTAAAATAGATGGAGTGATACATACATATATGTAGAAGGGAACAAATTGTGAAGTTAGGGAATAAGATCGAATTAGTGTTTTTTAAACTAACATATACCTATTATAATATTAAGGGGTACAGACCAAAAAAGCCAGAAGTAGAAGATATACAAATGTTTCAGCTACATGAAAGACAGTCTCAGCTGCCTCTTGCTTTACCAGCAAACGCTGATGGCGGACGTTCATTTTTAACCCATGTGTTGCTCTTCAGGATGGTCCGTACAATGTGAGCTACGTCGAGTATAAAGTGTAAAATACTTAGAGTGTAAGTTGTCTTTACATTACTCTCAAATGCCAGATTATTGCTCAGCAGGTCATATAGTGTAACCTGTGATATAAATACTCTACATTGTTACCCTATTATTACCTAACTTCACATCTTGTTCCCTTGATACATGTATGTATCCGTATCTACTGCAGGACTCTGAAGGTTTAGCACCAGTTATTATCATGTCTGCCACTTAGATGTGTTGGTTTAGATTTGAGACCTTTCTAATCAAAAATCACAGTGTGAGGTTTGCAGCACGGTCCAGGTCATTCTGCTATGGGATGCCCATTATTAACACTGAGGCACAGGCATCGTGGGTTGAAAATGTCAGGTTTCCTACAAACGTGGATGCAGACAGATGATGGAGGAAGAGTGAAATCCAACTCATCAGCCTTTATTCTTCTTTCCCATGTCTCAGGGGTCCAGAAGGTTTACAGGTCCTTATGTACTGGATGTGGATGAAAGTGGTTTCCAAATGGCAGACATCTCTGTTCAGTGTTTGTTGAAACTGTGTTACAGGGTTGTTGATTCAATTCTGAGGCAATATGTGAGGCTGTGGTGGTCTTTAGTTTCATTTTCTTTGTATGTGTGTGTTTTCTTAGCTGTGTATGTCCAGAGAGCCGCTAGACGTTCAGCTGTGTCTTTTTTCTCTTCATTTGTTTGTTTACCTTGGCTAACAGTGGCTGTTTTAAAGGTTTTAAAGATTTCTTTTGGACACATTAGATAATTTTATATCTTTGAGACTGATGTCTTGTGCACAACAGCAGCTGTTTTGTCTCTTTGCAGCGCTGTTAGTAGCCTGATGGTGCATTCAGGTCATATGAGGTGGATGGTAAAAATGTTTGTGGGGCAGTTTGTAAGGCTTCACATCAGTGAACAAATCAAAGCCGTTGTATGAGTACAGAGCAGTTAGTGTGAGGATTAAAATGCTTGTGCACTGATGATATAGTACTATATTTATTCATTTTGGGTGTAATTGCTTTGAAAGGCAGACAGAGGTTGACAGGAGGTTACCATTATCTGTTTGCCTTTCAGCATCAAGTCGAATATATCTGAGCTTTCAGGAAAAAATGGCAGTTTTTTTGTAATTAGGACTTGGATGTTGCTATGACTGTCATTTACAAATCTGAAATTGGTAATCAAGGTAACTCATGACATGAACACGGCGTAATATTGTTTTGAAAGCTCACACTTAGTGCTGAATGTTAGACTTTTCAAACAAGCGCCTTCTGCTAATTGGCAAACAATCCAATATACAATAGCTCACCAGTCTCACTCTCTTTGTAATAGAATAGCTCTCTGTAGGGATATTTCTCTGTGTGACAGTGATGTTTAACATATTGTAGGGAATTGTTCAGCACTATTCAGCCCTTTTCCTTCAACGTGTTTCTTCACAGTGTCCACAGAGCTTTGCTTGCTGGTGTTGATAGTATTGAAGTGTAGACGTTGCTGGTACAGTGACAGAGAAAAACAACTTACAGATCGCCCAGGCAGCTAAGAAGTGTTTGTTTTGTTTCCCTCAGCAAAGTAGAGCGAATCCGTAAGGCGATTTTTACCTTGTTCGTCACTCTTGGCTTTGTATTTTGCACTCTTCTCTCTGTCTGCAGTAATTGCACTCCTGGCTCCTCTTGTTCTATTCTTTTTCTTTGTTTTGTGCCCTCCGCAGGTTTGTTTTCTTGGGGAAGTTCACAGTTCAGCAGTCCCACGAGCGAAAACTCTGCACCAGCCAGTGAAGAATCACCCACTCGTCCGGCATCTACTTTTGCCGCCTCCAGTAGCTCTATGACTACAGAGAGCACCAAGAGCTGGGAGACAACAGAGACACACACGTCCATCGCCTCCAGCTCTGCACCTGAAATCACCTCATCCGGCGGGGAAACCTGGGTCCGAGTTGAAGCAGAGACCACGACCCAGCCAGGTGACAAGAGGGAGGAGACGGTGACCTCTAGAGCCAGTGGTAGAGGAGGCAGAGGAAGGGGGAAGAAGAACAGAGGAGAGGACAGGAGCAGAGGAGAAGACAAGGGGAGAGGGGAGGATAGGGGGAAAGGAGAAGACGAGGGGAGTGGAGAAATCACCGGTGCTGAAGCAAAAGGGGAGATACAAGTGTCACGTCGACCAGTTGGAACAAGTAAACCAAGAGAAAGATCCAGAGAAAGATCTAGAGAGAGGGGTCACAGGAAGGGACAGTCCACCACCACTACCACGGCTACCACTACCATGGCTACCTCTACCACCCCTAGTCCACCACTGCTAGAGCTCACAGTAATGACCACAATTGGATCGGAAAGCGCTGACTTATCTACGTCTGAATCCCCATCCACTTCACCAGTAGAAACCCCATCTCCATCAATCGCGCCAGATCAATACCTCTCGTCAACTCCATCGCCATCTCCATCCATCACTGCATCCATGTCCCCATCTCCATCCTTTTCTCAACCATCTCAATCCCAGTTTGAATCCCAGCCTCCATCCCCATCCCCATCTCTTCCATCTTCCTCCTCCCCATCTCCAACCACTTCCTCCCCTTCATCCAGTTCCCAAACCCCATTGCTCTCACCCTCACCATCATCACCACCTTCCCATCCCCCATCTCAAACAGTTGGATCAGGAGACCCAGCTCCATCTCTTCACTCAGACAACCAGGACAGCTCCATGAACCCCCTGGCTTCGCTTAACTGGGCCCCAGTAGAGAAAGGAGTTCTGAACAGCTCTCTGGATTACCCTTCATTACTGTCTGGGCCCTCGGATGAGGAGGAGCCTGCCTGGTCTCATGCTGTGGGTTCGGGGGCCTTGTTACCTGGCAACGTGGAGGAGGAGAGCAACAGAGGAAGAGCCAACATCAGTACCATCACTCTCAGCCCACCAGGTTAGCATTGTATGTTTTCAGATGTTTTGTCATCCTGTTGGTAGGCTTCCCTTCATTTAAGTATATGTATCTGTATGTTCATCATAACTAATACCCAAATTTTATATTATTCCACCAAAAGCATTATTTTCATTTGATAGCCTCAAAAGACAATTCTGATCTATTACAACTTGCATCTTATTTTTGTAGTTTTGCCCTTCATTTCTATTGGGACTTTTAATTGCTGAGAAGAAATCCAATGGGGTGGGAAACACAAGCAGTCAGATGATCAGACAACCCCGGGTTAGCCAGACTTATCTTGAAGAGAAAACAAAGGCAAAAGGCAATTGACATTTTGCCAGTGTGGAGACCTTACATGTGAGCTTGGCAAGGAGCTGGAGGTGGATGGAAGCTGTTAGCCTTTGAGACAAGAAGAGAAATGCTTTCCAGGGTCATCTAAAGTTTTTGCTTTTAATGTTGTGTCTTTTTCGCTGACTCTCTAACGTTCACTGATGAGCCTACAGTCAGAAGGACTGCAAGTCTGGTGTACTGTGTGCAGTCACTGATGCTAAGCTAGCTATTGATGGTCAAAATGCCTCCAAATCAGAGACTTGCTGCTTGTTAAAGGAAAACTCCACATTTTTGGAAATGCATACATTTGCTTTCTTTTGCAGAGAAAGATGAGATGATGTCTAATTCTTAAATTTGTAGCTAGAGCCAGTAGCTGATTAGCTTATCTTAGCACAAAGACTGGAAAGGGGAAGCAGCTGTCAAAAGCTCACTAATGAACATGTCACATCTTAAAACTACTGAGTGACATAAAAGAATGTGGCAAGTAATGTATTACTTCTGCTTTTGAGTAATTACTGAAGTAATGTAACTTTTTCTCCAAGTATATGAGTAATTGATTCAAAGTTTCAAGTAACCCCAACACTGTAGCCTGATCTTCTGCCGGTATGTGTTTCTTGCTTTGGCGCACTTAGCCGTGACAATGTGCCTGCATGTCTCAGGAATTACTCTGGTGGTGAAATGAAGGCCAACGAAAATAACTGTCCTTTGAAATTGCCTTTTCATTTCCTCCCCTGACCTCGCCACTGGCATATTTATTCAAAAAAATTCACTGTGTACTCCCCTGGCTGCATACCTTTTATTCCCTCCAGAAGCAGGGACCACATTCCCACTACCATACACAATCTGTTGATTAAGTCAGCAGCATGGTATATATCAGTAAAGCTCCTGGCTAGCCACCTGGTTTTCTACTTATTTTTTGCTTGATAATGAGAGTTCACTGGAAACATCCTATCACCCAGCTTTTGTAAGCCCCACGGGCATCATGCTATCACACATTTCTATGCTGATTTATTTTGGTCCCTTTGAAAGCGGCTCATGTCTGCGGCAGGCATGGCTGCTCAGGGTGTGAGGAGTCTGCAGATGGAAAACATCTGTAAACTGTATCGACAAGAAGCCGAGGGCAACCACCTGGGCTGCTGGTGTACAGTATTTGATTGATTGACTGAGACCCTGGAGTCATGCTGGCAGGCGGCCATAAACACACAAACACACAGTGATATCTTTGCTACACAAACAGAAGAGGCGCTAGCAGCAGATTGGCCCAGAATAATGACTTGCTTGCTTACATCTCTCTCGTGCACACTCTCGCTCCAGTGCAGTCCCTTGTGTTTGGGTTTCATGGCAGCGGTCAGTATTTTCTCTCCCGACTGGATCAGGAAGCACTTCATCAGTCAGTTCAATCAATGAGGGAGAGGAGGCGGAAGAGAAGCCTCGGGTTGGATTTCAGGACCCTCAGTAGCACAGCACATCGTTCTCAAACATGAACACGCATGAGACCATCAACATTGTTTCAGCTGTCTAATCTTTTTAAACATATTTTCACCACACCATCTTTCTGTAACATTTAAATTGCAGACATTTCCTTCGTCTTCACCTTTCTCTTCACGCTGTCCTTCCTTCACAGAAATGCCATCTGTGAGGTCGAAGGTGCTTATCCGAAAATCGTGTTTCCAAAGTAAACCATATTTCCACCGTGTCTGTGGCTGTGATTACTCGAAGCAAAGGCTGTGTGTGATGTGTGGATTAATACTTTGAGGTATCCCAGTGTCGCCGCTGCAAAGTATTATCCCCTTACTGACCTATCTCTGTAAACTTATTAGTTGGATTTTGCTGTTGCCAGCTTATTGTTGTTGTTTGTGCCAGTGGTGTCAGCCGCTGTGCAGGGCGAGGGACAGTCTACTCTGTCAGCTCCTTCTACAGACTATTGATTTTTCTGCACCACTCGCTTTAATGAACGGCCAATTGCACTAGGTTTATCTTTCACACACACGTTCACACATACCGTAGTAAATCTACTTGTCATAACAGTTGATATTTGTCAAGGCGTGCCATGACCTTGACTGATGCAGAGGGTGCAAGTGCACTTCGGCCTGGACTGATGTACATTAAATGAAATGCATGGTCGGGTTTAGCACCTGACTTCAGCAGAATTCAAACCGCGAGCAGAGGATTTGCTCGCAAAACTTAACATAAATCTATAGAGCTGATGCTATTTAGAAATCTTGCTCTGTGCTGTAGGAGTCCTTGTGATTGAAAACCCTCAATCTTTTTTTTTGTTTTTCTTAGTCCCTGAACATTTATTTTGCCCAACGCAGCAGCCCTCATGATGATAACCCAGAGGATGTGAGCTTGAGATGTCTGCTTCTGGTTAGTTATTGGACAGGATCAGCCTCAAGGCTAATCATAGCCAAGGTATTGATTTTTGTTCATCATACCGTGTAAACACAAACACACACACACACACACACACTGCCAACCTCACACAGCACCCCCTCCTAACCAGTGCTCAGTGTCAGAGAGAGCTGGCAGAACAAAGACTCCCACAGCCGAGCTTTTGCGGCCAGGATGAACGAGTGGTGGTTTTCAAAGACCTTAAGTTGCTATAATGAGCGGCTCAGGGGAGAAACACGTGGTAGTGTGTCAATTGATATGGAAATGTGTAATTGTGGAAAGAGACCACACACACGCACACATTTAGAGGGTGAATAGCGGGGCTGAGGCGCTCAGCGGGAGGTCTGCTCATTTCTGTTGAGGATGGCGAATGTCTGAAGTTCTCACGCTGCCCACTACGCTCGGCGAAGTGAGCCAAGGCCTCGCTTTCCATATGGTAACCATGACAACTGTGGCTGTGAGTGGATGGCGAGGTTGAGGCTCTCTGGCTTCTGATCCCTTTGAAAAGAGACAGAGTGTGAAATGGATATGCGTGTGTTATAACCGCTGGTTTGGGCTGAGCCACGACGACGGAAAATTAGAGTGTTTTTTCTGAGTCACACATTGATTTTAGATTTGTTCACAATCCAGGCAGGGCTAAGGGAAATTGTTTTTAAGGCATCCAACTTTAGGGGATCACCATGAAAATGAATGTTTTATGCTTTATTCAGACAGTGGGTTTAGATACACCGGTTTTATCCTCGCCAAAGTAAATCACATTCAAAAACTGAAAACCACCCTCCTTCACAGTATCACTAATTAACTCCCTTATTTTGAATCCCTGAATTCCCCCTCCACCCCCGTCCGTCTGTCTCTTTTAGTTGAGGTGGAGCCCTGCGTGACAAACCCATGTCTGCACGGAGGAAAGTGCCTTCCTCAGGGAACAGGCTACAGCTGCTACTGCCCACAAGGATACGCTGGGGAGAACTGTGAGATTGGTGAGTGATGCTTATACACACACACGTACTCACACATCCCACACAAACACACACGCATGCATCCACACAGTGGCATAATAAAGTCAGCCAGATCAGTCTGTACATATTGACGTAAGGCTCTCAGCAGCCTATTGGCAGGTCAAAGGCCAAGCTGTCCGTCACATTGAGACAGGAGGTTGAATGGAGGCTGGGGTCAAAGGTTATGGTCAGACTGTCAGAGGATGATGGTGTTGGTCCCTGAAGGTCAAAATATTGGTAGCTTTCACTGCCAAGGTTTTTTGTCTTCCAAAAAAAAAAAACATTCATGTAGCGAAGAAAAAAACCATCGCTTGAAATTTTAAGCCGATTTGATTTCCACTCCCTGCAAAAATACCTGAAGGTTTTGGAGTGAAACCAAAGCCTCTGTTTGGTTTGCCATGTTTCAAAAACACAAAAAACCACAATCATTTAATGGCGGATCAGCTCCAAAAACAAATCAATTGTACCTCACCCAAAGGCCTTTGTATGCTCACCCAACTTCGTAGAAATCCATTTGTCGGATTTTGTGGTGTGTTGCTGCCAGAGAAAACGTAACCTCCTCCTGCAGGTATAAAGATGGCTGAGAGCTTCTGATCGCTGCTGTCTGTGATCCCCATTGTGGGGAAGGTTAGTTTGGAATTGTAGTGTGTTACAGATTACGAGTTATCATGTTAAAAATGTGTCGATTAGAGTAATGTAATCAAAGTAATGTACCTTAATGTATTTGATTACTTTTTTTTACATTTTGATCCCATAAAATTAAACCAAGAAGTGTAAACCTCACAACAGTACTGACCACTGACTGACAAACCTCAGCACGCCTCCATGCCTCCGGGGCTGCAGGATTAGTGTGCTCTGGTTGTCTGTCCGTCCATCTGTCCATCCCATTCTTGAGAAGGCAATATCTCAGAAAAACCTTGAGGGAATTTCGGCAAATTTGCACAAATATTCACTTTGCTTTAAGGATGAACTGGTTGGATTTTGGTGGTCAAAGGTCAAAGGTCACTGCGACCTCACAAACATTTCAATCATATCGCGTTATTAACGTGTTAACGCTAATCAATTTTAACGGCGTCATTTTTTTTATTGCGAGATTAACGCTCTTAATCTGACCTAGTGAACTTGTAGTTTTTTATAAGCTGTGGCCACTGCTAGTAACATAAGAAAAACTACAGGATACAGTTGTAAACCGGAAACAAAACAATAGGCACGCCCAACGCACGTGTTTGGTCTTGCCTGCTCGCGAGCTGTCAAAGACTAGGCTACCGGTTTGTGTGGATGTCAAGTGCGAAACGCCGAAATGGATGTGAACAAGATTCTGGATGGAAAGTTTAGTTTCAAAAAGTTACCAGATGGGTCGACTGACAAGACCAAAGTTATCTGTGTGTATTGTTGGTGTGAACTGAGTTAACACCGTAGCACATTCAGTCTGAAATAGCACTTGATGGCCAAACACACGGCGAATGCGAATTCTGCGCCGCCTCCTTGTCAAAGCCAGGCGACGATGGATGGCTTTCGACAGAGGCATATGGATGCTATTATGTTCAAAGGAAACTTAAGAAATGAAAGTTTAAGACATGGTTTAACTGCACTATAGCCTGAGTCCTAGTTTACAATGATGTGCACTTTGTAACTTTATTTTGGATCACCCTGTTTTGATCCCTTAGAAAGGGTTGTTGAAGGGGCTTTTTGTAACCAAGTATTTTTATTTTTTTTTTGTCTTCTGTTTATTGACAGTGTTAAATTGTGTCAGATTTGATTCATTCAAATGTGAATGACTGCTCAAAGTGAGAATATTAGTGTGAAATATAACACTACACGTTGTTGTTTTGAATTAAAAAACATTTGCACAAAGCAAGCCTTTCAACTTTTCCATGTTGATAACAGTATTAAAATGATAATTCAAGGGACATTTAGAATACATAAAAATGTGCAATTACTTGCGAGTTAACTATGACATTCATGAGATTAATCGCGATTAAATATTTTAATCGATTGACAGCACTAGTTTTTGGCCATAACGCAGGAATTCATGTGCTAATTCAGAAAGAATTTCACACAAATGCTGAATAAATAAAATGATGAACAGATGACATTTTGTGTCCAAAAAGTCAAAGGTCAACTTCACTGTCACATCACAATGTTTTGCAAAAATCCTTTTCTGTCCAGACTGTGACCATATTTCATTTGGTCAGATACTGAACTGGTGACACTAATCTTGGGTGTTCACCTTGAATCTGTGGTGTTTGTATTGATCGCCTGTGCTGCCAGGTTGAAGATGTTTGTGAAGCTTTCACATTTTACAATTTAGCTTCTTTGCACAGCATCTCAACTACCCGCTGCAGTTTGACCAGCTGATAGAGATTCACTGTCACACCTGCCGCCTCATGAGCCACTTGCACTCATTTTGTTTTGCATTTTGTGTGGAGCCAGAAAGGATGTCAGGAAGAGACAGTGTGCATATGACACACAACAAAGGTCCACAACCACAGTGTTTCTATGGTATGCACCTTAACTGTTTGATTACCAGCACACCCTCTGTATTCCCTTTAAGTGGGTTTCCCCCATCCTTGCTGTCACATAACAAGCAGCACTCGGGCATGGACAAACGAAACGCAGCTGTGAACTGCAGCAAAATCTACCACTCACAAAACTCCACCCAGAGGCTTTCAGTCCATTTCCACTGCAAATTCTTGTTTAAATCACAATTTTACGGCCACACAAAGCAATGACACACTCACTCAGGTGTTTTCACATACTTCTCCCTATTAGACTTCTGCTCAGGACTGTGCTTGATTCACAGAAGACAGTGTTCATGTCATTAGTTATACCTGTGCTTTTTCTGCTGTGGCCTACCCCTCATTCTGCTGTTGCACCTGTTAGGATGGAACAACTATATCGGTGTTACATCATGTAGTTCATAGTCTAGCTCTGCCAAACTTTAACTTGATCAAGCACCAAAATAACAAGTCTTTGGACTGGTTTATAGTTTCGGTTCATGTTTACATCCATACTGAATTACAGTATATTTTGACTGTAATCTTATTTTGTCCACCCACATTAAGGTTTACAATAAGAAATATGAAATTGCAGAAATTTGTCACACTGTTCATGCTGTGACATTTTTGAAATGTGAGCTTTGGCATCCCAAAGCAGACACCTGCACAGAGGTTCTGTGACACTTTGACATGCAGGCCCAAATCTGCCTTCAGGGTCCTGATCTATTCCTTGACATACGTTCAACTCATTAGGCAGCTATTCCTCAAGGAAGTGATCACTTTATGAATAAATGAACCACATACAGTAGCGTACTTATCTGTATTCACTGTCCCGTTCGGGTTGTGAACACCTTAATACTAACTGAGTGCCAAGTCTTGTCTGTTCAGTGTCACAGAGAGATGGATAGACAGACATTCAGACTGACAGCCAGAAGCTGATGCATGGGTATGCTGCGAGGCTTTGTTATGGATTTGCAGAATTTGCAGAATTATCTCTCTGAGGAGCAGCTTCCCCTCTGCATAATGGATGAGAGGGACGAGGGGATCAGATTTTTTATATCGAACAACAAAGAGCTGGACTGATTTTAATGGGGAGTGGAAGGTGTCTGTTTAACTATGAACAAGCACATCTAGAGGTTATTGAAGGTCACACCAGTCATGATTAGCCAGGGGGCTTTTCACATTCATATGCCATTTTTTTTAATTATATGTTAGGTGTTATTCAAACCACTTAAGGTGTATTTTTGTGAAGAGTCTGAGACCTCCATGACTACATGTTCCCAGAGGAGCCATTTTCTCCACTGTTGAGAAAATAAATAAATAGATGCATCTCTTTTTCCATCACTTTGCAGGAAATCCAGCCTCTGCACTTTCCAGCTGAACACACCAATGTGTTTTTCGTTCTTAAACCTTAAGAGATTATCTCACAATTTAAATCAAAGTGTTAGGTTGAGTTGCACCAACACAGTTTCTTTTTAATCGCTCATGCATCTGAGTTTGGTACAGGTTATGTTTTAAATACTACTAATAATAGTAATAGTAAATATATAGTAATAATAATATATATAATTTGTTTACAGTTTCACCTTAATTTGGTAACTTTAAAATAGGCTTAGGTCCTAAATCTGCCCCATTCTTGGTACAAAGGTACCTATTCAGTCGTGTAGGTATAAGGACGCGTTGTTCAGTTGTTCAATCCTCAAAAAACAGCCTAATTTTCCATCATTCATCTAAAAGGAGTTGATAATTTTACAGATAAACAGTTTCTGCTGTCAGATTAAAGATAGATCAAAAACAGCACAGCAAATACTACAGCTAAAGCTGAGAAAATTGGGTTTTAAAAAAGATTGAAAAACACTCAGTCTGACACTCCTAGCCTGAAACATACTTTATTGATGAACCGCAGTTTAGTCCAGATTAGAAAATAATCCTTGCAACCAACCCTCAGTGTGTGCAGTGACAGCAGTCTGAAGACGTCTTGTATAGGGCTAAAGGTCATTCTAGTTTGATGTGTCTGACACATCACTTCACAGCCACTGACCCTTTTTCAACGTTGAGCTTTTTGCTTGGAGCTAAGTAACTGTTAAGATCTGAGGAAATACTTTGTGGCAAGTTAGAACTCCTAAGTGGCTTTCTTTTTGCTCTCTCACTGTGAGTGTTAATAGATTTCTTCAGTCCTGGGGTATATCTGTTATTCTGGGTTCAAAAATACCTCACAGTGGTGAAAGAAGATTACATGCCCTCCATTTACAATGATAAAGTGATACTTTATGGATCCCCCGTCGAGAAATGTTCCTTTGGCTTGAGGGTTTTTCTTTTTTTTCACAGGGAGGTTAGAGAGCACAGTTAGCACGGTAGCGCAGCAGCCCTGGTGCTGGTAGGGTATCTGTTGTTGCTTAAGGCCTCTTCGACAGGGTGGATGTCTGCCAAAATGAAGGCTTGAGCCCAGATCATTTGGTCAAGTTCACCCTCTCTGCTCACAAGTCCACCAGATTTATGTCCATACTGTACTTTAACTGCTTTAAAGGAAAAGTAATGCAACATGCAGCTGGCATCTCGCAATTTCTCCCTCATCCAGCCTTTTGTAAATGGAGACAATGGACAAGAGACAAAAGAAGAGATTAGGCATACATCAAGTCAACCTTAAGCTCTGTAAATACATAAAAAAAAGGATGTAATAACACTTGAAAGGCTTTTAGAGTGTCTTCCTCTGCGAGAAAATGAGGACAAATGTAAAGGGGATTAAGCTGTCTGTATTCTCCTCACACCCTGTATGGATTATGATACTGTACCCACCAGCATGGACACATTTCCCTGTCTCAACCAGGACTAACGACCAGCTTATTTTGTGTCAGTGCTTGATTGGCAGCAGACACCCACACGGCTTTTCTGTCTTTATGAACAACATCTTTTCAGCAGAATGCATCCTTTTAATTTGAACCCTAATGAGATCTGCAACCCGCCTGCTCTTGCTGCTTTTTTTCTTCATCACAGACGTAGATGACTGCCAGTCAGAGCCATGTGAAAATGGAGGCACTTGCATCGACAAGATTGATTCATTCCTTTGCCTTTGCCTGCCCAGCTATGGAGGAGACACATGCGAGAAGGGTGAGAATGAAAATACTGCACACATACTCATGGATGAAGAACATATTACTCCAAGCTATGTGAGGGTGGGTAGGGATTATCGTGCATTCTCTGTTCATATGAAATGTTACTGGACTGTGTGGCACTGATAAATCCAGCACATTGTTGTTTGTGCAGCCACAGTGGTGAACGTGTTAAGATTGCCATACGCCTGATACTAGTAGTAAAAGATTTGTTGTGATGGTGGAAATAATCCTCATCAGTGTGCAGCGTCTGTAACAGCTGTATGTCATGACACAATATCACAAAGACACATCTCTCCACAGCTATCAGACAGTGTATCAGTGTGTGTCACAGGACTGCAGGGTGACAGATACTGACTGAAACCCCTGCAGGCACAACAATGTTTTCCAAGGATCAGTTAGCATTTGCTCTGTTTTCAGTCAGCATCCCATATACATGCACACATTTCCATATGTCTGTGTGGTAGATGAATTAAAAACTCAGTTTTGATGTGTGTGGTATGATAGTGATGCTGTTTTTGTGTTTCGAGATCATTGCTGTAACTGTATTTTGTAGCATGTCTGTGAAAATTTACTCATTCTGGTCATGGCACTTGTAAATGCTTTACAAAGGCAACTTGATTTGTTTGTATTATGTAGTGTAGGTCATGTTCCTTTGTGTTACTGCTATTTAGATCAGTGTAATAACTTGAAACCTACTGCAAGAATGTGTATTGCAGGCTGGCACGTGTATGTGCATTTGCAAGCGCAAAAAAGCATAGAAGTTAAAAATTCACAAGTAAAAACTTTGATAGCACTACTAGTGGTCAAAAATCCCACAGGGTTTGTCTAAGTATATACTGTGCATTTGATGATACTGACCCCATAAAAAGTAGTTGTTGCCAAGCTTAGAGTTAATATTAAGTTTAGCAGAAACCCAACTTTTTATCAAAGATATCATTCATCAAAGATTTAATCGCTGTCCTGACCTGTAGAAGTTGTCTACAAACTGCTTTTTCAGACACTTTTGAAAATAAAAAGAAGTTTGGATATAGGTCTACAGTTACTGGGAAGCAATGGGTCAAGGTTTGGCTTTTTGAAGAGAGTAGTCACAATGGAGAGTGTGCATGGTCATAACAAACTAAGAGCATCTTTTAAAAGAGAGGTTGGAACAATCAGGATTCGAGGAGGGATGCATTTATGAGACCGACTGTGAAGTCTTCCAGTGAAACAGGGTTAAACTTTTTCAACAAAGAAGCATGGGCTGGACAGTCAAACCCAAGGGAAAGCAACATTTTCAACCTTATGTTAGTGAATTAATACACAAAGAATGATAACAAGGTTTCACAGTCAGCATGAAAGAAGACCGGTGCAGGTGAGGGACAGGGTCCACCAACTTATCGATTGTGCTAAACAAAGCTCAAAGATTTTTTTTACTGTAGTCAAACAGATCTGAAAAATAAGCACGTCTGGTCCCTTTCACTTTCTTATTAAAAGATGAAAGTAGTTGTTTCACGCGAAGAAAGTGAACCTCCAATTTAGTGTTTTTCCACCTACGCTCAACCATTCTGCACTCTCTTTTAAGACAATATATGTCATCATTAATCCACAGGGATGAGTTAAAATGAATGGATTTCTTTTTAAAAGGACGACAACATCTCGGGCAGAGATTGTTAAAGGAACGGATGAAGTCAGTACTCTGAGCTGGGAGAGCCGTATCTTCACTAAGGTCTGCAAAGACAGAGGCGATGCTGACAGCAAACTGGCTATTCAGTGTGCAAAAACAGAGCACTAATAACCCCCCATACCACACACTGAAACCAGTGCGCACACACAAGCCCTGATACATCACCTCACTGATTTCAGCCACCTCCAGCTCCAGATCTCTCCTGCATGCATGCATGCATGCATGCATGCGTGTGTGTGTGTGTGTGTGTGTGTGTGTGTGTGTGTGTGTATGTGCGTGCTTGTGGCTGTGTGTGTCTGTGCATGTACGTGTCGTAGTAGTAGTATTAAGAATTAATGAATATGTAACCTTTGCAGTTATAAATGAATCCACAGGGCTTGGTGTTATTAATGAATTCTAATCGTGCAGAGAGAGGGCCACGTGTGCTGTGAATTGAAAACGAGCCTGTATAATTACAGTTCATGTATTTAGCCTCTCAAGATGCCGTAGACACATATTTTAGTCATTATTTTCCAAGCGAGATAGAACACTCGGTATGAAAGCTTCCTCTCTCCTCCCATCTCATACGGACTGTTTTATCTCACTTTGTGTTATTCTGCTTTACTACGCTCTTAGGTGCCCTTCAAGAAATTATTTCAGCTTCTTTCATTTCCCCTCCTCTTTTCTCTTCATCTTTACAGACATAGAGGGTTGTGAGCACGGTTGGAGGAAGTTCCACGGCCACTGCTATAGGTAGGAATGATGAAAAACTGTCTGCACTGTTAAAATTAATGGAGTCACGATATATTTACCTGCAACCACGGGTGCCTCATCTATCTGCATTACTCTCTTATACCTTGGAGTTATCCGTGATATACTTACCGCAGCACTCTGTACCATTTAAACCTGTCTGGCTGCATAATATATGAAATATGCATTTTCATGTCCACTTACATTGCATTCTCCCACAGGTACTTCACCCACAGACACACCTGGGAGGATGCAGAGAAAGACTGCAGAGAGCACAGTGCCCACCTCAGCAGCGTCATTTCCACTACTGAGCAGGAGTTTATCAATGGTGTGTGTGCCTGTCTGTTGGTTTGGTCATAAATCACAATTATGCAAAAATTAAATGATAAAGTAAAAGATGGTGGACTGACTGAGTGTAAAACACATTTGAGATATGAATCAGTGACTGTTTAAGTCTCTGTGGATATCAAAGTTTTTACAAAGGCAATTAAGTCAAAGGAACATGTACTGTTGTTTTTTTACAGGTCTGGGTCATGACAACGCCTGGATTGGACTGAATGACCGCACAGTGGAGGAGGACTTTCAGTGGACTGATGGCAATGATCTGGTCAGTTGTTGCTATGTGAGAATTTCAATCTCCAGTTTTAATGTTCCTCAAAACCTTCAAATCTTAACATTTCTGATTAAATTAGCAACAAACAGCGTGTACATTTAAAAAAAAAAGAAAAAAAAAAAAAAGCATCTGTTATCAATTAAGACTTGAACCCTCAAAAACTGATCTGCTTCATCAGGACTGTGTGGGTGTGATTTGATCAGATTTGACAGACAGCCCCACAACTAATGTTGATTCAAATCTTGCTAAATCCTGATTGGTACAGGACCTTTCTGCTCGTACAACCCCCAAATTTAGAAAGGGTGGAACACTGTTCAAAAACATGAATAAAAACAGAATGAACTGTGTTCATCGACAGCGGTTCACAAAGTGGTGAACCTCGCTCAATCCTCACTTGTGAATGACTGAGCCTTTCCAGGATGCCCTTTTCATTCCAATTTCATTCCAATTGTTAACAATGAACCTGTTTACTTTTTTCGGCTGAATGCATGTCAAAAAGGATCATCTGTTTTATTCATGTTTTGCACAGCGTCCCAACTTTCTGGAATTGGTGGTTGCACTAAACTGACAGACAAAATTTGTTTTCAGGGCCTTTGAAACATTTCATTTTTATTATTTTGATTAAAACTGTGTCCCCCCCATACGTGCAATCTTATAAATGGCATTCATCTGAAAGTAACAGTGTTCATCTTTGGAGGGAAGATTAGAGATTTCCCGTCGGACTGCAGTGAGAAATGAAAGCAGCTGAATCCTGTTGTTTGCTGTCGTGCAGGTATATGAGAACTGGAGGGAGAGCCAGCCGGATAACTTCTTTGCAGGTGGAGAGGACTGTGTGGTGACCATTGCCCATGAGGATGGCAAGTGGAACGACGTGCCCTGCAACTACAACCTGCCCTACATCTGCAAGAAAGGCACAGGTACTGTAGCACTGCTGGACTGGACGTGTGAACAAAAGTGCGAACAAACAGTGGCTTGCTGTCCTTCTCTGTTTGACACATTCAGGTCCAGTAGGACTTCCTCAGCAAAGCTATGCTTAATCAGTTCATGAGGGGAGATATTTGCTGTCTTCATACTGTGTTATGGCTGACCAGCTGGCCACCTGTTAGTCATCAGTGCTCATCATCAGTGCTTGTGCTGTTTATACAGAAAAGACTCCTTTCTTGCAGAGCATCAGTGTTTGGTCAGACTCCAGTAGCTGCTTCGCATCACTTGTGCTTTTTCTCCATTAAAGGTCACAGCAGCAAATCCACCAAAAATTGACAATGAACACAAACTTAAGTGAAGATTGTTATTCAGGCTCATACCTTTATTGATTTTTGAGAGCAATATCAATCTCAGTCTTCCTCTTGTTGCCATCTCTCTCTCTCTCTCTCTCTCTCTCTCTCTCTCTCTCTCTCCTTGGGGCTCACTTACACTTGTCCGGCCAGCAGAACTGTGGTTGCAGTTATTGCCAATTATTGCCTTGTTCACACAAATATGATCTGAAATTCCTCTGAGCCATTTTTTACCAACACTTATCCACACCGACTCAGCCGACCTGAGTGTGCCTGCGGTGGTGAAGTCTTGTAGGATGCAAAGAAAGCTTAAAACTGGGGACACGCTGAAGAAACAGAGGATGATCAGGAGGAGTTAGAAAAGGAAGGAGGACATGGAGAAAAGGATTAGGTAGTTTGAGAGTGTTTGTTTGTCTGGCTGAGGTCTCACAGCTCAGTGGCTTGGCTTTACTCCCCGTCTACTGCAGAGACCCATTACCTCCTTCTGGCCTCTCCACAGCGCTGTTCAATACTCAGATACAGAAACAAGGCTGCCATCTAGAGGCAAAACACACCTACAGTAAGGTGCCTTGAAAATATGGTCAAAACAAAAACAAAAAACAGTGATGACACGAATATGTGTGACTTTTGCTGTTAGTATTTGGACTTCATTTGGACTTTTGACCCCGACTTGACTCAATGACTTGACTTGATGTGAAACAGAATCTTGACATATACCACCTTCATCTGTATGATTTATCTGACAATTTGAATATGTCCTGCAGTGCTGTGTGGGACCCCGCCTGCAGTGGAGAATGCCCATTTGATAGGTCGGCGGAGGTCACACTACGACATCCATGCAGTGGTCCGCTACCAGTGCTCCGAAGGCTTCTTCCAGCGTCACATCCCCACCGCCCGCTGCCGAGCTGACGGGAGCTGGGAGAGGCCCAGGATCATCTGCACAAAGTGTGAGTGTTCAATGTCCCGTTTAAGCCTGTAAGTCATGTCTGTAAAGGTAGAAAATGAAAAATCAAAATTCTAGCTTTTAATGGCCGTGTGTCAGTTTTTGGGCTCCATGTGTTTACTGCCACCTTTTGCCAGTTCGTCATTGTAAAAACTTGTTTTTAGTTTCCTGGTTACAAAGAACATCACTTCTGGTCTTCAGGTCTTTTGATGCTCATATCTAGAGCAACTTACAGCACGTTTAGTACAGCAATAAAATAGGGTTCATTTCTTTTATCACTGCAATTACAATCAACTCAACATAAGGAGTGCAACCCAGGGGCGCCCTGATGGCTTAGAAGTTAGTGGACCAACCATGAACTGGAACGTCCTGATTTAAGTCCAGCCGGGGACCTTTGTTGAATGTAAATCACCATCTCTCTTTCAGTTAATTTCCTGTGCAGATAACTGCTTCAAGCCACTCTATTGGCTCATATTATGTTTTTGTGGATATGCTGGTGGGCGTCAGCTGGCTAGTAACAAGAAATAGCAGTACAGAAATAACAAGACACAGTATGTTTGAGGTCATTTTGAAAAAAGTGTCACTATTTACATACTTTGGCCCTGCATATATTTTTTAAAATTCTTAACAAATTCAATTGATCCTTATCAAAAATGTTTTAGTTGTGTGTTTATGTAAATGTCCACTTCTTTTAGCCCGGCGATCGCACCGGTACAGACGCCACCACCACAACCAGCACCACGAGCGCCGCAGCCACAGGAGACACGGAGGAGAGGGACACAAGGCCAGAGAGGACGCGCACAGCTACTACTGAACCAAATAATACAACATCTGCCTACTGTAGGTGCTAACCATGGCCCATAAAGACAGACAGTAGTTCACATCACTTCCTGTCCCTGCTTCTAACCACGCTCCGTTTAGCTTTATTATTCCTCCTGATGAATTAGGTTTTCTTAATGTAACATACAATTTATCTCTCCCCTGAGTTTTGGTGTTTTTTGATGCTTCTTTTGGTTCTCACCCTGCTTCCTTTAACTGAGGTCCATGCGAACACTAACACTAACTGTTGTTAACGCCCTCCTTCCCTAACATCTCAGTACAGTAAACCCTCCTGTCCATGAACTAAAACTCTCTCTTGGCCTGTCGGGCTGACAGCGGTGTGTGAGTATGTGAGCGTATGCATGTCAGAGAGAAAGTTAGAGGAGTGTTGAGTCACTTTGTTTTTGTAAAGGTTTGCTTGTTCTACATGAAAAATGACTCTCGCCCTAGTATTCTGTTTACAAAGCACAGATGTAATTGATGCAAGATAGCATTCAGTCCCTGTTAACCCTCAGCTTTTTGTATGTGTACTGTAGCTGTTAATTTTTCCATAGAGCACCTGAATAGCTGGTCTGTTTTATTCTACTGACATGCTTTTTTCTAATATTTGCTATGTTTTTGTGTTCTGTTACTATTTATTATAAATCATTTGCTAGTGAATATGCTTTCATTTTTTACTTATACTTCAGAGAGCTGATGTAACATCATTTTCTATACCAGTATATAAATCCAACATAATAATAGACAAAATTAATCATTTGATTGCCTCTAATCTCTGTATTGTAAATATTGTGGTGTTTGTTATTGGCTGATCCTTGATCAATAGCTGGACCTTGTCCAATCAAATACTGTAGATCCTCCCATCCCCATAAGCACTCTCAGCTAATTAATATGTCCCGCTGACATAGAGCGTGTGGATGGGATTAAACAATACTTTCTCAAGATAACCACTTGATTGTGTCTGAATTGCTAAACACTTTCAATCTTTGCACGGCTGTATTTACATGATGGCTAGAATGTCATGATTTTTCGTCCTCTGGTCCCTTTGATATTTGATCGGTCATCCACTTTTTTGGTGTTCTTATGACTTTTTGTCCTGCTGTTGTATTCCATTCTTAATAAAGTGAGAAAATGAACAACAACGTGTCTGTTTTTAATTCAAGCCAACAAACAATCAACTGGTTTTCAGCCATGCTAGTACTGATAGCAATGTCCACCACTCCAAACTGAAATATCTCAACAACTATTGAGTGGATTGCCATGATGAATGATGTTTAAAAGAGACATTCATGGTGCCAAGAGGATGAATCTACTGATTTGATGATGATCAGCTGACTTGTCCTCTAACGCCACCATGCGGATAACATTTGCACGGATTGCCATGAAGTTAGCAAATGTTAGCATAAAGTGCTAAACTAAGATGATTGACATGGCAAATATAATACCTGCAAAACATCAGCATTGTTGCGGTGAACGTGTTAGCATGCTGCTGTTAGCATTTAGCCCAAAAGAACTGTGCCTCACATACAGCTGCTAGCATGGTTGTAGAACGTGGCTGTACTTTACAGCAGTGTGTGCAGACAATCATGAGTTTTTGACAGGAAAATGTCACATCATGTCACTGCAGTACTCCAGCAGATGAAGGTCAACCAAACCACTTTATTTTGGCTTTACCTTTCTGAGTTTTGCTGCTCACTTTATTTTGCACTCTTCACAGTGAGCAATAGTTTTATCCGGTTTGGTTCACAAAGCAATTTTCTCATCTCTGGTCTGTCTGTGAGCAGAATATTTTAAGAAAGAGAAGAATGGCCCACCAGGTGAGCAGGACATAACAGAGTGTGCCTGCCAGACATGTTAATAAACCAGCAGAGCACAAAGTGTCAAAAAACAATCAATCCAGTGTTTTTGGGGTGACTTACAGATTGATTTTAATCTGCTACCAAAGTTCAATCATAAAAATGAACATAAATCTTGACAATTGACTTTTGCTGTGTAATTTTTTTGTGAAATTGAAACAATGAAGGGTGTTTTTACTGACTTTCAAAATACTGATGTCATGAATCCAAAGAGCCCCTCTAGGCCCCCATGCACAGACTGTGCATGTCTGTAAAGTTCTGTGTTAATCTGGTTATCTTTTTTAACATGTGACAGTCTAAGTCATGTACTAGTTGTCTCCACACCACCGGCAACGTTTGGCTTCACCCTGTGACGACAATTTTGTTTCCTCATGTGAAAATTACACTTTGGCACCCATGACAGAAGCAGTCTGGGCCATTGACTGCTGACTGATGTGTCATGTGATCATTTATGTGGCTGTTGCGAGAGACAGCTCACCTAAATCCAGGGTTCACCTCTTATCAGTTTGACAGCAGAGTTAACTGGGCCAGTGTTTCACCCCACGTAGGGCATAATGACATCACCGGCCAGAGACAATATTGACAACTGAAGAGACAGTCCAGTTAAAACAGTAAACTGCTCCGTCTGTGCATAGATTTTCACTCAGACATGAGCTACACACTTCCAAAACATGGAAATGACTGATGGAAGAAAGAGTTGTTGATGCAAATGCAGTTTAATCAAACACTGTTACACCTGGTCAGCCCACTTCAGCGCTCATTTGTTTTTATTGTACAAAATCAAGCTGAACATGAAATTTGGAAAAACCACACTGAGTTGCAGTCACAACTAGAGCTGGAGTGGCACACTGATTACTCGATGAGTTGATGGACAGGACTATTTTGATAATCAATTAATCATTGAAGTTATTTATCGAGCAAATGTGCCAAATAGTCTCTGAATTCAGCCTCTCCAGTGTGGGTGTTTTCTGTTTTATATGACTACAAACTGAGTAAAACAATTTGAAGATGTCATCTTGGGCTTTAGGAAATAGTGATTATTATTTTACAAACTAAGTGATGAATCAGTTCACAAAATCTGAAAAGTGTTCATGGCAGCCCAGCAACATTATGCAAATATGATACACCGCGTAAGGCACCAGGTGGACTTTTTCCTTCCTCAAATTCTCTGCTTGAGTAACATCTGCAATTATCTCCTTTATCAGCAACTCTTTCAGGCGTTCATGAACCCTATGAACACGTCGTCACAGTCTTTGAACAATGAAAGCTGTGATAGTCTCCACTGACTCTGTCAACTTTAGATCAGTAAAATTAAACCCTAAGCTGTGAAGTTT
The DNA here is from genome assembly GCA_037975065.1 of Chaetodon trifasciatus. NCBI lineage: Eukaryota > Metazoa > Chordata > Actinopteri > Chaetodontiformes > Chaetodontidae > Chaetodon > Chaetodon trifasciatus. Next base: position 4,880,527 of record JBBMOE010000012.1, read on the forward strand.
TGGTGTGGATTTCTGCTCAGAAAGATGTATAATGAAGACCGTCACTCTCCAGTAGGGTGTTGCAGACGTGTGCTCCAAGTTAATTGTCTTAGCTTGGGAAGATACCAACTGGGTATCTGCATGAGTCACCTGAAAGCTGTGTAAGCTGATCACAGTCCTCATCTCGATCAACAGCCTTCTTATCAGGGTCCAATAGTTCATGCAGGGAGTGCTACTGCTGCACGAGGTGACTGATTTTCAACACTTGACTCAGAGAGCAGCATTTTTAGATTTCCTCTGGGTTGAAAAATTGTGTGTTTAATGCAGTTTGTATGCCAACAAGAGTCCCCAGAAATCATAAGCCTTGTCACAGCATGAAGTATTCCTCGACAATCCCAGGCTGGTGTTTGTGTGGTCTAGTTTTTCTTCTTCTTGCTGTTGGACTGTCCCTTGGGAACAGGTTTCATAAAATAAGAGGGGTTGGCATGGCAGCGCAGGGCCAGCAGAATCGGCACAGCGACGAGCATCACATTGAGGCTGATAACAGGCCACCACTTGTCTGCTGGGACTCGGTACGTGAAGGGAGTGCGGGAGTGCAGAGATGCTCCGATATGGCACCACTGAGTCTGAGAAAACAGTAGGAGGAAATCAACCTTATGCAATATTTTGCTTTTTCAAGGGATATCAATAACGGCAAAAACAGAACAACCACAGATACCTGAGCCATAGCTCCAGCAAAGAAGATGGTCCAGTCCAACATCCAGCTGCATCCAGGTGTGTTCAGACCATAGATGAAGAGGGTCAGCAGGGGCAGAGCATAGAACAAATACACCAGCATCTGCAGTAATGGTGCACAAAAAGATGAGTTATCATTTTGGTGAAGGATAAACAGTATATATAGTTTGATCCAGTGTGCATCGTTCTCCACACTGACCATAACTCTGGGAAAGCCAACCGGGTCTTTGAGGTAGGGCTCGAACTGGTAGATGTAGGTGAAACAGGTGTCGAGAGGACAGTCCAGCACAACCTGGAGTACAACAGGAGGAGTTATAGTACCCATGTTGCACATGTGACCTCATGTCAAGCGCAAGTGAGCAGTCATGCTGGTCTGACACGAAGCTTCCAAACTGTTTTACTCACAAAGCCTCTGAAAACAGAGAAGGCCATAGCTGCAAGCAACAGAAGTGACAGAAGCAGGTCAACAGGGCGAGCCAGCAGACGTTTGTTCTGCTCCACTGAAATCTAGACAACACAGAAACAATAGATGTAAAGTTCAGTTACTGGATTTTTTAATGCATATTTGATGTTCATTTCTCTTAATTGATGTTTAAAATGTGTTTCATTTGTGATTTTGAGAAGAAGAAAATCAAAAGCCTGCTTCACAAAATACTGTTTGTATTTTATACATTTCTTTAATCTTTGCTCTTACTGTTAAGATTAATACTGTACAGTTTCCCCTTTTCAGTCCTCTGACAATAGTTTGGACACCATAACAGATGCACAGAATATTGTAAATGTCTTAACTGCTGAAACTGACCTTGTCTGCTGTGATGATTGGCATCTGTCTGGGTCTGCTGAAGAGCAGGCTCGCTGCCCAGAAAGGCAACAGAAAGAAGGGGACGTTCCTCCAAAAGGCTGGTCGAATGTTCGACCCATATTTACCTGTGAAAACACAACCGTCATCAATAGAAAACAACCAGAAACACCTCGTCTGATGTGGTGAATCAAAGCGTCCATGTTAGCAGCGCTCACCAATGACCACCCCTGGGATGAGGACAATCTGATGGGCGATTGAGGAGCCCGTCCACAGCAGCCCCAGGCTGCGATAGCACTTCCTGTGTGGACAGAAATCTTCATTAAGAGGACTCACTGAACACACAGAGGACAGGTTGCGATGCCACGGCTTACCCTCTGAACATGCATTGGATGATAGTGAGGAAGAGGACGAAGTGAACGACGCCTTCCCAGTAAGACATCATCACAGCATAAGCGCTACTCAGATGAGGCTCACCCTGAAAAGATATGGGCATCATGAGGAATTTAAACTTAAGACTGAAATACAAACCCTCATTAGGAAGTTCTATAGAGAGACAGGGAGAGGTTCAGCTCACTGTCGTTCCTCTTACCATCTTTAAGTAGAAGCCCATGAAGCCAGAGATGAACCCATCCTGCTCTAAAGCATTAGTCAGTCCCACCATGCAGGTGAAGGAAAACTCTGCAAATACTGGACAGACACAAAGAGGCGCCATGAAAAAAAGCATCACTCCACCTTCATTTGATTGACAGATGTTAAAGCGTGTGTTGTACCATAGAATAAGGGGTCCACATTGGTCTTGTTTCGCACAGTGAAGAGGAGGAGGAGAAGGATAAATCCCAGGACGACCATCCCCATTCCCAGGATAGGAAGAGGTCTGAGGGGTAACACGGAGATCAAGTTATCTGTGCAAGTCTAAAACATTTCAAGTATTTCATCTTGAGCTGAGGCAAATCTTTTGACAATAGATTAATTGCTTAAGTCATTTTTTTTTTATAACAAAGATGCAGAACATTCATTGGTTCCAGCTTCTCACTGAGAGTTTTCCACCTCTATGTGTCTCCGTTGTGATAACTCCATAGAAGATACTGGAAGATGTCGTCTTGTGCTTTAGAAAATTCTGAATCGCTGAGGAAAATAACTGTTAGTCCCAGCCCCAATTTTAACAATCTTCTTCGCGTTAAAACTTTCATCAGTTTAAAGGTGGTTACGGTTTTTAGGTTTTATACAAGCATTGGAAGCATTTCTTTCCTTTCAGTTCAAGTTCCTTCACTTTCCTTTTAGAAAGGTTATCCTCACATTCTTTCATTGGACCCAAACTCCTCTTCTCCTTCTCAGGGCTTCTGCACTCCCCCTCAGACAACAAATTGAAAGGCCTGCCAGGGTTTTCATTGAAATTCAAAAGCTCAGTTTTGTTTGAGAGCAAGATGTGACACTGGTCCTGTTTTGTACACCAAACAATGAAGTCGACAAATTTGAGTTACATCTTTACTTTTCAAAGTGTAGCTCTCTGGATCAATTGCACTGATCTTGGGATGAGCTGGGGTGAATTGGTGATATATTTCAATTGTGGAAGTTTTACACCCCAGATAATCAATTATTTACTCTTAGGCAATCATATTACAGATATTTCCTTAAATGCACTTCATTCTATATTGAGGGCTTTAGTGAATCTTGTTTTCTGTGGAGGCTTTAACGGGGTTACCTCAGGATAAACTCGCTCTCGCTAAACCTCCTGTTCCTTCAGGCTGTGGGCCGCCTCATAAGCCTGTAACATCAGCAGCTTTACTGTGCTTTGCCTCCCTACAGCAGGCCAAGATGAGAGTGAAGTTATCAAAGAGTGCATGCACACACTTACTGCTGAAGCGCGGGGACGTTGTTCATGGTGTACAAAACACCAGGAGCCAAGAGAGAAACGACAAACACGCAAACTTCCACTGGCGGCCTCATGGTGGAAAACTTCTTGTTTGACCTCTTTTTAAGATGAAATGTCCACACAGAAACACTCCCTGCTAAACACGCCTGGCCGTGTAGAGATGCATGTTAGAAGCCAGCGTCTTCTCCACTGCCGCCGCCGAGAGAGGGAGATAATTAAAAGGAGTGTCACCCGTTGCCTTTTGATCTGTGATAAAGCAGAGCTGTGCTGCTGCAGTATGTCTGCTATCTAGTAGGACTCAAAGTTCAGCTCAGGAGTCTAATGAGGGAAAATTTAAAGGGAGAGCGATGCCGGTTTGAAGCACTGCTGAATCGTGCGTAATGGGTAAATACATTTTATGTTTGGCATTTTGGTATTAATGGCGGCAGATGAGTACAAATGGACTTTGCTAGGTGATGGTGATGGTCCACATGCTACTAGTACACTATTTAAATAATCTAACATATGGTCATTCCCCATTCAGTGTATGCTTGCACAGACTGCCACCTGGTGGATGGACTTTTCACATGCGTCTTGATGTCTTCGATGAACCTGAATTTCATTTTGTGCTTTTGCTTTTTTTAATTTCACTGTGTTTGGATTCTAGGGATCCAATGAAGTGAGTCTGTACTGCCAAAAAAAAAAAAGAAAAAAAAAAAAAGGTTACACATGTTGAAGTGCTGTCTAGGCTCCTGTGGCCCCTGGGGTTCGATTAAGGAGCCATCTGTCCTGTTTGGTGAAAGATTAAGAACTCCTCTGTCTGTTGTCTCTGGTCTTGATTAGATTCTGGATTATATCTGAGAGAGATCATAAAGTTCAGAACAAAGATTATGTTTTTTATCAGTCAGGTGACGGTCATCATCGTTGTTATATTTCTTGTACAGTTTCTTTCCAAAAGACTGCTTCAAACATTTTTTCTGCATATCGTAAAGAATGAGCATATGCATTATGCAGCTTATGGATGAACAGCATTTATAAAGCAGGCCTACATCTAATGCAACTTTATCTTCTGCAACAAAGCGGCTGAAGAGGATTAATGCTGCTGTTGCCACAGAAACTTAGTGGCCAGTGGAAAGAGAGAGTAGAGAGGGGTGGGGAGTCCATGGACAGAGGAGAAGCAGACACAGAGGCGATCCAATTAGAAGTGCAGACAAGCCTTCGCCCACACAGCAGACACACGGTTTTTTGAGGTGACACAGATTCTTAAAATTGTCCACCCAGTCTGCCACTATGCTGCACCCTTTAATCATCGGCATTGTGACCGTAAACACCTCCCTAACCGTCGTATATTGGACCTTCCTCCTGACTGATGCCTACTTCAAGTGGCTGATGGAGCCAGAAGACAAACCCAAGAAGGTGGTCACTCCAGCCTGAGGGAGCCCCATGCTGCTCACAGTCAATATGGACTGACCGAATGACTGGGTGTTACGGTGGTTTTTTTGTTGTTGTTTTTGCTTAGGACTAGTCTGCAAGAGCAGGTCAGCTTGTTGTACTTTCTGTTGAGATTCTGCAACTGCTCTGCTTTCTGTTTCCCCTGGAGAAGACTTGGAAACCCTCTTTTTCTTTTTTCTTTAGCTTCTCATTTTTATTGAACTGAATGAATCCTGCAAGTCAATGAGAAAGGAATCGTTCTTACAGGTAATGTCTGGGATTTGTCTAAAACTTTATCACAGATACAGATGCTGCATCTTCTGTGATTTATCTTCTAGTGGTGTTTGAGGCTTTCAGTGCGAAATCAGCTGTTCAAACTGCACCATGCTTCAGTGTCAACAGGTGCTTCAGGTGATGCTAAATGAGCTCCATGTTCTGTTTTGCTGTCTGCTGACTCAGTTAAAAGGTGTTGCTGGTGACACTGGCTCATGTCAATCAAATCCTGCCAAGGATTACTAAAGAACACCTTGATGCTGACACGGACAGCCTTACTCTCATGACAGCCTCACCCGGAGACACTTAGAGACCTCAAGCTACACTTTCACTCCATCCGTTTCGTCTCTTTTTCAACTGCCAATTCTTCACTGGAAGACTTATTTTTCATTCAAGCTTATCATTCTTCTGTTTTTATATATCTCTCCTCTTTTGGCTGCTATACAACATGACACATGTCTTCTACTGCGGTCTACACCCAGTCTCTTGGTTCATTCTTTTTGCAAATGTTGCCATCACCATCATAGAATGGCAGTTTCTCATTTCTCAGTTTGTGAAAGTTTCCAAGACAGACAAAGATGAATCTAAACCTTAGAGAGACATTCAACCGTCTGATGTTCCATCGAGAAGACCTGGGAGGATAAAAACTGAATTTTGGATCATTGTTTACCTGCCCACCTGTAGAGAAAAGCATTGATGGTGGGGGTTTTTGTCATGATAGAGCAGCCACTGTGGTAAGCCTTTTGTTTGCATGACCTTAACTTTCTGCCATGTGTTTGTGGTTGTTTCCAGAGCCATCTGTGTAAGATGTACAACTATTTAGAAGCCCTTCCATTCATTCAAGTCAAAGAAAACATCTGAGGAGTTGTTTCAAGTTTTAACTACAAGGTAAGGAGTCATGTTTATGCCCCAAAATATCTTCAGGCCTTCTCATTTCATCAACATCTAGTCTTTTCCTCATCATTTCTATTAGAAAGGGAGTTGATGTGTTCTTTACCTGCTTCAATGCAGTCTTTCACAAGTTACTTGTGATGATTTACAGTTTCCTTACCCATGGGGATATTTACTGGTCACAAATCTCAGATTACATTTTGAAATATCACCATCTGCTCTATTAAGAAGCAAATCAGCCCTGAGAGTATAGTGACATTTCAGTGAAATATGTGACAGGATGTTTATAGAATACAAGAAGTGGACCTGCTTAGCTTGAGATGAATTTAAAGCATGGAATATCCATAAAGCAATGCCACCATATATATATATATATATATATATATATATATGGTCATGGAGGACCATAAGCCTCTTTGGTGTATTACTGTCCACCTCTCTTCACTCATATCGCTAATCCCTGCAGATGGAAAGCTGATATTGCTCTGTGACAGACTCAATCTTATTAACTCTGTCTGTCCTATATTCACCTCTGCTCCGCCTCACACTCCTCGCTCCCCTGGATACTTTGACCGAGGACACCTCTCCCAAAGACTAGAAGGAGGAATGCTGGGATTTAAGTCTAGACGAAAGATTAGGAGAATTGGCACACTTATGGTATCACATTTTTCCTGTCTTGTCTGGTGAACTACATTTTTGATGCACTACTTTGTGACAGAGCTCTGTCACTCCTAACAGACCATGTTCTCATCATGTATTTTTGAACCATCTTGACATGCCCATCTGCCATCAAACCTGACCTTCCTCTCAGCTTCAGAATCTAGAAAAATGTTTGAAACCTTTTAATACTCAGTCCCTCTCCTTCCTCGTCTCGTTTTCAAAGTTTTCACAGTGCCATGAAGGAGCTTGGATCTGCAACGAGATATTAAGTCTGCGATCAACCAAAGAAACAGCCCCAAAGCTTCACCACATTCTTTTCACACACTATCCTATAAAAGACAGTATCCACTTGTCAAAACCGACTCCGCCATGAACCAACAACCATCTGTGTCCCCGAACGCCTCAGGAGGTGCTCAGCTCTTGAACCTCACACGGCTGGTGCTTGAGCACCGACAGCTCCTCCAGCTGTCCAGAAGGAAGGAGGAGGAGGCCTATTTCGTTGACTACATACCGCCAGCGAGAGATGCCATAACTCTACCGCCCAATGTAGTGTATGTCCTAGTCGGGGTGGTCTTGGTTATAGTGGCCACTTACGCCATAGTGGGACATCTGATTAAAGATCTGATGCATGACCTGGCAGGTAACCCCCTGGCTGGTGACCTCTGCTCCCATCACTCTTTCCACTGTGATGTCCATCTTGTCTTCAAGTCCTTTATTCTCCTTGGGCTCTTTGGCTAAGGCTGCATCAGTGTTTTGTCTTTCCCTTTTTGCCCTTTTTGGATGACCATGTTGTGTGATGACCTGCCCAGCAGTTCCCTTGTTATGCCATTAAGGTGAATGCCACAAACTGAGTACAAAGGAGCACTCTGGTGATTTTCAATTGCACTTTCACAGAGTTGGGAGACCAAGATGTCCTCACTTTTATTCCCAAAAACACTGGATGTTACATTTCCCATTATGTAACTCAGTTTTTAATCTGACCTCTCCTGCCTGGTAAATGCCCACTTCTTTCAAACTCCTCATGACTGTGTAAGTGAACTTCATGTGTAAAATCGGTGCAGTGCCCCTTTAAAACACACAGTCACAGAAAGTCATTTTATTTCCATTCATTCTCACATGGTTTTTTCTCTCCTTACAGACTGGATTCTTGGCCCTAAACCAGTAGAGGATGATTCAGAGGAGGGGAGAGCAGAAATAGAAGAAGAGCGGCAACTAAGTGTTTCCAGTAAGCTGATGGAGAAAGACAGGCTGAGGGTGGAGAGGGAGAAGGACGGGCCGCTGCCTGGTTTCCACTTGGGAGACGCAGGCTGCCGCTGTCCATCCTCCCCTGCTCCTCTGAGAAGTGCCGTTGCTTCATCATACCCCGGAGAAAAAAGGAAATCTACTCATAGTGTTACCTTCTCCTGCCCCATGACCCCTTATGTCACTTCTCTTTGAGTTTTGTCACATGCAGTGATCAATGTTGTCTCTTTGCTGTAGTGATGATGTAGGAGCTAAGGCATTTTTGTTTTATATATAAAACACTCATAGCTTGTACTCATTAATGCTTCCTCTGATTACTCATTAAAAACAGATGTGAACATGGTTCATGTTGTCAGTCATTCAAAATAAAATGCTGTTTGTTGTCATGTAAAGTCCGCACAATGCAAATTTCAAAGATATTGTAAAAATTCATTTTATTTTAATATCCAAAAATTTTACATGAAATAACTTTTCAATGAAAATGTCAAATCCTACCAGGAAAACACTGTAAAATCGCAAATGAATTTCCATCTCTGCATTTTCCTCACTGACCAAAATGCCATAACCCACATTCTCCCATGATGTCGCACATGATGCTGAAATGTGTCACTGAAGAAATAAAAAAACTCACATCAGTTTTCCTGTTCTGATGTTGGACTAAGCTTCTCTCCAGTAAACAACTGAATCATACAAGAGTGTTGTTATGTCCTGTCTGTGTTCGTTAATCCATCTTACCTTCCTCTAATACCTGATTGTGTCAGGGGAAGTGACCTTATTTGTGAAGGCCAAGGATTACTGTACATTAACCATATTAAACACTGTTCAATAACGATGGAAGCACAAGAATAGATAGACAGATAGACAGATTGATAGATAGATAGTTAGATAAGACAGATAGACAGATCACGCTTTTCTAAATGCATCGGGTAAATACTCTGCCTCATTAGGAAACTGTCCTCGCAGCATCGTTCTGCTGACCTTGAGTACCTCAAGCTGCTGCAGCTAATCTAGTTTCCATCTGCGTAGCTCCACAAGCAGACAGATTTGGAGTTTGCACGGGGGGAAAGAAAATGAAAAATTCATCTGGGTGACAGATAGAGTTGTAATCTTAATTGAAGTCTTATTTGCTTAGTGTCGTGTTTATCCGGGAGTGTAAAGACACCCAGTGAGTTGGTGGACTGCTGCTTGCTTCCTTGCTGTATGTAAAAGTTTTTATTCATGTTATGCTTGATTATTTCTGTAGAAATACCTTAGATGCAGATTTTTAAAGTTGGTGAGTACAGTATTTCTTTTTGTGGTTTGCATGATAAGATCTGAAACCTTTGTGCTGGCTTCACTGGAGACAACGATGACAGTGAAGTGTTAAGTGGATTCCTGGGCTGACAGCAGTTTCAAAGACTCCCAGACAGCAATGGATGTGCCGGTGGAGGGTTTAAATGCTCGTTATAAAGAAGAAGACGGGGCAGTGTTGTTTGAGAGCTACATACCACCCTCTCGGGATGCTGTCCACCTGCCAACCTATGTCCTCTACCTGCTCATGGCCATCTTCATCCTGCTGGGTGTTCTCTATGCAATCATCGGCCACCTCATCAAAGACCTCATCCATGACATTGCAGGTTTGTGACAGGACTGTTTGTTCTTCTTAAGCCATAAAATACTAAAAGTGCTTGTTTACATTATCAAATATCCCCACTCGCATTGCATTTATCTCTTTTCTCTGTTCCCTCTCTTTCTGTTTTCCAGACTGGCTGTTTGGGCAGCAGCCTGAGGAGGTGGTGGTGAACTATTGTGAGGCTAAGGATAAGTTCATGGCAGACTGGTGCCCAGAAACCTCACCCGAACTGGAGGCGATGGCCAGAGCCGAGGAGAACAAGATGGTCGACAGGGACTTCATGAAAGCTCCTGCCATCTGGATCATCTCTACAGAACCTCAGGCGAGCAGGAAGGGACCCCGTGTGGTCTTTGGGAAGAGGCCTTGATGCTGATGCAGACCTTCTGTATCTGGTGTGATTGTATGTGTACTGAGTAGTGAAGTGAATGGCTGTATTGAAGCATGACTGTGTAAGGCTGAAAATGTTTTACTACATTGTAGGCACAGCAGGTACTTCTGCTTAAAGGGCTGAACACTTGAGTGCACGGTAGTGTTATGAGGACATCTAGTGTCTACTGAGGTCATTGCAGCTGATTTGCAGCAATACACCAGAACCACATCACACACAGAAATAACAGAATGAGTTTGTTGGTCAGATATTAAAAGAAGAAAAGAAAAGAAATAAATAATAACATGCCTTAATTGACCTCTGGTAAAGATTATTTACAAAGCTTAAGACCGTATCACTGCTTTCTGTAAATGACTAATGAGAATTAATGTCAGAATTTATGTCTCTGCAGTGCATCTGCATTAGCTGTCAAAAGTCAAATGTATCAAGAAGATGTAAAAGAAGCTGCAGAGTGGCCTAATTTTAATAAATGCTTCTGGAAAAAATGTCCTCAGTTGATTATTCACCTCCATTTCTATCTTATATGTGGAAAAAGCTCCATGCACTAAGCATTTGTCCACATAACTAAAAATTATATCAACAAAGACCAAAATGTTGACAGAAGGATGTTTGAGATTGATTCAGTGATCACATTATTATGTGGAAACATAATGTGTGGGCAGAGGAAAATATCAGCAGTCAGTGGTGGACTGAGGGGAGAGGAAACAAAAAGTTTTTTCATGGAAGATTGAGATTAGAACACCTCCTCCTGCAGTTGCTCTTTCTCTCCCCTTACCTCCCTGACCTCTGGGAGAGGTCAGAGGAGCACTGGACTCGTGTGCCATCAGGTGATCCCACAGAGATCAACATAACACAACTGTCAAAGACGAGCTCCTCTAACCATCCCGAGGCACCCGCTGACCCTTTGAAATGATGTGGCAATTGATGAAGAGGAGAAATTTGTTTGGGAGCAGGTGGCGCAAGAGAGCTGCAGAACCTGAAGATAAGTCTCCAGGTAAGTTTTTTGTTCTTCACACTGATGTTCAATTCAGTTTTTTCTCCATGGATTGAACAAAAGGATTTATGAATTTATGTGGATTTCTTTGAAGAGAATTGAACAGAATTTATTTGAAATGAATGTATTTGAATTGCTTTGAATTAAATTAATTGGATTTATTTTAAACTGAAGTGATTTGCATGGATTTGAATTGATTAGAATTGAACTGAACTGAATCGTATTAACTTGAATTTGGGTTAAACGATCACGCTCTGGTGAGAACTATGTCATTGTTGCTGCACCATGACTCAGGTAGGGTCTCTGCACAGAGGGAGTGTGATGTGGGAGAGACAGTGTGAACCTGTGACAGCATGTAAAGGATGTTCACATGTCTGTCAATGCCCAGCCTGGACCAAGAAGAGTCTGCAGTGACAAGGACCTCAGTGCAGAGGTCCACAATGGATGGAGAGGAGAGGAGAGGAGGTGAGGGGAGGGGACATGAAGTTTGAACCCTTAGAAAAGTATCAGTTCATTTCTTATTATCACACTTCTTATAATTATGAATAAATCATTTTAATTTTTTAAACTAGAATTAACCTTGTCATCATTTATCTTTCAGAGAGAGCAGAGGAGGTGGAGGGCAACAGGAAGTGTGAACTCTCCTCTTTGATATTATTGTGAGAATGATACAGATGAAAAGCCCATCTGTTCACTATTATTCTCTAAAGTATTTCCGCTTTGTCTGTCATTTATTTTTCAGGAGAAAGAGAAGAAACAATTACAGAAGAAATGCTGTGCAAGGATAGAGATGTGTCATATGAAATGAGCACAAAAGGAGAGGAGAGGAGCTGGAGGGGCAATATGAAGTCTGAACCCGTATATGGAAAAGGCAAGTATCAGTTTATTTCTTGTCACAATCAAGTAGTGGTGAATAAAGAATCCGTTGACCTGATATTAAAGCACTTGTCTTCGATTTGACTTTCAGAGAGAGGAGAGGAGGTGCAGGGCAACAGGAAGAGGGTGAAGTCTGTGGTGTGAAAGGTAAATTATTTATTTTGTGACTGAGATTTAAAGCATAACTACTACAGCGCTGTAATAAAAAACAGTGAACCATTAACTATTTAAAGCAACATTATGTGAGAATTGGTACTTTCTGCAATTTGGCGTCCCTCCTGTTTCTGTTCTCTTACACACCACTGTCATAAACATGGACAGCTGTATGTATGCTTTTTTTTTATCACCCTAAGTCTGATCAAATGAGGGGCATAAGTAACTAGCTGTCTGACATAAGAATGAGCAGTAGTAGGTGACAGTTTGGTTGTTGAATGTGTGAACATGAACCCCTTTAACCATGAAAAAGATCTTACCCTCATCTTAACCAGGATAAACCCAACCATAAAGGTCCAGTTCTCCCAAATAAAAAAGGCACCTCATAGTTTGTCCTCCATCTTTAATTACAGCACAAGTCCATTTTAATGTCTTCTGCAATTGTCTGCATTCACAAAGGTCAAAGTGTGCTCAGCTCACATACATCCACCAAGCACTGCAGCGAGTGATAACCACAGTGGCAACCACTATCCCAGAAGAGGGCGCCATGGTAAAAATGTCCCCATAAGCTACATGTCACCATACCTGAGACAGTGAGAAGAGCACAGGAACCTTTCTGAACTGAAGATGAATATGGTGGTTTAAGAAGAGTCAACCAGCTAGTTTTCCTCTGAAGAAGTAATTGTGAAACTGTGATATTTCTGTGACTCTGATAGTTTTGGCCCCTTTATTTTCTCAGAGTTATGACACTCCAGCCCTCAGGTACATGAGTGTTGCCACAGGGAAGGTTTCACAGCAGTCCTGTTGCCACTGACTTGACTGCACAAGCTGTATCCCTCTAAACACCCTCTAGCAGTTACTGACTGCTAAAGCAAACAATGACATAATCTTATTAACTGTGTCCCCCTAATCCCCCTGCTCTTTCAGAGCAGATCACCACTTTCGGCTTGATAAAATGAAGAGTAGCCTCTGCAACTTGATATAGATAACAGCTGAGAGTGATTGCAGGTAAATCATTGAATGCCCAGTGTATTGTTTTAAAGGATGCATCCATAGAAAGCAAAGTAAACAGTTTTCTGTAAATTTGTTCAAATAGAAAGTAGAGGCACCATGATTATTATGGTATGGTATTAAATGATCTGCAACCACACGCTTTCTGTTTGCATTGAAAACAAATGTTACTTCTTGTTATTTGATCATATCTGATTAATGTGTTCAGCTGCTGGCAATTTTGATAAACCCTCAGTGTGCACTGTAGCTCAAAGAAAACAGACATTTGACTAAGAAAAAGAGAGTCTATAAATACAGGCTGTATATTAAGTCAGTACATAAAGAGCAAGACGACATGACAACATGACAAATGCTTAGTCTCAGAGAAAATTGGAGCAGTGGGCTAGGCTGCTTCTGCCTTGAAAACAACACGACTGTGGTCGTACTAAACTATCTTCAGTGAAAATAGGATATGTCAAGATCCTTATCTTGAGGGATGAATCCTCAGAAAGCGTTCTTCCTTTCTAAACATCATTTTCTTTCTCTCGGCTCATCTGATAATGGGCTGGCCGGACAGCAGGGTTTCTGCTCTGTGGGATGGGGCTCAGTCACATCCCTGCTTTCGTTTATCGGGACGCGCATCCTCACACACCCCCTCCAAACCTGCGCGCTGTGCGGTGCGTCGACCGCGCGCATTAACGTGCTCCTGTGCTGTTGTATTTTCTCTGAAAATGAATAATGGACGGGTGATTTGAAGGCAGCGGCTTACCGGCATGGATGCTCGTTGACAAAAGGAGCAGTCTATATGGATTGGAGCTCACCGTCGCCAGAGCAAATCTGGGGGGAGACTGAGAGGTAAGGCGGCATTTAGGTGATTGTGTGCGGGGAGACACCGCAGCGGAAGACTGTAGCGCTCTTTGGGTATTTTAAAAAACGCGAGCCGGGCAGATAAACCGTGGTTTTGGGCTCATTTAAGCCGTCTTTCGGTTACAGTGCCGTTATTTTCTGTCATAGTTACTATCAGTCTTTTTTCATTTCAGTCAATGATTCAGTCGCGCAATCTTCGATCTAATAAAGGCCTTTTCCACACACAAGACGTGGCTGTGTCACATACAGTAGCCATCTGCATGCTCCATGAATCGCTGGTTAAAGCTATTGAGGCTACTGGCGATCCAAATTTTTTGACTCTGATTGCCACATTGCACCGGATGGCTGTACAAATGCATTCATAAAATGATTTTCTGATGAAATCTATGGAAAATGAAGCGCTTCAGGGAGGTGATTTTGGCCTACTTTACACAAGTGGACATTGCGATACAGTAGCAAATATTCAAAGGCCCCAGTTGGGCAATACTGCCCGGGAGGCACATATTATTAGTAGCCTAATATGTAAGATTAGATTAAATGACTGACTGCATGACTTTCAGTAATCCATAACGTGTTAACAGTTACTCATCACAACCCCCGTTATGCATTAAATACAGTTTAACAGCTGCTTGAGTGATGGCAGTCCCCCCACAGCGTGCAGTGTGCCATATGTAGGTTACTGCATCACCAAATCCCACCTACATACAGAGGCTCACACTGTGACCATAAATGGACCATGCCACTGATATTTGTCCAGTAGTGAAATGTGATTATGACACCCTGTCCACCACCAATAATACAGAATGTCGACTATTTACCCACCTGGTGAACTAATAAACCTCTGGCATGCACCAACTGTCTTTGCATTTTCTGACCAAGCAGCTGTCAGATGATTACATGGTAGCGGCTGGAAAGGGGAGAGCTAAACGCTGTCTGAGCAGCAGTAGTAGAAGGCAAAATAGTGGGCTTACCAAGCTACTATTACGTTGTGATCAGAGCAGGCAGTGTTTTGTTATAGTGTACAAGGAATTCACTTGTGCAAATCATTCAGTGTGCTTAATATTTTGCTCATAACCTGTTAAGGAAAAAATGATTCAACTGATTGCATCTGTCATGTAAGCCCCGTCGGTTTTGTTTGGTAGACAGCACATAGTTGGATGCATTAAAGGCCTGAGAGGCTCAGATGAACTCTGACCCTCACTTGCTCCCCCTGTCTCTCCAAATCTCTCCTCCTCCCTGCTGGGTCTCCCTGATGACCCCCAATTCCCCACAGAGGTGCTAATGAGATCATGCTGTTATAGTGAATAGATTTAAGTGGCTTTTTCATTTCTAGAGGAGCCAGCTGCTTCTCAGGATCACAAAGCTCATTTGATATGATATCCATAGCTGTAGAAATGTTGTGACAGATATGCTACTGTGGGAGTTTGGGTTTGATTTCATATGCTTATTATTAGTCTCTCTCTCTCTCTCTCTCTCTCTCTCTCTCTCTCTCTCTCTCTCTTTGTGTGTGTGTGTGTCTGTGTCTGTGTGTCTGTGTCTGTGTGTATGTGTGTGTTATCCATGCTGACACTGCAACTTTCTTTGTTTCTCTGGACAGTGCTGTGGAAGAGGAGACTTCATCCAAGATCACAGGTCACATGACAGGTACATAGCTCTCATAAAAAAAATGAAAACAACTATTAGGCTTAAGTGAAAACATAAATCACTGACATGGCTTGCTAATTCCGTGATTTTTTTTTCTGCTTAGATCTGTGTAGCGATGAAACAGACAACTCTCCTCCTCTTCAGCTTCACACACTCAAGGAGTTTGAACAGGTGAGGCTGTTATTGGGAATTCTCATTGAGCTCTGGCTCGGTGACACTTCCTTGTCCTTTAGTATGATGACATGATGATGCTCTCCTAAGCTATAATGTGCCCAGTGAAAATTTGCTCTACAGTGCCATCTTCTGGCTCTATGTCTTCCTACAAGAAGCTGCTTTGATGCATTATCCTCACTCTGAGAACAGATCACTCAATATTGAGAAAATCAGGAGTGTCTAATCCAGAAATTCATGCTCATATCCAAACTGTGCAGTGTATGTTTTTTGAACTACTATACAGAAAAGGAGAACACCTGCAGCTAATGATGTGAGATGGAAAACACCCTGAACCCTCCGGTGGTTAAAGTCTGCCTCTGGCTGCATGATGGCCCACTTTATGATTTCTCATCAGTCTCTGCTGCACTATAATTGGGCCAGTTGCATTTTACAAAAAGGCTGTATTAAATATGCCTTTTGATGTTTGGCAGCAGGGTGTTGTGATGACAAGGCGAACATTACTGACCCAAATTCAAATTCAGATTTATCCTAGTAAAGTGTACTTTAACAAGGCACAGATTCCCTGCAAACAGCAGGATCTTTGTGTCTGATCTCATGGACATGACTTATAGTTCTGTGCCTCATTCAGTGCTTGATGCAGTGTCTTGGGGGGGATCTCATCTTGAGCAGATTGGATTGCTTATCATGGCATCCAGCTTTTGGTGGTGTGGCTGCAGTCCAGCCGGGACACAGGTAGATGTTGCTCAGCTGCTGGACTGCTGTTGCTACTCTGAACTTGGCTGTGTTGCTCCAGGCTCAGCTGGGAGTACATCTTGTCCCTACAGTCTTTGCCTTAGGTTTCAGCTAATAGTAAAGCCTGTTAATAGTTACCCGGATGTAATTCCAGTTCTATGAGTACATGCATACCCTTCTAACCACTAGCCCAGCTAACCCTGCTTGTCTTGCTGAGTTTCAAAGAGGGACCAGCAACGCATGCACTGGGGTTTTATAGGGGGAGGGTGCTACCCCCTGATTGGGTGATGAGTACAAGATTCTTTCAGGTGCTGGGATGGAGCCATATGAGGATAAACCAACAGTGAAGCCTGTTAGATGGCTACACATTGTACTCATAGAACTGGAGTTACATTCAGGTAACTAGTGTTTTCTCTTTGTGTTCTAATGAAAGAAGCGACAAACAATATGATAACTAGTGACCTTAAGCACTTTGGTTGGTAGATTTTTAAATTTCGGACAGAGCTAAGCTAGCTGTTTCCCCCTGTTTCCAGTCTTTATGCTATGCTAAGTTAACTGCCTCCTAGCAATGGCTTCATAATTAACTCCCAGACATGACAGTGTTATAGATGTTGTCTTCGAATTCTTGGAAAGACAGTGTATTTCTCACAACATATTCCTTTAAGTATCAGAGCTGCAGTGTCTGCAGCCTATGCTCTTTGTTTAACAGTTTACACAAGTAAATACCCAGACTGTGTTGCACAGTGTTTCATAAACTTCAATGCAAACCTCAGCGCTCCTCTCCAAGACTGTCGATGTTTCAGACACACAAGATCAGAGTGAAACTCAAACGCTGTAACAGTCACTGAAAACTCTCCCTGATAGTCTTCTAATGTTATTCTGGAGGTGCTGCTGAGCCCTGTTAAGATGGGAGGTGTCACTAACAAGTCATGAAAGCTGAAGTTACTTTCTGTAAGGCAGCACCCCGCTCAAAGCTGGAGGCACTGACAGGAGGGCTGCCAGTTCTTGGATGTGTCACTTTTACACTGAAATAAACACATTCCTACACACACTGCATGCACATGTTTGCACACATTCACTCCTATTTGTTTATCTTTGATGACAAGCTGAACAGTGTGTGTGTGTCTGTGTGTGAGTGGAGTTTAAAGACACACAGTGTACATGATGTCAGCCCTAATGTTATGTGGAGACTCCCCTTGGCGCCTCTCCTATCTTTGGTCAGAATTATTTAGCAACAGCACGTAATGTGACACTTTAATGGACACGCTCACTAAACACCATCAAGCACTAATAATGGTGTAACTGTGTTGGTTACATGTCTGAGTCACTTCATTATTGACACTCTTTGCTCCAGACATTTGTCAAGAAAATTGATTTTAGACAAGCTTATTGTTTTTATCATATATATTATATGAAACATAAATTCCTATTCATCAGAAAGACTTAGTGGAGCCAGCCTGTTATTTTCTTCCTGTTCACTCATCTCTCTGAGGGACATTCAGGGATTCACCGGTCTGTTAGATTCAGGACACCTCTCTATTAATAGCACCGTGGCTCACAGCTCCCAGGTCTCCTGTTTCATCCAGCTTCTTTCCACTCACCTGTCTGTCCCGCTCCCACTAGCCCCTCTGCTTCCCCATGCTGGTTAGCTTTATGCAGCTATCATAGGTATATAGTAAATTCACGGTTGGGCATGGGACTGCTGTGAAATCACCATCTTCATCAATATGATGATGTAACAACAGACAGAAAATTGAAAAAAAAAAAAGAAAGAAAGAAAAGAAAAGAAATATACAACAAATATTCCAGTGTGTCTCAGGGACTTTTCCATTTCCTTAGTTAGAAGCTCAATTAGTTGGAGTTTGGCTAATAGGGGGCGCAAAAACACCAAAGCAGCCCTGATACGATGTCATCACCCATTAAGTTATTATTGCTAACATGTTAGCAAACAGTTCTAGGTTCACATCCAACAGACTCAAATATTAGCCTTCATTTGCACTTGCCTCCAAATTACTGCAAGTTCAAAATATAAGTGTATTAGCACCCTGAGAAGAGAGTTATTAAAAAAAGTGAAAATAGGCAAAGTAAATTAAACAAATGTCACTGAGATTGTCATGTCCCTAATTTCAGTAGAGACAAAATGAAAGTGAGTCACTGTTGTGATTATGTAACACTCAGTCTGCAGTGGTCTGAGCTCTCAATGGGGATCCACCTCCACACTCAAAAATATATTGAAAACAGAGAGGGTCGTGATTAAACTGGACAAATGGTGTTTAATTTCAATGCATCTGAAAGGAAACAGACAGAATGAAAAGGGCAGAAAGACTCACATCCAACCCCCTCCTCCCTCTTCATGTCACTGTCTGTTCCTTTTGGCACTCCTGTTCTGTGGGGGGGGTCTCTTCATATCACAACTGCCTGTGAGCCCTGAGCCTCTTACAGCACCTCCCCCGACACCCTCCCTCTGCCCCTCCTCCCCCCCCCCGACACCCATCTCCCCTAGCAGTCTGGGATTCCAGGGATGTCTCCTCCTGTAAAATAAGCTCCTGTCCCGTCCCCTAACAGGCCAGAACATCATGGAGCTGCCGTGGCTACATCTCTGACTGCCTTGGCAGCAGAGTTGCCCTCTGCACTGCAAACACCCCTATAGACTCTGTGTGTGTGTGTGTGTGTGCTGTGTGTGTGAATGTGCTAGTTTTAGTGTGTAGTAGAGGCTAGGATGCCACTTTGTAAATATTTTTTTCTTTTTTTTTTACATTATGCTCTTTTGGAGAAGGAGGTAGTCTAATGGTTACCAGGCTCAAACACAAGGACATGCTTTGACAGTCGCTGTCCTTTGAAATGGACTCCGTATTCCCCCTCCATACGGAGAGGTCGAAGACGACTTTTCATTTCTGACCTATCACGGACATGTCAAGCGTCGACGGCGGTCTTTGACGGTCATGTCTAACGGTTACCGTACTTTGTCACAGCACCTGAATGACCTGAAGAAGGAGAACTTCAGCCTCAAGCTCCGCATCTACTTCCTGGAAGAGAGGATCCAGCAGAAGTATGAGGAGAGCAGTGAGGATGTCTACCGTACGGTGAGTAGGGCGCCTCTCATCGAGCGTGAGGAGATGAATGGAAACCTGACTGATGGGTGATGAATGGGATGATGAGTGGGACTACTTTTACTTGCACTAGCTGCACCTACCTCATACTGCTTATACTGTTTATAATTCATGCCACTTGCACTACTTGCACTACTGGATATTCTGACTATTTGCACTTCTGGACAGATGCTAAACTGCATTTTGTTGTCTCTGTGTTGCACTCTGATGATGACAATAAAGTTGAATCTAATCTAATTGAATCTTATCTAAAGCAGTGTGGGGAGCCGCTCTTCAGGGGCCAAGGGTCATTTCACTGACAGCAAATGATCAAAAATCATTGATTTTACTTTGTTGAGGGATTTGGCACTGAGTAGGTCATTAATGGCTTTGTCAATCATAACAAGTGATTGTTATGCTAATATACAGCTATGTTATCCTGAAGAGCTGCTATACTGAGCCACTTCCACTGTTTGTAGACCCAGCTGTTGCACTGATATGGTTGAGGTGATGTGACCTGCCATGTGTTTGTTTTCCCAAGTGCCTGTTTTTAGGTATGGCTGCCCCGTGAAGTACTACTCATTAACAAGCTCTTTGCCCCTGAGCTTCTCTTTGATGCAGTTTGTGTGTGCTCAGGACCTCTGTATTGCTGTGCATTGTTGTCTCACACTGGGGTGTTATGCTCTTAAGAAAGAGTGTACATTTAGTCTTACCCAACAGCCCAGATATGCTAAACTAGATTACACTGCAACTTTGGACAGAGATCCCATGAGATACACCGTGAATCAATAACAGAATCTCATCAACAGGCTTTGAAGATTTATCATGACAGCTTTCATCAGCAGGGCCGGGTATTGAAGCTCATTACTTTTTTTGGTACAGGCTGAAATGTGTCTGCAGTATCAAGCATGTGAAAGTGCTGAAAGTTGACATCAAATCTCTGGTCAGTTTGGTATTCTTGTGTCTTTGTCTTGTATCTACACATGTACAAAAACAGATCCACAGGATCAGTATTGCTGCTAATGCTGACCTTATGAAGCAGATTAGATGTTGGCCACCTCATGACCGATCCACATTTAGTGCAGTTTTTTGTTGTCAGCGCAGTCACAGTGGGTCACTGACTCAATCTTTATTACCACAGGAGTCTCTTCATTACGTTATTTAAAAAATAATGTATTTGGAATGAAGAGAGCACTGGAAGTGGATCAGTACTTGGTAAAATACCCTGAGGTGAGGTACTGGATTCAGTATTGAGGGAGTTGCACCCCTGCTATTATCAAATAGTTCCTGATTTACATTTGAAAAATGGCTGTTTTAAATTGTGTTTGCACATTATGTCACAGAGCACTCATAGCACAAACATGGGGGAAAAAAAACTATGTTATTTACCTGTTTTTCAGCAGCAGGTTGCAGCTTCAGATGTTTTCTGTGATCTCACAGTATGCATCTTTCTTCCCCAAAGCAATAAAATGTTTGCCTGGGGTGAAACCAACGTTTAAATCAACAGACCATTACCCTTCACTCTTACTCTGTGCAGCTCTAGCTATGACGGGCCCAGACAGCACTGATGCCTGTGGTGGAAATATTGGATTTAAATGTTCACCCCTGCCAAGTTTTATCATCTCATCTATGAGACAACAAAATACCTTTGAAGGTGTATGTATACTGCTGTATAACAGGTCCAAAATATTTCCCTCAGGGTTTCGGTGGGGAATGCAATGTGACTGAATCAGGAGTGCTGAGGTCACAAATGTTATAAGTAAGGTATTGATAGATGTATTGTTTTGTTATTGGCACAGAAACTCAATAATAGTATGTTGCTGCGTTGCTGCAGAGCTGCCTGGCTTTACAAAATTAGCACTGAAATAATTGATTTATTAATCTACTGACAGGAAACTGAAAATAATTGTGATTCTTCAATAAATGTGTAATCAGGCAAAAGGCCTTTCAAATGTGAGGATTCACTGTTTTTCTCAGTTTTTTATCTTTAAAAATTGCTTATATTTGGTTTTTGGACTTATGAGACAAAACAACTGATATGATGATGATGTCACTTTGGGCTCTGGGAACTTATTACACGATTTTCTACATTAAACAGTTGACCAATTAACAGCTGCAACAGAAAATGGATAATGATAATAATCTTTCTATGCGTGTCCTTTCTATTCATGTTTATGTTTGTAGGCTTTTGCATTCTGTTTCTCAGTGTGCGTGTGTCCATGTACATACCTCTGCATGTATGCGTGCAAAGCATGCACCTACAATAAGGTGACCCGGTTCAGCTGTTGTTTGTCTACACGAGCCAGCCAGCGTTTAAAAGTCATCTCCTTCTTTCTCCATTCATTCCAAATCCCAACTGATCATCAACAACTCTTTGATATGAGAAAAACTAAGTGGCTATTTGATCCGGCCGTACAAAACCTGAGCGCCCTGCTACTCATCTTTCACAATTACTGCATACCGGCGGTGATTGAGTAAACTGATCCCACGTCATAGAGAAATCCAAGTGGATTTGAATCCCCGTGTTTCACAATCTCTCACTGTGTGGCTGAAAGTTAATCAGACTAATCGCTTTTTTATTGGCAACTAAATCTTCGTTCCTAGTTGAATTCTGACCTGAGCTGCTTGTTGTTGTGTTGGCTGAGTGTCATGGCAGAGTGGCAGGATCTCGTCCTCAGTGTAATACAGTACAGACTAGGTGTGTTGGTCTTAGGCACATAGAGATCTATCTCAGAGCTCCAGAGACTCTATTTATAGAGCAGGCTTGAGTACACAGATTTAATGTTTGTCTTCACCATATGCTTCATTACATTAAAGCCATGTCTGTTCATTACTACACTGTGAGTGCAGTCAGTGCTGTCAGTGCAGAGCTGAAACGAAACCTTCCTTAGTTCCAGCTTCTCAGTTTAGAAGATTTGCTGCTTTTCTTCATCTTCTTTGACAGTAAACTAAATAAGTTTGGTTTTGGGACTCTCAGTCAGTTGAAACAAGCCATTTTAGGATGTCACCTTGTATCATGAGGAATTCTGATTGTAAAATCATTTTTTCAGAATATTTTATTAACAAAATGATTGAACAGTAACTTAATTAGTGAATTCAATCATTACATATTTTAGCATCTTGCACTGAAAATGGCATATTTCACTAATATTAGGTAATACTACCAGAGCGTGTAAATGCTTTAGGATGGAGTATTTCAAGTGAGCCGTCAATAGGTGAATTTAGAGTACATGATAATACCTGTAGATGATGGTACAGGTGTGTTTGGCTTATGGGTGACATTCCCGTAGGTGTTTTTAAGTGCAGTCATCTCCATCCTCTTGCACTGCCTGGTTATTAGGGGATCTGTTGCTGAGGGCCGACAGGCCAGGAGGGGCCAGAATAGCAGGTGCGCTGTGATGGGTGTCTATATATAGAGAGCTGTTTTCAAGATGGGAAAATGTCTCTCTTACCGTAAGCCAAGCTGATGACACACACACAGGAATACATGTTCCTCTTACTGGTGTGTTACATTATTTATCATAAAAGCATTGAGGCCAATCCCTCATCCTCTTTAGCTGTGCAGAGCACATGTCTGGTCAGATGCTGCAGAAGTTCCAGTTGCCGCTGTAGTCATTAATTGACTTTATAGTTGAGTTTTTATGAATTTGTCTGAATGAAACATTAAATAATTGTCATTTTACTGACAGATGAGTCAGATAGTTGGTTAGCTGATTAATAATTTTAATGTTCATTTAGTTGTTTAATTTGTCAATCATTAGCACCAAACATTTGTTCTATTGTTTCTCTTTTTTATCACTGTAATTTGAAACCAAGCAACAAGGAAGACATATGAATATATCTCCTTGCGCTCCAGAAAGCAGTGATATTAACATGAGCCAAAATAATTGTTAGTTGCGGTACCAACCTCTCAAAAAGAGAGCTAACGTTATATTATATCTTAAGAGTGTCATTTTGTTCCTGTTTACTTTGTGATTGGATGTGACCAGTATGTGTATAGTAGTACTATGTGCTTTGGTCACATATACTAACCAGCAGTGTGCGTGTGCTGAGCCCTCATGTTGCCTCTCAGGAAAATGTCCACGGGTAGATTTCAGGTTGCGAGTGTTGGTGCACGTGCAGCCTGGCTCTTTGTGAGCGTCAGCAACATAAAACTCTCTGGCAGCGACAGAGGAAGGTCAGCAGACTTGGACCTGCATGAAGAGGCACTAAAACATTTCTAAAACAGAGACAAAGAGAGGACAAGAGAGAGACAAAGGGACACCAGCTAAACCAAAATGGTGGACAAGAGAAAGTAGACAGTCTGTTGAGATCAACATGAACCAAGCTGTTGGCTCACTGTGGTGATTGAGAGCAGCTATCTGATCTGAGTCCAGCAGACAGACAGACAGATTAACTGTCCTCTCTGTGGTCAGAATGGAAAGACTGAGCCCCTCCATTCCCACTGTTTAAATTCTCTGTCCCCTAGCCTAGTGTAAGAGCCTTGATTGGCCCTAAAATGTCCCCTGCGGACCCCAGCAGGTAAACAAACTGTGGATATTAGCCTTTGGCCTCAGGGTTGAGTATCTGAGCTGCCCTGAATTCTCCAGCTCTAAATATAACAGCCATGACAGCACGGTCAGATGTTCTGTACTGATGATACACAACACCCACCAGCCCTGATTCTCACGGCAGAGATGGAGAGAGGAGGGTGAGATGAAGAGATGTGATGATGTGAGGGAGAGAGGAAGACACGCTGTACACACAATGATATCTCTGTAGTACCTGGTTTACGTAGAGCAGGGTCCTTAAATAGATTTGGTTCTTCTCCTGCAATATATGTACTGTTTCCAATATAAAATAGACCTTTTTCCCTGCAGACATTTTGACTTGCCATAGAAGGAAACACACAGATGAAACAAATCTTTTTAAGCATGGCTCAGTTTCCAGGTAAGCAAGCATTCACAATACCAGGATGCTGGAATTAGCTCACCGAAATGGAATTTAATGTTTTTAATATTATCAATTACAGTTGTGCTTTTCCTGCGGTGACAAGTCAAAAGGTGTGTCGTGAAATATGATCATTCCAGGCCACATATAAAACATGCTGATTTCACCTTCCACAGAGTGAAGTTGTAGCCCACAAAATCCTGAGTTAAGCAAAAACACCTGTGTGGGTGAAGCACAGGTGTTAAGATAAGATAAGATAGACTTTATTTATCCCACAATGGGGGAAATTCACATGTTACAGCAGCAACAAGACAGAGTGCAAGAAGTCAGAGGACAAGAAGACAAAAAATAAATTAATAAATAAAAAATATTGTATTGTGTTGTAGAGTTTACTGTCTCCTCATGAAGTTGTTGGTAAAATTTAAACTTCTATCCTGATTTTCACATAGATGACCCGATGAAAATTAAAGGGTAGAAAATTATAAGGTCCTAATAATTGACCAGCTGTTGGAAGTTCCAAACCAATAGTGGCAGCTTTATCGACAACCTACATCTGGCATGTTTTGTTTTGAAAATTAGGTGCTTTTATTGTGTAGTACGTCTGCAAGTATGACATTGTACAAAAATATTGTTTGTAGTTTTCATGTCTCTATGAAATTGCAGAATTTACAAAATGTAAAAAATCCCCATCAATTTGCCAATATTGCAATATTTAACAGGGCTTCTCAATTACTTTAAGAGGCATATTATAGTAACTGGCCACCATCCAATCTGGCTGATACTGCAGCGTAGTTACAAATGGTCATTTAGCTGCGACAAGATCTTTTTGCTGTGGGTAGAGATGATGATGATGATGATGATGATGATGACTGATTGACCTTAGCTGCTTTCATCTGTTGCAGAACATCGAGCTGAAGGTGGAAGTAGAGAGCTTGAAGCAGGAGCTCCAGGAGAAACAGCAGCTTCTGGATAAAGCCCTGTAAGTCCACAAACGTTAATCATATTTATTTACTAATGTGTGAACTGAAAGGTTTGTAAGTGTGAATGTTGGTTTCAAACAGTTTCTGTCCCTAATTATATACAGTTGATACAGTTGACTTAAAGGGAAACTTAGGCACCCTATTTTCCCATCTTTTTGTGTCTAAGTGACTAATGGGGAAAATAATCTTTTTAACTGGTCCAGTACAGAGCGAGAGCACTGCAGCTGATAGACATGATACAGGCTGCAGTGCAATCCCTCCGGGCAATTGTGTGCCGTCAAAGTACTTCCACTAAGTGCTTGTTTTTGCCGCTGACAGGCTCAGATTGTCATTTACAGATAAGAAAGACATTTCATTTCTCTGTAGGGTCCTCTACATAATTAGGTCAGACACTAATAGTAATAATCTGAGCCTATTAGAGGCAAAAACAAACACACACAACAAGCAATATAGGGTCCAGTTTGAAAAATACTCAAAGTTTCATTTACCTTAAAATCAATGACTGTTTTATGTCACACTGTTAAAGGTGTCTTCTGCTCTTTAACATCAGTAATGAATGGCAGATGAGGCAGGCTGATATTGACGGCCTATCTTTATTGAGACACTCTCCATGAAGTCTGTTTTAGTGTTGTCTTTAGTCACATAGACTTAATACAGTACATAGTGTGTACTGGTGGGCAGATGCACCTCCATCTATGGGTGCTGGCTGCCTACACAGCCCTGTCTTAACTGTGGTAACACCTCATATCTCTAACAGCTCATATGTCATGCAGCAGCTGATAGAGATAACACACACACACACACACATAATGGACACACACAAACTTTCATGGATGGACGAATGCAACCCACAGCTTAAACACCTGACCTGTTACAAAACTCTCATGTAGGATTATTGTAGACAGGCTGTAAAAATGCTGGTGTTATAAATGTGACATGGTGATGAGGAAGTCCTTT
The DNA here is from genome assembly GCA_037975065.1 of Chaetodon trifasciatus. NCBI lineage: Eukaryota > Metazoa > Chordata > Actinopteri > Chaetodontiformes > Chaetodontidae > Chaetodon > Chaetodon trifasciatus. The sequence continues at coordinate 4,906,777 of JBBMOE010000012.1, forward strand.
AACCGGGGGAGTCTGTTTGAGGCAGCCATAATGCCGAGTATCCACCCTGCTGAACAATGTGCTCTTCAGGTGAACCAAAAAAAACAGTTTTCAGTTTCACAAAAGAAGCTTCAAAATTTTTTTTTTACAACATATTCAGGTCTTGTGAGAGAAACACAGGTATTGTTTGATAGAGATTATGTATATGTCAAGACAGGGAACGTGTTTGATACTGTTGATTCAAATGTCTTCCTCCACCTGCAGGAATTGCTGCAGGAGTTTAGTAGATTGCATGGGCAACGTAGGCAAAGGCGGACGCTTCCTGGCTTTGTAGCCTGGTGGCTTTTCCGTTCTCACTCTATATGGCTTTCACTTCACAAAAGTTGGCCTTGCCTTGTCGCCGAAATGGACAGAGATGCTGCTTAAAGGTCAGGATTGTTGACCTTTAGTAGTTCATCATTTGCCAACTGTTAGTACTCTTGGAAAGGATAAATTGGCTCTCGTTACTGGTCTCTATTTTTGTTGCTGCACTGTGTCAGCAGTGAGATGGATCTGACAGTAAAGTGGTTATTGTTGCACAACTTTGATTCTGCTTTCCTCCTACCTAACAGTGAGGTGGATTTGCAGCTTACAGCACATGTTCAGGTTTCTAGTTGTCGCCACAGAATTGCTTGCAGCAGATGTCAATGGTAATCTAACTACCAGTGATCTGGTTGGGAAAAGTGTTGAATTCTGCCCAGGTCTAGATCAGCTAAGGGGATTCTTTGTTGTGCTTGTTTAAGGTTGTAGTATTGAACCTAAGCTATAAAAAAAACAGATCTGCAATCTGTTAATAGTATCATAAATAATGCGTTGGCCTTATCTGACAGTGTTGAATTTGAAGCCTCACAGCATTTTTCTGCAGTTTATATTTTTTGTGCTATTGACAGACTGAGATTACTGAATCATCTTCCCTCTGACTTCATGCAGAATGGCTGGCACTTAGGGGTGAAGGTCTTGTCCACCACACATAAAGGCCATTTGTCCATGAGACAGACATTTGCATTACTCAGACTGGTTCAAAATATCCCAGTTATTTGAGCTGTTGCATGTGGTGGACAGAGTTAAAAACGTATGTAGAGAGCGTCCAGAACAGGACTCATGGCGACAGAGTGGCGTCTGCCATTCTGGGAGCAGAAATTCTGGGGTAGTGTTGTTGACTGACGATGCGATAAAGACAGATGCTTGCACGGTTGGAGTCCGAAGGAGTGAGGGAAACGTTTATGTACGAGTACGAGTAAGATGAAAATGTTCATGTTTCCTGCACATACAGTTTAATTTGATTGTGATACCGCAAACACATCCACCAGTAAACCTTCACATCTGGTTGCCAAATTGCATCCACTGCTTTACTTACGTCAAGCCTGTCACCACTTCCACACTGTGTGGACACTTCTGCAGGAATATATGTTGGCATTAGCTATGAAGATAAAAGCCTACACCATGGGTGGGGCAGCTTACTTAATCTCTGCTATAAGTGGATGGGTGTTGGGTATCCCATGAGCCCCATAGCAGACAGGAAAGTAATGACATCATATTATTTCTTGGCTCTCACTAATGTCTCCATCCATGACCCCTTTGACTACATTTGTTTGTGTGTGTGAACTGTCTAACTCTTACTTGCCTTTTTCCCTGTTGTACAGCACAACAGCTGAGAGCTTGACCAATCACAATGAGGCCGAGCTGCAGAGACGATGTCAGGAGAGACAGCAGGAAATCGACCACATGCAGCAAGTGCTTGAGACCAAGATTCAGCTCCTGCAGGAGGTTCGTCTGTTCACACCTCCAGAGTTGAAACTGACTCAGATTTGCACATCATAACTGATTCTATGCGTGTGTGTGTGTATTTCCAGGAGGCCCAGCTAGCACGCAGCGAGGCTGAGCGGATGGCCTCGCTGGCTGGATCACACTCCCATGCTTCCCTCCTCTCCCTAGACATCCCCATGGAGGACATCCCAGAGGATGAGAGGCCTCCGAGCATCCTGTGTCCTTCCAACACCACCAAAGACAGGTGCAAATACACTGAAATCTGCTCAGCTGCCGGCAATATCAAACAAGCCAAATCCACCTCTCTGTCTCACTGACAACATGTCATCTGTCTGTTCAGGTTAATAGAGGAGCTGACTAAAGAGCTTCGATCCAAGGACGCCCTCATCACAGAGCTGAGCGGAGAGAAGACAACTCTCACGCTGAGGGTGGGAGAGCTGGAGGGACAGGTTCAGGAGCTGTCTTCATCTCTGCTGCAGAAGGACAAGGATGTGGAGGTATATACACATTTTTATTTGTGTTTAAAATTGCTCTTAACATTTAATATCCTTTTAGGGGTCATTTCTAGATTGTGTTAGCAAATGCGTACTGCAACTTTACTGTTTCCTTTCTATAATCCTTCAGTAAATGTGTTTGCATCAGCGAGTTATCCCTGATGTATATGTGAAGAGTATATCAGTCAAACCCCTCACAGTTTATACCAGCCTTCTAATGTCACCGCATTCCTCTGGACCACCATGTCTCCTCTGGTCAGACTTCTATTCTTGAAAGAGGCTCCTGAAGCAGCATGCATGACATTCCTAAACCTCATTTTAATAACTATTCATGTTGGTCACAAGCGCTATTTGCAGGCACAAACAGCAACTGAAACAAACACTCACACTGCAGGTGCACATGAATGCAAGTAGACACACCCATGAAGCATTTCCCTGAAGTTTTTCTTGTTCTCTTGTGTTTCTTTAATCTTAAACTTGCATGTAACATTTATTTTTTGAAATTCTTAAATTAGTGCATACAGTAGGTTTATACTCTGTCTCCTCTGTTGCAGTTTTATCAGGAGGAACTTGGTCAAGAGAGACTGCGCATCGAACAGGAGATGCAGGTATGTGCAGCTCTGTATGTTTATTTAAAAAACACTAGAGCATGGATAAAATGTGAGCTGTTCATTCTGGCATTTAAAACAACTTTGGTTTATCATCCCTCACATGTTATTATAGAGTTCTCCACTAAGTGTCAGAACAGCATCACAGTTGTCATTGTTTCATGTCAGACACACTGCCTCCTAATGGAGAAGTGACAGCATTTTCACACAAAATCTGTCAAACTGTAAAGAAATTTGACACACACATGAATAATTTGTAAATTGCAACGTGTTTTACACAAGTTACCTGTAGTTTATAAGATCTAGGGATTAGACAATTTGTGATATGACCAATACCTTTTTATTCACTGTAAATTTAAAGGAGGTTGTGACACAGAATCAACAAAAGGTATCAAAGTTTGAACATTTTGTTCTTGTTTCGCGACTGAAAAAAGTACACAATTCGAAATGTTACACATTATACAACCGCTGTCAGACAGAAGCATCATTATACCATAGCTGAAAGAAGTCACTGTTCACAAAGTCACGACAAAAAATAAGTGAAATATCCTGTGAAACATCCTGTGGTGAGCTGGAACTTTGTGCAATGTGACCCCTAAACGTTTCGCAAGTCATCGAGGGTGGTTTATTCCAGGCTGATTGGCAAACGATTAAGAAATGTGTTCGTGAACTTTCCTCTAAAGACAGCAAACTGAGGCGAGAAACATGATGCAAAAAGATGACTGTTAAACTGCAGTGGATGGATTATCATGTGAGGCTTCCCGTGAAAGTACAGATCATCTTTCAAAGGCTTTAATCTCATCATACAAAGTGCCAGAAACTCATTACATTTACAGGCGTTAGCTGCACTGACATCCCCAAGGACACATTTCTCTCCTGATATATAATGAGACTACAAATGGAAGAGGACCATTACCTTGATGTCAGCTCCCTCTACTCACAGATGCTCTTTACCACTTATAGTTCAATTTATAGTTCTGCAAATTCATAATCACGACCGCCATAGTTAGCTTTATTTTTGATCGTGTTGCTGCTGTGCAGTGCCGCTTCATGTTATCTGGCCGTAGCCTTAATGCAACACAGTATTTGTTGCAAACATGTTTGTTGTCAGGTGAGTTTCTGACAAGCAGTATTTTGTTTTCAAGGTATCTGTGCAGCAGTTTTAACTTGTAAATCAGTTATGGGTGAAGGATGCAAATGTACTCGTCAGGCAGGCTGCCTGCTCAGATGAATGTGCGCTGAAAAAATCTAATCAAAGCTACACACTAAGGGAGTAGTGGGTTAGTGGGCTGGTAAACATATTTTTGCATTTTACGAATTTAAGGAAACACGATTGCAGGTAAAATATTGCTTTAAAATATTTGCTGTATTTTGTAGATTTAAATTACTCTTATTTCCTCAAATTATTCTCAATGTGGAATAATATAGTTATGCTTTTTAGCAATTTAAGTCCTACAGCAAAGACATGACCTGTAGCTGTAGAGATCATGTGAGATGTGTACACATTCCCATGAGGTGCCATCTTGCATATGTGCGTGAGTTCATGCAGGCGTCTTGCTGGTTAGCAGTTTAACGGGTCTGGTTTCAGCCGGGTGGTCGATAGGTCAGGTTGACCTCTGAGTGCTCAGCGACCCCAACGCTGATATCAAGTTATGTTGTTTCAGACAGGCAACCGCCATAAGAGCTCTTAATTGGTTCCCCAGACACCACATCCATTTAGATCAAATCTATGTCTGTAGAGAGAGGAGGAGGCGGGAAAAATGAAATGAAAGCTCTTAACACAGATGTTTCCAGGGTTTTGACATTTGCTTGTATTTATGAGTATTCAACTTCACAAAACATCTGGTCAAAAAGAAGACATATCATGTCCAGACTTATTATTCAGCTGTATTATTCCCACATGGGTTATCAGCTGTGTGTGGCCTCCTTAAGGCAAATTCTAGTAAACATCTGATTTTGATAAAAATGACTCAGCCCAGTAATTATCCTTCAAATAATCAGCAATCAAAGATCCTTAAGTAGACACAAGGTCCCACAACTCTGACACACATTAATGAGGATGTACAGGATCTGTACTCTGTCCTGAAGCAATAGAGGTACTTTGAGGATGAAAGCACATCGGCAGTTGATAGGGAATTTTTCACTGCATATCTGCAGGGAAGTCACAGCGTGGCAGCATGACCATCTGTTTGTGTGCCCTCGGGAAAACAAAAATTGTGGTCACAGCAGGGATGAACTCGCACAGTGAAATGCATGAGAAAGATCTGGTTGTTTTGCTACCACAGTCAAATCATTGTTGAAATATCTGCACCATGGCAACACGAAATACAAACCTTAGCATGACACAAGTTACACTGGTCTGATGAGGGTGTTGTTAAAGGACTAGAACCACCTCATCAGTATGATTGGAACAGTACGCTTCATATAATGATAAATTTAAATGAAAGGAAAACCCAGTGATGTCTTTAAAATGCTTCATTCTGCTCCTGTTGATTACTTCAGACAGACAGCAATCATAACAGTGATGACGCCGTAACCAAAACAGTTAAATCGTAAATGGAAACTGTTCATTATCAAATGATCATCTGTAAAGTATCGACTCTGTTATGCTGCTGCTATGAAGATGATGTCAAAGTTCATCTTCATGTGTAACCTCAGGGGATCTTTACCTCACCACATGGCAGCGGTCTTTAATTTCTGTACATATGTGTCATCCTGGTAACCAGTTTTATTGCTCAGTGGTCATTGTGTGTGCACAAAAGGAAACCGTCCTTTTGTGTTTCCTCTGCAGAGCCTCTTACCTGATAAAATACTAACAATGGTGACCCTACAATGAACAGAAATAGAATAGAAATGAAAATGATCAACGACACTGTTCTGTTCTGTAGTTAAGAAATGATTGCTATGGTCTGATGAAATCTAAGTAACATGCACCATTCCCATTGTGTGTGTGTGTGTGTGTGTGTGTGAGAGAGAGAGAGAGAGAGAGAGAGAGAGAGGACACGTGGGTCTATAGCATAATTCTAACTGAAAGCCTGACATTGTGCTGTATGTTTGGCTGTTTGCTGCTTTCTTGAACATAGATTATGAATGGATGTTAGATAAGAGAACATTAGATCATCATCTTATCACACACAATAATTTTATGTAGTGTAAATTGTAGTAATAGTAATGCATAAATCTTTTGATTATACTGTAATTTATAATATCTTATAATAAGAATGCTTATATATTGACATGCATTGTAAAACTTGCACAAAATGCTGTGACTATACTTTATGATGAAAGAGAATAGAGTAGATCTGTCTCGCTCTCAGTTAGATTTAATTTTACAGAGCGTCACTAATGTTACCATGTTACTGAGCATTTCACCTGTTCAGTCAGGCGAGCACAGCTTAGTAAACCGGCCAGGAAGAAGTAACACACTCCCGGGGGAATACCACTCTGTCTCTTCACCAAAAAACCTAAAATACATCTCATATTCGCTGGCTCTACTTTTAATTTTGTGTTTTAATGTATAAAACAGCCGTTCTGAATCCGAATCATGGTGGATATTAAACCGTGAGCATTTCTGTATGGCTGCACCGGGCTTGTCCACCCCCTCCATTCTCTCAATGGTGCGCTCCGCCGCTGCAGGTCTGGTTCAGGCAGCCACATCGTTATCTTCCTGGAGGATCTCAGACTGCACGACGCACCGAGCCCGGTGAGCGCGTGTCCGCCACTCTAGATGTCGTTATAGGCTCTGAAATGAACGGAGAGTCCTTCCTTCGGACACAGACACCGGGTAAAGACTCAGAGGACTGTCCCAGGACGCACGTTACCGCTTTGTGTCCGTGTAAAGGCTGGCAGGATTATTACCTTTCCCCGGTCATGGTAAACCTGACGGCGTGCGGTGCGGCTCGTGTGTCCGTGACAGCCGACTGATGGTGCAGAGGCGCGTGTGGCGCCGTTGGGAAATGCGAAACAGCGGTATGGTGATGGCGCGAGGGCGACATATAGTTAAATACTGCATCTGACTGATGAGACATTCACAGGACTTCGTCTATGGGGGTGTGCGCCATATTCCCGATGCACCTGCACCTCCAGCAAATGAATGGTGATCCTGCGTTGATCTGTCAGTGATACTCACAATATCTGCTCATCTGTTTTTACCTCATGGTTTTCTGTCCTGCCAAAAAACGCATGTGCAACTATTCTCTACAAGCATGGTCTTCTTCTTGTCTACCTCATCTTGTTTATTGTTAAGCCATTGAATTTAATGCCATTGCAGAGACTGATGTCACGAGGAGCTTTACACCATTTCAGCTGGAAAAGGCTTTTATTGTTCTCTAAAAGCACATGTTTAGTCTGATGCAACTTGAACATTATGCTCTTTTCTGAATCAAAGTGGCCATAAGGATTCAGGTGTCCTTCAGGTGTCCACGCATCTGTGGAGTAAACAGCAGTTAAAAGCCTGTGGAATGCTTGATCTCAAGATGAAGGAGACGTGTCGCATCTGTGGACGGGAGCTCTGCGGTAACCAGCGGCGATGGATCTTCCACCCCACTGCCAAGCTCAACCTGCAGGTGCTGCTGTCTCACGCTCTCGGACAGGAGCTGACTCGGGATGGCAGAGGAGAATTTGCCTGCTCCAAGTGCACCTTCATGCTGGACCGCATGTACCGCTTCGACACCGTGATCGCCCGTGTGGAGGCACTGTCCATCGAAAGGTTGCAGCGGCTCCTGCAGGAGAAACATCGGCTGAGACAGTGCATCGGTGGGCTCTACCGGAAAACAAACTCAGAAGAGGGGGCTGTGACTTTAACTGGAGGTAAAGAAGGACCAGGAGATGGGATGGTGGACATTTCAGGTCTCACCCATGCAAAGTATTGTGCACTGCTCCAGGATGACCTGGTCTACTCTTTGTATGAGTCCTGGGCCGATGACGGCCTGGACTGTCACCACCACCACCCCCAGTGTCCTGCCGGTCTGGAGGCAGAGGTCACAGTTGCAGGCTCACATCGTTGTGTTCCCAGCACTCCCAGAAGGTGTCGGGGATGTTCCTACTTGCGGGTGGCAGACTCTGACTATGAAGCTGTTTGTAAGGTGCCCAGGAAGCTGGCACGGAGTATTTCCTGTGGGCCATCAACCAGATATTCAGCCAGTGTTATTGGAGGGAGTGTGACTGGAGGAGTGGGAGCTGGTGCACACGGAGTAGAAGAAAGAAAAAATGTAGAGGATTCAGAAGCCCCTTCCTCTATAACTCTGATCCCTGGTTCTCAGGACCCCTCGAGGACATCAGACAGTGATCGCACTCTGGCTGGGCGAGCCAGCTCCAGCCCTTCTGTAGGATCCTTTGAGACAACCGAGGAATACATTCAGCCTGGAGCCATAACAGATGGGAGACTGAGGTCCCCCAGGGAACCAGTAGATGACCGGATATCTGACTCCCTCTCTGAGGAGCACATGGGAGCCCCTCATGGCCAAGCCTCACCTGGACCCAGCCTCTCTCTGGCCCTCTGTTTGCTGCAGAGCTGTGCTGTTCACCGGCCAGTCCAGAGCTGTAAGGGGAGCAAGCTGCCAGTGTTGCTCCGACGTAGCTCTAGTAATGGAAGCACAAGGCTGGGCTTCCCTGATCCTGTTCTGGGAATGTGTTATGGAACTCCAGATGGAGAAAGAGACAACAGCATGCCAACGCCTGAGCTGGAGACCTCTCCGATCAGGCTCGATGTTGGTCTTGATCAGATTCTGAACCTGGCTGACATGGAAGAATTATTGGAAGATTTGTACAAAGAGTATCCTCCCCCGCCTCCCCACCAGGTATAAAACCTTGACGAGGACGGTAATGTTGCTGTAATTCAAGGATTTTACTGCTGCATGGTGACACTCTAGAGTAGAGAATTTTGCCTATGCACTGAAAATTTGCAGCACTATGAGCGAACCAGCCCAACAGGCTTTGATGTTTGATGGACAAACAGTGCAGCCTGCCAACAAGATGCTTATTCTCACCACTTTTTAGCGCAGTTAGCCTCATAATCCAACTGTCAGTCACTTAAATCCTGCCCACAGCTTCTCCAACAAGCTTTTACCCAGGAGGATATGAGCTGCAGTGCCATATGTGTGTTTGTGTGTGTGCTTAGTTGTCTGTGTGTGGGAATACATTACATGAGCAGTCAGGTGTGGGTAAGCTGTCACACATGACATGGCCCAATTACCTACACACAAAGAGGTCATTGGTCATGTCAATAAAGCATAGAGCATATAAAACAAAAAAAGCACAGGCATTTTTGACAAATTAGTGAGTTTAAATATCTTAAAAAGCTGATATGCAATTGCTTATATAATTAAATGGTTGTGGGTTTAAAGACTTCAGGAAGCTGAGGATCTGCAGTGATTTCCAACACAGCCTGCAGACACAGTAGAGGCACCCAGCTTTTCCAGTTAGAAACTAGTTTGTTGTAGCACAGGATTTTCTGCGAGTGTGTATCTGTGTGTGTGTGTACGCACGCGCACAGTGTTAAACATCTGTTGTCCTCAAGAGTATAATCCTCGGCAGTAGTTTTTTGAGGATGTGTATTGCTTCAGAATTAGATGTTCTCCCTTATAAGAGTGTGTGATCTTGGAGCCAAGGCAGCTGACTGAAGTAGGTTAGATGTGGGGAGACATTAAGACAGAGTGACTCCACTACTGGCCTATTTTCACGCAGCCCTTGAGGCAAAGTGATCCACGCAATGTCAGACCACCCTGTTATCTCAACACTGGTTGGCTAGTGCAATAACACTATTTAAATGATATATCAACATAATCATCTCTTTTAGAAAATACTGTAAAAATCTATACATGTTAATTAAATCTCAGCTACATTAAACCGTAAGTTGAGCTTGGTGAATGAATATACGTATCTTCATGATGTCCTTGCCTCTAGTCAGTGAAAGCATTTATATGCTGGTTATGTAAAGATAATAGTGGCTCAGAGCACTTCCAGTGCACTCACTCTTGCTAACTCATGCATGCAGACGCTCTCACACCACTTCAGAGGCTCTCTCTCCCTGCACACATGAATAAGCAGAGTTTCTAAAATGTTGTACACATATTACACAATCCACTGTCAAAGTTACGCGGCCTGAAGCCTCTGTATATTTTATGATTTTGAAACAAACAAAATGTCTTCCTTGCAAATAATTCAGCAGCTGTGTTTGATCAGAAGTCCAAGCAAGTTAACGTATGTAGCCAGTTGTTTTTTATAACTTGAAACGTCTTACCTTAGAGCCTCGTTGAGGAGCAGCAGAGTCAGCTGAACCAGTATGAGTGTGCGGCCGGTCAATGTGTGAGCGAGCTGCAGAAGGCCCAGCTCCAGGTCCAATCCCTGCAGGCCAAGATCCACGAGAGCGAGGCCAACAACATGGTACGGTGCATAAGAACAGCGCATTACATTTGTATGTGTTTGATAAACCCACATCTGATGACAGTGATGTTTGTTTCCACATATAGAAGCTGCAGGAGAAGCTGAACGAAATGGAAAATGAGCTGCGTTCAATCCGTCAAGCTGCTCAGAGTCAGGAAAGAGCCATTCAGGGTCTCACAGAGTCCAACTGCACCAAAGACAGAGAGGTGAGTGTTTGTTGTACATTAATTAGTAGGTGAGCAACCAGATGATACCTGTATTTGAGAAGGTGCTCCTACCTGTAATTTATTCTGCTTGAAGGCCCAGGAGCTGTACCAGCTGATCGATGGGCAGAACACCACGCTGTGTAAGCTGAGAGAAATGGCCCACCGCAACCAGCTCGCTCAATGCAAGGTGAGACGTGATGGTGCGCATATAGTGGTGCAAACCTGGATCCAGGATGGTGAGAAATCTCCAGGCTGGTGACGTACTGACCTTGGCCTGTGGTCATTCTTTCTCCAGGCTCCAGAGGGAGTGAGTGAGTCCTTGACGCTCGCCCAGCTGCAGGGGGAGCTGGTGGGGGTGCAGAGCTCCCTGTTCTCCCTTGGTCTGGAGCTGGAAGCCAGTCAGAGGAGTCTAAGACAGAGCCAGAGGCAAGGAGATGACCTGGCGAGGTTCAAGGACAGACTCAACTCTGATCTACAAGAGGCACTGCAGCACAGGGAGGTCACTGAAAAGCACAACCAGGTTGGTGTGTTTTGTGAATGCAGGAGGAAACCAAAACTTTAAAAGAAGTCTTGCAATATGGATGATGCAGCGTGTGAAACCTCTGGTCTCTGTGCTGCAGGACCTGCGCTGTGCACTGCAGAAAACTCGCTCTGAGCTTCAGGCTAAAGAAGCAGCTCTGAAGGAGAGCGAAGCAGAGAGACTCGCTGTGGTGCAGGAAAAGGACAGGAGCATCGCACAGCTCAAACGCTCTCTGCAGGACAAGGAGGGACAGTTACAGGTAACAATTTCAATGCATACAGTATGTAGTCACACAGACACGTGCACATATGTCTAAACCTGTCTAAATAACTTTCTATCTGCAGGAATATTCAGAGATGCTGGAGTCAACAGGGAGCTCCAAACCAAGAGATGCCCTGCTGGAGAAACTAAGAGAGCGTATTAAAGATAGAGACAGAGCTCTGGAGGTAAAACACACACGCACATTCATACACACAGCAAGGGACAGAAATTAATGGCAGCTTGATAGAAATATTGAGTGGACCCCAAAATGCCCTTGATACTAAAGATTACTGTCCTCAGCTGCTGTTCCATGTGTATCACTGCACCATATAGTGTGTGATTCATGCGACAGTCTTTCCTGTACATTCAGTGCAGAGGAAATGGGGCAGCTCTTCATCAGCAAACAGCTAAGTATGCATCTTGCAGAAGCCGAAAGAGCCAGTGGTAGACCGTGCTGCAGACTGCTGCTTTAACAGTGGGTCAGCATAAAATTTCACAGCCATAATGGTTAAAAAAAAGAAATCTTTGGATTGTTAGGGACAAACAGAAGTAAAAACATCACTGCAGTCTTCTTTAAGTCCTGTCCAACCATACAGCAGTGCCAGTACACCAGTTTGTCAGGAACAACAGCATTGAATACTGCACGTCTGCTCATTTTTGCCTACAAAACCTGAATACGGTATAATGAATGTCAGAGGGAGGATGAATGTCACAGTCGAGGGTGCCCAGAATAGCAGCAGTGTAATTTTTTCTCTTCCCCCCTCTGCTGTCTGCAGCGCTCCATCGATGACAAATTCCGCTGTGTGGAGGAGCGCGAGGGCCAGGTGAGGAGGCTGCAGCTGGCCCTCAGGGAGAAGGAACGAGACCTGGAGAGACTTCGCTGCATCCTGTCCAGCAATGAGGAGACTATCACGGTACGCTGATAACATGCAGTGCAAAAATATCAGACCTCCTAGCTTATGCAGTAAATTTGTCTGAGATGGAAAGGTCAGATGAGTCTGTGGTTGTGACCGTCAGAGTCTGGACGCCTTGGTGCGTGGCAAAGAGCTGGAGCTGGAGCAGGCGGCAGAGGCCTACAGGAACCTCCAGTGGCTGAAGCAGCAGAGCGAGGAGAAGGAGAGGAACACTCTGAGAGAGAAAGACAACATCATCAGCCAGCTACAGGCAGCCCTACAGACACGCAGCCAGGAGACACAGGTGACACACACACAAACACACATTTGTTTATGCCTTTGGCATCATGGCTTCTAATTGTTTGTTGTGTAATTTCCAAAGCATTGTTAAAACCGGTCAACACAGACAAACCTGTGCTACTTGTTTTCATAAATACAACAGGTGTGCTGACAGAGGCTTTTCTTGGTCTATGATGTATGTGTGTGTGCAGGATCTGACAGCCGCCCTCGTTGCAAGAGTTCAGGCCGGTCCCTCAGAGGTCGTAGAGGAGTTGAAGGCTCGACTGGCGCTAAAAGAGAAACTCTTCCAGGAGCTGCTGTCAGACCGCAGCCGCCAGTCTAATGAACACCAAGCACAGGTCCAGGACATGCTCAACACCCTCAGCTCCAAAGACCAGTATCTGCAGGTAGGCCCTGTTGCTGGTAGGGCCATGGTTATGAAAACGCAACTGATAGATTGTGCTCCAAAGTCTTCAACCTCGTCACACTTTCTGTCTCAGGACTACTCCTATAGGCTCTCCGTTGTGATTAGCGAGCAGACCAGCCAGCTGCAGGAGCTCCGCAGACAGCTGTCGTTAAAAGAGCAGGAGCTGAGCGAGCTGAAACGGGACAAGGAGAGAGAGATGGGAGGAGAAAGGGAGCATCTGCGGAGTCTGCTCAAAGAGAAAGAAGCCTTTATTAAGGTACCTCTTCCTTCCTTTTCCTTGGCTTTTCTCCCTTGCTGCCATACTCCTCTTCACAGTATATTTGATCCATCAGGAACTGATGCAGGCCCAGGAGGAGGCGATGCAGCCATCCGCCAAAGAGAGTGAGGCAGAGATGAAGGCTCTCCAGGAGGAGTTGCAGCTGGTACTGAAGAAGGAGAGGGAGGCTCAGGTATCTGTGTGGACCCTTGGCTGATGCATAAAAACAATCCTTGCGTTTTCTTCTAAATCTCAAGTCATATCTTTGTGCCCTGCAGAAGGAGCTGTCTGCCCTGCGTTTGGCTCACCAGCAGGACAATAAGGACAGCTCTGATCATCAAGTACGATTTTGCCTCATCCTCAGCCAATTAGGCAGTATTTGGCTTTTTGTGCTACATAGGCATTATGTATTAATTATGTCTCTCCTTTATCTTCAACCCCGCCTGGTGCTCTGATATAGACTGTGCTGGAGCAGCTTGTGTCAGAGTACAACAAGCTGAACGATGCCCTGAGGACAGAGAAGAGATTATACCAAAATCTGGCACACATTCATACCAAGAGTGACAGGTAGGGAAGTTGCACTCAGGTCCAGTGACAGGATGTTTCCTGTGAATGCAGGAGTTTGTTTTGTGTTTGTTCTAAAAACATTTTTTCCTCCTTCTCAGCTCAGAGAAGATCCAGGCCCTCCACACTGAGCTAGACTCGGTTCAGGCACTCCGCAGACAACTGGACGAGGTCCTGGCTAGGACCCGTAACACGGCCCTGGTGCTGGAAAGGGCAGCTAAAAGGCAGCCTGACTTTGGAGGTGGGGATGGGCAGGGTCCAGCCTCCAGGGCTGCGGGGGGCACTGTCACTAACGCTCTGTGATGTTCTGTCTGACCACAGCACTACTGAGTGACACTTAATGTGAGGCGGAGCTGTCTGTAGCCACTGATGGCCAGTTTCATGGAAATATGTGGCCCTAAAGAAAACACGATCAGGAAAATTCTTCTCTGAAGTGTGAATAAAACTGAAAATCTGACCGTCGGCCTCCAGGCAGCTTCGTCCTGATAGCACAAGCACTGCTCATAGTAGCAAAAGCCTGTTCAGATTAACCTCCATGGTATGAAGTGGCAACGTGCAACCCAGAGTCTTATTTATTAATATATTCTGTGAGTGTGGTGTGAATATGTTTTTATATTGTGTTTGAAATACTGCCTGCGTATTGCTTTGCAGTGCGATTGTTCTGCATTGCCATTTCTGTGTACTGTCTCTCACCGGTGTCACTCTTCCAGCCTTACTGTCACAGTGAAGTTGCGTCTTGTGGAGAAACTCGAGCTCATGCCTTACAGTGAAACGTCTCACCATCCATCATTTGTTTTGTATCATCTGTTTGTGAACAGGATGTGCACACTTAACATGGCCCAAGATACAAAATCACAAAAGATGACCACGTAGTCTCCTTCACTTCAGCTTAACCTTGGATTGCTTTCCTACAGTCTCACAGTGTGAACCTGCTCTGCACTAGTTGCATCTTAGTGTGACAGATATGCATGAAACATAAGGTCAGGCTCATTAGATATAAGGTGGTAGGTGTGCTCTGATTACATTAAAATAACATTATGGTAATTTCATATGATATGTATTGTTTTTAGTTTATCTGCTTGTTGGACCTAAGTTCAGCCTTGTACCAAGAAAAAAAGCAGAGAGTAATTTTACTGTCTGCACTGTGCTCTCCATAAATCACATGAGATGTGAATGCCAGAAATAATACTTGCCCAGTAAATATTTCCATTAGGTAGATTTTCTTATTTGGATCTGTGCCCTTACCTCTCATCTAGCCTCAGAGATGGAAACCTTGTCAACACTTCTTCTTGTGTTCGAAATGCAACAAAAATAAAGATGTGCTCACTTTTTGTCAAAAGCACTTCTGTTTATTGTGTATAATTGGGAATTTTGTTTCAAGAATATCCCAAACCTGAAATCCCTCACTTGATCCTTGATATACCTTCCTCCTCTTCCCCAGAGATGAACCCACGGTGTGTTTTACCTATCTGAACCTTTCCTCGGAGTAGAAATACTCTTCATGTTTGCCCCCTAGTTTGTCCAAATGAGAACACACCAAAGATAATTCAACTTCATTATAAGAATATAAACATTTACATGAAACTATATGTGTACTACCAGATAGATTCTCAAATGAGTATTTTTTCATGTCCTTGCTCCCTCATGCATGAGATTGTGGCATGATTTTCATGTTTGCATGGCTGTTCTGTTGTAATGCCCAGTTAGATTTACACTACACTAAAATTCACTGCATGATAGTTGAAAAGAAAAACATCTCAATGGCAACTGAGAGAATGGTGTCAGTCTGTGATGCCGCAGTGTGTAAACAGGGCCCCACATTCAGGCCGTTCAGCTTACACAGCACATTGTTCAATCAATAATAACCCAGCAGTGTCCCTCCATGAAATTCCTGCCCTGTCACTCACAGCACAAAGACATTTGACATTTAACTTTCACACATGTTTTAGGGTGGAGACATTTAAAGTCAAGAACTGCCTTTGAACTCCCCCGATTATGGACATAATCCCATAATAAGTCTCAACAATGCAGTGAACAACTGTACATACACACCCATGCACCTATGATGTCCCCAAAAGTGATGGAAACTCGACTGCATGACTGCGTGCCTGTGTGTGTGTGTGTGTGTGTGTGTGTGTGTGTGTGTGTGTGTGGATGTGTATTAATCATGTTGTGGAGGATGCAGGTCCCCATAATGTAAATCATTAGATTTTAGGGTGACTGGTTAAAGTTAGGGTAAAGGTTAGGGAAATTAATATAAATCTATACAATATCCTCAAAAGTGATAGAAAGGGTGTGTGTGTGTGTGTGTGTGTGTGTGTCATTAAGACCTATTAGGTAAAATAGTTTTACTCTGAAATTCCTGCCAGTCACTTTCCACTGAGCCTCTGCTTCCTGGCAATGAACAACTGTGTGTGTGTGTGTGTGTGTGTGTGTGTGTGTGAGTGTGAGTGTGAGTGTGAGTGTGTGTGTGTGTGTGAGTGTGAGTGTATGAGTGTGTGGGTGTACAGTACTTAAATAGCACACAACAAAGAACATGCTGCACACATGCTCAGTTTTAGCACACAATTACCATGAACTTTTCATGTGAGTGACTAAATGAGCCAAAATCCATCACGTTTGTCTCAGCTGAAAGTGTGTAAAGTGTTTCTCATGAGCACACACATTCACACACTCTCTTGTACTGGGCTGCTCTGCTTTGAGTGTGTTTTTGGCTGGCCGCTGCAACAAGTGACATAACATTTCCCCTTTAGTCCCATGACTTCCAAGGTGGTGATTCAGTGTCTGGACAGACCTCTGGAAAGAATGGAATAGAGAGTGGAGGCTAGAGAGGGAGAAGCCCAGGAACGATAGAACAAGTCAAAAAACAGAAGTCTAAACAAAGGGGAGGAAAAAGCAGGTGTTTGTTATGCTCATATGGTTGTTGTGTTTTCAGAGCTCAGCACAGAGGAAGAGGAGGAGGAGGGAGACGATGAAGACGGCAGCAGTGATGAGTTCACAGACAGCATCGAGGAGGATGATGAAAAGGTGACATCCAGAAGTTTGGCCTCTATTCAGGTAAAATCCTTCTGTTGACATTTCACTACGAAATCCATTTAACTTCAGGCGCTTTGTAGCCACACATTTATGTTTC
This sequence comes from Chaetodon trifasciatus, assembly GCA_037975065.1. Classification (NCBI taxonomy): domain Eukaryota; kingdom Metazoa; phylum Chordata; class Actinopteri; order Chaetodontiformes; family Chaetodontidae; genus Chaetodon; species Chaetodon trifasciatus. The sequence continues at coordinate 4,923,586 of JBBMOE010000012.1, forward strand.
TCCCACTGATTTAAACCTTTGCCTAATCTCATGACTTACATAATAAGCACAATAACAAACATCTTTTTTCTTCTGTAAAGGCTTGTGGACCTGAGGGTGTGACTGGAGCAGCGGTGAGGGGGACAGTGTCCCAGAGAGCTGATGTGAAGTATCTTGAGGAAGCAAAGGAGACACTTGAAGGCCAGCTTGAAGAAATACAGTCACAACTGGAGAGGGATGGATACGCCTCTGTGGCTCAGATGAGGTGCACATTTATGTCAGTGATCCTCAGGAACCTTTGTTTTGATTTTTGAGTTTTTGAGTTTTGAGTTTTGACATCATTGCACATGGAGGTTTAAACCTGGACAGCTTCATTATGCAGAATGTCTAATTGGGCTTTGTCTTTGTTTCCGTGTCCTGCCAGGAGCGCTCTGCAGAGGTTGCAGCAGGAGAATCAGGCTCTGAAAGAAAGCCAAGGACGAGCTGGAGCTGCAGGACTGAGGCTGAAGAATCACAGGAGTCTGAACCAGGAAGAGGAAGAAGAGGAGGAGGAGGATATAGAGGAAGAAGATGAAGATGAGGAGGAAACATCTCCACAACATTTGCAGATGGGAAAGCGAGGTCCTCCATGTGTTAGCCTGAGTGACGAGCGAGGGAAGAGGCAGTGCACGAGGCCCACACACCGGCCTGAGACGGTAACATATTACACATTTAAACAGTTTGTAAGATAACATTTTATAAAGCTGCTGCAAATCTGTTACAGTCATTTTTGCTCTCAGATTTTAGATTATTTCTTCATATAAGATCATTTTATTTTGTAGATTTTGTAAGAGAAAACATGGTGGTGGAAGAAGTGCTCAACTTAAGTCAGATGGAAAAATACTGAAAAAGTTACTTTACTTTTCTAATGAAAGACAGTAAAATTGTAAACTTTTTGTCAATGAAGCATCACAAGTAAAAGCTCATTTCTGAAGGTTAGTGATAAATAATAATGCACTGAATTATTTTTTTATTCTCAATTGTCCAGGTTGCAGTAATATTGACTGATTTAAACGTGAATCATGTTTTTAAGATGATCGTATATTTTGCATGTGAAATTTATTTTTTGGCAACGAGCTGCAGCTAGCAGGTAAAAAACTACTTTGTGACTAAAACAATGCCTTTGCGAGTTGCAAATCGGATTTCATCAAGCTGTGCAGGAACGGCTTTGCCTCCAGGCCCTACCTCCTTTTCTCCCTGACGTCTCCTCACTGAGGCCTGCAGCTACAGTCTCCATGTACGGCTGTTTTGTTCTTTTTCAGTCCCGTGGTTGTTTATATGAGTAATGGAGCACACATTCTGCTTTTGCAGGAGGTGGAGCTTGCTGGCAGCAGCAGTGAGGTGGGAGAGCTCTGGCAGGATATAGAGGAGGGTCTCCAAGAGCAGGCAGCCCGTCTGAGCTCTGATCTGGCTCTGAGCCACCAGGAGAACAGAGAGCTGCAGGAAAGGCTGATGGTGTCTGAGGCCACGGTCCATGCTCAGGCTGAACAACTGAAGGACTACAGAGACCTGCTCAGTGAGTCACTCTCAGAATACGTGTGAAGGAACAGTCATGTTTTTAGAACAGTGTTGAAAAACCTTATTAGCATACAAGATTTAAATATTGGTCATGTCATGTCTCTGCAGCGGAGACATCGGTCCAGCAGGCCAGTAAGCAGGTGCAGGTGGACCTCCAGGATCTGGGTTATGAGACTTGTGGACGTAGTGAGAACGAAGCTGAGAGAGAAGACGCCAGCAGCCCAGGTGACAAACAGACCAAACTCTCTCAAACTATTACAGCCCGTATTTTATTTTCCTCTCCTGCAAAAACCACTCACTGAACCTCATTAATCCTGCATCAATCATCATCTCTCCCTCCTTCAGAGTTTGACGACCTGGAGATGTGCACATCACTGTCCCATCAACAGGACTATGAGGGTGGGGGCGGCAGCTGGTACGCTGGTAGCTGCAGCAGTAACAGAGGGGCTTATGAACTGGGGGATGAGACAGCCTCTCTCCAACATCTGGTCCAGGACCTCCGCTCACAGCTGACCCGCTGCCACAAGGTGATCCGTGGGCTGCAGCTGCGTGTCCGCTCCCTGTCTACCACCAGCGACTACGCCTCCAGCCTGGAGCGCACCCCGCGCAAGGTGCTGTAACGTTAACCAGATACATTATTACCTGTTTTTTTAGGTCCATTTTTCTGAAAATCTTTGCTCACCTTTTAGGTAAACTGGGCCTTTGAGACATCACCGGCCCCCAGTGGTGTGGAAGAGGATGAAGGCTGGATGTCTGACAACCAAGGCATTCGCTCAGGGTCCAAGCCCAGCAGGGAACTGCAAGAGTTGATGGCACGAGTTGCATCACTGGAGGCACAACTGAAGAGCTCCAGACTGGAGGGCAAAGGCCAAGCAGAGGAGGGGAAATGTGCCACCTGGCCTGGGTGAGTGGACCGAGACAGAGAGGCAGTGGGAAAGGTAGAGGGGAAGGGGTTCCTAGTTACTCCTGGTGCTCTGTTGTCCCTGCATATCCTAAGGCACCTTTATTCTATCTAGAATCAGTTAACAGATGTACACAAGAATGATTAGTCAGACAGTATGACTCAGCATTAAAGTATATATAACTTCTCTATTAATGTTGTGCTCTTCCTCCCTTTACAGGAAGTACAACTCTCTGATCCAGACACAGGCTCGTGAGCTGTCCCATCTGAGGCAGAGGATGAGAGAGGGGCAAGGAGTCTGCCATATCCTCACCCAGCACCTGGGTGACACCACCAAGGTACTCCGAGCCCTTCTGCACTACTCATACTGCATTATTCATTAAACCGCATTTGATTAGTTTTTGGCATATCATATGGCGCAGAGGAGTGTTCAGTTTTCTAATGGATATTCTTATTCTTGCTGCAAATTCTCAATGACTTTCAGGCCTTTGAGGAGCTGCTGCGTGCCAATGATATTGATTACTACATGGGTCAGAGCTTTAGGGAGCAGCTGGCTCAGAACACTGCCCTGGCACAAAGAGTGGTCACCAAGATCAGCGGACGTAAGGAACATCCTCCATCACACAGAAAGACTGTTCATACTTCTCAGTTGAAATTGTCATTTCCACTCGTGCACTCTCACCTTGCGTCTTTTGTTGCCATAGGTGACCATGCAGAGAGCCGTGATGACAAGACAGGCCATGAGTTGCTTGCCCTACGGTGAGTCAGCACCTTTAATCATTTAAAAGATTAGATGTGTATGTGCACTGTAACTGGCAATAAAGAGCCACATGGGAAAAGCCATATACTGTGTAATAACTGCACACATGCACAGACCTGCAAACATGCATGACAGATGAGCCTTAACCTTAAAGTTGAGAAATCAGGTTATGGAGCCACATCTCAATGATCATCTACCGCCTGATTCAGCCACAAAGCATTAGATTCCATTTATGTTTTGTTGTTTAATCTACTCTACTAGTTTGATAAACTCCTGAAAAAAAAATCTGACAAATCTCAACCTCGGGAGCAACAGCCTATAGTATCACCAGCAGCACAGAGATCTGTGGACATCCCTTTACGTTATTAGCTTACTTGGTAGAGCACTTACTCTGCCCCAGTGATTAGTTTACTGTCATGTGACGTGCTGCGGCACACAAGCAGCCGTCCACACGGCTCTTTATGGTGGAGAGGAGCCAGAAGGTTGCTGTTAATCCACACACAGGCCACAGCATGGAGCCTTTACTCTTAAGTTGCTTTAGTTGAATAGACTCACAGGTGTCCCACCAGCTGGGTGTAAGAGGCTCCACATGACTGTGTGACAGTCCTTTACTGGCGGAAGACTGTTTCTGTTGGATCTATACAAAGTCACTTATCCATAGGGATTTTGTTGAAGATTTCCTTTCTGGTTACTACTACTACTACTATATTATTTAGAGGGTAGTTTTGGTTACTAGAATCAGAAGACAGTCAGTATTTTTAGCTGGATCTTCACAGACAAGGTTTACCCAGATGCATGAAAGCTCAGGCTTTCGTGCATCAAGGACTCCCTCTTTGTTTCACTGGACTGTACAATGCTGTGATGGCTCCTCTGTGGAAATCCATATACAGGCAGTCTCTGTGGTCTTTTTCTTTGGGTCGAGACCAAGCAAGAGAGAAAACTTTTATGAGGATGCTGTTGGAGAGAGACAGGGAGTTCATGCTTTGACAGCTGAAACAGTAAGACAAGTATGCATGTAGCTACTTCACAGAGGCAAGTTTACTTTAAGAGCTCCAGTGTAAAAGCTTTTTAAATTTACTCATACATGGTGGCAGATCTATTAATTTCCCAATTATGATAGTGAAAAATGCACTGTATAGTTCATGAAAGCCAAAGGTGACATCTTCAAATGTCTTGTTTTGTTTGGCCACCAGTCCAAAAGTCCAAAACTGTTCAGTTTCTTCAGTATCAAACTCTCTTAAAAATAATTGCAATGATGATTTGCAAATTTTGTCGGGCTCCATAAACACTTTCTGCCTATTATGTCCAGTGATTGTGATGTAGATGCAATGGTCCCCAGGAGTTCTATTGTGAACTATGCCAGGCAATGTCAAACAGCTATTGTATAGCCTATAGCCTGTTACGGACATACTTCTTTTTCACTAAAAGCATTCACTTCACAATGTAATGATCGATCCTGTTGTGTGCACACGTAGGCTGAGCAAGGAGCTTCAGCAGAAAGACAAAATCATCGAGTCACTCCATACCAAGCTGCAGCAGCGTCCAGAGACCCCGTCCAGTTGCCTTGCTCTCTCCGAGACCACCGACCAGTCAGACAGAACCTCCCTGGTGTCTGATGAGTACAGAACCAATGAAGACTTGGAGCTGTGCTCTGATTTAGACGCCAGAGAATATCAGGAGGAGCATCGACTGCGGCAGCCAGGACTGGGATCAGAACAAGACGGTATTGTTAACGTGTAATTGTATGTTCACTTCTCCTGTCTGTGAAATGGCTCTTCTATCCTTTCCCTTTCCATTCCCCTCCTCTAGTCCGTCCATCTCTCCCTCCTCCTCCTCATGGCTTCCTCAAGTCCTCCAGCAGCTGTCCCAACATGCTTTGCTCAGCCCCTGTGGGTTTGACCAGGCAGTCCTCGAGAGGTATGGGACTCACAGCTTGCTATGACTTGCAGAGTACCCACATTTTCTCTTCCTCCTCCTCCTTCATGTCCTATACGTGTCACTTCCTGTCATTCTCCTCCAGCCCTTTTCAGTGAGCCCGTCTCCTACTCCCTCTCTGTCCCCTCTGGCCCTGACGTCTGGGGTAAGGAAGTCACTTCTGACCCCCGGCCCAGGGCCCTGTCTGTGATCGCTGTTCGCCCAGAGCTGGACACGCTGTACAAACAGATGAATGAGCAGAGCAGGGGTGAGGGGCCGGGGGGGCGTGTACCATATATGAGATTAATTTATAAAGTATAATATCTTCACCACTCTCAACCACAATAAATTCCTCTGTTGGCCTGCATGTGCCATGTTTGACACACTTCATCACTCTTTTGTGTGTGTGTGTGTGTGTGTGTGTGGTCACAGGCTTTGCCGTCCCCCATGACAAGGCTCTATTCACTCTCTCACCTGGTGCCCACAACCAGCACGACCTCGCCAGCTATAGCCAGCTATCCCATCATGCCTTTCAACAGTATCAGCTAGGTGGCATTCCTGAAAGCCACTCACTGAAGTCTGACTCAGGTCTAGTGCCAGGAGGGTCTTTGTGGGACATGGAGAACATGGTTCAGCACGTTGGAAGCTATTCTGGCTCACTGGGACACCAGCAAGGAAGCAGCCATGCAGGTGTGACTCTAAAGTGGTGGAAACAAGCTTCATGATGAGCTCAAAAGGCTCCCCTTCAACCTATCTTATGATGTGTGTTTTTAGGGGTAAATTTGATAGAGGAGCACCTGCGAGAGGTGAAGTGTCTCCGTCAGCGTCTGGAGGAGTCCATTAGGACCAATGAGAGGCTCCGACAGCAGCTGGAAGAGAGGCTGGCCACCACTGGGCGTGATGGAGGTACTGCACCCACACCAACACTGCAACCACTATCATTTCTTTCTCTCCAAGATTTAACATAGAAATAATTGCTCTTTCATATGCAGGGGCACCAACAAACATCTACATTCAAGGCCTGGACACCGTCACTCAACTGTCCAATGAGATCCGAGTCCTGAAGGAAGAGAACTTGGGTCTACAGTCACGCCTGCAGGCCAGCACAGGTGCTTCATGTGGAAGGCAGCTACAGTTCTAATGATTTTAATGATTCACCTGGAATATGTATGTTAACCCATCTGGACTCTCCTCTTCCCATCAGACACATGTGAGGAGGTGGTGCAGTTGCGTGAGGCGGTGTTTACAGCACGTGCCCGCCTGAAACAAGCAGAGCTGGAGGCAGAGCAGTGGAAGGAGGAGCTGAGGCGACTCCAGGCTCACAGTCAGGAGCAGGGACAGCAGATACACATACTGAGGCAGGAGCGACAGGCCAGTCAGGAGAAAACCAACAGGTGGGTGTGATTGCTGTGTCTACAGATTGAATCCGCAGTCTAAGTAGATGGAAACTGTGCTTTTCTGTGTGTTTACATAACTGTTCTCTGACTGTGCTGCACTCTATCTGCGTATCCTCAGGCTCCAGCATGAGGTGTCTCTACTGCAGCAGCAGCTGTGTGAGAGCAGAGAGCTCATCCACTCCCTGCAGAGTGAACTACAAGTGTACGATCGAGTGTGTTCCAGCACAAAGGCCAACAAAGGTCAATTCAGTCACTGCACCCCAACTATGCTTAATATACCTCACTTTTTAAATGAAACAGCTTTTAGTTTAAAGCCGCTTTTTGTTGGATGTCCTGTGGAATTCCTTTGGCACCATCTGGTGACAGAATTAAGAATTGCACCACAGTAGACCTGAGATGAGAAGTCAAAAAGCAAAAACAGGCTGCTCAGCGTTTCCACATGATTGTTTCATTTTTCTTTTTGCCATCAGAACAGAAGGATGCTACAATTTCAAAATTATCTCCACATTGACAAACATTTGATCAAAGCTTTATTGTATTGTTGTGTTGCAATGAAACCCTCCAAAACCCAGTAAGCAATGAAGCAGTGGCATGTTCATTCAGACTCTGCAACCATTGTGTATTTTGTCTTCAGGCTACCTGTGTGAGCTCCCCGGTCTACCAGTGGAGCTGGGGGAGCTGCTTGGGGAGGTGAGGAGTCTGCGAGCCCAGCTGCAAAACAGCGTCCAGGAGAACAGTGCCCTCAGACAACTGGAGCTCCACAAGCAGCTGGAGCAGAAGCTGGGTAGTGGCTCTTTTCGGACTCCTTCCCTCTCTGCGCTCACTGCCAGCCCTCAGAGAGAAAACTTCTACAGACGACAGCTGCTGCACGGTGAGACAGCTCACAATACTACACAGAAGTATTATTGTGAGGCTTAGTGTGCCGTGGTGTGGTTTACTGTGTGTCCAAGCCTGCTTTGTGTATGTGTGTGCTCCACAGACCCAGCTCCGTCTCCACCTGTCAGGGACATTGGTCTGTTTAACTGTGGATCTCCTGGTCCCCCCTACTCAGACCTGGACGACAGCCATAGCACTGCCAATGGTGTGACTTACACTGCACTGCATGACTGCAGCTTAATCTGTCTTTACTTTGATTATAAAGAGACAGTATTGCTCTGTAACAATATTAATAACAACGAAAGTGCCTGACCGAATGTTGCCTTAATCATTTCTAAAGTCCTCAAAATTCTTTCTTGCAATACAAAAAATACAATAATGTCCCTCAGAGTCCTTCCAAAATACATTTGAGCTGTTTTGTCTCCAGCAGACTCTCTGGACCCTCACTCTGAGCTGGAGGGGGAGGCCCCTGATGGATCGTTTGCGAACCGTAATGGCCGCCATGCCATCGGTCATGTGGATGACTTTAGTGCACTGCAGCAGCAGGTCCTAGAGGGCCGGAGCCTTGTCCAGCGTGTGGAGACAACCCTGCAGGCCTGCCTCGGCCCACCACTGCTGGAGGGCAACCAGAAGCAGAGCAGTGAGCTGGTGAGGAATATTTTTTTAACAAACCAATGACAACAAATAAAAGTATTGACAGGAGACACAAGTATCTAACTGAGCTGGGTGTAGGTCCTGGACTACGGGTGTGTGAAGAGTTTGCTATCCAACACCAAGACTCTGAGGCAGATCCTGGAGGAGGCCATGTCTCTGCTGAAGATGTTCTGGAGAGCAGCTCTGCCCAGCACTGATCCCTCCATCCAAAACCTTAAGAAGGTTTGGGACGCATTATGATACTTTACGACTGGTCCAATCTTTGGAAGAATAATGTTGGTGATGCATGTGAATTTATGTGTGTGTAGGAGCAGTGTATGCAGGAGGAGATCTTGTCTCTGAAACTGCGTATATCAGAGCAGGAAGAGGTTCTCAAGGGGACAATTCAAAGACTGAGGAGCACCAGCCGCACCAAGGAGAGCATGGAGCACTTCATAGTCAACCAGTGTAAGTGTTACTGTGAATCTGTGTGTGTGAAAGAGACAGAGACACACTTAGGTTTTTTATGTGCAACAGCAAACAGTGCTGAAGGGCTGAGTGAGGATGAAAATCACACTGAGACAGCTGAGCCAATCACAGTGAGGTACAAAGACAACAGCTAAACAAATGAGCAATCATCCTTCCGGGAAATTGAACTGTTGTCTGGACGGTGCAGAGCTGCACGATGTGAGCACACAGCACCACAGATCTGCATCTGCAGGAAAACACAAGATTGCTTCTATTATCCAGATACAAATGCAAAAAAAACTGAAAGAAAAGATGCTGTTTTACGTGCTGTGAGTTGCTTAATGTATGTAGCACCTCAAGTGTTGATATCAACTGTGTACTCTTGTAGTTTTGTAATAGCAATAGAAATGTCTTTTGTGTTTTGCAGTGTCAAGGACTCGTGATGTGCTGAAGAAAGCAAGGACAAACTTAGAGGTGAGCACAAATCACTGCTTCATATGGGCCCTCACTTATCCAGGATACATACAAAATGTTGATTATCTGTGTGCATATGTCATAGATTCACAGTATTACGTGTATCACTATTGTATGTTGTGACATCCCTGGTGTGCTTATCTTAGCTTTTGGTATTTATGATGTAAATTCATCACTTTTGGCTTTTCTGTCTCACTTGTTCCTTCGTCCTACATTTGTCTCTCCTCTCCTGTCCTCCTTTAAATCCCCCAGAAGAATGAGCTTAGACTTTCCTCTCTAAGCTCCTCCTCTTCCTCTTATGCTGGTAATCATCTGACATCATGTGATCTTGCAAACAGGTAGACGTTGTCCCAGACCCTGTTTGCAATAGCCTGACTGTAGCAGTTTCTGCCGGCTGGTGAAACAGTAGAAGTAAAAGTAAACGTGATGGTGACTCTGTGGTCCGGGGCAGCTTTTACTTCCGTGTGGATTTGATTTGTCTAACCATGCTTACATCACTGCTCTACCATCCTGTCTGACAGCGAACTCCATCCTGGTTTAACCGACTTTTATTTTTAGCGTTTTAGGACATTTGTGCTTCATTAAAGTGTTTATGAGATAGGAAACATGGGAGATAATGGAGGTGATGCTTTACCAAAATCCTTGTCCTGAGCAAAAAACAAGTTGACCACACTCACAGCTCATATATGACTTCATTATACCACTCCTAGGCTTTCTCAATGAAGTGATTAAATGAGGTTGAAAGGAGCCATGTGTGTGTTCACCTTGTTTACTGCCATGACCAGCATCTATGTATTTGGTGCGTGATCTTAAAATCCCTCTACAACTACTCAGCTATTGTAAATAACTGTATTTTTAAGGATGAATAGGGACTTTAAGAAGCCGTGAGTGTGTTTCTGAACCCACATCACTGACACCTAATTGCATACACACCCATCTACTAAGCTGTCACTGCACTAAAGTGTTGTTTACTTCTACATGCCCCCTATATTACAGTTGAGTCTATTTGTAGCTTCAAACCCCCACACGGTTAGCGCCAAAATAACTGCATGCTGCATAGTTTCCATTCTGTGTGTGTGCCGTCACAGTATAGCTTAGGCACGTATGCACAAAAACATGTGTGTGATAGCTTCAAATAAAGTTTTACTGCTGCCCTTCAGTGTTAGGATAGAGTGGTGTCATAAACACCTAGATCCATTCACACCACTAGACACTCAGCACACAGACAAAACACAGCATGTGTGTGTGTGTGTGTGTGTGTGTGTGTGTGTGTGTGTGTGTGTGTGTGTGTGTGTGTGTGTGTGTGTGTGTGTGTGTGTGTGGGTGCGTGCGTGGGATAGAGGATTTGAGTGACATCATTGCTTATTCGCTAATCACTCGCTCAGCTTTTCATCTGCAAGCAGTTGTATTTTGGGAGTTTTACTACAACTAACATTACGCAAAGCAAACAACCTCTTGCTGAGGTGTTTTTAAAGGAATAGTTTGACATGTTGGGAAATACACTTGCACTGTTTCATACTGAGACTTTGATGAGAAGATTGATACCTCTCCCATGTCTGTATGCTAAATATGAAGCTACAATCAACCTGGCTCTGTTAGATGGTAAAAAATTCTACCTAACTGCACCTCTAAAGCTCACTAATGAGCAGAGATTTGGGAATTACTGCACCCGAGAAAGAAATAATCAGACCCTGAACTCCCCCACAACACAAGATATAATGTGTTAAGCTAAGCTAATTGTCTCATGGCTTTTGCTTCATATTTACCATACAGACATGAGAGTGGTATCAATCTTCTCAACTACTAAGAAAGTCAAATGCAACATGTTCAATTATTCCTTTAGCATTTCACTTTGCCAGCTTTTATCAGCCTGTGTAAGGATTGTTGAAGAATAATTTCCATCTTCTGCTTCCCTCTCTCCTTTTGTCCGGAAATCCAGCTGAGGACCCAGGAGGTGCTGCCAGAGGGTGGCCTGCTGATCACAGTTTCCTGAAGACCAGCGGTGCTTCCGGAGCTGCAGCCAATCAACGTCCAGCAGCAAGGAAGCGCAGCAGCCAATGCCTGCTTTAGACTTTTCAAAGAACCAGCCTCAACACCACCACCTCTGACCTCTATGCTCAAACAGCCAAGACCCACCACCCCCTACCCTCCTTCCAGCCCTCCACACCAGCCTTTCCTGTCCCACCCAACCTCTGCCTTTACCTCCGTCCAGCCTTGAGAGTGCTTCCATCCTTCCCTCCTCCAGGCAATATGTGCACAGTATAATCTGCACCTTGAGCCTTACCAAACTCCCTTTACCCCCTCGCCAATTTTCTGTCACTCTCTCCCCCCTCCCAGCACATGTTCTAGTGTCTTTGAGTGATACAGTCAGCAGTTTGCCTTGTCGTGTGTGTGTGTGACAGAAGAAAGAGTTTGAAATGTGCCTCTGGTGGTTTCAGTGATGTGCGTCCTACTGATGGAGCTGGTTGAAGATGCTCATAGACACTCAGACCAGGTGTGTGTTTTCATAAAAGCATTTTGGTTTCAGGGGTTGTATCACAGAAACTTTCAGGATAATTGTACCAAATTTAGAAAAATCAACCGTAAACTTGAGAGAACTTAACTTGCAAATAGAAAGTTTATTTAATACAAACCCCAGATCTGTCTCTAAGAGCATCCTCTCCTGAGAGCCCGTGGACGGAGTAAATGTTCATGCATGTTTAATTGTGGCTTGTGAGAGGAATTCTGCACACACGTACACACATATATATCCATATGTGTGGTCAAAAATGGCTCACTCAAAGACAAGACATCCTCAACTTTGACTGCCACAGAAATGCAAGTGTACTTCTCGTGGCACTTTTATTAACGAGATTTTTTTGCAAATGCAATGCAAAGAACAGTGACACCCACAATGTATCACTACACACAGTGGAGGAATGTAGAGGAAATAGGTTATCACTGATAAGTAGTCGTGTACTAGCTGTATCTGTATTTGTGGAGGAAGCTTATGAATGGTGCATCAGCCATCAGCCACGGGTAATGAATAGCAGAACAAAAGCCAGAGAAAGGTTCCATTTTAGTCGCGAGCCTCCTCTTTTAGGTCTGTGCTTATTTGGCATCTGAATTTGAAGTACTAAATAAGTCCAATGTAGGGGATTATGGTCAATTAAATGCTCAAGGCTTCGATTAATCTGGTTGGTTGTGATTTGTAAGTGGGATGTACACTAGAAAAAAAAAGAGGTTCAAGTGCTCAAATGGAACCAGGCTAAACACGCGTATTCAAGCTCCTCTGTAGGAGTTCTCATACGAGCATGTGCAATAATGATGTTGTTTCTTGAGTGATCATGCTGCACCAGGTTATTATTATTTCTTTGCTTGACACTGGATTATTAGTCACTCTCATGATAAAGTTAGGACACAATCAGTGTTACGATTGTACGTTTTTCTGGAGTGTTGATGCATGACAGAGATTGTAACTGGTAAACTTGTAAAATGTAAGAAATAGAACGGGATTGCCAATACTTGCCAAAGTTTGAGCTTTGAACTCTTTACTGTCACTTTGACTTGCCTTATCCATGCGAATGACAAACCCAGGTCTGATCAGACCGTAGGGATGCCGAGGTGTCTTCTTTTTTCAGAGGGCGTCCAGAACCACAGAGATGGTAACCGTTAGACAGCTAGTTCAGTTTGTTTCGAATTGTGCAACAGAAATGAGCTCCTTTTTATGGACCAAAACTTAACAGAGTGGATTTTTCCCACAAGGCCATACAGTATGCTATTGTCTCTATGTTATTTCTCTGGGTTCAGGCCGTCTTAGCATTCCCATGGCAATGGCAATATAGGTTATCAAGTTCTTATAGACGATGCAAACTTTGGCAGGCTACTGGTGGGATCATTGTTCTTTTATTCATTCACTTGTAACAGTTCAACTTCATATTTAGTTTGAAGTGTTTTCCTGCTGTACATTTGCCATTTTATGCTGTAAATAACCTGCTTTTCTTTTGTGTGAACTTTTGTTTGAATGTGTGTGCGAGCGTATGTGTGCCTGTGTGTCTGATTTAGCCTACTTTTTGGAGAAACATTTCAGTCCAAAGACCAGTTAACTCGGGACAGCTTGTCCAATTGTAGACAAAAGCCATGCCCTCAATTGGGAAAAGCTAATTTTTTGATTAGTGGTTAAGATTAGGGTTAGGGCAAGATTAGGATTAAGTTAGTGGTGGTTATGGTTAGGGTAAGTCCCCAGGAAATGAATGCAAGTCTATGTAATGTACCCCAAAAGTGACATAAGTCAACGGTGTGTGTGTGTGTGTGTGTGTGTGTGTGTGTGTGTGTGTGTGTGTGTGTGTGTGTGTGTGTGTGTGTGTGTGTGTGTGTGTGTGAGAAAAACATCCAACATTTGCTTTTTGCAAAGTTGATTTTCTGGGTAGCTGTGCAATAGCTTTATATCTTTTATTTTGATGTTAAACATCATTGTATTACAAGTACGTTTGCAACATTCACTTCCTGCAATGTATGATTTATATGCAGTGTATGTTAGAGGATTGTGTCACTTTGAATCAATTAGTCACATAGATTGTGTCTGATAAGAAATCACAAACTATGCCTTCATGATATCTAAGTCACTGATCACAGTATCGTTCACCTGTAACAAAGCTCTGAATAATGTTGCTTCGCTTGCCTTTAAAATTAGCTCGAGAGCTTCTTCGGTCTGCTCTCGGTGGTAGAAATGGCCTTGAACTAGCGCCTTGTCAACCTGAGATCTGCCAAATTAGGTTTTGTTTGCGCTCGAGTCTTCAGAAAAAGACAGAAGTTGCCAAGTATTTCAACAGAGGTAAAAAAAAAAAAAAAAGTTTGATATTTCCTTTTGGTTAAAGGGAAAAGTTATGAAGATTTGTCTACTGCAAAAAAGCCAATGACTGGAAAGATTGTGAAACGTATCAACAAAGCACCTTGTTAGAGCGTAAACAAAGCCTTTTTGCTATTTGTTATTAAGAAGGGAATCAAACAGCAGTTTGAAACAGTGTATTGCTAGTCCTGAGTTGCGTATGTATATAGCGCTATTTGATTGGTGCAACTTTTATGTGATTGGAAAGCAGCTTTTTCTCTGAGTCTGTGCATAATGAACTAGAAAGCCGATACAGGACTCATACAGATCCTGGCTCTGATGACAGTTAACAGTGTGCTGTGTTGGCAAAAGTATTATCAATGAAAAGTTTTGGGAAGGAATGAATAAAACACTGAAAAAGTTGATGTGGATTACTCTTTTCTTGAATTCTGTTTTGGTTGTTGCTTACTTGTTTTATATGGAGTTAGCTTCAGTCTGTGCTGTTGCTAGTAAATAAAAGTTTATACATTGGTTTTGTTAAAGAGTAACTGGACACCAAGCTGTTGCACCTCTGGCAACACCCACTAGTGATGTCACTGTGCACTGCCAAGCCCAGGAGTACACGTTGACATCATTGCAGTGATGCTGACTTACTCTTTAAAAACCCAATTATGTTTTTTAACTATAGATCGATGAGAGAGATAGGAATGATGCACAGAGACCATAACTGTGTCGTCAGCCCACAATAGAGAATATTACCTAGTTACACGTGAAAATGTGAAGTTTTAATTAATTTGTCATTCCAGCTATTAAAAAACAATATCCAGTTCCAGGGTGAACAAAACATACAAACACTAGACAAAAACACAAATGTTCACGGGATTAAAGATCCTGTGCATATGATTTAGGAGGATCTATTGGCAGAAATATTCAGTGATGTTTTCATTATAGTCACCTCGAAACTGCTTTTATTACGTTAAGAGTGAGCTCTTTACATGTACAAAGCGAGCAGGTCCTCTTCATGGAGTCCTCCATGGTGCACCACCATGATTGTATAGTAACCCATAGTAGACAAGGCAAACTCTGGTTCTGGAGAACACATTTCACATTTATCACAACCTCTATGGGGGAGGGTGAGACAAGGGGTGTTCAGCTGCCATCTGCATCCTCACCACTAGATGCCACTAAATCCTACATACTGGACCTTTAATATAGCAAAGTGAACACAAATAAACTTAACACTTGCATTAAGAAAATGCAAAAGTGTGTTTAACCCAGAATACAGAACACTGTTTTTTTACACCAGAAAGAAATGACAGAAAGACAGGAATTAGGACCAGCATGTCCATCTTTATTTGCAAACAAGTAAACCCTTGTACAATGAAATCATCCCACTGGTTCTGCAAAGCATTTTAAAACATTCATGAAACGGTTGTAAAATTCAAGTTTTGGTTTAAGCCTTGAAACACCACGTGGCATCCATGGCGCTGTCCATGTCCATACTCCCTTATCGTATCTGTAAGTCTTCAAAACTCTTTGGACAAAAACTTTATGGCTAGGCTTGACATTCACAAAAAATACTTTCAGAGCGTCTAGTTGAACATCAACAGGATTAATGAAAGCCCCTTTTAAAAGCCTGTAGAGTGTATCAACCGTGGGTATACACTGTACCGTAAGTGCACATATGAACAGCACAACTTACAAGTGACAAAACTTTCAAAGCCACCATACGTACAATACAGGTTATCTTAAATGTTTATACTGGAAAGCACACACATGAGCAAACTTTGTACAACTTTTAAATTCATGGCAACTGTCTGTCCTCATCATAGCCCCGTAAATCCATCTGGAAATGTGCCTCTGACCACATCTTGAGGTGTGTGCGTCTGTGTGTCGGTGTGTGTCTGCTTCCAAATGTGTACCACACTCAGTAAATGTGCCGTATCCTCACAAGTTGCAGACATTCAATACATGCAGAGCAGCAAGTTCAAACTGTTTGGGTGTACACACCTCTGTGTACGATTATACATGTAACAAATACATACAGTACATTCCTATTTGATAAATAGAACTTAATATAGATGCACACACATAGAAAGCACTGCAAGTTCATCATATCTTTGAAAAAAAAAGCATTAATTGGGTTCTATAATCCAGAGAAGCTACAGTACAAGAGTTGTGTGCTGCATAGTTTAAAGCTTATATCAACACTCCTGCTCACAGGATGCTAAAGTGCTAAAAGTAAAACAAAGGCAACAGCAGAACTAAACGTTGACCTCCGACCACCATTCTCCATCTGGAAAACGGGCCTTTCCTGTTGAAGCATACCAGCACTCGATCCATTGTGACCATCACATTAACAAACCTGGAATCTTGCACTTGTTGGTAGTTTAGTTCTGCTGCAGATTCCACTGAATGATGGCTAAACTGTGAGAAATTCAACATAATACTGCTGCCTCCTGTTTGTGAGTCCATGTCGTCTTAACATTCAGTTCTCTTTACAGCAGGTTATTGCACTTCATGTTGAAGCAATGCCAAGTCTTCAGCACCTGGACCTGACTTTGAGCAGATTAGGTCATTCTGTTATTCTGCCTGCACTTGCCAGAAATGTTATACAGTCAATTAGTTCAAAACTTAATTCAACCCCTTCAAGAAGGATATGACGACACTTTAAAATCAAACTGTTGATCTACATCAGTAACACTCAAAAAGCCGTCACTTTAAGAGAACGCCCTTGAAAAGAAATCTAGCTTTACACACGGACATGCATATATTGACAAGGTGCAGCAAACACTCAAATGCACACAGTGAGTTAGTCAGTCTCTTATCTGACTGTAGATGTCGCAGGTACAAGCCACAGTGTGGTTCTTATCTCCCTCTGACACTCTCCACACACACACTTCGCTACTTTTGTTCAGAGCCCTATGTAGACAGAAGTGCAACCTTTGTAAAACCAAGCCACAGTCACAGCCACTGGCCTTTCTCTCGCCTGTAAACTTGTTTCAGTGCAAGATTTGGCTAAACGTCATGATTTAAAACAAAATAAAACAGCAGAATACAAACATGCTGCTCTCTAAAAGCACTGTGGAGCACCCAAGTTGAGGTTTAGATAGGCTTGTAGAGCAGAGAGGTGACATATTTCTTCTTGTATCTGTGAGTCGCACTCAGCACCATCACTCCATCCTACACGGACAGAAACACAACATGGTGATGATATGATATTTAATGTGGTGCCAGTAACATGTGAAATAAGCATGAGACGTATTTCAGCTGTTTCCAGTGAGCCTACCTTTATCGAGAGAGCATAAAGATGGTTTAGCATGACGTGGTTGGGCTCAGGCAACAGGGCAGGGTCACACTGTAGAGAGGAAACCCACAGAGAAAATGGTAATCAACAATAACAAAGAGCAATCACATCAAGGCGTGAGGATGTGAGCCAAGAGGAAAGGTAGAGGAGATACTGACAGATACATTGGTGTCCTTGTTGAGAATGACTTGAAGGAGGTGAGGAGGGAGTATAGGTGGGGCTTTGAAATGCTCCTCAGGTCTGAAGATGTACTGCTCCTGCCCATATGGACCTGGAGGGGAGCTGGACAGATCTGCAAACATGCAAAAGTCACAATGTGACTACTGATGAGCACTTTTGTTAAGTTTTTATCAATGTTTACTGTACAGGAGTTGATAACTACTGGCCAATCCGTGACTAAAATTATCCATGAAAACTAACATGGATAAAAATTAAGAATGACTATGTAATAATATGTGAATCTGGACCCTTCAGCTGTTTCTGCAATACAATACAGTTCCACACTATTCATGTCTGTCTGAAATGAGATGCAACAAACTGCTGTGTCTGTCAAGAAAAGATGTATATGTATGAAAAACGCAAGGACATAGTGGACATAGGCTGACCTGATGTGTCCGAGCACTCCAGGGAGTCGACCTGCAAGGCGTCAAACACCTCAAAGTCTGACTTCTTCACCTGGATCAAGTTGTTGATGGTGCCAAGCTGGCTGGTCACAACTGGCTGCAAAAGAGAGATTACGGAGAGGTAATGAGGAAGCATTTTTTTAATTATTATTTACAACACTCAGCACACATTTCCCTGGGTTTTTACAGAGGGCTTTGATGACAATGCTGTGAGTGCGGTTGCATTTACACAATTATCAGGAGCAGCTGAAGACTTTCAAACAGTAGATGGCAATGTTTGTGTGGCTCTCTCTACGGATTTGCAGCCAAACTCAATAGCAATGCTGACAATTTGTCAGCACATTACGGTTTGTAATGGATGATATTTTAATGTCAATTTCTTGATGAGAGCTTTTAAAATGTCTTAATTTCCTTGGAGGTTCCAAAAAATAAAATAAAACAAAAAATGCCACTGTGTACCTCTGACGCATCATGGACCCACTGTCCATCTACAAAAAACTTGTACTGGTGCTCTCCCTCTGGCAGGTCGAGGATGGCTACAAAGTCATTATGGCTTTGAAGAAAGGAAAACAAATAGTATTAGTGCAATACTGGGCTTATACTCCAACTGTTGGAACTAAAATATATAAGCTAAAATCATTTGCATTGGAGCAAAAATGCTGTATACCTCTTATTTAGTGGTATCTTCGTGCTCCAGTTATTAAAGGACCCAGCTATGTAGACCTCCTTCCCCCCTCCGGCCCAGCGGATGACTGTGGGTCGAGCCTGAGGACCAGTTTTTACCAGATCATCCAGATCTGGGGTGAATTCTTTCTCTCCCAATGCCTAAAAGCAATTAGGTAATATCTCAATAATAAGCTATTAAAAAACCTCATCTAATAAAGGGCGAAGAAATCTGAAAGCTTCTCCTGCACCACACACACACGATGCTTCACAATAATCTATATTTCTGTGCCTGTATTTTTCAGCAGCACCTTGGACTCTGGCCCATGGGTGTTGAAGATGTTGGGGTCATCTGTGCTGTCCACCATCTTGTTGCTGGGTTCATGGTCTTTGTGACTGCCGCTGCTGTCTGAGCGATGGGCCTTTGCTCCATGGCGATCTCCAGACACCCTGTCACTTGTATTCCCCATTATGCCTCACTATCTATGGTGCTACTGGAAAGGAAAGACAACCTCTTATATGACTGCATTCAAAACATAAAATAAAGAACTCTCATTTTATTATAATCTAGTTAACTGAAAACTCAAAACAGACTTTGCAGAATCATTCCTGAACAACGTGATGGATGGTATTAATTTCATGTCTCATTATAAGGTCTGTAGTGGAGATACGGTGCAACCACAACATCAACAAACTCTTTAATTAACCTTAATAAGATAAGAGCCCCAAGAGGTTTTGTTTGCTGTCATTTAAGACTAATGGCACCAATGCAAAAGCTATTGATAACAGATAACAAATAAGAGCTCAATGTGTCAGATAGCAACTGGTGTGAATAAAAACCATACCCATGCCCCAGTTAGTGCAACTGATGTATTATCGTGACAATGTAATGTTAACAGGTGAGGCACAAACTGGGGGCAGCCAATAATAACAGAAGAGTTACAAAGATGTATGACGTGGTGTATTTGAAATAGCAAGCACCATCTTCACCCTTGCAGTGTGTATGTGTCTCTAGACACATTAAATACACCCATGAAGATCAACAGTCTGGCTCTGCCATAAGGCTAAACGGCTTCTCAGACGGGCTAAAAGGCTTATCGGTGGGCTCGACGACCTCAGATACCAGAAAGTGTGGCAGTCCTGTCTCCTAAGATAGATGTCAAACTGGACCTCCTACAACAGATTAGACTGTGGTTACAACAAAAGTTTAAGGTTAATACAATCATCTTCCCAGACAAAACAGCGCTAACGTTAACGCCCACTAGCTAACTACTTAACGAGCAACAAGTTTTAACTTCACAAACTAGCTACATAATACAGTTGTGCCATAATTTGAAAGCAGTATGTCCATTTAACTTGCTAGCTGTAACCTCCCAAAGCCTCCTAGCTGGCAGCTGTGCCCACCTCGGATCATTCGACAGCGGAATATTTTTAACTTTAGCTGCTGCTTGCTGTTAGCTAGCTGCTAGCTGTCACTTTCTCACAACTATTAAGCCGTTCGTCTTATTTACGACGTCAGTGTCGACTGATAAAATGCGACGGAGACTTCACCAAAAAGTTACGACAGAATGGACAAAACTCACCGATACCGGCGGATGTTTTTGTCTGGTCACCTTTTTCTAACAACAGCACTGCTGCTTGATGGTGCCCCAACTACGGTGTGCAGCTTGGACAAAATTAGTGGCACAATAGGGTGCGGGATTACCGCGAAAACTCTGCCAACAGAGTAAACATTTGCGCCACAGGTAAAGGAGACTGTTCACATATGCAGTACTGATACAGCGACATTGTAAAATGTTCTTTACTCAGTGGAAACCGGATACGGACTATTTAGATTGCATTCAAGCTTGCAGAACAAATGTGTTTCTGCGTGTCCTTCTGGATATCAAGTGGTGCTCTGTGTTGATTAGTCTAGCTAAACTTTTTGAAATCAGTAATAAATAAGCAATTCTAATCTTAATTTGGAAATGATTAATCTTTGCAGGTAACGTTTTGAGGCTCTGTTCAAGGAAAACCACGATTGTATCCACATACTGGCCTTACCAGTGAGGATCACTGGTCCCCAGACCTCTTCTTGGAGCACAGCGATCCTCTGATCAGGGCACAGGTAGTATGACACTGCACGGTCTTTACCCGCTGTATCAGTTAGCCCAGGTTTGCTACAGGGAGAGTCCTGATATAAGCATCAACAGTATTGTCTTATCTCGGAAGGATTTCCATGCATTTCTAGACCCCTGTACAGTATGAACGAAAGGAAATTAAAATAACTGTGAGAATTTGAAATTGACACAATGACCAAAATCCTCTCTAACAAAGCCAGCAAACCAAATCACTGATACCTGGCAGAGCTGGCAGAAGAATTTATTGTTCTTAATTCTTCTAATCAATCTGTATTATTATTATTATTATTGATTTTTTTTTGGGGGGGGGGGTTGTTTTGTTTTTTTTTGCTTTGTCACAGTATCTCTATCATCATGCTACCCATTTAAAACCCATATGGTTCTTTTTTACAGGATCCATTTCGTTGACCTAGATTGTAGAATTACATTAAAAAGTCTAATAACCCTAAACTGATATGATTAAGGAAAAAGAAACTTTATTCTAAATACTATTATGATCTGGTTTACTTGTATTCTACTGACACACCAATACATCACATTTCAGTTTTGCATGGAAGCATGTCCATGTGTGTTGTCTTTATTAACCACTAGGTGGAGCTGTTAACACCTCTCAATGATCTTCAAACCAGTGATCCCTCTCTGAGCATGACACCATTGCACCATTGTTCTCCAGTAAGCCCTCCTACAAAGACCATTTTAAACTTCTATATGAAGTTTCCACATGTTGAGGTTAGCGACCATTAAATCCAGGCCAGTTTTAGTTTCTTAAAATCCACATTCATGCAACTTCGAATAAAGACAAAAGGCCGATTGTCATCTTACATGGAAGATTAAGATTTCCCGTCACTGGGCTATGTGGAAAAACAAGGAACAAAATGTTAAATATAACAGGATGCTGTTGTGTGTGTGTGTGTGTGTGTGTGTGTGTGTGTGTGTGTGTGTGTGTGTGTGT
>JBBMOE010000012.1:4945401-4960646 GCA_037975065.1 Chaetodon trifasciatus
ATATATATATATATATATATATATATAGATATAGTAAAAAACACATCTGCTGATGTCAGAAAGTTCACATTGAGTGGCTGTAAGGCACATGTAAATGATTATCAAATAACACAAATGTGGCATTAGTGATCTTCACATTGCACAAGATGCGCATGTCTTCATGCACGCAGTATTCCAGTGTTAACAAGTTATTGATTTTTCAGGGCCAGTTATTTTTAGCTGACAGCTGCCGACTGGAGCTGATGTCACTCTGGGGAAGGTGTTTACAACTTAGAACAGTGTTACATTACCTCTAAGGGGTGCAGACTTAAGCATTTAAACTGGCTCAGAGTCACTTTTCCTCATTCTGGTTAAAATGAGACCGTTAGTTCTTCACTATCAGCTCCACCTTTCTCCAGAGAAAATATTTCTTTTGTTACTAAAAAACACAACAGCATGTCCCACTGAGCTACCATCCATTTTGGCTTGATCACAGCTGTAAAAGAATAACAGTAGGATGATTTTAACAACCCATTAAGTATTATATTTTCTATCTTTGTATTCATGTACTGTCTTAGTGTCAAGCATTGTTTGGGACAGTGTGTAAATTAAGAATCAAGGATAAGAATTAAAGCATGCTCACCACAACTGATAAATGCTTTATCTACTGACAGACAGCCCATAGTGGGATACATACAGTTTTCCATCCACTGAACTCCTGAACCAGCTGGTGAAAGTCATGTCCTGTATGTCTGATGCCTGTCTGCTTTCTTGGGAGTTATTTCAGGCATTTACAAGTTTCTAACTCTTCTTTTGTCATTGGCTTGCAGCATCATTTGGAGATTCCTAAGCCAGTCTTCATGTACTCGTAAACCACGTAGCTGATGCTGACAGCAGGAATGACTTTCATGAAGTTTGGCAGGATGCCGCGGTAGAGTCCAAAAAAGCCATCTTTGGCCACAATGTTCTTCATCAGACTACTCATGGAAGGCTGGTCTGACACATCAAGAGATGCTGAAGGAAGAGGGAATATGGCATGAAAGCATGCTTTTTATTCTTGTACTGTAAGTTAACGGCAGCTTTACTGGGCAACAGTTGCAGCTCCAAACATGTCTAAAAAGTGTATGTTTACAGAAAATAGTGGCTACCCTGACAGAGCTTTGTCACCACATAAACATCTTGCCTGTCATGAAAGATATTGTTTCCTGTGTAAATTAGGTGCCATGCAAGTTTTGTCATCACTGTTATCAAATGTCAGACTTTACCTTTTGCCTGCATCCGTGTGCGTACAAGTGCGAGAGGATAGCTGGCCAGCTGGCCGCAGGAACTGGAGATGGTCCCGCAGGCCACCAACACCAGAACTCCGGGGTTAGCTGAGTCTTTGGGGTGGTATGATAACCAGGCGTTCTTCAGACTCTGAGACACAGGGTGACAGGGGATTGGACAAGAGACTGGAGAATGAATTACTGTACATCAGTATATAGCACAAAAAATAATCCCTCTGATTAAGCTGAATGTATCCCTGCAATTCAAGACGAACTGTTTTAACTGTTACTGCATATAAAGGAGTTCATTTAACAAAGTGCACTGTGTGGTGAAATATCACCAAATGGGCCAGATACATTCCAAAGTGTACATACTTCATAAACAGCGAGGTCTATCCCAGCGTAGGGAATGATGCCCACTAAGTTTGGAACGTAGCCCTTGTAGAAAGCCTTTACACCCTCTTTCCTCAGGATCTTCTTGGCACAGTCAAACATTCCTGAATACTGGCCAGTTTTCCTCAGGGTCAGTCGAGTTTTCAATACCTTAAAGGGAGAAAGTAAAAAAAGTCTCAACAGACCGAGATACTCTTCTAATTCGTGTTGTGTTTTGAAGATGTAGAAGAAACTTTAAGGAGGTGGCTTCATTTTATTTTAAGGCATGCCATGAATGAGGCGCTATGATGAAACAGTGATGCAACACTTGTCCTACCTCCATTGGGTAGATGGCTGTCTGCGCTGTGGCTCCAGCCAGAGAGCCAGCCATAAACCTCTTGTGTACCTCAATCTTTTTGCCCTCTGATGATAACAACTTCTTATACTACAGAAAAAACACAAGTGGCAAGAACATAAATATGTATTTCAAATACATGTGAAGTTATAAAACTGTGATGAATACCATCAAGCATATAAAAGGTGCAGTTCAGAGCTTACTTGCTCATATGCCATGAATTTGATAGCTGTCTCAGGTGCAATCTTTAAAACATTGATCCCATTCCCCCTCCAAAGTGAAGTTAGACCTCCCTCTGTGAGCATCTGCTTGAAGCCGCCTATCAGACTTATAGGATTGGTCTTAGAAGAATGAACCTGCAGTAGAAATACACAAGGTTTGCAGGACAGTTTCACACACATCTGTTTCTTAACTGATCGCACAAGGGAAAGAATATTTCATTCCATGTATTTCACCTGCATGAAGACTTTCATTCTGTCCAGAGGGGCCGTACCGGTGCGAGAGACAGCCCCCGCCACTGCACCTGCGACAAGCTGCTTCCACCAGCCGCCGGAGCTCTTTTCTTCCTCCGTGAACTCATCTGGGATGGCGAGACTGTCACCAATGTCCAGCACCTAGTGGTGACATGCACACATTTACTCAAATCATTAAATGTGTGGACACAGGTCAGATAGAAGAGATGTCTGTGGGCGTAATTGCTCTTGCCAGAGCCATAAACACATGTACTTTGTTGTATGTGAGTTTATGGCCAAAATAAATACAGCAAGATGTTTCATATCAGATCTATTTTGCCCTTGAGCATGTATCTTTCTAAGGAAGGCGCATGTCACAAGCACTTCCCCTTTTTGAGTCTATTTTCATAGTGATGCAACAACATTTTTTTCAATCTTGCCAAATTACCAGCTGTACGCTGGAGAGACGGCAACATTTACAAAACCTTGAACGAAAGGGTTCAAGGAAGCAAGAACATGAGCACTACGGCATTGCTTCTGTTCACTGTCTATTTGGTGAAAGGGGTGCAAAAAAAAAAGCTAAAACCTGCTGGAGCTGTTTGTTCTAACAGTGAAACAATGGATTGAGTTCATTGTCCTTTGGCTAGAAGCGCTTGTGAAATCATAATGCTTGAGCCGACTGAACCCTCGTCTTGCATGCTTTAGCTGTTCAGATAAACATGTCCAGTGTTTTTCCAAAAGCATAAAGCTGTCTGATAGTGCCAAACATGGTGCCACAGCAATTTAATGCAACTCTGCAGGGAAACACGAGGGCTCATTCACTTAGTTGTGCGTCTTGCTGTCACTACTGTGACACATTTCTGGTGTCAGCATGCAGTTCTGTCTTGTTTTGTTATCTAAGACACCAAAAATGTGCAGTGCAGTGAGGATTTTGGAGCATTTACATATAGAGGAGAGGCACTGTTTGCTCATGAGTGAGCAAATATCTCATCAGCGACGTCTTTATTTGCACCAAGAAGAGTTGGAGGAGCAAGTTGAGGGAAACAGAGTGAAGTGCCGTGACCTAATTATGTTGGACAGTCTAGTCTTTCAGAGCTGCTGCCAAAATATGGACTGCAAAGAAAATCCATAATATCCAACCCAAGAGGACAAGAAGACACGTGATTTATACCACTGCTGTCCTGTCTGTATTAATCTACATTTGTTTGTGTGCACATGTCCCGTACTGAGGAGTGTTTCCAGTAGCGTATGATCTCCTCCAGGTTCTGGGCTGGGTGGAACAGAAAGTGTTCTCTCCACTCATTCCAGTCCACCATCATGGTCCCATCAATGTCCATACTAAGGAAACACAGAAACATTTAACCTATGAACTACAGACTTTATTATGCTGCATCACATTGTAATAAGGATCACCATGACCCAGACAAAGCCAATATTTCTGGCCAGATTGTAAATGCATTGCATACCTCTGTAATATTTTCAGTGCATTCTCTTTGCTGATGTCCATGCCCAGCTCTGCAAGGGACTGCTGGATCTCTGAGGCATCAATACGCCCTGACACAACACAGAAAACTCAATTACTCAGACATGCTGTGGTATAAACAGCGGATAGGTGGTTTTGTAAACACTCATGCTGGTATGTATCATTATGAGTGGACACTCGTGCCAAGCATTTTCACCCTGAGCGGCTTCCCTCGTCTCTTACCGTCGTTGTTTCTGTCCAGACTCTTGAATGTCAACCACAGCTTCTTCTCGTGCCCTTTCAGATATTTGGAGAACTCGTTGAAGTCGAGACTCCCATCTTTGTTTTGGTCACCAGAGGACACAATTTTCTGCAGAGAGGAGATAAAATGTAGTGGGTCATTTGCCTGTTCCTGTAGTATCTGGGTGAGTCTGTCTCTCACTTACTCACACACACACACGTTTCCATCACTTCCGAGGACATTACATTGACTTACATTCATATCCTGGAGACTTACCCTAACCTTAACCCAAGTCTTCCCCTTACACTTCAAAAATGGCTTTTTGTCCCCATAAGGACAGTGCACATGATGTGACCGTGCAAACAGATATATGGCCCCATGACATGAATAATACACACTCACACAGCCAGCGACAGTCACACAACTGAGGAATCTCTGGCCACGCAGGCCAAGCCCTGAGACTCTTGTCTATACAGGACCCCCAGCCCCTAAGGTTGTACCTGTGCAGCACCCTGACGGAATATGCCCATCGCCTTGAGGCCCGCTCGCAATTCAGCGACGTCCACTTTCCCATCTTTATTGGTATCAAGCTTCTCGAACAGGGCCTGGTATGACCTCTCACTGTCGGCATCCCAGCACCGGGCATTTGATAGTAAAAACGTCCGTAACGTCTGATACATCGTAGCGCTAATGTGGAAGCAACGAGTCCTCCCTGCAGTCAGGATCTGATTATTAATCCATATTGAAGATCAATGATAAAACCTGCGGCAATCCAAATATGAGCTCGGCGGTCGCGGTGAAAAAACAGGGTTTCCAGTTACTTTATTTTTCAGACTGCTCCATGCAAAGGTGTATTCCGGAGCGTTTCAGAGGGAACTGCAGCAAATCGAGGGCGGAGCAAGCGCGCTGCGTCGCCACCCGATGATTTCTGCGGAAAAGCAGGAAAGATGGTAAAAGAGAAAAGCGGTGGAAATAAATAATCCCTGGATTAACCGTGTGCATAATCTGCGTTCTGTTTCATATAGTGAGCTTGCCCATCTGTTTTTGCGCGCGTGTTGCCTGTGATATGTGATAATAGATTAGAAAGGAAATTTAATCTCTTCATCTAACAAGACGCGTCAGCGGACAGACAGAAACACATAGCGTTATTATTTCCTACAGCGCAGCACCGCTGGTCGACAGTAGAGGGCGGTGTTTCCTCAAACAAAAGGTGGCGCACACAAGAAAACCACAGACTGATTCATTTTACCTTTGAATTGGTTTTCTCACTGGTGCTTATTAGAGCTTAAACTACTGTGGCACAAAATATAGTCAGGCCCGTACACACAGTGGTTGAAAGTAACAATCTACTAATCTCAAATTCTGAGTTTAAGTACAGTTTTTATGGCACTTCTGCTTTAGTTAATGTGTTTTTATAATGTGTTACCCCATATCTATTGGAGGCTCCTTTTTTTTGTACTTTCGTCTTCTACTCTGCTATATTTCAGAGGAAAATGTGATTTTTACCTTCACTATATATCTGTATATTCATTCAGCTGGTGTTACTTTTTGTAAAACACTGTATGATTTTAGATTAAAGCTACCCAGCAGAATGTAAAGTGATAAAAACCCTCCCCTCAACCAGCTAC
Organism: Chaetodon trifasciatus; assembly: GCA_037975065.1. NCBI lineage: Eukaryota > Metazoa > Chordata > Actinopteri > Chaetodontiformes > Chaetodontidae > Chaetodon > Chaetodon trifasciatus. Next base: position 4,951,156 of record JBBMOE010000012.1, read on the forward strand.
AGCATTAAAATGCTTCTTACATGTTAATACATTAGTAATAACAGTCCAGTAATATAGTCTGTATATGGCACAATGGATAGGCTAATTCAGTTGCACATTTTGCTGATAATACTGACTACATGACTCCCATTTGCAGTAGTATATTCATAAATTGTGGTCTTGCTTTTTTCACTGACTAAATGATCTTAATACTCCTTCCTCACTGTTTAGACATAAATAAAAGATTCAACAAAATAAACTGTACAAAATTCTTATTCTTGCTGAATGGCTTCAACAGCATTCATTTTTATTTTGGTTATATATCTACTTATTACCACTTAGTTATTAACCATAACAAGTCACTTTGATAATCTGTCAACTTTCAAATCTTTTAAAACGGTGACCATATTAAATGTATATAATCCTTCCTTTTGTCACATGACATCTAAATCATATTCTTCTGCCCCTTTGTCTCCCCCACTTCCCTTCTACAGTCATCTGTGGTTATGGTAACAATGTCACTGCAGTGCATTAACTCATTGTAGCTGGTGCTGGTAAGTATTTTTCCTTACATTGGGAGTTTTCAATGAAATTCAGCCAGTAAAATGGGAAGTGTCGAACCATCGCAGTCGTGACGACGGTTTTTCTCTTTTTTAAGGCCGTTGCAGTGACCAATCAAACGACGGAATTTCCCTTACGTCGTGAATGATATTTTTCAGTGGGTGGGAAGAAGATTTGAACTTTGAATCGAGGCTGTAGACAGACGCAGCAACAGCTGAGGGAGCTGCAGCGACAGCACCGACCAGGGAAAGTGTCCAGCTGTCTGTCAGCTCCACCGCTTCAGCCAGGACCTGCACTGCCCCGGTGTCCTACACACCATGTCTTTCATTCTCATGAAGAAAAAGAGATTTAAATTTAAAGTAGACTTCGACTTGGAGGAGCTGTCATCAGTTCCCTTCGTGAACGGAGTGTTATTCTGCAAAGTTAGACTCCTGGATGGAGGTTTTGCCGAAGAGTCGTCTCGGTAAGAAGTTTTGCTATTTATAGTAACCGTTTACTGGTTGTTCGAAGTAACCTAGCTAAAATGATAAAAATAAATAATGATTATAACAAGCGAAACTTGTTTTTGACCATTGTTAAGCTCCTGTTAAATTTAAGTTGGACACCCGATAAGCGTTTGTTGTCTCGGCTTTGCTTCTTTCTCGGCACCGGCATTTCTTTTCATTTAAAGCGTGGTTAACGCTTAGCTGTACCGCAGTAGCTAGCTATCATCTAGCTTAACTAATTAACGTTACAGTAGCTAAAGCTAACCAGGTTACTGTATATTAACTTAATGTAGCAAAGTGTTGAGACTTACTGCTGTGTGTAAGGAGACAGACCGTCTCAGGAGGCTGTGATTTAACATTTAAGAGCCATGGACGCTTATTAGTTCAGCGAAATATAACAGGATTATTTTAATAATGATAAAAAGTTTTCGTTGTTTACACAGTTGATCCAAACGGTTGCTAAGCAACAAGTATTGCATGTCAGCGTCGATTTCGGCCAAAGTATTTCAGTCAACGGCTACAGTTAAATAATAATAATGTAAGATAAGATATGTATCAATCATCATAATATTTATTTATGTATTATTATATTCTTATTTATTATTTTATTATTATTTGGAGATAGAGACTCCTTATGGTGGCCAAATGTTCTCAGGCTAACTTTCTTCCTCTTACATTTGCACATTTATGGTATATTCATTGTTTCTATTTATGACAATGGCAACTAAAAACAGAATTTCCTTCCACCCATTCCTTTGGAGTATATACAAGGTTAGTCCCCTCTAGCATTTAAATGAGTCACTGTGGAAAAGCGGACACAGCATGGCACATGTCAGCTGCTAACCTCACTGTCTTGCCATGGTAACTGTTCCCAAAAACTACCATGTAAACACTGTATTCTTACTTTTCTCCTGCTCTAACCACACCTTCAGTCTCTTTCCAATACAAGCATGTTGACAACCTTTTATATGATGCATGTGGCGTATGATCAGTCTTATTTTTTATTTTTTCTATATCTATTACTGCTATTTTTAAAATAAGTCCTAAAAGTTATCAAACCAAAATAAAATAACTTTTCTAATTCTATACCTGTGGGAAAAAATTGTACTCTAAAGCTACACCCCCGTTATTGCTGCTGATTGGCATTGTTTATTCTGCATGTAGCCTGTGAAGTCAAATTTACTAATATAGCCTCAAATCAAAAATCATTAAATTTGCCTTCTTCTTCCAAAAGATCCATGTCGGGTACAGTGAGCACCCCATCATAGAGTTTAGGTCACCATCCATACACAATAACAATATTCAAATATCCTAATGTCAGAGATTGGACTGAAGTGTTCATGTTTGCAAAGGATGAGTGTCGAATAGGACCTTGTAGAATACAGCTCGAAGCCTACAGGATGGCCATAAGCTCATTTCACAGACTAAATTGATGTCATCATCATTTGCTACATTCTCCACATATTCTGTTAAAATTAGAAACATGAACAACCTAATTTTTCATCATTCCTGACGGTCTGGGACATGTTCATTTGTAGATCTGGCAGATTTGGGATCAACATCTGTTCCTCCAGTATTCAGTTATGCCTTTGGGATTTTCTTTTATATAAAGTAGTGTTTCTGCATGTGCTTCTCTCGCAGGGAGACAGTTCAAGCCAACTGTGTGTACTGGAAGAAGAGATTCTCTTTCATGTGTAAGATGAGTGCCAATGCTGGGACAGGTGTGCTGGACCCCTGTTTGTGCCGGGTGTCTGTGCGCAAGGTATGGGACATTTTTCTGACACCAGGCTCTGTTTTGTTGACACTACAAAAATGCATGGTAGCAGTTTACCATAGCAGAGTCCAGGCAGTTAACTTAGACTTGAAGGGTGCTAAGAAAACATTTATGTGCATACAATCAGAAGCACAGTTAATTTGTAACCACAAGTGCTTTGTGCAGGCAATGGCCATACTGCAAGGAGACGCAAATGTCATGACAATAGCGACAGAAATGTAACCTCACTCATGTTTGTGTTTTTGTCATTCAAGGAACTGAAGGGTGGAAAATCTTTTGCAAAGGTAATACTTCTGTTCTTAAGACTCTAGACTAATATTTGTTGTAAACATAGCAGCTTCAGTGCCAGAGATCCATTAGAACAGTCTTATCATTAAATGTACATGCTCAAAGTCAAAGTGCCCGTTCAGGACTTTTCAGTTATCAGAGTCCATAATCTAAGAATGTTTTTCTTTCTAGTTTCCTGTTCCAGTTACTGATTGAAGAATCTGTAAATCAAAACTGACACTATGTTAACCAGTAACTTTACAAATTAGTTAAAGAATTAGGTTAGCTGATTTCTCAAGGATTGAAGGTCCCATTTATGTTTCCATGTTATCCAATCTGACTGTCTCCAACTGATTGATCTCTTTTATATCTGTGCAGCTGGGCTTTGCTGACTTGAACCTGTCTGAGTTCGCTGGATCTGGCAGCACTACAAGAAGGTGTCTCCTAGAGGGATACGACACCAAGAACACCAGACAGGACAACTCGATTCTGAAGGTGTGGCAGTGTTTTAACACACAATCCTTCTTGAGATACCATTCAAAAGCCCCTTAGGAGTCTCTGCCACACTGGCTTTGTTTTGCAGTCCAATAATTTATTCTTATATGTCTGTCAATTATAAAGCATTTTAGCAAAGCATAGATAAGCCTACAACCTAATCTTAGTGTTCTAAAGCAAGTCGCCAGTTCTTGAGTTGATCACACAGAAGTAGACACTCCTCTATTTGAAAAAGTTGGATTCATGGCATGGATGGAAAAGTTGAATGTCCTGACAGTTGATGCAGCACATGTCTGAGCCTGTGATCTATAAACTGCCTGAGCCATGGGAATGTAATTTAAATACACTGTTTCTTCCAGGGGCACACGTCTACTTCACACAGTGTTACTCTTAAGCTTAGTAACAGCAATGCAATGAAAATGACAGCCCTTTTCTGCCTCACATGTGCAGTTGATGGTCAACCTAAAAATGACATTTCTGTTCTTCTCCATCCTGTGACAGGTTGTCATCACCACACAGCTTATGTCTGGAGACCCCTGTTTTAAAACGTAAGAGCTCATTTTGGCCTTATTCAACTGTTCTATTTTTATTACTCATCATTCAAGTCTGAAAATGAATCTGGTTTGAAACTTGTAACTTGACATGCCTGCTATGTCTGCAGTCTAACCACAGAGGAAAGGGTTTTACATCACATCCTGTTTGTCACCAATCTGAAAAAGCATTCTTTTGTCTGGTACTTAAGACACCAACTGAGTTTAAAGTTATGAAGTATTATTTTGTAGCTGAAATCTTATCACAGTCACATCTGAGAGCTGATAACACTTCACGCACACATTATTCTGCCCAACCTCAATGAGCAGCAGCTGATATGCAATCAGCTCAGCCCAGAGGTTGTATTTTCTCTGACTGTTGAGTTGTTGGTAACGAAGGAGGTGATGTAACATCACACTCCTGGCACAGCCTGCAACATGTGCAAACAGCTTTCTTCAACCAACACCAAGTCTCCCCCTGTGTTCTTTCATGTCCCAAAGGCTCTGTTGGTATAATGACACACCCACTGGAGATGTCTTAAGTGTAAATCCAACGATGGCCTAGTCATTCTACCCACGCAGTGTTACTCACTGAGTGAGGAAGATTTACAACAAGAGAGATGACGTTCATTTTTTTTTTCACTGTGTGTCAGTCTTTGTCTGCCTCTCCGCCCTCATTCCTGTGTTTAAGATTGCATCTCGGTAGCAGAGAAGTGGGGTTTCCTGTGTTAATGTCTGCTAAACCAGAAGTGTAATGATATAATGTCATTCTGTTTTAACAGACTTAATACTTTGCCACTTGTAACTAATGTGTAATTTGATTGTAGTCAGTGTCATGAAGGAGTTCCATCCACACACCATATAACACCACCCTGCTTCTCAGTAATAACACTATGTCATGTGTTCCCTTTAGGCCCCCATCGACAGCCATGACTCTGGGGATCCCGCAGGCCGAAGCAGAGTGTCTTCTTGAGGACAGAAAAGGAGGGGATATGCACATATCCCATTCACTCACTGGTATGTACTGCACAGGCTTTTCCATAAGCCTTAAACTTAAACTATGAATCCTCTAGGGTTTTAACCTGAAGAATAAACACATCCTCTGAATACAAGTTCTACCTGTGCGTACACATTTAGTAAATGTTTTACTCCCCCTTATGTGTGTTTTGCTTTCATTTAGAGACTCCAGGAAAGTCAGTATCAGTCCCAGAGGAGCTGGTAGCGTATGGTCACTCTAGAACACCCAGCTATGCAAGTCAGCAGTCAAAAATCTCAGGTAATCAAACACAGAGACACATATTTGTTCCCTTCAAACAAAGCAACATTATGACCATCCCAGTCACACAAATCACAACCACAACGTCAGTGTTTGTTTTTCTCTCCTGTTCCTGAAGGTTACAGCTCAAACTACTCTAGTTTAACAGATCTCAGCCATCGGCGGAGCGCGTCAGGAGGGTCTGCCTCAACAGGCATCGGCAGCATCCTGGAACCCAGCGATCAGCAAGGCGAAAAAGGGGAGAGGGAGAGCAGGACCACTCCCCCCTTTTCTGCAACCTGTCACCATGCGCCTGAACGCCCCTCTACCCCTGCTAAAATTCCAAGGTAATTCACTCTTACCCAGGGTCTGAAATTGACACACACAATTGCCATCATGTATATACAATACAAAATCTGCTATTCTTTGTTTATTTTATAATTTCTTTATAGTGACCACAAAATGACAAAACATTGCAATATTGTCTTATGCTGCCACACTGTTTTTCTTTCTCCTTTAGACATCTAGTAAAGCAGAACTCAGTAGAGAATCAGCTGAAGAGAGTTGATGCCACCAGGGTGGATGCTGATGACATAATAGAGAAAATCCTGCAGAGCCAGGATTTCAGTCATGGCGTCTTGGATTCCAGCGCAGAGGGTGTGTACACCTAATCTGTCACTTAGTGGACTTGCGAAAGATGACTTCGAAAGTGGCCTACCATCTACTTTGAGGTGTTGCAATGCAACAATGCAACATCTTTAATTACTTCCTTCAAATGCGGAATGATGGTTACAGATTTATGATATGATATTTATTTATGACTAATCATAAATTGGACGTCATTTGGACCATACTTGAATGTTTCTTTGATTAATGTTTACAGAGTTTTGGTTGTATATTATGAATTGCACAAGGGAAGTTTAACTTTACTGATAGCTGAGCAGACATTGTGGCAGCCACATACAAACTCCTGTACTTAACCAAAGACTTAGTGTAGAGGACAGTCATTTATTGTGTTAAGAAATGGTGACACTCCCTACTCAAACTGACGTTGTACACATTTTTAATATGGAAGTGCATCTCTCAGTGCTATCAACTACTTCCCTGGATGCTGCCTTTGTTCGGTTGCCACGTCAGCAACTGTCATTTATTTTTAGATTTTCTATTAACTAAGTGTGAGCCATTTTCAAACCCTCAATGACTGGCAGTGTGCTTTTTTCTAATGTGTGTGTGTCTTGCTGCAGAGGAGGGGCTCAGCTTGTTTGTCGGTCCTGGTGGGAGTACAGCCTTGGGAAGCCAGCACACGAGGTGGGTGTGATTATGTAACCATGGATTGTTTGGTGCCATGCACCAGGCATTTACTACAAATATAAATTAATTGCAAATATGCTGAATCGGAATTCAAATGCAGACTCTCTATTAACCACATGACTGGTTATCACTTTGTTTCTGGTGTGTATACTTTCAATTTCACAACACAGCTTTAGTTCCTCGTGTAAAACAATGCACCACAGGCAGATCTGATAACTACCCTCATTTCCTGTCATGTAACACACTGTGGCATTCTCTTTCAGGGTCACAGCTGGAGCCTTTGAGCAGGTGGTGATCAAGCGCTAGGCTTTGGGAAGCATGTGCCTGTCATAAAGGGTGCTGTATTACACTGATGCGGGGGACACAGGACTGACCAGTGGAGGTGCCATCAGAAGTTGCCCCCGCCTCATTCAAGGAGATTTAGTTTCTCCCACGCAATCCCTCTGCATCTGACCTACAGTGTCTGCTGATCAAGAGACCCCCCTAGTGGTCAAGAAGTGGAAGTGAAGGCCACATTTTAGGAACATTTTGGTGGCCTTAATAACTGGTGTACTGACATTTCTGTTGGTCTTCTTATGCTCTATTAAACCTGTAACACTACGAGTTACTACTGTTATCTGCACATCTTGTTCAGCCATTATGGTGACATTTGAGCTATTAAGGGGAATCCATATTATTTAAAATAGTTTGCTAAAGTATTTAACATGTTTTTACTTTGTTAAGGTTGATTTTGTTTCACCATTTTACTTGTACCATAAGTGGAGGACTTAAGTGAGGGGACTGGGTCCATTCCTTGAAGTCCCATTTATTTAAAGTAATAGAAGACTGACACATTGTGGAATTTACAGTGGTTACAGTGCCATACTATGTCAGTAGTTGTAGCCCATTACAAATAAACACCTCTGTTCACCTGGTTGTGAAAGAGGATGACTGCATTTAAAGTGCCATGAAGTTTTCGTGATTGGTGCCTTCAGTATGATATCTCTCTTGTGTGTGCGTGTGTATATGACTGCTGTCTGTCAAAAGGAATGAATTTATTTTTACCACCAATTTTGTAAATGTGCCAGACTGTATATTTGCTGCCACTTAAGAAGTCATATCTGTATTGTGTAAACTATGAATATATTGAAAGTGAACTGTGTAAAGCCTGTGGTGTTTTTTAAGATATCTGTACGTTGTTTTTAAGATGGCAGAAGGCCAACTAAAAAGTAAAATATTAAAAAGTGCATTCTGTGTAACATCAAACCACTTTTACAGCTACATTTCACATATCTTTTTGCAAAAAGTGTGGAGGAAATACACACTGGGTAAAAAGGAGTTTACCCAGAATTAAAATAAAAAGCTGAAAATAGAAGAATCAATAAAGAGACAAGTGTAAATAAACTATTCATAAATTTAACAATTCTGTATAGTCAGGTAATAAATTAAAGGTTTAAAAGAAAATGTAAGTTAAAAGAGGAAATTGATTATTGAAGTGATAAATGAATATTGTGAAGCGGTGATTTTGAATTTTCAAACTAACGTGAATGTGAATAGTAATATTAAATATTAACAAGTTCGAAAATGCCATTTCCGGTTTAAGCAAAACAAACGTTTCAAAGTAAACATCTACTGAGTACATTTGTGTGAAAAGGTTACATTTAGAATTTTAAGAGTTTAAATTTAAGCTCAGCATAATATAAGTGTATAACAACATACATTATCTGTTTAGAAGCTTTAGATTTATTTGTAAGCGAAATCATAAAATAGCGTGGTTGATGTGTGAGTACATGCTTTTATTTTCATTACGAAACATTCACCGTGTTGACGTACGTACGTTACAGCAGCGGTTCACACTGCACCACTAACGTTACAGTTCCGGTTCCACCTCGCAACAGTACTTTAGCTAAAACGACGGCGGGAAGTTGATATCCTAAATTTAATCACAAATCAGCAACAACCAAACAGACGAAATTGTTAACGATCGACGTTTCACTATCCAATATTGATGGATCTGTAATCGGAAATACGCCAACTGTAAAGTAAGCTTAGCGGCGTGGGATTCAGCTAACATGGCTAACGTCGGAAACCAGCTACCAACACAGGCCGTTAGCAAGCCTGCGCCTGGAAAACATGGAAATGTATTGCCCCTGTGGGGCAACGAAAAGACTATGAACCTCAACCCAATGATTCTTACGAATGTGCTGTCTTCGCCCTATTTCAAAGTGCAGCTTTACGAACTAAAGACTTACCATGAAGTTGTTGACGAAATCTACTTCAAGGTAACGTTAGCAAATGCTAAACCGCATGCTAGTTAGGTAATCACAGTCCAGTTAGGCTAGCGTTACTGTTACTGCAGTCGTGAAATAACAAGGGAAAGTGGGATCGTTAATTCGCGGCCAAGTAAACCACGCACCTAACCACAAAGCTAAATCAAGTGAGGTGGCGTTAGTTGGCCATAGTTATAAACAGACTGGTTTAACGTTATGTCTGGTTGACTCACGGTTTGTCTGTTGGAGTACTGTTTCTGTAATGTTGTTGAAGGGCTAATATCCAGTCAGAACTTTAAATGAGTGGGCCAGTTCAGGATTGTTGTGGCTGCTAGTTTAGCTAGTTAAGTTGTTAATCTGGGTGGGAAACAGCCACGATAGTTTCAGCATTTCTTATTAAAGCCTTTAAAGTAAGTTATCAGGTAGATGGAAAGAACAGGTGTGTGTGTGTGTGTGTATAAATTAAGTTTGCTCTTTGTGTGGCTCCAGGTGACTCACGTTGAACCTTGGGAAAAAGGAAGCAGAAAGACCGCAGGTCAGACTGGAATGTGCGGAGGGGTAAGTGAGAAGTACGTGCTTTTTATA